>CM056556.1:18196144-18796144 GCA_029721515.1 Synanceia verrucosa
AGCCATAAAGCTCTGGAACTCTTTTATCTAAAACAACAACAACAACGCTGACAGGCTATTAGAGATGAAAAATGAAATATTATTGGTTTCAGACTGTATGCAATTTCAGTTTTAAAAGATTAACTACTGAAGCATGTCTATACAATGGCTCCAATGGCAATACAACAAAAGTAATACACGTATGGAATGAAATGAAAATTCAGTTAGTATGCAGTGTAGTATATTATCATAAAAGCTTACTGTACTAAAACCAATTCACCTCAGTTTCTTTCTCACCTCTTTCTGTTGGAACAATGCAGGCCACCTGTTCTTAAGTCCTCAATGCTAGGTTCTTGGTAGGCAAATGTCTTGTCTTCTGTAGGCAAATGTGTCCACAGTGACCCTTTCATTTTTCCTTATCCCAATCTCTGTCAAACGTTCAAGTGTCTCTTTTTCAAGGCTGTCCAGAGAATCACCAACAGGGAAGGATGGATAAAAAAATTTGCTTCAGCATGTTTTGGCCTCTTCACCTTCTTAGAAGGAAGAGCACCTGTAGTAGCTTTGGATTTCAATGAATTTACTGGCAGCTAAATTTCTTCTGCTAGTCTATTCAGTATATCAGACTTGACTCCTGAGTTCACCATCAACATTTTGTGGTTCACGTGGTATTCTGAATTCCCCTTCTTGAGTTGCAGCTCTGTGTCATATGAAAGTTGGGGAATTTTAATAATCTCTGGCCACATTTTGAGATGACACAGACTCAGGAGATGATGAAATGATAAAATGAAATGAAATGATGAAAGGTTGATTTGTTTCGTAGTAGAGCACCTTGATGACCCCCAAATCCTTGAGCTCAGTGGTAGAATTCAGGTTAAATAATTCATTGCAAAAATCTGGGTCCATGTATTGTAGTCTGATGTTGCCTCAAAATTTAGTCTTTATGTTGCTGAGAAGGTCATCTAGCATCCCTGGTATGCCATTTGGAAGAGTTAGTGTTTCAACATTGCTCTCCCCAAAATCACCTTCAGTCTTGCAGGTGACGAACCAGCCAAGGCATAGTTAGTAAGGTCTTCAACATGTGAGGCAAATCCCTTCAAGACAGGGGTCTCAAACTCAAATTACCTGAGGAACACTGAGCATTTTTGCAGATTCAGGGTAAGACTACTAAGACTATGTTTCATTATATACCTACTACAAATATTTGTTGGGTCATCCCACATTGATTGAAACTCCACGCTAGCTCACAATATGAAATCTGTTTTGAGAACACAACAGTTGTGTTTGATTTTTGATTTCCTAAAAGAATGACATTTTATCTCAAGGTCTCACCAATCAAATGCCTCACTTTTTAAACATGGATGCATCTTTACATTGTGACAAGGCGCAATCCTTGCAACTTTATAGTCTTCCAATGGTATGTATCATGTAGTTCCTGTGGCTCAATAATTCCCACTTCCTTGCCTGGTGATGTCTTGAGATCATAGGTTCTTTAGTGCTCAATATACCATGAACTGAGCTTCTTAACAATGAAGATTAATTTTTCCTGCAGTATCACCATTTGTATAATTTAACAAAACTCTGACAGACCCCCTAGTGAGCCATGGATCATCACTTGTAGTTCCCACACTTAGTTTATTCCATTACATGTTGCATTTTACCCCTCCTTGAGCCGTCACCTTATCGTGGTGGAGGGGTTTGTGTGTCCCAATGAACCTAGGAGCTATGTTGTCGGGGGCTTTATGCCCCTGGTAGGGTCACCCAAGGCAGACAGGTCCTAGGTGAGGGACCAGACAAAGCACGTCTCAAGACCCCCTATGGTGAAAAAGATCAAGAACAAACGTTTTCCCTTGCCCGGACGCGGGTTACCGGGGCCCCCCTCTGGAGCCAGGCCTGGAGGTGGGGCCCGTGGGCGAGCGCATGGTGGCCGGGCCTACACCCATGGGGCCCGGCCGGGCACAGCCCGAAAAGGCAACGTGGGTCACCCTTCCCATGGGCCCACCATCCATGAGAGGGGCCAAGGGGGTCGGGTGCGCTGTGAGTTGGGTGGCAGCCGAAGGCGGGGACCTTGGCGGTCCAATCCCCGGCTACAGAAGCTAGCTCTAGGGACGTGGAATGTCACCTCTCTGGCAGGGAAGGAGCCCAAACTGGTGTGTGAGGTGGAGAAGTTCCGACTAGATATAGTCGGACTCACCTCCGCACATATTTGGGCTCCACCCTTTTTGGAGTCCTTGGAGGGGGCGCTGGAGAGTGCCCCCTCTGGGGATTCCCTCGTTCTGCTGGGGGACTTCAATGCTCACGTGGGCAATGACAGTGAGACCTGGAGAGGCGTGATTGGGAGGAACGGCCCCCACGACTGGAACCCGAGTGCTCTGTTGTTGGACTTCTGTGCTCGTCACGGATTGTCCATAACGAACACCATGTTCAAACATAAGGGTGTCCATATGTGCACTTGGCACCACGACACCCTAGGCCGCAGTTCGATGGTCGACTCTGTAGTCGTGTCACCGGACTTGCAGCCGTATGTCTTGGACACTCGGGCAAAGAGAGGGGCAGAGCTGTCAACTGATCACCACCTGGTGGTGAGTTGGCTTCGATGGTGGGGGAAGATGCCGGTTCAATCTGGCAGACCAAAACGTATCGTGAGGGTCTGCTGGGAGCGTCTGGCAGAGTCCCCCGTCAGAAGGAGTTTCAACTCCGGCAGAACTTCGACCACATCCCGAGGGAGGTGGGGGACATTGAGTCCGAATGGGCCATGTTCCGTGCCTCCATTGTTAAGGCAGCCGACCAGAGCTGTGGCCGTAAGGTGGTTGGTGCCTGTCGTGGCGGCAATCCCCGAACGCATTGGTGGACACCTGCGGTAAGGGATGCCGTCAAGCTGAAGGAGTCCTATCAGGTCTTTTTGGCCCGTGGGACTCTGGAGGCAGCTGACAGATACCGGCTGGCCAAGCGGAATGCGGCTTTGGCGGTCGCCGAGGCAAAAACTCGGGTGTGGGAAGAGTTCGGTGAGGCCATGGAGAATGACTTCCGGACAGCTTCGAGGAGATTCTGGTCCACCATCCGGCATCTCAGGAGGGGGAAGCAGTGCACAACCAACACTGTGTGTAGTGGGGATGGTGCGCTGCTGACCTCTACTCGGGAAGAATCGGTGGGGAGAATACTTCGAGGACCTCCTCAATCCCACGACACGCCTTCCTATGAGGAAGCAGAGACTGGGGACTCTGGGGCAGGCTCTCCTATCTCTGGGGTTGAGGTCACCGAGGTGGTTAAAAAGCTCCTCGGTGGCAGGGCCCCGGGGGTGAATGAGATCCGCCCAGAGTTCCTAAAGGCTCTGGATGCTGTGGGACTGTCGTGGCTGACACGTCTCTGCAGTATCGCGTGGACATCGGGGACAGTACCTTTGGATTGGCAGACCGGGGTGGTGGTTCCCCTCTTTAAGAAGGGGGATCGGAGGGTGTACTCCAACTATAGGGGGATCACACTCCTCAGCCTCCCTGGTAAAGTCTGTTCAGGGGTTCTGGAGAGGAGGGTCCGTCGGGAAGTTGAATCTTGGATTCAGGAGGAGCAATGTGGTTTTCGTCCCGGGCGTGGAACAGTGGACCAGCACTACACCCTCAGCAGGATCCTGGAGGGTGCATGTGAGTTCGCCCAACCAGTCTACATGTGTTTTGTGGACTTGGAGAAGGCGTTCGACCGTGTCCCTCGGGGAGTCCTGTGGGGGGGTGCTCCTGGAGTATGGGGTACGGTATGGGGACGGTTTGGTCCTTGTACGACAGGTGCCAGAGTCTGGTCCGCATTGCTGGCAGTAAGTCGGATTCTTTTCCAGTGAGGGTTGGACTCCGCCAAGGCTGCCCTTTGTCACCGATTCTGTTCATAATTTTTATAGACAGAATTTCTAGGCGCAGCCAAGGCACTGAGGGGGTCCGGTTTGGTGACCTCAGTATCACGTTGCAGCTTTTCGCAGATGATGTGGTTCTGTTGGCTTCATCAAGCCGTGATCTTCAGCTCTCGCGAGCTGTGGGTCGTGACCTAAAGAACAAGATCACGGATACAAGCGGCCGAAATGAGTTTCCTCCGCAGGGTATCCGGGCTCTCCCTTAGAGATAGGGTGAGAAGCTCGGTCATCCGGGAGGGGCTCAGAGTAGAGCCGCTGCTCCTCCGCATCGAGAGGAGCCAGATGAGGTGACTCGGGCATCTGGTGAGGATGCCTCCCGGATGCCTCCCTGGTGAGGTGTAACGGGCACATCCCACTGGTAGGAGACCCCGGGGACGACCCAGGACACGCTGGAGAGACTATGTCTCTCGGCTGGCCTGGGAACGCCTCGGGATCCCTCCAGAAGAGCTGGACGAAGTGGCTGGGGAGAGGGAAGTCTGGGTTTCCCTGCTTAAGCTGCCACCCCCACGACCCAATATCGGATAAGCGGAAGAGAATGGATGGATGGATGGATGTTGCATTTTTGGCCAAGCACACAGTGTCCATACTTGAAGACTTCTATCTCAGAAGAAGTGCAATTTCTTTGTTGAGAACATCAATGTGAACAGTAGAAATATTGGTCACTTCCAGTGGAGGTCAACTTGGCTGCAACTGAGATACTGATGTCTCTGTGAAAGTGAAAGGAGTACATTTTTGAAGCATCTGATATTCCTTGCAATTCCTTGTTTAAAAAACTACACTTTGCCTCAAAATGCATTGTCCATCGGGCAGTTAGTGGACCATATTGACGGATCAAGTCTGGATAATGCTCCAGGAAATGATGCTTTGGTTTAAGTTTAGAGTCTGGGAAAACCTCTTGAAATCAAATTTCTGTGCTCAGATGTGTTAAAATCAAGATATGTGATGGAATCTTCAGTATTATATTGGGACTGACAACAAGATCAACAATGTCTTTCAGGTCTGTTCAGATCTGCCAAGCTGGCTCATCACAGGGAGCTGTCTGCTCGATCAACAAGCAAAAATCTGATTAGACTACAATTCTCATGTGAATTTCCCCCAACAGTTTTTTGGGGGCAAAAAATGAAGAGGCATATGATGAGGTTATTATTTTTATTAGTCCACTTAAAGTTGAAGGATGATATTGCTTTATTCAACGTGAATAATGTGATTTTTTTTTTTTATGAATACATTGAGGCAAAGTGCAAGTTCAACACAGGACATAGGACACAGGGCATGTGCAAAATCTGGAGGAAACCCAGAGGTAACATTAAAGTATGAGAGGTACTTTGAAAAAATACAATTTGATTTCACACCATAATAACTGGGCAATTCATTTTCCTCAAGGATTCGTAAATGCTCAGCATGAATATCTTTGGGTCTAAGTAATTAATACACATCTAACATCCTTTGTCTGGAACCAAACTTTCTGCAGTGCAATCTACTAAAAATCTACATGCATATGACCAAAAGACATTTTCAAAAAATCCAGCAATACTGCGTGCACCAAGGTTGTCAGCAACCACACACTGAACTCCACCTTTTACTGTTCTGTGCCCAACTATGTTATAAATATCCCGCTCTGTTCCAAAATGACAACAAAGAAAAAATCCTTTATTAGCCTCTCAGTGAGGGAAATTTCAATTTACACTCTATTAGTATTTTATTTTCAGTTTACAAACAAGTTATGAAACACACATGCGCATGCATTGGAGGAGAGGTGTCAGAGTGAGGGGACTGCCCCATATCCAGGCGCCCCGAGCAGTTGGGGGTTCGGTGCCTTGCTCAAGGGCACAGGAATCCAATACAAACAATACAATCACAATACAAACACATTTTATGCTTCTTCTTGGATGTACCAAGGGGATTACATATTTCAATTCATCGATGAACAATATCAATAAAATGCTTTCCTGCTGAGACAACAGTCAGTTTTCCTTGAAGGAGGCACCAACAAAGAAAGATGTGTATTTGTGCACACAGGCTCTCTGTGGCTGTCTATCTACAGTATTCAAATTATGAGCCTGATCTAAGATTGTCTGAAAATTAAGAACTTGCTTTTAAGACTTTATAATTGAAATATATTGGAGTGATTTAAAATTCTTTCTGTCAAGTATATATTCCACCAGTTCCACTGCATTAAAGTCTTGTTTTTTTGTTTTAGTTTTTATTAGGATCCCCATTAGCTACAGCAGAACTGCAGCTATTCTTCCCGGGGTCCAACACACAATGTTCAGTGTAAAACAGAACAAATAAAAATTAAAAACCAAACTTAAAGAGGTAGCATGGAAAAAACAAGAAAAAATAAACTAAAATAAAATGAAATTATATATACATTCAGATACACACATATACACATACACTGCCTGGCCAAAAAAAAAGTTGAAACCAAAAAAAGGTCACACACTCTAATATTTCGTTGGACTGCCTTTAGCTTTGATTACGCGCTGTGGCATTGTTTTGATAAGCTTCTGTAATGTCGCAAGATTTATTTCCATCCAGTGCTGCATTCATTTTTCACCAAGATCTTGCATTGATGATGGTAGAGTCCTGGTATAGTTATGATTGTCTGAGCTGTAGTTTATTTTTTTATATAGGGCTTTTGGGGTTTTGGATGTGGATAGATTTCTAATAAATGCCAATAATGAATAAAGTGATCTATCTCTTAACAATAACCATCTGAGAATTGTATGCATTTTAAATATATTTGCTTTAATGTCACAGCCTAGAATAATGCGAGCTGCTCTATTTTGCACTTTTTGAAGTTTATTGATGAAATCTGCTGTAGCATTTGATCAAAGCACTGGGCAGTAATCAATTTTTGACAGGGTTAATGCTTGTGTTATCAATTTAGTTGGTTTTGGTGACAAATATGCCCTACATCTACGATGACGGAGGTGCCACTTCCCATTTTATTGACTACTTTATTTATGTGTAATGGTCCCAGAGCACTCTCCTCAGAGGTACAACAATTAAAACAAACTCTGTTAAATGAAATCTGTTAAATAACTCCTTAGAAAGGATAATGAGGAAACTTCCAACCCATAACATTTAAGTTTTTCCAATAATAAATTGTGGTCTATTAAGTTGAAAGCTGCTGAAAAATCCAACATAACCACACTGACCAGTTTCTTTTTATCCATTTCGCAGAGCCAGTCATCCATCATTTACGCAAGAGCTATTGTTGTAGAGTGACCCTTACGATATGCATGTTGTTAAGGTATTCTGAAAAAAGTAGTTTGTTCAGATCTTACACATTCCATTATTTTGCTTAATACAGGTAAAAGGCTAATTATTATAACTATTTGCCCCTGAAAATGGCATTTTCTTATTTTTCAGTAGTGGGATTATCTTGGCATGCTTCCATTGTTTTGTGGACACAAACAGTTTGCAAAACTCAGATTTTTAATGTGAGAGATATGAAGGGGAATTTCCCCTGCGACCAATTTCAATAATTTACTGTCAAGATCGTTGATGCCTGGTGGTTTATCCTTACAAGTTTTTGATATATTTTCCACTGTCTTTATGCCTACTTCATCAAATTTAAATGAGCTTTGTTTATTCTTCATAATTTCATTTTTTATTAATAGGTTAGGTTAATAGTATCCCTAAGTGGCATATTATCATTTAATTTATTAACTTTATTTATAAAATATTTATTAAGATGGTTAGCAATGTCTAATAGTCGAGTGAGGATATATTATCCAGTCAGACTCATACCCTTTTAGTATAGCCATTTTCTTTGCCTGATCCTTTAGTTTAATTTGCTCTTTAGTTTCATGATATAACCAGGGTGTATGGATGCTCTTAGCTGTAAATTTTCTGAGAGGAGCATGTTTGTTCACTATGGCATCAAAATTTCTTCAAATTTGTGCCAAGCTTCATTTGGGTTGTATTCTTTTAAAATTTCCTTCCAGCTTAAATTCTTTATCTCGCCCTTCAAGCATTCTGAATTATACATATTATATGATCTTTTAAATATTATTTTTGGTCCACTTTTTGGAATTTTTGCTTCTGATCATTACAACCAATAGACACTAAAAACACTATGAGACATTGACCAGGAGCATTGGTAAATATATGGTCAATACATGTTGAGCTTTTGATACCATTAACTCTGAAACATGTCCTAGTGGGTATATTGATGGGCTGGTGAAGACCGCAGGCAGTGGTAGTACTTAACATTTTGTTTTTTACTAAACAGTTTTGAGCTAACCAGTCAATATTAAAATCTCCCGTAAAATATATTTCCTGACCCATAACGCTGATATGGTCTACCATCTGACATATTTTATCTAAGTACATAGTATTGACACTTGGTGGTCTGTAGCAACAGCCCACTAATATTGGTTACAGATGAGGGAGACGTATTTGTAGCCAGAGTACTTCAATGTCATAGTCCATCAGGTCTTGTCTAATTTTTGTGGGTATATTTTCTTGAATGAGGAATGCAACCCCACCCCCAAATGCATTTCTATCTCTCCTATGGATGTGGTATCCCTTGATGCTTAATCTTCAAATGTGGAATCTAAGTGTGTTTCAGATATTGCTAGTATTTGTATATTATCATTATAGAACATTTCCGTTATTTCATGCATTTTATTTCTGACACTATTTATGTTTACATGTACAATTTTTAATCCTGCTAGGTAATTTCAGTTTTTTTGTAGATGCTTCCACCATGGAATGTGAAAACAGGATTTGATAGTGTAAACCTGATCAGACAGGCTTTTAGGTGTCCATAGCCTGCTTGGGAGTGCTGCTGCGAGGGTGGATGACCAGTTTGTCATGTCTGAGGAAAGCAATGTCTCCTCTCTCTCATGCAGCTGTTAACTTCGGTATTAGTTCTTTACTTTTTTGCCTGACTGCTTCCGTATAGTTCTCATTAATGCATATTTTGGTTCCTTTGAGGTCAATGCTCAATGTCTCTCAGTAACTGTAATTTTTCTGAGAACATCTTTTCATTTTCTCCTCAGACTCCGCCCAGATTTCTCCCAGCGGACGTCCCATTGCCATTGTCTACATACGTTACACCGTGATGAGAAATAACGAGAAGTATCATTAAATACATAAGCCTGTCGGCGTAAAATCTGCTGCTATCACTGCTGCGATCACCGCATCTCTCACAGTATTTCTCATGGCTAGAAGCAAAAGGCAGATTTTAAATAGCTACTTGCCAGCTATATGTTAATAAACATAACATTATACTGTACATCAGTGAACTGAACTTATCCTTCTAAGCCCTAGATATCACATTTTGGGTTGTCTGTACCATCATACTTATAGTAATTCTGCTCACATAATTTTTTCTCAAAAAAATACATCATGTCAAAACACAATGTTTTATTTTTATAATTTTATTAGGTCCCAATAAGCCCAAAAAGCAGAGAGAAATTAAAAATGTAAACCAAACAAGAGCTTGGGTCTCAGGAGGATATAGTGACACATACAAAGCCACCTAACTACACTGATATGCTAGTTCGCAGAACATGATAACTTGACAATACCTAGTTTGGTAGTGACTTTATACAACACAATACATTAGGCCTTCAGACGAGTGACCGAGACAAATCTGATGGCAGGATCGTGAAAAGCATATTATACTGCCAAAATGCCAAGAAGAAGTTGGCTTTAATTTGCAAAACTAAATTTCACCAATACTGCTTGGATTCATTGAATAACTGACATGTGTCAACATGATTGACCTGGGAACTCTGACATGCCGTATTTTCACCTTCAGTTGCTTCAACATGAATAAGTCAGCTCGAGTCTCCCCCATGTTATCATCAGCAGTTAAGTGGTGGAATAGGGGTCACCCTGTTCAGCAAGCAAGACGTGAGATGTTTCTATGCCAAAGGATAATAAGCGCAGGCAATTGAGTCCCAATGTTTTCAGGGAGTCGCTATCTGCCTTCCGCTGGATAACAAGAGGGGATCAGACCACTGCTTTTCCAGGGGCGTTGAGGGAGGTTAGTTTAATGTCACACTCCAAAAGCTCGGTCAAGGTCAGGAGACAAGAGGATATGACTTGAATGTGACAATGAGCTGATTGCCAAAAGCAATCCAATTTACCAAATTGTGTCAGGGCATAATACATGTAAACATTTTGAAAATAGTTTAAATTGCTTGTTGGTATCAGCCTAAAATGCTTTTACAAATAACAAACATTGTAAATTTTGACAGTGCTCAGAAAACAAAATGAATACTTTGCTCCGAAACTGTTCAAATTGAAGCTACATAGATAAAAGAATTAATCAGAATGAGAAGCCTTTCCATACTTCCTTTAGTACAACCTTTAGTCTCTAACACAGGGAGAGTTTGGAGTTCTGTTCCTGTGGATCTTAACTGCATGCAAGCTCAACAGGAATCGAATGCTCAGAAATAGGGGGGCATGGGAAGCCTTCAAAATAATAAAAATAAATTAATTCTACAATGCATGTTGATAGGTTTGGTGAGCCACATTACTGCATTTTGAACACAGTGGGGTCGCGCATTGATACTGCACTTTCTTTTATTTATTTCTTGGATATTTTGAAATTAAAGCAATTTTTAAAATCTAGTTATTCAACCCTCCTCATCACAGCATTTAATAACAGATAACCTTGCATCATCATCACAGCCTTCCCATTTCTTTGTTGTTCGACTGAAGCAGTGGATCAAAATCAAAGAAGTGCCTCATTCTCAATAGCTGCTTTGTATTTGGCTGCAGGAGGGGAAATATGATTGACAAATACATTTCATATAAAAAACTGTTTTGCTAGCTGGTAAGTGATAGCTAATAAGTAGAATGTCAGATGAAAAGAAATAAACGTGAGAAACATTTGCATGATGTGAACAAAAATCTCAAAATAAATGTGAGGAAGAATGCTTTTTTGGCAGAAGCTATATCACTCTTTTGTGCTTGTGTCCAGCAGGCATTTGCTCAGTATACAAGTGTCTTGCGTGTCATTACTCCTCTGAGTCACAAATGGGCTCTGAGCATGGAGCTGCCAGCAGCTAGGAGCAAGGACATGGAAATTAATATTGATACCTCTTTGTAACAAGCAGTATGGCAATTTATATTTCCATTCCGTTCCATTTTTGTCTCATAAATTCATCTTAAAGAGATTCCATTAGCATGTGTTAAAATGCATGTGAAGTTTTAAAAATCATTATTACAACTCCATCCACCCTGACCATTTCCTCATACAAAACACAGTGCATTTTATTGTATACATTATGTTTTGCAAAACTGAGGGCCTCTAAATCTATTACATCTGCTTTGTGCTCAAAGCACTCCATGTTATGTGACACATCTGTTTAACATGTTGCTCAAAAGTATTAACTGTATTTCCCATCCATGTCTTTTTACCATACTGCGAACACCTCACACTCTCCTTTTCTTCAGCAGATACAAAAGCATACATCTCCACAGGGCTGCTGTAGGTGAACATGCTGCCATCAGTGAAATCCCACAGGCCAATGTATTACATTGTTCAGTTTGTTTAAAGGTGGAGTCAGTGCACATCCACAGTGGATAACAGCATACAGTATTAACAGCAGTGCAAACACTGGGTCAAGATGGGATTATTAGCGGCAATCGTCTAATGAACACAATGCATTGTGGCCACCATGAACTAGCCAAGTGAACTCACTCACAGGGACTCATACGTATGCGGTCAAAACGGCTGCAAAAAATAATAATAATAATAATAATAAATAATAAATTTTAAAAAATGTGTTGGAGACACACCTATTTAAATGAGGCTTTTGCTTGCTTTGTGGTTTGCAGTATGATTTAGGATAGACCAAAGCACAAAATTAAATTTGGCCCTATAAGAATTAGAGGTCTTGGTAAATGAAGTGTCGGCACAGGGCCTTTCTGTGTGGAGTTTGCAGTTTCTTCCCGTGTCTGCGTGGGTTCTCTCTGGGTACTCCAGCTTCCTCCCACCATCCAAAAACATGCATGGGGATTAGATTAATTGTCTAAATTGACCGTAGGTGTGAAAGTGAGTGTGAGTGGTTGTCTGTCTCTATGTGCGCTGCAATGAGGTGGCGACTTGTCCAGGGTGTACCCTGCCTTCCGCCCTAAGACAGCTAGGCTCCAGCCCCCCACGACCCTATGAGGATCAGTGGTAGAAAATGGGTGGATGCATGGTAAATGAAGTCAAGAAACAATTAGCTGAGCCACAGTAAAGAAGCCTAAATACCAGCTTTTCTAGGGCACTAGGAAAAACATTTTTTCAGAAAACGATTATATGCGGGATCAGCATCTTAACTGTGATGCAGCTGCAATGTGTAAGCAGTTTGTGTGGTAAATTGTGCTTGTTATTCAACTCAATTCCAAATGCATCAACATGATTCACCTACAGCTATGTGAAGTACTTCATCATATTCTTCAATTCTTTGAAATTCTGCTCAAGGCAGATCTATGGCCACCACTGATTTATGTGCATAATCTGAACACATTCAGAAGCCACCAAGTTCTAGAAAGCTGACAAATACTGTGAGCACATGATAACACTGCATGACCAGGACACAATTAGATTTAAAGGAAGTATTTCTTGTGGAATTCACGCATTCATTTAGAATTTTCTTCGAGAGTCAAAATACTGTACAATGTTTGACAGGCTTCATTTCCACTTTGTGACCCATCTAAAAAAAAAGGCTGAAAAGGAATGTATTGCAATGCTGTCACTTCAGATTGGCTGATCAGCACCATGGACAGCGACACCTTAATTTGCAGCACAGGAGGTGTTTCATCACTAATCAGCTACCCACAGTGCCCTGCAGATTTGGAAGGAAAATGGTAGTGAAATGAGCTTGCATCTCTCTCACAGGGGACATTTTGACTCCTCAAATACAGGTGTTACTAATTGTATTAATTAATTCCATTTAGGGTTTCAGTGCTATACTTTGAGTATAGGCCCTTTTCACAGCAGCCATTGTTACATGTAATTGCAGGTGAAACACAGCTGTAATTAATAAAATCAATTGTGGCCTTGTTCAATTTAGGTTGGACCACTTGTGTGGGGAAAAAAGGCCAACTGTGCATGCTGGCTCACTAGATCCTTTTACTGTGCTTCATTTGCTGGGTCACATAGATAGATAACCATGTCCAAATTACAATTGTCATTTATCTGCCATTAGCTAGACAGGGGGCGGCATGGAGATGTAGTGGTTAACACTGTCACCTCAGAGCAAGAAGGTATCCGGTTTGATTCCCGACCCGAGGTCTTTCTGTGTGGAGTTTGCATGTTCTCCCCGTGTCTGCGTGGGTTCTCTCCGGGTACTCCGGCTTCCTCCCACCATCCAAAAACATGCATGGGAATTAGGTTAATTGGCTACTTTAAATTGACTGTAGGTGTGAATGTGAGTGTGAGTGGTTGTCTGTCTCTATGTGCCCTGTGATGAACTGGTGACTTGTCCAGGGTGTACCCTGCCTTCCGCCCTAAGACAGCTGGGACAGGCTCCAGCCCCCCTGTGACCCTATGAGGATAAGCGGTAGAAAATGGATGGATGGATAGCTAGACAGGTATACACAGATTGATGGTGTTCATCTCTATTTGCGAACATACCAAGCACAAACATAATGACAATGGCAGCCACCATCTTGGTTACGTAACATGTGAATATTTTCCCAATGCTTCCTTTCATCTTACATAATTTAATCTCTGTGTCATCCTGACTTGCTGCCACCACCATGCCTTTTGAGCTGCATGACATTATGACCACTGCCAGGTGAAGTGAATAATACTGATCATCACTTCATCATGGCACCTGGGATATCCGGATATATACTCAGTAACAAAAGAAACACAAGTTTTTTTAAGCGGCCCCAAACTACCTATAAAAGGAACAGAAACATGACTCTTCAGAAAACAGAACATCCGACCATTTATGATGTATCCAGTAATGATGGACGTTACCCCATTCAAGACGGCAAAGTATTGGAGTTAACGGTCAACTAAAGTATGGCCTGTGTGCGCATAGCCTCTCTGAGCCACCTGCGCACTGTTTGAGCACTGATACGGGATTGATGAGGTCCAGGTGTCTCAGTAGCAGTAACGGTGGCGGGAAGTGTCCGGTCTCTGAGATGGTGAAAACAGATATGGTGATCCTGAATGCTGGTCATCACACGTGGTCTGCCACTGCGTGGATGGTCTGAGGTGCTGTTCGTGACATGGAATCTGGTTCTGAGGCAACTAACTGTTGATTCATGAACATTCAGTGCCCTTGCAACATCTCGCACATTCATGCGGGCACTCAGCATTCCAATAGTATGTTCACGTTGGATTTGCGTTAGTCGCTGCATCATTACAAAAGTACTTAGAGAAAAGAATTTTCCCATTTTATGCAGGGTAGACAAACAAAACTGTGAGCTCTGCAGCTCTTGTGGGGTGTTTTCTGTCTGCAGTAATCAGTATCTATCAAAAGTGGTCCAGTGAAGGAACAGTGCCAAGCCTCATTGATGTTTGTGGGGAGCGAAAGCTGGCCCGGGTGGTCCAATCGAACAGACAAGCCACTGTAGCTCAAATTGCCAAAGAAGTTAATGATATATATATATATATATATATATATATATATATATATATATATATATATATATATATATATATATATATATATATATATATATATATATATATATATATATCAAGACTGTCAACACTGTAATATCAAGGCTACTTGAACAATACAAAACCAAACTTTGAGAACATTTGTATGTGTGTTGTGTGACCATGCGTGAGTGCATTCTTATCGACATGATAGATGTGGTTGAAAGTAGAAAACTTATTCCTGTACCTGCCAGTCAACTATGCATAAAGCCAAATGACCACTCCATTAATTCACAAATTATTCATTTCTGTTTTCATGCCACCCACAAAATATAATAATTCCAGGGCTATTCACAAGAAAACATGTCCCAAAACAACATTGGGAGGTAAATTATCTTAAACATTCATTTAATATGATGTGAAACAAACATATAATTCTAAATAATAGAGGTTAAGAGATATTTATATTAGATGTATACAAGTTATAGCAGATTCTTGAGAATGATGGCTGATAAGCTACAGCATGATAAGTACACTGAATATGTGTTTATTTCTGCATCAACTCAGGCATCTCACATCTGCCATTTCTACCCCCAAAATGGTATGTGCGCTTGCTCTCACCTCCAATTACTGGAGAAAATCCCTTCTGCTACAGAGAGCTGAAGAGCCATGTTGGAGATCCTCGTTGCATAGCTAGTGTGCAACGGTCATTAGCTTCCTACTGGGTGCAGCAGCATGCATGGTCTCCCAAGCAGACAACTCTTCAGCCTCTATCCCTCAGTAAACAGCTCTCCACACACCATGCAAACTACCCAAAGAATTCCTGTATTAAATCCAGTGAATCACCTCCTATGGAAATAAATAGAATGGTTCTCCTGCTATGCGCTGAAAAAAATGATTTGTTGAATGAATATAAAAAAATCATGGAAAAGATTTCCACATGATTAAATGGCTTTGGTGTAGTGTTTTGCACTGTAGTGTTGTGCTTCTGTTCTTCAGACTAAATGTGCTTGTGTTAGGTCAACTTTTTTTACATACAGTCAAGGAAAAAGTGAGTGGAATTAATTAAAATACAGTATGTTGAAACAACAATGTGTTGGCATTGCTATTATTCAGTTATGGGGGTACATCCAACAAAATAGTAATTTGTTGGGTGAACATACAAAAAATTTGGAAAGTTATTTCCACCAAATTATAATACGTTCATTTAGCAAGCAATGCAAATGCTAAGTAACTAACCATAATAACTAATGCTGCTATGGTTAGCTGCTAATGCTGCTATGATTAGTGAGCATACTACTAAAACATTCACTGATGAAATGAATCGTTCAAAATTATATAGCAGACAATAACAAGTTACGTGACATTTCTGTGCAGTGGTTTATTTGAAATCAAAGTTAATTTAAGTCAAGTAAAAGACTTACTGTTGTGTTTTGAACTGTGTCAAACTTCCTTAAGTAGCCTGAAGATTAAGTTAACTCCCAGCTCGCACACTACTGCCACCTTCTGCTCTGGAGTTGTACACACACTTTGCTATCTTACCCAAAATGCATTAGGTTCTGTAAACATTTACACAATTTTGAAATTTTCAAAAAAAAGTTATTGCACATCATGATAAAATAACTTAACTTTATGATATTCAACTACAAAACAGGACTATATATGGTAGAAGCTACATGTTACATGTAGATGAATGTAAAAGACACCCACTTTGGCCTTTTTGAGTGTGGTTCTAACCTTCTTTTAGCAACATAATACACAGCATGTTAACAGGATTTCTATTGTTTGTTATTAGCAGTTACTGCTGTTTTAACAGTAGTGAATGAAATTTAGCACCTCTTAAAATATGCGTGACTCCATTTTCTGTCTGGTGTTTGATGGAAGTTTGACGAGATTTTCCCTCACCAGTTGGCTCCCTGGTGTTATCTGCAATTCTGGCCAGAAGATTGCATCAGCATATTCAACAAAAACCAAGGAATGTGGGAAATAATGCCTACATCAGTTTAAAACTTTTTTACTTTCTTGTGAATTGGAGGAATAGACTTTATCTTTTTCTTTGTCAGGAGTTCAGGGGTATGTGCTCGCCAAAGAGACCTCATGTTGTGTTTTCTTTAAAATGTGGAAGGCCATGTTAGACGGAGGAGCAGTAGGATGTTTGCTCCTGACAGTGACATCTTGCAGTGTGATTCCACTCTCACTCTGGTTGAGGCTTGCCAGGGGAATGGATTAATATTCATTCGCATTTGATATTCATGGTGAGAATCAACACTGTGTTTGTCTGAAATCCAAGAGGGAACGCTGAACAACACTGCAAAATTAGGGCAGCACAATATGAGCAATACACACTATTCATAGAAAAATCTACTTATATGAGCATCTTGGAGGCTTCACTTTATGGTAAATTATACATCAAATGTGGCTGGCTTGTGGCAAAAGAGACAGAAGTGGAATTTATTTTGGTAGAAAAACACACACACACACGCACACACACGCACACACATTGACATTGAGATTTATCTTCCAGATATGGCTATCCCACTCAAAAGCCTTCCTGTCAGTCATTTTTGTTTTGCTTTAGTTAGTGTCAACCTATTACCAGGAGGGTGAAGGTAACATAATTTTTCTGTGTATCTGTAGTTGAACACACATTTCAGGCCAGTGAATGTCACAATTTCAGTGGCCATGAAGTTGAGGAAAGTGAATAGTATTATGCAAATGTTTTGTACCAAATGAAATTAGTGATCAAAGAAAGCTGTGTTTAATATCTTGACCTGAGAATATTGCTCATTAAGCTTGTTTTGGAAATGGTAATACCCCAAAATACCCCAACGCTTGATGGATACAAAATAATGGATTATATATCGTATTCAGTGATATCAAGGGGAAAGCTTAGAAAAAGAGAAACACTTCAGGGTGCTTCATGAAAGCTTTGCTACAAATTGATGTAGCATTTAGTTTTGTTTTGTTTTTTCCTTTGCATGTCATTTTTTTGAAGATCTTCCTTAAATGATGTACACGGTTAACAAACCTGATTTTTTTAACAGACTGTGTCTAGAGTTTGCTGTACCAACCTGGGGAACTGGAAACCCTAAAAGGGGTCTCTGGTTTACCACTGTTCCATCCTTGGGCCATTTTTGATAGATACTGACCACTGCAGACCAGGAACAGCCCACAAAAGCTGCAGTTTTGGAGATGCTCTGACCCAGTCATCCAGCTATCACTATTTAGTCCATGTTAAACTCACTAAAAATCCTTATACTTTCCCATTTTAGATTGCACTTGTTTTATTTCATTTTATTTAGTATTTTATGCACCAAGGTTTAAGAAAACCATAATTTCAATTATGTGTATGTCCTGTTCAGTGTTGTGCCAGTACAAACTTAAAAAAAACTAGCTCAAATTTCAGTTCAAACACATGAAAATGAACTAGTTCATGTTCATAGTTCACTAAATTTACAAAGTTCACAGTCCATAAACATTCATTTGTTACTTTTTTAAATAAATATGACATCATGTTACTCAGTAGAACCTCATAACCATTTATCACCAGCTGTAAATCACTGCCACTAATAAAGTTATTGTATCAAAAGAATCACAGGTAGCACCGTGCTGGCTCGGTGCCAGCACCGGACTAGCTCCGTGGCACCGGTTGGCTCTGCGACACTAGGCTCCCGGGCAGCGAACTCCCAGGCACCAGACTCCGGAGTGCTGGGCAATGACCGACAATGACCGTCATAGTGTTTGCCATAAACAGTGTCGTAAAACCTGAAGACCACTTTCTCTTGCGAGAGTTTTCAAATGAACGTGAACAGTGTGTACCGCTCATTCTCGCAAGAGTGAGCACCACTCCCGTTCACATTCATGATTTGACAACTGATCCGTTCAGTTCACCGAAAACATAACCGCATTCAGTGAACATCAGTCATTGAACGTCAGTCACTGAACGTGTTTATGCACAATACTGCCTGTTCATGCTGCATTGACTTTCAAATATAAAGTTATGTCGATGTGTGCTTTTTTCTGAGCTACACAGGTGTTCCTCTCCACGTTCACCAAAGGTCACAGATACAGTATACCTCTGTGACTAACCATTGATTACATGAGATGCAACAGGAACCGTCTGATTCAGCTCAGCAGGCGATTGATTGACTAACTGAATCAGTAATTATTCAACATGCCATAATATCAGGAAAAAAGAAAAGCCTCTGAGTCTGCTATTGTTTAAAAATAGTATTATCATTCGTTTTTGTACCTGCTCTCATTCATTTTGTCAGAGTAGAGAATCCATTTTTAACACAGGGAACTCATATTTGTCTACCTAGTAAAGCTTCAGCTGCAGGCTGCTGCATTTTATAGCTTTTTCCCTCCCTTGTGAGTAGATCACAACACTATGTGAGAACACAAGATATTGCCTGCAGTGCACTTCCAAATTGACGACACCAACCAAACAGCGCCGTAATGATCAGTCTCTCACACAAAAGAAACATGGAGACATTCTTTGCTGTTTCACTGGTTGTCTTCCAAATGTGTAATAATATTAATGAGCTTGCCTACTCTGGTCCTGTACTGTTATGCTATTATTCATACCACAATTTTAATAGATGTGTTGTTCTTGTGTATCCAACAAGTGGAATCAACCTTTTGCTCAGTGTGCTGCAGCCTAAAGCTAGATGTGCTTTACAAACAGCATAATGAAGAACATCTGTTGTCTGCATCCTACCTTTATAGAAAAGGAGCAGGCGAATGAAAATTTTGAATACAAATTTGTGAGGCAAAGTGAATGAAATTCATTTCTATACACCTAAAATTCCCACTCATTTGACAGAAACTCAAATGTGAGGTTACATTTCAATGTAGTTTACTTTGATGTGCAAAACATAATGAATTCATACATTACTACTCCTCCTCCCCCACTCTCACTCATGCACAAATTTATGTGTTTGTCAAGATCAAAAGAGATGGAAACCATGAATTACATAAAGCCATTCTGACTGAAGAATTAAATATCTCTATTTCACAGACCAGCTACAGTGTCCATATGACAATAATTATGCAATGTAGTGGAACAGATTAACATTTTGACCTTGGCTTATTACATCTGTCACTGCATCACTGCAAGTGCATTTACTTTGCATGTCAGGAGCCACTATGCTAAGCTAAATTGAATTTTTCTTTCCCAGAATATACCACTCATCTTTATAAAACGAGTTGGCAACCTTTTTGTGAGACATTGTTTTAAGTTTCTGTCTACAAATTACACCATGTTGGAGCTTTGAATCAGGTCATTACAAATGGGGCAGCACTGGCAAACATTCAATAATATACCCTCGACCTGTTTCAAATTGATTAAATTTCCCTCCTCAAAAAGCGCCAGGAATATATTCATTTCACTGCTTTTCTGATGGCAGTCATCCAACTCAGTGTTATAATGCTGCACTGCTTCATTTGATATGGGCGTATTAAGGGCAGCAAGAGTGGTTGCGAATGACTGAGAACGAGCGGATTCCCGAGGACTTCACACCAAGGTGATGGCCAATTTCCCATTTGTTTCTTTTCAAATACCTCAAGCGCTAAACAAATGCTGTGTATCACTGAGAATGGCAGATTGATTTGATGCCGGGGCAAAACAATCAATTTTTGGCAGTTGTAAATGCTGAGCAGTGGAGTGAAACTACAATGTAAATGGAAAAAATAAGGGGGAAGAGGGGGAATAGGATGTATTGCTCTGTGTTTTATTTTTTTTCCAGCCCTGATCAACAATTCACCAGAGTGCAGTGAAATGTTGCAGAGAGGGTTGTACTTCCAACATAATAATCATTCACTTGACTTTTACTGAACACTGTTGAATTTAGTTGCATCCATAGACTGCACTGTATAACAGGAGGACATAATCACTGTGATGTTACCCATTGGTTTGTGGACTATGGTTCTGAAGACCAGAGTTCTGCATTTTGGCCATCATAGCATGGTTTTACGAACCAGAAGTGACATGAGAGGGCATACCTAAGCACAACCCAACACTGAATAAAACATGTTTTGGGGCAACACAATATTACAGTTAAACGTTAAGAGCAGAAAACATACTGTGAAAATGTTAAACTTCTGGAAAGAAAACACAGAAGGCACCCAGACAACACTGTGGTAGGCAACAACACCTGAAAGCATATTCTACTGTATGGTCTATTTGACTCTAAATGAGACCATAATTTACTTGATTAACATCATCCTGTGTCTTTTTAAGAATTACTCAAACTTCTCAGTTTTCTCCCTCAATAATTAAACAAAAAAGGTAGCACAATGTCCTTGAGTAATACACATAAACTTGTCCTCAACACATGCATCTGTCTCTCTGCAGTATTTTAATGTCAGACAGCCTTATGGTGTGGCACACATTAAATGCTAGCCCTTTTATGTTGAATATTTCTGATTACATAGTTTCCTCACTGGTGAGTCTAGGGGAAGGGAGAAATTGAAAACTTCTCAAGCAGAATTTACAACTCATCATCCTCCTCGCAGATGGGCCTCATATTGGCCTCAGTGTTACCAGTGAATCTCTTGAGGTGATGCAGATGCTCCACTCAGTCACTCGTATCACCCTGTATATTATGCTTTAATGGGAATATTATATTTAATGGCTACAAGAACTCAACTGAATAGGGCCACCAAGACAGAGTTCATGAATATATTTGGGTCATTTCACTCAAAGAAACACTCACTTCGATTCATACTTTTCATGTCTATTTGTAATCATCTCTGACAGGAATATAAATTCAGCTGGATGAGATTCCACTGTGGCTGATGAATATCAACACATAAGCTGGCATTCTTACAGAACGCCCTCGCTATTTTTAGATCTGCTCTTTAAAGTTTCATAAATGGTTTGGTTTGCAATGTTTATTTTCCTGTTATTGGGGCAGTGGCGTAAAAACAGGACCTACATAAGACATGATGGTAATATATTACTGTACTCTCTTTTCAAGAAAGTATAGCTTTGTGCATATTGAAGAGGTAAACACACACACACACACACAGAGTATTTTTCATGTGTCACGCAACAGATTATTTTAATATATGCAGCTGTCTGAATACCAGCACCACCAGCTAAACTGGTATGATGCTAAGCAGGATTGGACAATTTGTTAAAATATTCCAACCGTCAGCCCAACAACAGTCTATGATATATTAGTGCAGATGTGTGTGACCTGTAGCGTTTTTTGAACATACAGTTATGAATGAACATTAACAAATTTTAGGCTGTTGGGTCCAGTAGCATGCAGATTAGCTGTGGACAGTCAGACAGATATAAATACACACACTCATGCACACAAAAATACATAATCTCGTAGCAGAGATAATAATAGTGAAAAAACATGTTTGAATGGGCAGAATTAAAAAGATAATGCACATACACATTTCCATGACAGGAAGTAGAGAGTATTTAACTGTGCTCTGCATGATGTTTAAATGAAAAAGAACAATTCACATTTAAAAAATACATTTCCAAACAGAGGGACCAAGTGGGAGCCTTGTATCGCTCTGGCATGAGATCGGCAGTGCAGCTGTCAGGGTTAAAACTACCTGGCTCCTTTCCAGAGAGGTCTGTACCATCATCAAATGTGAGCTACATTTGGAGAGCACAAAGCAACGTACAGCTGCAGCTCCACTATGCAAGACATAAGTTGTTGCACAGATGTAGGAGTGTTTATCCCCAGGTTCCAAAGACCTCCATCCTGGCTGGAAAGTAGGTCATTAAAAAAAGAGGCCAACAGCTGACTAGCCTGTGGCTGAACATCAAGCACACGGTGGGACTGCACTTTGTGCTACAGGAGGAGGAATAGGGAGAGTATAACTGCTCAGTGTGCCAAGTGATATTTCAATTTGATTTCCTGGATTTATGCTGAGCAAAAAAAAAAAAAAAAAGACGATAATGATTCACTTGCTTGCACATATGAGGAATAGATTTATTTCACCTTACTGAGAGAGCTAGTCGGATATTGAGTTTAACATACAATTTGGGGGACATTTCTGAATGAATGATTTTACATAAATGATGAAAAGGTCGAGAGTAGAGCTGAGATCATGGATGATTAATCTGAAAAGAAGTAAATGTTTCAAAGTATAGCTGATCGTAAGAATATTTAACTCATAGAACAAGCAACAGGGTCTTTTTTAAGGCATTTTGCTCATAACGTAGTTCATTGGTTGAAGGCATTAATAACTCAGTGGCTTTATTTGTGGATGAATCACAATATATCAGTGTATTATCCTTTTATTTTCTCAAATCATGACTCATGATCAATGTTATTAACACCACTCTCTCATGATTGCTGCTGCAGCTGCTCTTGTTGTACATACTGTATGTTTGCTTGCAAAAGTAAGCTGAAGAAAGTTGCCTTTCTTTAGCCTCTGGTCTCAGTGATGGCAGAATAGTTCTAGAGTCCACTTGCCAGACTGAGGTGGTAACAGGAAACAGATTTTTTTCTTCACAAGCATGAAAAAGAAGAAACAAACCTCTTCCATGCAGTGGCTTTCTTTTCTTTTCAGATGGAGTTCCCATCATTGTCACTGTGATATGGTAGAGAGAATAAAATGGGAAATGAACATATTGGTTAAAAGGTTGTCAGTACCTGCAGACAAGAGGGATAAATGGTCATGGAGTAAACAAACAGAAAAGGAAACATGCCAACTGGTTTGGGAATAAACACAGGAAGAAGGGGAATACATTAATGCAGTGAAGTGCTTCGGGGAAATATTAGACCATTTATTATGAGTGCTAAGGCGAGACTGGCTTTCTGGTTTAACAGTAGCTTCATTTGCTTCATTTGATTGCATTTAATTAGAACCTGTTCTCACTCAGCTAATGGAATAGAAATCTTAATATTTGATTTTCTTGAGATTTAAAAATCACACACACTGATGGTGAGTGGGCAACGATTATATTCAGCTACATTTTTATTATAATCCATGCATAAGCATAATCAAGCATAAAACAGCTGCAGGAGTAGTCTGTCTACCTTTTACTGAGTTCACAAATGTTATGACAATAAAAATGAATGAAGAAATATTTTCTGCAAACTGACAATCTTTTTTGAGGGTGAAGTATTACAGAAAAATGAAAACAATGCTTTTTAGGGAGCCTTTATAGTTTTATCACTTTATCACTCTTAATACCAAAACATTTTACCGAATATCAAAAATGTCCACAGTGAGAATAAATATTTTGCTCTTCTATCTCAGAGGGTGACTGTGGACTATTGTACTTGCTTTTATATCTGGCGCATGCTTTTTAGTAATACAGCAGGTTTTTCTGAAGTGGAGAGAAGTTATCTCTTCACAGCAGAATGTCTCTTGGGCATCCTTGCCCTAGGGAAAAATCACACATTAATAAGCAAATGTTCATTGTTTAAAAATGTTTTTGCAGAGAAAAGATTTCAGACAAATATGATTTACTAATAGGCCAAAAATATTCCAATCACAGTTAGTCCCACAATTTTTCCAAAGAAGTATGTATTACTAGCTGCTGTACATCTGCAAAATTATTAAAATATTTTCATGGTTTTATACTTTCCCCTGTTAGGCTCACAACAACATCATCAGGTATGAACTGAAGCTTGGTTTTTTGTAAGTAGGTCCACAGATCAGTAAATGTCTCTGATGCAAGGTGGAATGAAATGTGTTATTTAGATACAGTTCAAATTTTACTGTTAAGAGCTCTACCTAAACATAGCTGCTATTACAATAATATTACAATGTTTGTGGCTTCTTGAGAGTTTTCATCATTTTGATACTGTCAGTCAAAGAAAAAGGTGAACATGAATGATGGTCTCAGTGGTGAAAAAGAAAAGGAGCTCCATCTCTTTATTGGACCCTAAAATGTTCAGTTTCACAGTAAGAAACCATCAGTGCTGATGTCCTGATATTGCCCTTTTGAATCTGAACTTTATTACTGAGAGTTATATTTTTGTGATAAATCAAACCAATTTTGTCTCAGAGTTGCTGACAGTGAATGATGCTGGTGTGTAGCAAGTAACATTAAAACACCACAGTATACATAGCACTGTCTGCACAGCTTTGAAGAATTGTTCAAGTAATGGCGAGGATCTGTCATGGAAGGAAAAAAATCTATGGACTTAACTGTTCTAACATCTGTAAGACTTTCACAAAATATTTGAATGTGAAACAGAGATAGGTATCAAGTGCAATATCTGATTTTAATTATGTTGTATGTCTTTTGCCATGTAAAGTCTCTTATGAGGTCACTGCTGGACAAATATATCCATCACCTACAGTAGTCATCATCTAATTAGAAGTAATCAATCATGACCACATAGATTCTGTTACTAAGAAAACAGGTTTGTAATTTACAGTATTTTGTCTTAGGGGCTTTATAAGTCACAAAAGTGAGAGGTATTACATATATTTACTTTCACACTTTTCCTTTCACTTTCCATTCACACATTTTATTTTTCTTGAATGGAAAGAAGTGTGGCTCAAAGTGTGAGTGGCATGTCATACCTTAAAAAGAAATCCAATCACTGATTTAGCAATAAAATAATGTCTGGGGTTTGTGGTTTAATTTAATCAGAATATCATTTTTATTTAGTCCGACTTCAAAAATCAAAGCCAAAAAATGTTGGATTGGCAGGTCTCCTGTCTTCTTCAGTGCATCAGCACATGTTGTTGCTGTTTTGAATAACACTGGGCACATCAATGGACTTGTGAGTCTGAGGTCTTAATGCAATTGGCCCCAAAAAAGCAGGAAGGCCCATCATCTTGATGGATTTGTATTTTGTTTACCATTCATTCAACCTGGCAGTTTTGAAAAGTAGTGACTTGAAATGTTTCCCACTGAGTTGCAGAGTGACTGACACTTATCGTGTATTAAGAGAGCTGCTTTGTTGATACATGGTATATTGAGTCACAACAGCTAAGCTTGACACTGGCCAAATCCTGAAAAGCTTGTTTTATATGATTAACAGTGTACCAGGAGCACAACTCGAAGCTTTTAAAATATTCAACGTTACATATACGAACAAGATGTCAAGGAATGAATGACTTAAGGGCTTAGAACCTGATGATCACAAGGGACTTTACTGACTTTAGGATGGAACTAAAATGATTCCACCATTGAAAAATGGTTTAACAGTCTGAAGAATAAAGTTGGCAATAAATTAATTTTTTTAAAAGTTTCCATTAAAATACAACCTCGACCAATATTGTTTTTTTTTTATTTTTTTCAGATCACCATTAATTAAGAAAACAATCTTACCACAAGGTCCATCATATCAAGTGATGATCAACAGACTGAGGTTGCCCAGTTGCCATGAAATCAAATCAAAAGTAGATTTTTGTCCAACCACCTCCAGGCTTCTCATCCATGACTGAACAAACTTCACAAACTAAACTCTGCATCTACCAATTGCGTTTCTCAACTGCTGTCAAGTACAAACTTTGGTGGTAATTTTACTTTTTTTTGATCCAGACAAATCAATTTTAGTCTATTTTTGTCACACCATTGCTGGGTTTTTAATGATTTAAATTGTCTATATGTTTGTCCAGTACAAATGTTCTTGTTGTTATCATACTCTGTTATTAATGTATCTGGCTCTGACTGTGTATAGACTCTGGTAAATCTAATGCAAAATTATCCCTTTACCCCCCTAAACACATCCCCTGTATCATTGTGTGACTGCAGCAGTGCGAGACACAAGGATTCCTAAAAGCAAACCTCGTCTTGTTGAAAAATGTAATAGCTTTTTTTGCATGACTTGCATCTTTTTAACTGGAATAGAAGTGCTCTTTTTGATGATGTTAAACTGGTCTGAAAATATTTTCACAAAAGCTTTTTGAATATAGTGAATAAATTTCAAAAATTCAGAGTTAAAGGCCGTGATAACCCATGGTTTACAATGGAGCTATCAGATGTATTGCATGAGCGTAATGCTGCCTGAGCCAGGGCACGCATGTCAGGATTAGAAGCAGATATCCTGAATTTTAGACAATTAAGAATTAAATTTCCCTCTCTCCTTCGGAAAGTAAAATCAGAATTTTATTTCTCCACAACAACTGAAAACCTCAAACACCCAAAGAAGTTTTGGAAAACCATCAAACCTTTGTCCGCTTGCTGTAATTCAATCAGTCTCCCATCTAGTATACTTGTTGATGGTCTCAGAGTAAGTGAAAAAAGAGAAATGGGTAGTTATTTTAATAATCATTTTTTTTCCTCTGGTTTTATATACAATTCTACTGAAGTTCTGCTAACTCCTGAAAGAACCATTGAAAACACTGGTTTAATGGTTTTTAACTTCACGCCCTTTACCATAACAGAGGTCATGAGGGCTCTAAAAGAACTTAACTCTAGAAAACCAGCTGGCTCGGATAAGTTGGAGCCGCTCTTCCTAAAGCTGGCAGCTCAAATTATAGCTGGACCAGTGTGTCATATTTTTAACCTTACTCTAATTTCAAATGAAATCCCCCTGGATTGGAAATCTGCCCTTGTAATCCCCCTCCTAAAAGGAGGTGACCCTTGTAATTTAAATAATCACAGACCAATCTCTAAACTCTCTGTCCTGGCAAAGGTGCTTGAATCCCTGATCAGTGAAGTGATCAGTTAAAGACTTTGTGGCCACCAACTCTATTCTGTCACCATGTCAGTCAAGTTTTCGCAAAAATCACAGTACTGTTATTGCTGCCATGAAGGTCATAAATGATGTAACTGAAGCTCTTGACAAAAGTAATGCTGTCTGTCCCTCTTTATTGACTTTCAAAGGCATTTGATACTGTTGATCATGTTACTTTAATCAAACATTTTTCAGCTATTGTTTTTTTCTCAGCAAGCAGTTGGATGGTTTGCAAATTATCTCACAAACAGAAACCAGGCTGTTCAGATAGAGGTTTCCTCTTCAGAGTTATTGCAAGTGAAAAAGGGTGTCCAACAGGGTTCTGTGTTGGGCCCATTATTATTCACTATTTACATAAATAATCTTGGACAGAATATTCCAAACTCAACATTTCATTTCTATGCCGATGACACAGTCATATACTGCACAGCACCCACTCTTGTTGAGACCTTTAAGTATTTACAGGTTGCATTGTTTTAAATGCAGACAAAACAAAATGCATGTTCTTTACCACTTCAGAAACTGCAAGATCAACACTGTCAATCAATCAATCAATCAATCAATCAAATTTATTTATATAGCACATTTTAAAAACCACAGGGGTAGCCAAAGTGCTGTACACTGGGACAAAACAATAAAATATCTCAGTTAAAATTACACACATAAAAGCAAACAAGAAAATTCTTACAAGGAATGGGCATCAAATTGAGTTTGTATCTACTTTCAAATATTTAGGATTTTTAATTGATGACCACTTGTCTTTTAAGGAGCACATTCGGTATGTGGTAAAAAAAAAATGAAACTTTTATTAGGATTTTACTATAGAAACAACTCATGTTTTTCTTTTCATGTGAAACAAATTGGTGGAAACAACCCTTTGCCTGTTATTGACTATGAAAATGTGTTGTATATAAATGCTTCTGCTATTTGTCTCTGATGCTAGATAGTGTGTACCATGGGGCACTGAGATTCATTACCAACTGCGGTCCTCTTACTTGCCATTGTGTACTACATTCTATGGTTAACTGACGTCTTTATGTGCACAACGCTTCAGTCATTGGTATGTAGTCATCTATAAAACCATTCTGGGAATCATTCCATCCTATTTGTCTTGTCTTTTAAAAAGAATCAAGGAAGTTACAATCTCCATTCTGTGGATGTTCTGCAATTTGTTGTCCCTAAAGTACGAACTGAACTGGGTAAGAAAGCATTTAGGTATTCAGCACCTGATGCCTGGAATAAATTACAATCCAAACTTCAACTTAAAACCCTTATCACATTGAATGAGTTTAAAGCTACTGTAAAATAATTGCAGTCTACCTTGTCTGTATGCACATGTGTTATTTGGGCAAGTTTTAATGCTGTAAATTTGATGTTTCATGTGTTCTTGCTGTTTTTAATGTAACTTTGCTGCTGCCATCTTGGCCAGGTCTCCCTTGAAAAAGAGATCTTTGATCTGAATGGGACTATACCTGGTTAAGTAAAGGCTAATAATTATAATAAAACTACACACTCATTATGTGATTCAAGTAAATAGCATCAGTGGTATCATTCATGCTGGGAAGGACAATAGTTTCCTGTCAGATAACCATTTTTACCAACACACACAAAAAAAACCCCACAACCAACTATTGTCAGTTCAACAGACAGCGACAAAGTGAACGTCCTTTCAGGTGACTCAAATGTTGCCAACACATTTAATGGTGATGATCTGAAAACATTATGTGCACTGGTGTCTGTGTGACTATTTCACTAAGGTCGCTTTCACACCTAACTAAGCGGACTCGGTTCGCTTGGGGGGCTGAAAGTTGCAGCAAAGTTGCATTTATCACTTGGTTCGGTTCCGCTTTCACACTGCAATTCCTGAACCGCACCAAACTTTCTGAGCGTCAACAGTCAGGTATGTAACATCACAAACTACAAAAAGGGTGGACTGTCAATCTTGTATTGTGCTTCATTACATTATGTGAGGGAAGAGTTTAAGGACTGTGACTGTTGGTAGTTGTGATTAATTTTGTTCAAATCTGGCAAATAGTGAATTTATGGGTTATGTTGTTCAGATGATTGAGCTAAGCTAGCTAACTGCTAACGGTGGGCACCCGTTGTTTGTTGTGGTCTGGAGTGTGGTCCTGTGTTTAGTCCTAGGGTTCGCTTGCAAACGAACCGAGACCCCCATTTTCAAGTGGACCAGAGTTCGTTTGTTTGGTCCGTATCAGAGCTCGTATGAGCTTTCACACCTGCCCAAATGAAGCGAACTATCTGAGGAAAGGAACTCTGGTCCGTTTAAAGCGGACCAAAGGAGGACAGTGTGAAAGCAACCTTTGTGTGATGGCAATGCATGAGAGAGACAGGACTAGACCCCAAAATTGTCTTTGGCAAAGAGATTGTGCGCCAAAAAGACAACAGTCTTTCTGCAGAAAGTTGGTGATCTCTTCGCACGATGCGCCTCAGCATCCGCTGACCCCGCTCCATCAGTTTACGTGGCCTACCACTTCATGGCTGAGTTGCTGTCATTCCCAAACACTTCCACGTTCTTATAATACGGCTGACAGTTGACTGTGGAATATTTATGAGTGAGGAAATTTCACGACTGGATTTGTTGTACAGGTGGCATCCTGTCACAGTTCCACACTGGAATTCACTGAGCTCCTGAGAGTGACCCATTCTTTCACAAATGTTTGTAAAAGCAGTCTGCATGCCTAAGTGCTTGATTTTATACACCTATTGCCATGGAAGTGACTGGAACACCTAATTCAGATTTTTTGGATGGGTGAGCAAATACTTTTGGCAATATAGTGTATGTTATCAAAATAAGTATGGAATCAACAAGTCTCAGGAGACAAATCACCAGAAGACATATCTGTCTTCTTCTGACCTAAACAGAATTATGTGGGATAAGTTTACTTATAGAATCATCTTTTTTTCTAATTCTGCTGCACATAAAATATATGTTTTGAGGCAAGATGGAAATGACTTTGGAATAGGAAAACAGAGTTAATAAGCACAAATATATAATTTCTGTTGCTTTAGGTAAATCCACGTGTCCATATTTCATGTAATGAAAACAAAACATTTAGAGTACATCTGTTATGAATGTTGCCATGGTAAACACTATAAATCAAAAAGAAAATACTGAAAACCATGGCCCTGCAGGTCATCATGGCAATGGAGAATGCATCACAGTTGATGAACTTTGGGACTGCTGTGGGCAAATTTCATCAGTCATAATAATATATACACCGGCATCCATGTTCCACTTTTGATTATGCAATTCATTATTCAAACACAAATATTGGCTGAATTATTTGCATATGCCTCCCACTATTCTTTGTGAGCAAGAATGCAATCTGTTTCATTCTCTAGGAAACCATGACCTGTAATCAGGCCAGCAAAGTAAGGTTAAAATTAGGATTAATTCAGATTGTGTTGTTGTGTTTTTCTTACTGGCAGATTACTGGGCCCCTTCTTAAGCACCTTAACTTTGCTCAGGCAATTTAGCTGCAGTCTGAGTTTGCATAAACCGTGAATAATGCTGTTAGATGGGAGTGTGTATGGTGTGTGCAGAGAGGGCAGAATTTCACTGCTACATAATATCTTTGGAGTCAGCATCCATGCATGGATGTTTGGCAGAGCTTTTGGCATAATGTCCTTAGGTGAAGCGTTTTCTTATGAAGCTACTGAACAACTGTAACCACTGATCATGTTGGGGTTCAAGACATACATGGCACAGATAATGTTTGTTACAGTAGTATAAAAATTACCAGCACGTGTCTTCATAAACTTCCACTTGTTTTGCAAACAATTAATGCAATATTTCACATTGGCATTTGGATATGGCCCTGAGCCTGAAAGTTTTTCCTATATAATCAGTTTTATTTCTGTCACAGCGACCGCACTGTGCAGTCTCTGTTCCAATTAGACATCCTTAATTAAGAATCAGTCCTTGATTAAACAAAATTGATTAAATATCATATTAGGACATTTTGCAAATTTGTTCCTTAGCCATTCCTTTACAGTTCATAGTTTCTCATACCCTTGGGTCCAAATCGTTTCTAACCAAGTTAAATTAAGTGCTTTTGAAAAGTGCCAGTATGGTGCTCTGATTTATACATTAAGATTTATTTACTTCTGAAGTAGAAGTGCTAGAGGGTTTATGTGTGGATGGTGATGAAAAGAAAAGAAAAGAAATAAGGTTAGGTTTCACTGACCAGCCCCTAGTGAGATATCACCAGAAAACCTAGCATGAATGAATTTATATGACAGGCCGCTGTGTGGTTAATCAATGCATCCACATGCAGTTAATAAATTCATTAGCTACTACATATCAATAGACTAGGATGTTCATCTTTTGGAGTGATTGAATTTTATGTGTGTGAATATAGAGCTTTGTCTTTTCCAGTTACTGAGCTACCCATGCCTCATTCTGTCCACATCACAAGCTGAAATGAAAGATTTAGCTGCAACTTTCCCAATTTCAGCCATTTCTTGGCATGCATTATTTTGATATGTGTCATTGGCTGTTGTGTGTAATTGGGGGCTGTCTCCACAAATAAAAGCACGGAGAAGAGGGATGGGTTGACAGCATAACAACATTTCCCACTGGAGAGCAAAAACCTGCCAGTAATGAAAGATGTGATCGGCTCTTTGTGTGTTTTCATATGACAGTCCATTAGTAGGAGAGGGATATGGGTTCAGGATGGATAGGCAGATCTTCACAGATCTTCACACTCTGTAATGGTGTTATTAACTAATGCATGGACAAGGGACAAGAAGCAAGTGAGAATGTCTATTTCTTGACTGTAGTTCGACTACAGGCAGTGCAATAATGAAAACAAAATACATGTATAATGTATATTCTCTGACTAATGCTATGTGCTATTTTCAGTCAAATCAAACTGTGCATGTCTTCACACATCACATCTGCAGACTGAAAGGTGTCATTCACAGTTTTGTGGGGTCATTTATATTTAAGATTCATAGAATTATAAATCCAACTGGATGTGGAGGTTGATGGGAACTCATTTAATCCCCAGTCTAGTGTCCTATAGATGTCTTCCACTGTGCATTAGAAGCATCCCTGGAGACCACCAGCTGTTATGTCATTCAAGTTAAGTCACTTCATGATTTCTGTCTTGTCATTTTGTCACGTTATTTCCTGTTTTATTTTGTAATTAATTGTTGTCCTCTCATTTCAGCCACATTACTTCCTGCCCTTGTGTGTCCTGCATCTGTTGATCGTCTCCCAGCCCCTGATTGTTTCCAGCTGTTTCCCATTACTTTGTGTATTAATAGTCCTTGTTGTCCCCAGTCCTGAGTCAGTACGTTGATGGCCGTCGTCAGTACCTGCCACGTCAGTGATCCACGTCTTGTCAGTCTTGTTAGTGAGTTTTTGTCGGGATTCTTTTGTTGTACTTTGTTAGTTCGTTTTTTTCCCACGTGTTCGATTGTTTTTCTTGTCAGCATCACCCGTTTGCTCTTTCGTCCTCACCTTATGTGAGCGCCTTTTAGTTTGTTTAGTTATAGTTGTTGTTTTGTTCTTACCTGATAGATCAGGGGTGTGTTTCCCAAATAACAAGTAGTTATTTGAAGTTAGCATGAAATCATGGTAGTCCATCCATCCATTATCTACCGCTTATCCTCATAGGGTCACGGGGGGGCCTATCCCAGCTGTCTTAGGGCGGAAGGCAGGGTACACCCCCACCTCATCGAGACAGACAACCACTCACACTCACATTCACACGTACGGTCAATTTAAATTAGCCAATTAACCTAATGTTTTTGGATGGTGGGAGGAAGCCGGAGTACCCGGAGAGAACCCAAGCAGACACGGGGAGAACATGCAAACTCCACACAGAAAGGCCCCGGGCCCGGGATTCGAACCCGGTACCTTCTTGCTGTGAGGCGACAGTGCTAACCACTACACCACCGTGTCGCCCGAAATCATGGTAATACTCATTGAAAATAAGAACTGAATGCAGTCTCTTTCATATAATCGTAATAAACTGAAGACATAAAATATATACATTCAGCCTATATATATCTACAGCTCTTATGACACTCTGTGGTGGGATAGGAGAGTGGTTAGAGTGTTGGCACTGTAGTGTGACAACATGGCATTTAGTTAGATGTGGGTTCAAATCCTCCTGAGGGCGATAAGATGTTTCACTTTTGCTGGCAGATAAGATGTAGCCTAGTAAAATTCCTGACAACTGTAACGTTATGCACTGTCATTTGCAACTGCACTGTAACTGTCAAACTGGTTTTATTTATTTATTTTTTTAATCTCATAGTTTATCAAAAATTGCACCTCGTATTATTATCTATTATCATATTTTATCATAATCTGCACCTTGCATTCTTCTTATGTATCTATTACAGTATACATTTTGGTACTTTATATCTTATTTTATTTTTATCCTCCTGACCCCTGCATGTCCCTGTGTGTTTCCATCTTTTAAGCTGCTGGAACTGTGAATTTCTCTGAGATGAATAAAGTATTTATCTATCTATCTAATACAATTATTTAATAGTAGGCTATATACGTTGTAATTTGAAACTTCTGGGGCTACACAAACATTTGTTATTAAAACATAACTTGCATCTTTTCACCTCAACTGTGAGGTGAAAGTTAAAATGACATCCTTCATTCATGCTGTAGGGGGATCCTGCATCACAGGGTGCCCAATCCTGACATTTCAAGCCCCAAGAAGAAGAAGAGGACATGACGTCACCTGAACGAACATTCAACGCCAGCTCCATGCTATTCGTTTGAACAACACAACTTTCCGATGCAACTTCTGATGCATCGTTCCAACTAAGCTTTTGGGAAACACTTCCGTCGTTCAACGATGCATCGGACTACGTTAGTTGTAAACATCGGAAGTTGCGTCGCTCGAACGATGCTGTTGGGAAACACCTGCGTCGTAGAGCCATCGTTTGAACCTAGGAAGTAGCTGACGAAGTTAGCAACGAACCTTTTGGGAAACCCCAGATCAGCAGAATAGTTTTTATCCTTTTTTTTACCCAGTCAGGTCAGGGTGACAATCCCTTCCTGTTCTGTGGTTTTTGCTTGTTTTCAATAAATATCTTTATTTGGTAAACTTTGTGAGTTGTGCACTTGGGTTCATTTCATGCAAGCCGAGCTGTTACACCAGCACCAGTTTGATTAAGGGTGTCGAACACAGCAATTACCTTTTAATACATTTAAATTTAACATTTACATAAAATCATTGTGCAGTTTAAAAAATGATATAAGATATTCAGACTATCACAAGAGTTGCCCTTTTAATTGTTCTAATTGTTAGTTGTGATTTCTATTGTGTTTGCTTTTACAGCTATTGATGTCAGAGCAGCCCCCCACAGAAACAGAAAATGGATGTATGGTTAACGTGGACTGTCACCTCTCTGGCAGGAAAGGTGCCCAAGCTGGTGCTCGAGGCTGAGAGATTTCGACTAGATACTGTATAGTCATCCTCACCTCGACGCACAGCTTGAGCTCTGGTACCAGTCCTCTTGAGAGGAGTTGGACTCTATTCCACTCTGGAGTTGAAAGGCGCTGAGCAGGTGTAGGCGTACTTATTGCCCCTGGCTCGGTGCCTGTACATTGGGGTTTACCCCAGTGGATGACAGGGTAGCTTTCCTTCACCTTTGGGTGGATCCTGACTGTTGTTTGTGCTTATGCACCAAACAGCAGTTCAGAGTACCAACCCTTTTTGGAGTCCTTGGAGGGAATGCTAGAGAGTGCCCCCTCTGGAGACTCCCTCGTTCTACTGGGGGACTTCAATGGTCATGTGGGCAATGACAGTGAGACCTGGAGAGGCATGACTGGGAGGAATGGCCACCCGACCGGAACCCGAGTGGTGTTCTGTTACTGGACTTCTTTGCTCGTCATGAACTGTCCATAATGAACACTTCGTTCAAGCATAAGGGTGTGCATTAGGCACAAGGACACCCTGGCTTTGATGATCGACTTTGTGGTCGCATGTCTTGGACACTCGGGTGAAGAGAGGGGCAGAGCTGTCAACCAATCACTACCTGGTGGTGTGTTGGCTCAAGATGCCAGTCCCTTGTCAGAAGGAATTTCAACTCCCACCTCCAGCAGAATTTCAACCTCGTCACGGGGGAGACGGGGAACAATGAGTCCAAATGGGCCATGTTCTGTGCCTCCATTGTGGTGGTAGCCAACCAGAGCTGTGGCCGCAAGATGGTTGGTGCCTGCTGTGGTGGCAATCCCCAAACCCATTGGTGGTCACCTATGGTACGGGATGCCGTCAAGCTGAAGAAGGAGTCCTACAAGGTCTTAAGCCTGGTTTATGCCTCTGCGTCGCGGCAACGGCGTAGCTCCGGCGTCGACGCGGACCCCTACCTGGACCCTACGCCGTAGCCTGATGCGCACCTCCAAAAAATCCTGACTACACGTTGCATCAATGCGTTGAGATGCGAACGGCAAGGACTGTGATTGGTCCGCTCAGAACGTAATTTCCGGCAGTTGCTTTTCCGGTCAACAGCTCAACTACACTGCTATTTATGGAGCGGCACGAGTGGTACAGAATGGTCAGACAAACCATGTCCGCAAACGTTTTTTGTGCTTCAACATTTGTAGCAACAGCATTTCTTTTTCAATTTTATGAGCTCCATTTCCAGAAACATCTGCTCCATCTCAGTTGTCATTGTTTACTGTCGGAAGAAAACCAAGGAAGCCGATATGAGCCCCCAGAAGCCACACAAAGACACAGCCACACCCCCCTAGCAGCTTGGCGGTGAATTGCAGATCAAGGCGTTCCCTCGACGCAGAGCTTCGAATGCTCAACGACGGCATCGGGTCTACGCCGTAGCTCCGCCTTCACCGCAATGCAGAATCATAAACCAGACTTTACTGGCCTGTGGGACTCTGAAAGCAGCTGATGTGTACCAACAGGCCAAGCGGGGTGTGGGAGGAGTTTGGTGAGGCCATGGAAAATGACTTCCGGATGGCTTTGAGGAAATTCTGGTCCACCATCCGGCATCTCAGGCACTGCTGACCTTGACTCGTGACATTGTGAGTCGGGGGAGAATACTTCGAAGACCTCTTCAGTTCCACCGACATGCCTTCCAATGAGGAAGCAGAGTCTGGGGATCCCGAGACGGGCTCTGCTCTCTCTGGGGTTGAGGTCACCGAGGTAGTAAAAAAAGTTCCTCTGTGGGAGGGCCCCGTGGATGAGAGCCGTCCGGAGTTCCTAAAGGCTCTCGGTGTAGTGGGACTGTCATGGTAGACATGTATCTGCAACATTGTGTGGACATTGGGGACAGTGCCCCTGGAATAGCAGACTTGGGTAGTGGTTCCCCTCTTTAAGAAGGGGCACCAGAGGGTGTTACAACTATAGGGGAATCATACTCCTCAGCCTCCCTGGTAAAGGTCTATTCAGGGGTTTAGGAAAGGAGGGTCCGTTGGGAAGTTGAATCTCAGATTCAGGAGGAGCAGTGTGGTTTTTGTCCTGGCCGTGGAACGGTGGACCAGCTCTACACCCTTGGCAGGGTCTTGGAGGGTGTGTGGGAGTTAGCCCAACCAATCTACCAAGTGTTTTGTGGACTTGGAGAAGGCGTTCAACCCTGTCCCTTGGGGAGTCCTGTAAGGGGTGCTCCGGGAGCATGGGGTATCAGACCCCTTGTTATGGGCTGTTCGGTCTGTGTACGACCGGTGTCAGAGTTTGGTCTGGATTCGTTTTCAGTGAGGGTTGGACTCCGCCAAGGCTGCCCTTTTTCACAGATTCTCTTCATAACTTTTAAGGCCAGCCACACAAATGCCATTAGCTGTAAAGCACTGTCTAGGCCTACACTACAAGGCAAAAGTTAACAAACCTGCTAGCAGGCAGAAACAGAGTGGCAGCCATGCAAAACAGCAGAGGCAAAACAGCAGTGCTTCTTAACACTTTGAGTGCCATTTATGTATTTCAACGTTATTTAATATCCGACGCTTGAGTGCCATCGACATAAACCATCCGTCCATTTTCCACTGCTTGTCCTCACATAGGGTCATGGGGGGGCTGAAGCCTATCCCAGCTGTCTTAGGGCGAAAGACAGGGTACACCCTGGACAAGTGGCCAGTTCATTACAGGGCACATAGAGACCACTCGCACTCACATTAACAGAACTCTTCTTTCATTTGAGCTATTTAAAGTTTTCAGAGACATAGTACAAAATATTTTCTGGGTTTTGAAATATGATTGAAAATGGGCAAAAATGCTGGAAGAAGGCACTTTCTGTTTTGTAAAACGGCTGGCACTCAAAGATTTAATGAACTGCAGAGTAGTCTCAGCTCAGGGATGCAGCATTTCATTCTGCCACACTAACGTTAGCTACTTAGCAAAAGCACACATAGCACAGTTGAGGATTTTTCATTTGTTGAGGTTCATCACAGGATCTGCTGGTGGCAAATATAGAAAATTTAAGTATCACCGAACTTATATGCACTATGAATAAATGCATCAAATTGCATGAAAATCCATCTGATAGTTTTAAAGGTACATAGTCAGGGAAAAGTCATGGGATCACAAAAGTGAGTAGGTCTCATCCGCAAGAGAAAATAAATGTCAGTACAAATGTTCATGACAATCCATCACAATCCAGTGGTCGGTATTTTCCAGCTTGAACCAAAGTAGTGAACCAACCAACCGACTGATATTGCAATCCCTGAAGTCATGTTGCTAGTATGGCTAATAATTCATGGAGATCATTTGGAGACTACAAGTGGCCATATCCTTTTAGTTAATCATAAGTGAATACTCAGCATAATGTTGAATTCTTCTGAGGCCTCACACACTATAGATGAGATGCTCCTTTCACTGTCTCAGCATATCTCATTCTCTCTGGCTGTGCTAGGAGAGGTGTGTGAGAAAGTGTGAGCTTTACCTTGAGACAGCCTCTAAAGAACTGGTTTAAAGTTGAACTGGCCCAGCATGCGCTGGTTTATCTGCTGGAGGCTGTTAATCCTCGTGTCTGAAACTGTGAGCAAAATTCATTTTCTTTATCTAATAACAGAACAAAAGTTATCAGGCTACCACAGTTAAAATTGTAACTGAATTACTAGCTCGGTTGGAATTTTGAGGCTTCTGGGGCGATTTTAATCCCATTCTGGAATTACATCAAACATCTGAAGAATTATGGATGAGCACCCCGGTATAATGTTGCTGTTGTAAGGGTAAAAGAAAGTTGTTGTGTTTTTTTCTGGTTTTGTTGTACTGTGAAGGATACTGTGTGTTACACAGCATCTGGGCCTGTTCTTGAATTGTCAAGGTTCCCTCCATATTATTTTACTGCCTGGATGACTGACTGAAATATCCTCTTTGCATAAGAAAAATCAAATTACCAGCCTCCCATGGTACTACTAATGCAGCCCAGAGAAGGCTTCATTATAGACAAAATGGGTAACCTATTCAAGCATTGCATGGATAAGAACATGGGTGAAAGGCTTTGTTGTTTTTTCTTCCATAAGGAATTGTACATGTGTAGGTGAACATTCTACAATTAGAATGCCTGAAATGCTGCATTTCTTTTCAAACAAAGTAGATTCACAAAGGTGGTTCACTCTTCCCACTCATTGTCCCTTTTCCTCCACATCACTGGCCTCTCATCAGAAATTAAAATGGCTCACTACGAGTGTGAAATAAAGATTATGGCCTTGAAAGCCCTGAGCAGCTGGTCCTCCCAGAACCAACCATATGGACCACTAGGGTTGGTGTTATTTTTGCATTCAGTCCTGTCAAACATGCTAGGGGAAATTAGAGTTCAACCTGTTTGCCTGCCTGTCTGTCTATCTGTCTGCGGATGACTCTGCCTAGATCCTAGCTATGATCCGCATTAGGAATTCTGATGGTAGTCATAGTAACAGGTTAGGTTGAATGTGCTCGGCTTGAAATGACCGGGATGCACTTATACTGAAGATCTGTTTCTCAAACCTTTGTCTCAAAGTCACACAAGTCATCATATATGCTATTTCAAAATGCCCCTAACTGCTCCTGATCGGTCGTGGTTAGCACCTTGCACGCCAGCTTTCGCCATCAGTGTGTGAATGTGTGTGTGAATGGGTGAATGTGATGTATACGAAGCGTTTTGGGTATCGTTGCAGGTAAAGTAAAGCGCTATATAAATATAGACCATTTACCATTTACTTAGTATATATACATACAAATATAAAATTATGACTGCTTAAATCTGGGACCATTTGCATGAAAACAGCTCATGATCATCCCGTCCTAGCTTGCACTGCCAGTGACTATGCAAACCAATGTGGCACTGTAAAACATCCCCAGACTCCTGGCAAACCCCTCCTTTTCTCCTCCGCAGTCCTGCACCGTTACCAGCACAGCTTTAATGGTAATGAAATGCAAATGCAATAAATTTTAAAAGATAATGAGACATAGAAAGATAATGAGATGTACCGTGATTTGCACCCACCCTAACCCCCCAACTCGCCGTCTATGTTGTATATTGTGTTTACATATATGTATGAGAAAATCACATCAGTACTGACGCAGGCTGCTTATGGCACTGTGCAACATGACACAAGTAGTGGTGTGGGTGCTTACAGTGTGATGAAGTAAATCAAATGGGCAAGTAGCGTGCTAGTCTGATTTACAGTGTATAGTAAATGTATTAATTTTTAAAACTATATTCATGATGTAAGAGCTGCTGTGTTTGATCTAATTAGGTTTTCTATGTTTAGTAGCTCTGATGATGTTCGAGGAGATATACATGAACACAGAAGGAAACACTCAACACAGTTTGAAGAAAAAAAAGAAACTTTCATGCCCCGTTATAGTGTCATGTGTGTTATTCTGAAAGTGTAATTAAAGCTTCCTGAAACATGTAGGCTGGAGTCATTTTCACTGAGGTCCCCTCAGCTACACTTTCCCCAAGATAAAACACTTTGAGATAATGTCTTTGTGTTGCCGTCTTAACATGATGCTGTACTTCCATCTCATGTGTGGAACTCATGTCTTGCTTTCTTTCTACACATCCATTCTTTTTTTCAGCAGAGCATGACCTTGCACAAGGCCATCCACATGCTCACAGAACAATACAGCTCAGCTCTTTAAATAAGGACTTTGATTTTGGCCCTGTGCTTTTTCCAAGTGCTGAATATTCTGCCAAGGCTATTTTTGAAATAAGTTTATTTATGTTGACTCAACACCAAACAGTGGTGGCCTATTGATTAGAGCAGTACAGCTCAGAAAGCAAGAACTGAATAGGTTGTTTTTGTTTTGTTTTTTTTTATAGTGATTTCAACTCATCAGACTTCTGCCTTGATGATATTCTTTTGCACGAAGCTTGCTCAGGCTGGAAAGCTGTCTTTGAAACAATTTCCGCTCTCATCTTTGTAAGTATTTGTACTGAGGCTGTGAATAAAAATGCATAAACTTAAAAATGTAAATGTGAAACTGAAAATAGATAAGCATAGAAGAAAAAAATGTTGTCATGTGTCAAACTTATAAGCACTAAATGCAAACAATGCTTTCTTTGTTACATAATATTTGCACTGCACTCATCTGCATCTCATCAAACGGGAGATAATCACTCCTTTTGTAATCACAACTTTAACCTACACAGCAATGTTGCAGCTGGTTTAGCACCTCCATATGTTGCCAGCCAGCTAAGCAAAGTTTTATGACTTACCCACCCAAAATAAGAACTCTTTCTCCATCTCTTATTGTTTGTAAGCACTTAAAGCAAGGTGATGCACTTGTATGATCCCCACAATTTTTGGCTTACTGATTATGAGTTGCTTTGGATGAAAACAAAATAAATGCAGCTGGTAACCTATGCACCCATCCATTCTGCATTATCATTTATCTTGTTCACAGCTGCCAAAGGGTTGGAACCTACCCCAGCATGCAGTGGGCGAAAGGCGGGGTACACATCAGACAGGCTGCCAGTCTGTCACAGGGCTAACACACATAAACAGCGAAACACATTCACATCCACGCCTACAAGCTATTTAGAATTTCCAGGATACCTAACCTGTATATCTTTGGACTGTGGGAGGAAAACGGAGCAGCCAGAGGAAACACAGCACAAGAAGAACATATAAACTCCACAGAGGAAGGCCCCAGGTCTTTCTTAATACATAGTGACAGCATTAACCACCAAACCATTGCACTGCCCTTAAAATTTTGTACTGTGGTGGCACTCTATCTGAATGTAGTGGAGAGCCAAGTATATTTTCTTCCAAACCACAATGAAGTAAGTCTCACTAAATGGAAATATCTTGAGTGAAACAGAAGTGCCTCACACACTTATCTTCTTCATACCTCTGACCTTAAATGTAGTAGTCCTTAATGTGAAGTCTGCATACATGGGATGCACAACACTGACTATGTGATGGAAGACCACAGAGTCGCCCTAATTGCCTAAAGTCAAGAGGAACCAATCATGTGCTCGCGCACGTGAAGTGGCACGTCATCAGAGCCACAGTGTGAGGATGACTCACCACATATGCGCTCGTTCACTGCCAGATCTCCATTGAGGTTTTGCCTGCAGGTGCAGAGTACAGGCAAAAAGAAAACACTGACTGCAAATGCTGGTGCCTCGAGACAAATGTCCAAATACTCCACTAAGTGCACAGCAAGGTAACTAGGGAATAATGCACTGGTGCTGAAAATAAAAGCACACTCGAACATTTGGGAATCACTTGCAATTACCAGCTCTTGTCCATTTCCACGACACATTTATTGTTTTCGTAATGACTATATACTGTACACAACCCAGCAAGCGCCACATGGGAAGGGCGATTTTGAGATGGAATCGTTTATGCTAGTGTTATATTACTGCTTTCAAATTTAAGAAGATTGTCTGCATGTTGACTAACTGGTTTGCATGCATTACCTGTAAGCTAGTGAGTTTAAGAGGCATAACTAGAAATTTCAGGCAAAAGATTCATAATTTTCAACATTTTGGGGATTTAATATAATTATAGATATACTCATAATCTGATTTTAGCACTCATAAGTATAGTTATGTATTTTGAGTCAGTAGTATTATGATACTTTGATACATTATAAGTCATTGCAAAATACTTTTTAATGTGGCATTTACAGAACAAATTATACAAAATTATTCTAAATGTAAGTTTTATACGCAGACTCTAATGCATAAGTGTGCTTATAATGCATTGTTACAGACTGCTTTTGCAATGAAGCTCATTTGCATAGAAAAGGGGAAATATTGTGCCAAAAGAATGTATGTTACCTAATTTTAATATGTGTAAATCGCACAGACATACCAAGACCTTTGCTTGGCAACACAGTTAGTCATGCACTTCACCCTGAAATATGTGCTTTGAGAATTATATAATTTTGTTTTATCATATCTGTGCATGTGTAGTGGCCACAAAGGCACCACAATTCTTTTTTTATCAATTCAAGATTCAAGATCTTTAGACTGAGATCATTATACTGCTGCAGACAACAATACAAAGAGCAATTTTACTCTTATAATATAACAAAATATACACGGTATATGAGTAGAAAAGTGTAAAATAAATACCTCCATTTTCTGTCATTAGGGTAAAAAGACTCTACAGAGTACATCTAAACACGTGTTTCACAGGTTTGCCTCTTCCACAGTTAACTGTGTCACATCTATTCTTAGACACTGCTGCACTGTATACACATGATTTTTTTTCTTACTCAAAGCTTGTTAACGTGGGCTTGCAATCAACCCTCTCTTACCCACTGAATTAATCCCTCAACCATGTTATCTTTTCTCCCTGAAACAACAACAAAACCAATCACAAAAACACACATATACTGTATATAGCATTGGGTCCATGCTATAATTATCATATTTTTCAAAGTTATTCTGCATTGAAAGGAGAGGATTATGAAGATGAATACATCCTATTGAGTACACTAGCTAAGACTGAAGTTGGCCTAATTACAAAGACACCAGCTCTCAAGCCCTGGCCAAGCCCTCTTCATCTTAATACATTCATGATGGGGTGATTGATTGTGCTGTGCAAGAGCTACTGTCAGTCTAAAGCTGCAAGGCACAGGTGCACTGATAGAAACCCATTCATAGTGTATATCTGGTTGTGCCATGGAAAGGCACAATGTTCAAGTTTGCACTCTTGCACGCTGGGCCCAAGTTGAAAATCCACCTCTCCCTCCCTGCTACATGATGTGTATATTTGATTCTTACAATGTTGCCACATTCCTCAACCACATTCTCTGACAAATATTGCAGAGCATGAATTTATAGTATGTAATTGTTTGTAAGAAGTCAAGTGTTTTTATACAGCCATCATGTCAATTTATTCATGTTTCTTTACATGTTCTATTGTATGTTGTGTTGCATCACGAAGGTGCAGGAGGTTGATTGATGTATTCAGACCCTGTTCTTTTACCCCTTCTCCTCCAAGCAGATCTCATTGATTTTTTCTGAAATGTGGCTGGGAATCACAATCATTCTCGAAAAGGAAATAGCCCAGAACATGCTGGATGGGTGAAACAAAGTCGGTTTGCCATTGCTGAGCTTAGCTCACCAGGGAACCTAAACCAGCATGCCAAAGGCTGCCTGTATTAAAATCAAACTGAGGGAGGAAATGTGGACTGTCTCAGTACACACACATGAAAATGCTTCTTTACCTTGGACAACTAATGGTGACTGTTCAGGGTTGATAACAAAATTGCCTCCAGGTCAGCACTGCAGTGCTCTAAAGTGCCACTGAGAATACTGCAGCGATAAACCTGTTAGTAAGACACTATATGTTTTCTCCTGAACATTACTGTCAAACATTGCCTGTGTGTATTAATGAAAATACATGTTGTTAATTTCCATAACACCTCTGCCATGTAAATATCTATTGAGTCATCCATCTCAGTAGTCCAACTGATTCTATTATCACTATTGTACCAACTCCAAGGTCTGTTGAGCATAAAATACATACTATATATAGGACAGGATGCAAAAGATCCAATGACACTGGAGTTATCTGGTGAAATTAAATAATAATACAATTCATGAAAAAGGCAGCAGCAACCTGGGGGAGAGGAAATCTTTTCTTGGCATTTGATACTGTAAGGGTTTACATATGATCCCAGTAAATCTCCAAATCATTATGTATAATCTGAGTGTTTTTTTTTTCTCTCGCCCTCCCTCTATATACCCCCTCCCTGTGTGATAGATTAACTAAGCAGTATCAATGTCTCTCTTGTGGAATGGATAGTGCAAATCATTGTAGGTTCTAAGCCAGGAAATGGAGACAGGACTGGCTGGGTTGAGTGATAGATTAGGGATTTTTAAATGCTCCTCTTGGTGATTTCTCCCAAAGCCAAAAGAGGAGCTGGGGTTTTTCTCACTCTGTATGGGGGGTAGGTGGTGGTTGGGGGCCACAGATGGCCACAGGCCCTGCAGGTCAACTCTATTCAATAGTGCACCGTGGAGTGAGTGAATGCATAAATTAATCCAGGCCTGCGGACGCACTGGAATCTATTGTTCAATGGTAAGACTGTATTTTAAATCTATATTGCATATGACACAAGCTATTAAAGAAGAATTCACAGGACTATAACAGCTCTGTCGAGCTCAGCAGAACATTATTACTCCCTACTGATTTGATGATGTATTTTAATTTACACACAGCAAGGAGAATAAAAATATAATAATGTAACTAAATCAACATTCAAAACACTGTGATTCATTTTACGCTGAATGCCATCATTCCCTATGCTGTGTATGTCTGTTATATCCCTGTTGGTTGTAGCACCTACTATTCCAGTACCTATGATGATATGCAAAATAAAGCACAAATGATTTGGTCTTTTTGGAGTTCTGTTAGTCGACACATGCTCATTTGGAAGCATCAAAAGGCTGAGTGCAAGAACATTTATATAGCTGAAAAAAGCTGAATATTAGCCTTTGACCTAACATTACCCATTGTATGTCACCCCATTATCCAAGTTCCTGTATATGAAGCGTTGGCAATATTTTGTATTGCGTGTATTTCTTTGTTGCAATTAAAGAATGAAAAAAAAGCATTTACTGCACAGACAACATTTTCAGCCCCTTTGTTTTAGTGAATGCAAATGTTACTTTAGCTATAAGGCCTCCATTTCAGAATGTCACTGCACTGATAAAAGTGATTATGGATGACCACTCCATGACAATTAGATTTTCTCATTAAAATATGACTATGCCTTCAGATAATCTATGAACATATCTGCCTGGGGTCAGTTAAGTCCAGTCTTATTTCATTAGATTAAAAGTGGCCAACAAGTTGTCAGGCTGATTGATGGCCTTGGTGTTAGAATGAAGAGAATGTGGCTACATTTGAGTGCGCACTCACACGCACACAACACACACACACACACACACACACACACACAGACAGATTAAGTATCTGCACAAACCTGTACCCAAACAAGCTGCTGGGTCATGCAAATCTGGGTTTAAGCCAAAGGATTTTTCTGAACAGGCTTGTCTGACACTAGATGTGTGAATCTCGTATGGATTACTGAGGTTAGTTACACTACTGGGGGGCTGACTTCAAGGTGGATTTTAGAAGCTCCGTCAACAATTGTTTTCTTGAAACAATGACTAGAGTTTTGGCAAATAGCTTTTTTTTCCCATTTCCTTTACAAATTCTATATACGCTTTTACTAGCTTGATACATACATACATACATACACACATATATATATATATATATATATATATATATATATAGAGAGAGAGAGAGAGAGATATATCTATATCTATATATATATATATATATATATATATATATATATATATATACTCCGAGGTGTCACTACATGAAATCCTACACACTGCACTTTTAACACTGTCAGTACCGTATTTTTTTTGTATTTCAGCAGTGTAAGCTATTTTGATGGATTTAATTCCCTTCATGCCAACTCATTGCATTGTACTTCCATATGGCTGTCACAACTCATTTTTTATTTTAAAATAAATACGCTCTTGTTCCATAAATACTTGAGTGCATTATTATCCTGCTCAAGAGTGCATAAAGATCCCACAATTTAGTGGCACACTCCGATATGAAGGCTCCTTTGGGGGCTTTGATGCATCAATTGATATCAGGGGGTGGAGACATGGAATGATTTACGGTGCCAGAGATAAGATCAAATGCGTCAGGAGACAATACATCTGGATCTGCAGTGAGAGCAGAGCCTTTCAAGAGAAAGGTGGGATGGAGGAAAGAGAGAAAGGTGCACAGTATCTTACCTCAGGCAGAGTGTCATCTCAGCTGGGAAGATGTGTATCATAGTTGTGATATTTTTCACTCAACCATTCCCTTGCAAATTAGTCAGTCAGTGTACTGTGACTGTACTTTAAAAAAGTACAGACAAGATAGTTGTGTTAAAAAGAACAATAGCAAGCTGACTTCAAACTGTACATAGTGTACATTTATAAACATTGGTGGTCGCACAATTAGTCAATCAGTAGGTTAACTTCACATTTTAAGCTGTTTTACATGTCTACATTCCATACTTAAGCTTAAAATGAAGGACAATCAGCCCCAGAGGTAAGACTTTGTAAATCCACAAAGGGTACACACAGCTTTCGGGATATTAATCCCTTGAATGAATGGATTAATATCCCGAAAGCTGTGTGTAAAGCCATTACACCTGATAAGTAAAAGGATACTGAGTAGGAAGACCTTATATGCATATCATTAACTTTGGATAAAAAGCGCCTCGGTTTGTATTTCTACGCAGAGGTCACAGTGACATGTTTCCTTTCAATGATCACATTGATTCACAGTTTAAGTGGTCCCATATCTCCGTTAACATTGGTGTAGAAATTGTGTCTGAGCCTCACATAATCAATTTTATACAATCAATGTCCACTGTGTAGAACGGATGTTTGAAGTATGCATCGGTATCATTTAGCTGGGTGAAATTTATAGTTCTCAACCATTTGGTAAGTCGTGGACTGTAGTGTTGAGACGAACAGACAGCAATAAAACAGTGTGTTATACTGCTTTTCTTTAGACATATGTGTGACATATATGTTCTTGTTGAGGGGGGCACCCTCTTGGAGTCAGTGAAATAGTGCTTCACAATTTATTTGATAAGCCAACCTATTGTCTAGGTATCTATGGTCCAAAATCCTGCAAACTTCATGACATTAAACTTTCTATTTGAATTCAACCAACACATGACAGCATCTGTAGTGTCCATACTCAAATCCTATTCCTATAATCTTTCTATTAAATTACATTTAATAACAGTTTGGATGTTTGGGAGGGCATACTCTCAATTTCAAATTACCTAACAATTCTGATTTGCATAGCATCTTTTAAACAATGTTAGTGGTGAAAGTGGAAAGATGTGTACTAGCCTATACAGTAAATAAAGGGGTGAGAAAAAACAGTCTAAATGGTGCAAAAACTAAGATAACTTCAAAGACATTTTAAAGTAACAGTGTGCAGCATTTAGGCAGAAATGTAAAGTGTTTTCTTTTGCGTAACAAGAATCGCTGTGTTCTTTTTACCTAAGACAGAGTTGCTTATATTTAAATATGGAGTGGATTATTTTCCCAAAGCCAGCCATAAATTCTGCCAAATTCTGCACACCTTTATTGTTCTTTAACATTCAAGTATTACTGTCTAATGCCTTTACCAAAACAGTTCAGACTAGCGATTTCATCAATGGTATAAACTGTACATGTGAAAAGTATCCCAGAGCAATGCTGAATATCAACGAATTAGCTAGCATAGTGTTGATCATGTTGATCATAAATGTCTGAAGATCAAAAGTAAGACATTAACAGTTATGGGGGACAACCTAGGAGTTCAAGCTGAGTGCAGGGCATGTGAATCAGAGACAGGCAGATCTGTGCCTTGTCTTGAAACCAAACTCTACACGATGGGAGTTATTGATTAAATGTTCCCTTAAAAGGCAAGTTGGATGGAGAAGGTCACATCAAGGTTTTCACTACAGGGGAATGGAGATGCATTTGACCTGTCAGCTGAGGATAGGCACAGCTCTGCTGTGGTAGGAAAAGACACAGTAATCTTGTTAAATGGAATCCATCCATGCTGAAACTGACTGAGTTGAACCCCTACAGACTGAGGCAAGAGTCAAAACATCTAAAACATCTTTCACAGGTTTTCTCAGGAAGCCTCCACATGAATATGTTAAATTTGTGTTTTATTTATTTAAATGGCTTGTAATTTTTGCAGCTCCATCAATGGAAACATTGACAGTGGCATAATGTTAGCTAGTAGGCTAAAGAGTATGGATGTGATTATTTCTTAAAAAGTTTAATGCAAGAATAACAAGGCAATTCAAGAATGCATGATTCAGATTAACAACAGCACAGAAGTAAGACAATTTAAACATAGTTATCAATTGTCATGTCATCCTATTGGTATTGGACACCTCACAACAATACTTTCTATTAAAATATTTTGTCTGTTGCTTGTCTAATATTTTGTCATTTTTGCACATGTTTGCAAAGGAAACAGGTCATTTCAGGGCAGCAAAACAAGCTAAAACCATAATATCAACATTCCAGCTCCTCATAAAGATGCTGGAATGTTGCTGAAGGTGAAACCAACTTCTGCAGTTTGCCCCTTCTCCAACACACACAAACACAGTTTTAGTCAAACTCTGCGGTCTGCCCCACAGGGTAGGGTGACCATTCGAACCTTCACTTCTTTCTCCTGTCTGAGCTTTTTTCTTTTCTTTTAGAGCTCCCTGACTTTTGGGGCATCCTGTTGTCTCCTCCATCACTCGTTAAGTCACGCTCTCTGTTGCGCTGTGCAGGCTGTCTGACGGAGACAAGATTAAGAACATTAAGAAATGTTTCCACAACAGTCAAACACTGATAACCGGGGTAGGGGGGCATACGCATATACACACACAGAATGAAATCCGGACATTATCATCAATTAATAAAACACCCCTGGATGACCCGGATAGGACGTAAAAAGTGGACATGTCCGGGGAGAAGAGGACGTTTGGTCAGCCTACCACAGAGCCGAATGCAGCACTAATTGGCCACACCCGGGCCAAGGACGAATCGTTGTGATTTGGAGGCGAACACATGCTGTGAGGTTCCCTCTCATGGGCACCATGTTCCTGATTTGGCACAACTATGGGGCGACACACACAGACACACATGCACACATTTACACACATGTACAGCTCCACACCCCTACACACAGATCTTTATTTCCATTACCCACTTTCCGTCAGCTCTAACTTCCATGCAAGTATCACAGGGTTAAATCCAACTGCAAATGCATAGCAACGATTTTAGAAACACTTCACTGAGGTTGCACTATGAAAAGGTCAGTGTTTTGCATGCTACTTTTGTTGAATGATTTAAATGCTTCATTAAAATAATGGCCTGAAAAGAACAAGTGCTTTTGAGATATAACTGTGTTGTGAAAGAGGTTGTTTTGCTTTTCCTGTACTTGTGAACATCTTTTACTGGTACACTCACGCTGGCAGGTGTACATACTTACTAATCAACTAGATTAATATTTTCTTATACAAATTAAAACATGTTTGACTTAAAATACAAGAAATTAAAAATAAAAAAAAGAAATTATTATGAATCTTTAAGATCACCTCAAAACCACCTGCTGGTATTTGGCATTTGTACTTACAAAAATGTAAACACAGTTGAATGTGACCTCTTGCATGATCTGATATCACCAAGTCATTAAGAGTCCAGGACCAATGTTAACCCTAACCCTAACATTGGTCCTGGGCAAAACAAATTTGACATTGACCCGTGTCCTCTCACCTGAAACTCCAGTATTTAAGTTTGCTGATATCTGGCGTGCAAGTTAACATGTTCTCTGACGTTTAAGGCTCAGAAATGCTCAATTCCCTGCATTTAAACAACCTCTACATATATAAAATGGCAATGCAAACAAACATGTCTATATCTTTTATTATTGCAGCTTTAGAGCCATTACACCAGTTCATTATTTTATTTTAAGACACTTTCACTGAGTGTCAATAAATGCTTCACACAGGGGTGGTCCTTATTTACCCAGCTGTTATTGTATGTTGGATCAGATCAGACCAGTGATTCCTCAGTATTCCTGGCCTCACGGCAGCACCAAAAAGCACAGAAAAAAAACATCTGCCCTTGCAGTGAGTTATCAGATTTTATTGAGCAGTCTCTTTGCCTTTTAATTAGATGAAGAAGTAGATACATGTGACAATTACGCTGACCCTGCAGAACCATTTATTTAACGACTATTGCCTTCGGACCTTCATTGTGTCCTCAGGGATCATATGGCAACCTGGGTCCCCAAACGCCCTTGGCACTTAATTAATCAATTGATGTGATTGAGTGGCCTCTGTGTGTGAGACATAATGAGCTCTTGATTAAAATCGTTACAGGAGGACCTGTAGACATGGCCATGGCTCAAAGGTCTTGCAGTGGTACTATGCTTCACAGTCATGTAACATTTTGTAAACTGGGCTGAGAAATTGAAATGATGAATGTAATTAAATGATAGCAGATAGTGTTAAAAGTACATTATTATGTTTTTCATACAAAAGACTATTCTTTTCAAACAGATAACAGATAAAGAAGGGTACACACAATTGAGCTGAATTTGAGTCCACTAATAAGACATGGAGCCATAACTGTGAATTTATATATAAGAAACTGAAGAACACATTTATCTCAAATGTGTTTGAGATCTTCCCATGATAGCATTTTACGGAAACACTGTTGAAGTACTTTACTTGTTTGTTTTTTTTGTTTTTTTTCGACAAGGAATTATCTTTCTTGCTCTTTAACTTTACCTTAATCAAGTAAGCCATTCGTCCATCCATCTAAATACTTTTCCTTTCCAGAATCACAAGGGGCTAGAGTCTATCCCAGCATGCAGTGGGTGACCCAGGACAGTTGGCCAGTCATATCAGCAACAATTTACGCAACAGAGGTCACATTGCCAATTGCCAAATTTTTATTCAGACATGACATGATACAGCTGGATAATATAGAAATATAATATAGAATATACTTAATTATATATATACGATGAATATGTACTTGATAAATTAAACAAAATTCATTCAAGCTCTTAAACCACTGTATTCATTCTAAGTTTGTTTAATAAGAATTAGGCAGTGAGATTGATGGCAGAAATGAGTCCAGGCAAATGTGTAATTCATCTGCTCTTGGAATCACACACACATCACACAAATGCACATCAAGTTTCACAGCACTCAATATAAATATCAGGTGATAGTTAGAAAACATCCTTAAATTTCTCTCAAAAGCTCCTTTGGAACAGGGTTCAAACAGACTCACTTAACTATGTGAGTGCATGCATTTTATGCATACATAAAATCGAAAAAACAGTTCAAATTGGAATGTAGGACATACCTTCAAATACAACTACATATGTGTATTTTCTAAACATGGTAATGATCATAAACATTACTTTAATCTGATGAATCCATCCATCCATTTTCTACCACTTATGGATGGATGTGGGTTCTGCATACAGACGTATACAGCCCATTTCATGCAGTGCTTCTCATTAAATAAGCTGATAAAGGCACTACTACTGAGGGTTATGGGAATACATTGCTCAATAGAGCTGTGGCTCTCTGTTAGCCTGGCTACAGTGCTGAAAAGAAACCTGGGGTTGTTTTTATTTTTCCTGTATTAATCATCAATATCAGACTGCTCTGGCCTTATGGAGAGCCCACCTATCAGACTATCATGCCAGTCCAGATGAGGCTCTTGCAGACCAGTTGAACGCTTCCTTCTACTTGCCTTAACTTGCGGGTGTGAGGGTTATACCATGGAGCCAACTTTCAGTGCTATACTAGCTTCTTTTTTAGTGAAGCAACAGAGGCTAGTAATACACAGAGAGTCTGCAGCAGTATCTATTAAATTATCAATTTGGGTAGCACTGAGGTTACAGTCCTCAAGAATATTGAGATTAGACAATATAATAAAATATAAACAATAAAAAATAATGGAATTATATCCTTAAATTTGGCTAAAGCACTATCAGATAAACATTTAGTGTACACAGTTTTACCTATTGGAGTGTAGTCCAGAAGTAAAAATTCAAAAGTTAACAAATAATGGTCTGATAGGAAGGAATTCTGTTGGTAGACTCATAAACATTCAACCCCAATGCCATAGTTCAGGACCAGGTCGAGGGTATGGTTAAAACAGTGAGATGTTTCCTGAACATTGTGACAGAAGCCAATTGAATCTAACAGTGAGATAAAAGCAGTACCATGGCTGTCACTATCAATGTTCACATGAATATATAAGTCACCTACAATAATTAAATTAGCAGTTCTCAGGACTAAACTTGATGAAAACTCAGAGAATTCAGATAGAAATTCAGAATATGGACCTGGAGCACGGTACACTGAGATGAGAGAGACTAAAAACCAGGCTTTCAAAAGACTTAATATTATAATTTAATTAAAGTTAGTTTTGTCAGCTCTGGATTTTTTGCAAAGCCTTATTTTGATTTCGCACCGCACAAACTTTGCCCGGTGAAAGCAAAAATGCTGTCATGCTCTGACATTTTGCAGTGACGTGATGACGTGGCTCTGACTGGGCTCCTCGTCAATGGAAAAATGACTGGTGCTACAGAAGAACACAAGTTCAACCAAGTAAGCACCAGCACCAAACTAGCACCAAGTTCTTTTTGGTGGAAAAGGGGTAATGGTGTCAGGGCAGTGTGTCAGTATTACATGCATAGTGTCTTTTCAAAATAAACCTCTGTTCACAACAAATTCACAGTTTCTGCTTGTTATATGTGTCCAATTTTAAAGTAAACTTCCAATGAAAGTTTATTCACACAATCCTGAAAAACCATGTGGTTCGGTTAGGCAAGGACTTGGTTAGGTATTAGAATAATATTCATAAGTGACTGATGAATTAAATCCATCAGCATAGTCTGTGAAAAAAATCTTTAGAAAATATGAATTGAAATGTTAATGCTTTGCTTGATGAATTACATTTGAAGAATAAAAATATACCTTTCTGTATGTGTATGTACACTCAACTGCATTAATTTTATCAGAAACCATATTATAATAAAAATCCCAGAATGAGACATGTTCATAGTTACAATGACCACATCCAGTGGCATGCAGTAATAATACTCACTTCGTCATTTTTTTTTCTATTATTTTTGTGGTAATCTTTGTCTCTTACTTGCTTCATTTTACAACCCTGTCAAAAATAATGCCTTTAACACAACTAATAGAAAGTGGAGAAAATGTGTCTTAATTGTTGGATTTGAAATACAAAAAAATGGTTTGATTAAATTGCAAGTGAAACAGGGAAGTGCAACTCATTCACTCCATCTATTTTTTGAATCTATTTTGGTAAGTTTCTCACATTGTGTCCCCGTCACATCAGCAGAGACAGGCATTTACCCCTCATCTGCCCTCGCTGTCAGTTGCTTGAATGCATTTCAACCCTTGACTTGTTCTAACATACCATTATGGATGAAGAGGAAAAAAGAGGATTTCTAAAGTGAATGGTGTCAAAACTGTTTGCTTTTTGCTCCATCAGGAAAAGCCTGGGAGCACATTTTGTGCCAGCATCTTTACCACATCATGGTTCATAGGTCGTTTTGAGGTTGCCTGGTGCAGATGTATCAGGCAGCATCTGAGTAAATGTGGCACCTTCCTTTATCTGTCTATTGCAGCTTTCAATTGCACTCTGTGCAAAAAAAAGGCTTCACAACCCCCTGTCGTTTAGAGCAACTGCAATATCAGCAAAAAGACCTGAAGTAAATATACTGTGGTATTGATCGGCCACACATTAGCATTTTAGTAGATTAAGTGGGAAACAGAGGGGGGGTTGGTTTGTCCATGCTACCGTCAAAGTGTCAGTCGTCAGTCTTTTTACACACATGCGCAAATGCACTCCTTCTTTAAATAGAGACAATCACCTGTCAAATACAGCCACCACTCTGATGTTATATTTTTTGGAATTGCCTGATGAAATTCATTTTCCTTTCTAGTTTGAATTAGACCAAGTGTGGGAACTCATCCTCTCGGTCAACATTTTGCATTGACACTGCAACTACAAAGAGCTTGTATGAAAAATGTCCAATGACAGCAGTTGTATTCTGTTACTTAAGAGGCAGTTATAGGGCTGTGAGGATAAACTGCACAATTCATAGATGTCAATTTAGACAGACAGTCCAATATAGAACCTCAATTCTCAAACCTCAAACCTCACATCAAAGAGAATTGCAAAAAGGTAATTCTCTCAGAATGTCAAACCAGCAAAAGTTGTTGTCTTTTTATTTTCTTGCCATAACATTACACAGAACCAAACAACAAAGACCCCATGATGAAATATGTTGGGAGAAGGTCACCCAGTTTAGTTCTGGTTCAGCCTTGACCCACTTAATCTCAAAAACACACAGCCATTGACAATGACCGCTATCAAGGAGAAAACAAACAAAAAAAACGCTTTCAAATGGAGACTGTAGGTTCTTTGTGTGAAGGTCACACTGTATTGAAAAGGAAATCATAACAAAAAAAATTATTGAAATGGGACAGCACTGGATGATGGTTCACAAATATATCATTGAAATAGTATTCTTTATAAAAAATCATCTTTGGTAACTTCTCCCTGGGGTATATTTACAAAAAAAAACTCCACAGATTTACATCATTTTCACATGGGCCAAGTACTTCTAAGAACCAAAAAATATGTGAATGCTGAAAATGTGACACATTTCTTATTTGTACTGTGACCCGTGCTTTCAAAACTACAGATACTGCTGCTAGGCAGTTTTTGTCTCCCAAAACTTTGTCTTTTGTTTGTGCAAGTGATGTGTGTTCGGTAGGTGCCCTCAGTGAAGACTCTCCAACCTTGCTGGCTTCAGAATCGACAACACTTGCACCTCCTGCTGGAGGGACTCCACATCCTCACACTGGTAAGAATAAACAAATCACATCATGTAGCTTCTACGTCCAAAAGTATTTCTGTAATTTATTTTCACAACTTTGGTCAACCACCTCCCATTTATACTTTTCTTCATTGCTCATTGTTGTTTAGGAAGGAGAAAAAGGAGCCTGTTCTAAGAATAAATATCTATCCTGCGTGAGATGCATCAGATGAGGACCAGCAGGAGAGGAACCGGGCCCAGCCTGAACGCCACATCCAGGCAATGATGGATGATATGCGTGAAGCAAGGCAGCAAGAAATGGCCATCAAAAGGGAAGAGGCTACACAGGCTGCATCCTTCAATCAAACGCTGCTTGAAGTGCTGGGCTTGCACAGCCAACTGACTGGACTTTGCACTACATACACAATGCACTTGTATATATAGTTTGCACCACATTCCCTTGTATTTACATTGTGTTCTACATGTCCTTGTATATATTTTGCACTACATTCTCTTGCATTTACATTTTGTACCACATGCCTTTGTGTATAGTTCGCACTGACAGTAAAACTTTGTTTTTAATGAAGAGCTTGGTTTTACTAAACAATATGAATTGTCATAAATACATAACCACGATGGGATTGATCAAATTTGGGACATGTGTCCATCTAGAATGTATTTATTTAACCAATAACTATGATACACAGTGTAGAAAACCATCAACAGCACTGTTGTGTCCAGATGTCTTGTGATGTAAGTGAAAGCTTAAAATATAATGGGTCATAAAGATCCATCACAGGTGCTTTATTCAGAGCTTAAGTTACAAACAAAAGGGGGTGTTTGCATAAACATAGTATGCAGGTGGAAAACAACCTGGGGTATGTGAACCTGGATGGTCCTGTACCAGGTTTACATAATGGAGACCATAATCAAAATTCCTCAGATTGTTTGCAGGTGCCATTTCAGTAACAATACAGAAATGTGACGGTCACCATTAGGCATTAACTTTAACCGTTAACTGCCATACAAAGTGTAGAAAACCATCAACAGCACTACTGTGTCCAGATGTCTTGTGATATAAATGAAAGCTTAAAATATAACGAGCAGAAAGATACAGAAAAAGATACAGGTGCTTTATTCAGAGCTTTAGTGTAGGTTACAAACCTGCATACCATTCAGTGTCATATCTCTAATCATAACTTTCACAGAGGTTATGAAGACCACAGCAATTCACCAGTAAAGACATTCCAGAACAGGCCCTTTCCAACAACACCTTTCAGGATGATGAGTGCCTGCCTTTACGATTAGAATAATTGCAGTGTTAGTCTTGTGGCGCTATGATTGGTGTATGAGATCCATCAGTTGCTGCAACACAGTGTGGGAGGCCCCACCTGTTCTCATAATATGCAGACATTTCAACAATTTGTTCTGGCAACAACAACGCCTCTGCTGCAGCACAAAAGTCCTGCATGCATTGACACACAGTGATGGTGACTCCAAAAAGATGTCCAATAGGTCTATACTCAGGGCCAGTAGCAAGCTTCCAAAATGCAATAGCCACTCTCTTCTTTACGGACATACATCCATGGAAAGTTGTGTCTTTCAGTTCCATAGCTGGACACAGTTTGTTGAACAGGTAGTCGAAAGTTTCTCTGGACATCCTGAAGTTTTCAACCCACTGCGCATTTGTGAAACCGGGAACAATCATATCCCACCATTCGGAGGTTCGGTGGAATGCCCAAACCAATGGTTTGCGGTGTCTTGTAATCTTGCCTAAAATGCACACAAACACACCATATTTTATTACTTCACATCGATTTACAATGTGCTAACTTAATTTAAACTGGACATACTGAAAAGCTTCCAACTCAAGCATTAGCTTACCATCACATGTCGTCTCCTTGCAGCTAACTGCCCATCTTCTGATCCATATTCCTATAAGGCTTGGCTCTGTGTTTTTGCAGTCCGTGTTTTTTGTGTTTTCTGTGACTACAAGCCACAGAGCAAACAACAGCAGCAGTAATGCCTCAATATCATCCAATGCCTCCATTGTTGTCTTTACTGTACTGACCGCGGCGTGACACTTTAGTCACCTAAAAATTGACGTCATGGCAGTGTCGACCCCACTAACTACACTCACTTCCAGGTGGTAACGACTGTATAGAAAAGGTACAACAAAACCTGAGGTGCCGTGCTGTGTAGTGTAGAGTGGAGTAGGTACAGTAGTCAAAAAGGGGCTTTACACCATGCTCGCTAATGAGCAGGTTACCTGCAAAAAATGGCTGTCGTGATTTTCTAAAGTTAGACCACATTTGCTAAACCTGTTATAATCCATGAGTTTTTAACATGAGCATAATCTTTTCATAATTATCAACAAAGGTTTTAGATGCCTACCCATTGTATATTTCCCATAACCACCCAGACATGCACAGATACCACTAGACATGATAAATGTCTGTTAACAATGCTAACAATGTGTAAAAATGAATGGCAGAGCAAATCAGAAATAAACTGCCTTCCAACCAACAACTCTGAGCTCTCTTTGAGTGCCACAATGTCTGCTGCTTCCACATTTCCACATGTGGGTGTTCCTGTCATGGTATGGCTTGATCTTCTGTCTTGTGAAGGCATAGTAACAATGATTTGTCACACCCATTTCCCCACAGATATCCTTGGACATGCCATGATCATTTGCATGCTGCACACAATGACAGTGCCACAATGACAGCTTTGAGTTATGACAGGTAGTAGAGTTGGCATTCATGGGGAAAGTGACACAATATTCTGCAGTCGGAAGTTTAATGGAATCTCCACAATCAGATCCCTTTGATGTGTCCACAAGGCCCGTAGCCACTGAGACAGGAGGGAGAGCACCTTAAAAATGAATGAACTTGAAAATGAGAAGGTTAACGTGATTTATGCTGAAACATAGCAGGGGAAAGCTCATTGAAATGATGAGGAGCACCCTTGGAATTCATTTGTTCAGCACGGCGGGGCAGAATGCCATTCATCTTCATCATTCATCATCTGTCTATTGTCTTCAAATCTACAAAAGACAGGTCAGCCACTTCTAATTGTGTGCTTATAATTTGACTTGTGATATTGTGGGCTGACACATGTAACAATATTCTGTCAAATATAAAACTTGGGAAATCTGTCTGTAGGCAGCATGGTGATAAATAAGTGGCAAAGCTTCAAAAATACAGAAAATACAGTTAATTGGGGTATTTGCCAATCGTCACCCAGGAAAAAAAAAAAAGCAAAAAAGCGTGTACTTTTAGAACTTTTGCCTTTAATCCATCCATCCATTTTCTACCGCTTATCCTCACATACTGTAGGGTCGTAGGGCTGGAGCCTATCCCAGCTGTCTTAGGGTGAAAGGCAGGGTACAAGGTGGTCGTTCATGGCAGGGCAAATAGAGACAGACAACCACTCACACTCACATTTACACATACGGACAATTTAAATTACCCAATTAACCTAATCCCCATGCATGTTTTTGGATGGTGGGAGGAAGCTGGAGTACCTGGAGAGAATCCTCGCAGACACAGGGAGAACATGCAAACGCCACATCACCGTGCGGCCCTGCCTTGTTCCACGCCCATAAATTTAAACATATTTATTCCCAGGAGACCTGTACAACCACAGGCTTTAAATCTTCACTGCATATTCAAGTTCAGCAAGTTGCTTTGAATGTACTGTATGCCTAAGGATTCATTGTTGTCTGCAGTATGCAAAGCATCTTGAAAAGACATAAGCATATGTAGTTAGAAGGATGTCATCCTGATAGATCATTCCACATATAATATTTTTTTTTTCTGGCACATATTCTACAAAAACAGACATCCTTAAGTAATTACACTGCAAAAATTCTAAATCTTACCAAGAATATTTAAATTAAGCATTTTTTTGATTGAATTACGCAAAAAATCTGCCAATGGACCAAGTGAAAAAGTCTTGATAAGATTTAATATATAAGACAAGAAAAAGAAATCAAAGTGATTCCAACTACATTCAACTCATGCAACATGCAAGAAAATGTGAACTTAATTAATGTAACAATCACTGGAGAAGAAAAACACAGAAGAGTGGTCTGACATTCAAACACAAATTACAGGAGTGATTCTTGTATCTGCTAATTTTATAAAGGCTGTGTAATTATTGAGAGGCCAGATGCATTACACAAAAATAAATGTATAAATATAAGGTTGTTTCCTGAAGTATGGGTAAAATGATCGAACACAGATGCATACATGCACCACACTAATAATAACAACAAAATGAATCATATAAAGGCCTGCGATTTTTGCACTGTGTCAGTATGCATCTGAATGTTTGACAGAAATGCTACTTTGACTTTGTATCTGACATTAAAGTGACCTTGTCGATCCCGAGTGGTGCTGGCCGTGATTCATCTGGCATTCAGTGAAACAAAACAGTCTTTACACTGCATGCGCAACACTTAAGACCTATTGGTGACTTGCCATTCTCTCAAGTCAATCAATTAATGAACCTGTCAATCACAGATCAAAGGCAACACCTAAGGAAGAAATGAAGAATAACTTATGAGATTCTTGTGTTGTGGGTAGCCCAAGAAAACATATATCATTAGCATTTAAAAAAATAATAAAAAAAAAAAAAATTTAGATTTAGGCTTCTGTAGCATGCAATGGAATCAATATAAAGGTAGCTTCAACTAGTTTGAGTAGAATATGTTGCCCAAACAACACAATGGTAGCTTGTGTGTGCCAGCTGGGCCAAGAGGAACAGGCACCATAGTATGTAATCCTCTGACCAATCTATTGCTATCAATGTATATGCAGTTAATGGCCAGGCTTGGGTGGATGTGCATACTCAGTGCCAGTCACTACATCAACAAGTGCGTCTTTGTTGACATCTGCACTTAATCCTCCACCCGTGTTTATTAGGAACAAAGTGGCTTTTGATTGTGACTGCTTCTTAAAGCACTGCGAGGGAAAGTAAAATAGATCTGCCAAGAGTGAAAGAGGGGCCGACATTGTTTGATGAATTATTTGAATTATTTGTGGAATAATGCATGATGTTGTTGTTTTCTACAGAATCAGCACCAGCATTCTTTGTATTTTACAAAGAATCTAAGTGACAGGATGTGAGCCATGGAACTTTAATAAACTTGGATATCCCACTCATGGTTACAGTTCTGCTGACTTCTCCATTGCTCTGAAGTCATTTCATCATTCTTACTTCCCTTAGACTTTTTTTTTTTTTTTTCCGAGCAGAGAGCCCATTCTCATTGCACTTAATATGTCTTTTCCAGATTCAGCATCACAATACCACTGACACGTGGAATGGCCTTAGATAGCATGCAATTGGCTCAATAACACAGAAATGGGACAATAAAGCTGCAGGCTCTGCATTTATTGTTGACGCATTTTATTTGAGAGAACATGTAGCATAATTTCATTCGTTAACTCACAGACAAGGATGACAGTTTCCCTATTTCTACTGCGGTATTGGTGCAATGCTGAACTAAAGATTTATCTTTACCTTGTCATATGTACAGGGTGAAACCAAGTTCATGTTGTTAAGGATTTACAAGAACCATATGGTTTAAAGAGAATTCACTACCAAAGGAAAATATGCTGTAAAGAGCATTATTGATTGTTTTGTTTAGATTACTGGTATTTCATGTTGTGAAAGATGGAAAAGTAATATGTGTGTATTAACAGACATATGTACTTTGTGCAGTTCCCAGAACAAGAATGAGAGAAGCTAAAACAAAATAAAAGTTTACCATAGGAAATATCCTCTCAGTCTTCAGTTGAGACATGGTGGCTTTCTTTATATACACAGAAAAAAGTCATAAATTACATCACAAATAGTTAATTTAGATAATATAAACAAATGTAGGAGGAAATGGTGGTGCCGTGGTTAGCACTGTTGCCTCACAGTAAGAAGGTACTGAGTTCGATTCCTGGGGAGCCCGGGGCCTTTCTGTGTGGAGTTTGCATGTTAATGGTTGTGTGTCTCTATGTGCTCAGTCTCCCCCCCATGTGAGGATAAGTGGTAGAAAATGGATGGATGGATGGATGGATGGATAAACAAATGTGATACTGACATGATCTGACCATGGTTCATACAGGGTTTCTAAACATCATTTGCCCTCCCTCAGGCAACTTGACTAACATCACTCAGATTTCAAATTGCATCTGTTTTGCACAAAACCAATTCCAGTAGTTCTGCCTGCTTGAACACAAGCTGTTGTGATGTTGAAGCTCTTTAAGCTGCAATGATAGGCTCTTTACATTTCATTTGCCATGATACACAGAGCGCCGAGTGCCAAGGGTTAGAGGTATCCCAGACACATGTGGTACCTCTGGTTCTCGCAAAAATCTTGCATTATGTTTACTCAATAAGTACTTCTTACGTTTAAAAAACGTAAGAGGTACAAACAAATGTTTCATTTGTTTGGGTTTCTTTGAGAATATGTTGACATGCTTTAATGTTCAATGTTCATTTTTTTTTTAACTTTTGTCTGAATTACTCCAATTTCAAGTTTCAACAACTGTCTCTTTACACCACTGTGTTATGCACCATGTGCAAGTCATTAACACAGAAATGTAACTTAATGAAGCTTTAGACTAGTCCACTAAAATTAGGATGAGTAAAATGTATTTATGAGGTAAAATCTTACATCTTATAAACAGGTTCCACACAAAGACCACACACAGACACCTGCATCATAATCCTCAAACCCCAAATGCACACACATCTAATCTTCTGGTTGTCATGCTCAGCTCCCCATAAAAGTGTAAGGATGAACATTAAATAAAGCCTAGCTTGCAGATTTGCAAACCCCAGAGTGTGGACAGGCCATTGTATTTCCCTCCTTATATGTGATTGAATTATGAGCAGAGGTCACATATGGCTGGGTACACAGGCCATGTACAGTATGCACCTTTCCCCGGGGCCTGGCTACGCATGACCTCTGCTGTGCTGCATGTGCCATATGGAACAATACTGGTACAGATAATGTCCTCAGAGCCTCACACTTGAGTTTGTAATGAATGATGGCCAAATGTGACCTTATATGAACTATATAAAATGAATGGATGCCTTTGATTGAGTTGTGTTCAGGGACGGCTGCTGTGATGTGCTTTAAAAAAACACTGAAATGCCCATCAGTGATGGAGAGTGTTTGATATATGACTGACCTCTATTGGAAGTCCTGAGGATGGATTTGCTTTTTAAGCAGATATAGTTGACCTCCAACCTCCAATGTGATGTATGTTAGAGCCTCCAATGCTTTGGCAAAGTTGTGTGTATTTCAGAGTGATCCATATATTTGTCATCATGTGTGATTTTTTACGTGATATACAGATGTACATGAGAATATCTTTGCTTCCAGTAATCATGGAACCCCAAATAGTAAAATCTCTTTTTTCAAGTGTGTCAGTTCAAGAATTGAACATCCATAATAAAGCTAAGACACAGAATGTGCTCTTTCTGGCAGAAGCAGCGATTTGATTTCAACTGATCCAGAACCAGCATCAAAAAGACAATTTTTTTTATGCAGTACTCTAATCAGTGTTGCCTGAGAGGAATATTACTCCCTATCAAAACCCGTGATAATTCACACAGGAGTCCTCATATATCAGTGTCAAAACAGCTTTAGAGGTGTTAAAAGATCAGCTGTATCTAGAGAAAACGTCACAAAGCCAGAAAAAAGAGGTTGAGCTCGCCTAAGCATTGCTGTTTACTTTTTTTTTCATGGGCCTAGTCTGATGTGCATCATCAGTTCCAGGAAATGATAGTTGAGCTCAGCTTTAGCTTTCATATCATGAGATGGAACATTCAAATGACCTTGGTCAATTTCTCCAAAACTGTAAATAATGATGCATATTAGGCAGCTTATGTGGGAAACAAGGTCAACTATTTTGACTGCAGGCTAGTCTCAATGTGAGTTTGAATAGCTAGCCAATTTTGGTAAATTGTTTTTTCATCATGTATACAGTAAACACTGATAAACTGTTATGCCCTACTCTGTCACACAAGTCAACATGCGTGGTATGGTGTCATTCAGTACTGAGGTGCTGTTCCAACACACTGACAAGAGCCAGCTGAGTTTGTTTCGACATCTGTTACCCGACTGCCATCTAGCTGCTTCCCCTTGGATGTATTCAGGGTACATGCAGTTGAGAGTCCCTTGGCTGTTTATATCCCAGTGTTCAATTTGTTTTTTAATTTACAAACACCGGGTGCCAAGGGACATAGCGGCAGTGTGTGATGAGTTGAGGTGAGAAAATGTTGTGTCCAGGAGTTTCAAGGCCATGATGGCCAAGTGGTAGATACCGTTGCCATCTAACACCCATGACAGCAACCAAGTTCTAGGTTTAGAGGAGAAATGGACATCTATGGTATCATGAGAGGTTTCTCAAAAGACTTTGTTTGAGTTTACCACTCACTGGATGAAGAGATAAAAAAAAGTTTTGATGGTGAGTAAAGCTAAAGTTGACGCTAAATGTGTAAAATGTTTCAAATATATTGTGATCCATGCAAGATTTGAGTTGAAATGTATGAGTGAGTTTTGTACAGTTTGCATGGAGTTTTGTACAGTTTGCATGGCCCCAACTTAAGATCCGTGGCCGAACTGTGCTGAATGATAATAAATGCAAGCCGCTGTCTGTGGCATATGTGACATATTTGCAAATGTGACATTTTCTTTTATCAAACTCCCTCTTGGCCTACTGATTATAATATACAGGGGTTGGACAATGAAACTGAAACACTGGCCACTTTAGTGTTGTAGGTTTCATGGCTAAATTTGGCCAACCTGGTGGCCAAACTTCATTGATTGCACATTGCACCAGTAAGAACAGAGTGTGAAGGTTCAATTAGCAGAGTAATAGCATAGTTTTGCTGAAAATATTGCAACGCACACAACATTATGGGTCACGTATCAGAGTTCAAAAGAGGACACATTGTTGGTGCACGTCTTGCTGGCAAATCCATGACCAAGACAGCAAGTCTTTGTGATGTATCAAAAGCCATGGTAACCAGGGTAATGTCAGCATACCACCAAGAAGGATGAACCACATCCATGTGGACACAAAAGGAAGCTGTCTGAAAGGGATGTCCAGGTGCTAACCCGGATTGTATCCAAAAAACATAGAACCACAGCTGCCCTTAAATGTGCACCTCAACTCTCCACCAAAACTGTCCGTCGGGAGCTCCACAGGGTCAATATCCATGGCCGGACTGCTATAGCCAAACCTTTGGTCACTCGTGCCAATGCCAAACTTTGGTTTCAGTGGTACCAGCAGCGAAAATCTTGGGCTGTGGACAATGTGAAACATGTATTGTTCTCTGATGAGTCCACCTTCACTGTCTTACCCACATTCGGGAGAGTTATGGTGTGGAGAAGCCCCAAAATAGCGTACCACCCAGACTGTTGCATGGCTAGAGTGAAGCATGGGGGTGTATTGGTGATGGTTTGGACTGCAATATCATGGCATTCCCTAGGCCCAATACTTCTGCTAGATGGGCACGTCACTGCCAAGGACCATCAAACCATTCTGGAGGACAATGTGCACCCAATGGTTCAAACATTGTATCCTGAAGGCAGTGCCGTGTATCAGGATGATAATGCACCAATACAAGACTTGTGGCAGAATGTTTGATGAACACAAAAGTGAAGTTGAACATCTCCCATGCCCTGCACAGTCACCAGATCTAAATATTATTGAGCCACTTTGGGGTGTTTTGGAGGAGTGAGTCAGGAAACGTTTTCCTCCACCAGCATCACATAGACTGGCCACTATTCTGCAAGAAGAATGGCTCAAAATCCCTCTGGACACTGTGCAGGACTTGTATCTGTCATTCCCAAGATGAATTGATGCTGTATTGGCTGCAACAGGGGACCCTACACGATGCTAATGAATTGTTGTGGTCTATAACCAAGCGTTTCAGTTTCATTGTCCAACCCCTGTAGATGTAAGCATCAAATCATTCGTCTGCATCCCAGTGAATTAAAGAAGGTTCATTGTGGAACTGAAATAGTCTAAAAACAGCCTACGATATCATGACTTTTGTCTGTATTAAAACAGCTTCTCTGCCATACTACATTTGAAAATGAACGACATAAGTGACTGAAATATGTTGGCATTTTCAGCTAAACTAGCAATAAAAACAAAATTGCCTTTTATGCCAGCATTATTCATTAAGCTTGTAGATTGAAAAAAAACACTCCTATTTCCAGATGGGATTCTTACTGTGCACTAGCTGACAGAATTTAATCTCCTTTTCCTGCCATTGTGCAGATGGCTCATGTCGAAGGACAGGATACAGCCCAAATTTTAATTGATCTCAACTTCTTCTATTTACATACTCCAGGACAGCTTTTGTTTCTCAGTTTCTCAAGGAGCTGAGTATAAACTGACACAAACACCAGTCCTTAGTGATTCATAGTGCTTTTTGTGGGATTGTCTCGATCAGCAAGCTAAATGGCTGCAATGAGTGTCACACAGACATGGTATTGTTAAAGCCCTGTCTATGATGATGATGGGTTTCTGTGGTTTCAGACTGTGCAACTGCAAAAAAAAATGTCACAAGTCAATCAATGCTGTTTTCTGGTATATTACTTCCTAGTTTGACCTAGTTTTCAAATATCTTGAGACACCTGTTTCAGCTGCCAGAGAAAGAGAACCATGTTAATTGATTGATTTTTTTTTTTCTAAGCTATTGGCTGTTGGGAAGCCTCCACAGCGAGAGTGGTTTCATTCTGTTTCTCTCTCAAATCCCACAATGGAAAACAGTCCAAAAACAAAAAGCAAAATCAATGGACTTTCTTTGGCAGCTTTGAGAGAGGTGCTTAGCATCACAGAGTGTATGCCTGAGGTGAACATTCCAGAGTGTATTATGGTTTTGTTCCATTGCCCTGTTCACATCCGTGAGTTGTTCTAAAACCATTTGAAGTGAAGCACACAGGGTTTTAACAACTATCAGCACCAGTGTGAATAGCCTCCTAGGGCCCTCTCACTCTATTTGGCCATTGCAATGGCTTCTCTTCTGAGTAGAGGATCCATATATTCCTGTAGTAGTGTTTTCGAGGAGTGTTTACGTTGATGGAAAGTGCTTCATCCATCACTACACACTGAAGCATCATTGAAAATTCACAGTTTCTAGTTTATTCCTTTATCTTGAATGCTCTTATATCCGTTTCTATATCGACTTATCATTTTGGATTGGAATGATCACAGCAGAGAGGAAAAATTACATTATAGATTATGTTAGGGAGTTTTTTTCCTCTTTCATTTTTATCTTCTTTTATTATTTCATCTCACCACTGACAGTGGGACTTCAAACTTTCATTGTCGCCTCGGGTTGCACTGGAATTCAAACACTTCCTCCATGTGATTGAGGAGCCTCATAAACTGCACACATCTTGGAAACATCCCTTTGGTCCTTCGAATCTGGAGGATGGTGGAAGGTGTAATTCACTTTACAATATCAAACAATTACCCCTTTTGAATCTTGTCTCCTGGCTAACTTGTCGGGCATGAGTTTATGGCTTTTAAAAGCAGAGGTGAGCTGTTTTTAAGGAGAGATTCCCCAGCTGTGTCCTGAAGGTGATGAGGCCCAAAGTGAAGCTTTGCCTCCAGGTCATTGAGCAATAATGAGTGTTATCAAGACAGTGCCACAGGACAGGTTACGCTGGTGGAATTTATGAGAGGCCTTGCAGGATGACCCTAAGCAGGACTGGCCATTCTTCAGCAGAGACAGGGCTAAGGCTTGGGAAAGACTAATATGGCAGGATTGTGATTAAGTAGACCTTTGACTTTATAGGCTTTGGCACCAACAAGTGAGTTATTGACATAGATAGAAATTGTAAAGACTGAACACTTCAACGATTACTGTACTCAAGTCAATCTCCACTGGGAAGAACTATCTCTTTCTTGATCAGAGGACTGTAGGGCCACCAGTTTTTTCAGGCATTAGTATTGTGTAATAATATGAGATCATTTTAATTATACAAACAACATTACTTTGTGAACAGCCAAATCAAATGCTCTTCACATGCAAAAGATTTGCCAAAGCAAAAGCCTTCCCTATTGTCCATTCCATGATCCAGTTGTCCCTGTGTCATTTCAAACTCATTTCTTCCTATTAGTAAATTTCAACTTCTGTTGGGAATCATCAATATATATCATCACCCTAACAAGGGGGGATAAAATCTTTTGAAATTCAAATCTGTGATATAAACAGATATATTTGGGGCAGCAGTAGCTCAGTCTGTAGTGACTTGGGCTGGGAATCGCCAGTTCAAGTCCAGGTCGGACCAAAATGTGGAGAGTGGACTGGTGGCTGGAGAGGTGCCAGCTCCTCCTCCTGCCTTGAGCAAGGCACCGAACTCCCAACTGCTCGGGGCGCCTGGATAAGGGGCAGCCCCCTCACTCTGACACCTCTCCTCTAATGCATGTGCATGTGTGTTTCATAACTTCTGTGTGATGTGCAACTGAGAAATATTAACAGAGTGAAAAAATGTAATTTCCCCATTGAGGGATCAATAAAGTAAGTCTTCTTCTTCTTCTTCTTAAACAATACAGTGTTGTGCTGCCTCTCCGGTTGCATATTTAATATTTCAACTATCCACATGTTGTCTGTAAAGCAGGAGCAGTGGGTTGCTAAAGAAGAGCGAGGATTGCAAATATAGGCTCTCCCAAAAATCTGTGCATAGCTTCGGTCTGCAGGGTTTCCTGATAATGAATTTGGTCAAAAGATTCATTTAATCCCTCTGCTTTTATCATTTAATTACTAATTTCCATCTCAATTAATTCTTAATAAACTACAGTACCAGAGAACAGGTTGTGTGTTCTAGAGCCCATAATAGTTATATAAACATATACTGGACATCTTTACACAATGGCAGCTGTATATACATTACCTCCCTCAGTCACCTTGTTTGAAATTGGAATAGGTGATTTCTGTATTGTCTTCACATTTGTATGGTCTATGAAACATAAATGTAAAAAATTGATGGCAACAACCTGAAGGTTGGAAATATATAGTATATAGTAATCAGCTACAATCTTGTTTAAACCAAATGATTAAACAAAGTAAAACCCAAATTTTAGTAGTTGCAATTTTATTTCATGACTTTTATCTAATGTAAATTAATTAATTTGTTCTATGGTTACCACCAAGTGATTTGATTCACATCAGACAGGTCAAGTGATTTTCTTTGTCTGTATGCGCTTGATTATGCCAAAATTTATGACATCATTATCCTTGGAAAGTGTTTATGTGTAGATGGGCATCATTTATTGTCTTCCTTCCAACAGCAATCGGCACTGAATATTTGTAGGTTTGCCAATGTCCACACATGCATTGTAGCGATAACAATGCCGTGATATTGTTTCCTGCTGCAATAGGCATGTACCACGTCTTGTTGTCTGTTTACTATCAATGACCACAGCTCTCCCTTTCAATTTACACTGAAGTAATGAGCAGTTAGCAAAGTTTCTAAGACTCGTCTGACAGTCATTCATTATCACACTGGTGCTTGCAGCACCACAGCTAATAGACCAAACACTGGTGCATGATTCACAGCATGACAAAGAAAGGAAGGATTCTGTCATCACTGTTTAGGATATTCATTATCTCTCAGCCCCAAGATGATGAACAGAGCAACTCAGTCATGGAGCTTGTAGGGTGATTTCGGTTGACTATGACGCTTGCCTTAAACTATACAACTTAACAAAGTCAAGGGCTTGCTGTGTCACATGCTTCACACGTTTGGCATTTGGGATGAACACAGAGCAGCTGTCTAGTTCAAATCCTAATAGACGTACTTTCTAAGGGATTACTACATCGCAGTATGATGTACAGTCATTCCAATGTGTCTGTTAGCTCAAGGTAAAGCCTTGTGAAAAGCACACCGTATTATTTTTTAATTGTTCTTATTCTCTCTGTGCTACTCCTCCCACAACATTTCCAACATCTATATCAACACTAAACTATAACAAAGCATGCAGAATTATTGGGAAGGGTGTTTCTAAGATTTAAAAAAATAATAAAGAATAAATTTGGAAATGGGGGCCCTAATGATTCACAATACTTTACGGCAGACAAATGATTAAAAGTTTTCTTGGGTCACAGTATTTGGGCCTTTATTGGGTGAAATGGAAATAAATTTGGATAGCTGGAGCGGCTTCCATGTGATGCCACGACTAAACATGCTCTGTGTGTGTGTGTGTGTGTGTGTGTGTGTGTGTGTGTGTGTGTGTACTGGAGGTTCCTAGGGTCTACAAAAGTAGAATGGGAGCCAGAGTTTTCAGTCATCAAGCTCCTTTTCTGTGGAACCAACTCTCTTACCTTCATTCCAGGAGACAGATACCATTTCCTTATTTAAGAGCAGACTTAAGACTTTCCTTTTGGATAGTGCTTATAGTTAAGGCTGATCCAAAGCTGACTCAGGCTGCCTTGGATCAGTCCATGCTATTGGTCTAGACTGCCGGGGGACTTCTCATTACACAATGAGTTCGTCTCCTTCTTCATGTCCCATGAAGGCATGTCTTTGTGCTTTTTCAACTGGCAGGTATCAATGGGCTGAGGCTAACTGTGATTTTACTATGAGTGTCACGAGGCTTCACTGCTCTTAAAAATGCTCACATTTCAGAGTAGGCTGATGATGCACTGATATATAATGTTAACATAGTCTTGTACTTATGCCTACATATGATTGATGATAAGGAATGAGAGCAGATGACGCTTACCATTCTCTCATTTCTAAAGACACAAATATGTAATGCTAACAATCCTGTCTATGGTCACATTTAAGAGGACAAGAGGAGTGCCACTTCTCTGATGACTGAAGACATTTATGTATAAATCTAACAAAGTCCTGTGTCCTATGTCTTCACTTGAAACAGCACAAGGATGTTCACTGGTATTTTGTGGGGCTTTTATTTTTAAGTGCTGGGTTTGAGAAGGCCAATTCCACTGTCTAAAGTCGACTAACTCCACTATTATCAACCTTTTTTTAACCAAGTGATTCCCAGATCTCTTTACCAAGGGAGTCCTGGCCAAGACAGCAGCAGCACCAAGTTGCAGTTACATAAAGCAAACATTAAAAACACATACATTATAAAACATAAAACATACAGTAAAAACTTGCAAAGGAAGGCCTAAACCGGAAGAAAATGTATCTAAAATCATGTATATTTATTTGAGATTGTTTTAAAATATTGTGCTGAGTATTAATCAAATGCCTTTTTATAATTTTAATTTTTAACTTGACACCATTAGATAAGCTGTGTCACAATCAGGATACTTCACCTGTAGAAATAATAATAAAATAATAATAAAATCGTTTAATTTTTTTTTTTTTTTTTTTTTTTCTGGATAGGTGTTAGTTGGTGTTCCAGTTTAAATCTCTGCTTTGGTTTGAACACAGTACCAAAGGCTCTGGAGTAAATGGTAAGTAATATACAAATGTTTTTATTTTATTCGACATGTTTATACTAAATTGCCTTTCAAAAATGTCTGGGTATTTTGTTGCTACAATTTTAGGTTGAAACTAATTCAGTCTAATATAGTCCTGTAATAAATCCTACCTTCATGAAGGTTACAAAGTGCAGTATTTATTATAAGTGTTGATGGTTTATAATATTGAATCTAACTTGGTTGTTCTTAATACCTAACATTAGTATGTCCTCTGATTTGTTTCTCTCTCTCTAGGTAAGCCTATTTCAAAAACTGTTAATACATAAAGTAAAAGTGCAAACAGTGCTGCATTACTCAATCACAATCAATTCTTCCTACACCTTTGAACACAGCAGGTGTTATACTCTCTGCCTTATTCCTCCTCATGCAGATCTGGTGTGAAGCACTTTTTTCATGAGGGTCAAAGCAAAAAAAAACTTCATAACTCACATGTACCTGCCTGTATTCATCATAAATATAAAAATCTAGCTACTATAATTTCTTCAAGGTAAATTTTTATCATAAAAATAATTGTAACATAAAAATTCCAAGCTATTATTTATAATGTAACAACAATAATAATTCAAACCCTGATCTACAGTGTGCCACAAATGAGACACGAGACAAAGCTATTTTTTAGTTACACAGCAATGTGTTATCATACAATTCTGTTCACAGCTTTTCTCTGACTTACTTGTCTGCAAATGTGGACACAGACCTGCACACTTCACAGTACACCTCATTTTTTCCCTTGTCATATTCCAGCCAATTCCAGCAGTCTCGCCATTGAGGCTGGAACTTTCTCTCCCTCTTCTTTTCGTAATACCTCTCACTCTCCCTCAACTGCTCCGGTGCCTTTCTTTTCTTTTCTTTTTGATTTTTAACACATCGTTTGGCCGGGTACTGGGGGTTTTAGAAACATAGGGAACAGCGCCAGTGAGAAACAGTTTCAACTGTCAACAGCAGTGAGCGAGCAGCATGCTCATTATGGCACCTCATCCGTTTCATTACGGCAGACGAGTCAAGTAATAATGTATTTTTTTCTTTGGGAGGGATGGAGGTAAGGATTCTAACTCCATGACTTGTTCTGCTTATTTCCCTTGATTTAGGATGATGACATTGATGTTGGGCGGGAATACATACTCAAGGGTCTGTGTGTACTCAATGAGGACCCGGAAAATCTAGTGAGAGAATACACAGTGAGTATAATATTAGGATTCAGTAGTTTTGAGATTTATGTTAAATACTTTATTAAGTTTTAAAACATCTAGTCAACAGCTAGCCAATTATTTAGATATCAGTATGGGAGTGGTTTTTCATTGTTAAAGAAATGCATCTAAAATTAGTTCATGTTTGGTAGTAGCCTGAAATATGAATACATTTTAAAATAATTCATCGTTCTATAATTTGTGAATATCCATTTTTACATTTATAAGACCAGTTGGGTGAAATGTCTAAAAATATGAGACATCGGAAATGAAACACAAAATGTATTTTTCACTATGATGTCATGTTGCTATTATTATTATTATTATTAGATGCTGCCCTCACGGTAGTTCATTACATGCAATATATTTAAAAAAAAAAAAATCTTACTGAAGAAGAAAAGATGAAGAGCTGTTAACCTCTTAAAGTTCATTAAGGGATGTGATTTTTCCTAAAGGAGCTGCCCAGTGAAATGAAGAGGATTTGAGGAAACCATTATCAGTTAACGCAGATACTGGTTAAATAGTATGATGTTTTCAGGGCATAATAGACTTAACATTTAGGGCAATTGTTTTATTTCCTCTCTTAATTCCTGTTTCCCTGTTTTTATGAATGTGCACTCTGCAGGCAGAACATGACGTCCTGCACCAAGGAGCCATTGAGGAGACACGGGGAATATGTGTTGTGAAACACAGAGATGCCACTGATAGACCAGAGCACATTGGGATTGTCCTGGGGGCCAGGTGGTACTGCATGATCTGGACAATGTTGCCTTAGCCGTTGCCATGCTGTTTGGCCTAATGTATACCTTAAACCTCAACTACCCTCCTGAACCTAAGTACTCTTTTTGAAGTGCTCCAGAAGGTTATGATGGAGCAGGATGGCAAAACACTGTCAAAGAAAGCCCAGGTTCTCAAAAACACTATATAAGTTCCTGACACCAGCATTCTATACATACAATCACCTGATTATCAAAATAGATTAATAAAATGAGCTGGCATGATTGTGACCATGTCCACTGCTGGGAGTATTAGCTCCTCTGCTATTGTGTGAGGTTTTTTGCACCTTGCATGTGATAGGCAACTTTGCATGAGGCTACAGTGCTTTTTGTTTACTGATGCTGTGCTCAAAAAACGGCCGGCCTGTTGGCGATATTCAAGTTTTCGGTGAAAAAAATTCCAGTGGCTTATTGACATAATCGGGGAGTAAAGGCCAATTCATACTCTGGCATACTCTGTCAGTCCATTCCGGATGTGGAGCGGACTGCGCGAAGGTCCGTGCATACTCAAAGTGGATGTTCATGTCCTTACGCACTCTGTGCGCGCTCCGCACTGGTGTCACACAAAACACTGCTCTGCATGTATTTTTCACATCAACCCGCATGAAACCTCTGAGAGGAGTGGATATTCTGTATAATTCTGGTCCGCTCACAGTCTGACAGAGTATGAACTGGCCTCTAATGAAAGTTCCCCGCTGCCTCCCCCCATACACAGTATCCAGGCAATGCAAGCATTGGGCAGGGGCATGCAAGCAAATGAGACACACATACTTCATGAGAAGGAGTTATAATCGGCATCATTCCGATCCTTATGTTAAGTTGCCCTATACTTTTATTTTGAAGGAACTAATGAAGGTTGGAAGTGGGGGAGAGATTTCCACAGCAGATATTTTATCATTGCTGGGTAAACACAGGTATAATTAATTAACATTAATCATGGCTTTGATCCACTGAAGTGTGTGCGTGTGTGTGTGTGTGTGTGTGTGTGTGTGTGTGTGTGTGTGTTTGTGTGTGTGTGTGAGTGTTGCCAGGGCAACCTCTCATGTCAACCTTTGATTTTACCCACGAGGTGAAATAGAGGGGCTTTTCTATAGCTATTAATCTGAGTCAGACCTGTCCAACTAATGTGCATCAGAAAAAAAGCTTAACGCTGAGCACCTAGAGTTTTTGAGCCAGGACACTCTGCTGGAAACACTGGCTCGTGTATAAAATGTGCTTTCTGTAGTAATTTTCCAATAAAGAGACTTCTTCCTTTTTTTTTTTTTTTTTTTTTTGCTTTACAAATTAACATGGAACCCTAATGGAGCAGGTTCTGGGACTTGTCATTTTGAGGCACTTTTTATCAAATGTTTGTTTCCCATAGTCATACTGCCATGATTAGCACAACATTTCTAAACATTTTGTGAGGAAATATGACAAGTAAATATAGCGGGAGGATTTTCACTTTCACCCATTATTACACTGATCAGGCACAACAAAATGACTCTCTAAACTAACAACAATGTTTTTAATATGACATTCTGTTTTTGAGCTGAGAAAGTATTTTTGAGTGCCACAAATATTGTACAAATGCTCTCTGTGTGTGACCATCTACTCTGCCTCTTTCTATCAATCTTGCAACAATCTTGTTAAATGTTAATCTCCATATTCATGCTGTAGAAGGAGGTTGATAGATAAATTAGATGTTCTCACACCTGGTGGCCTGCATTGTCATTCACAATGATTAACAGCTGCCACGCAACACAGGAAAGCCGAGTGACACTTGACTTGCAGATGAGCTGCTTACCAATGTTTGTTCTCTTATCTTTTAAAAAAAAAAAGACATGACTTGAGGGACAGAAGACATGATGGGTGTTCACTTCTTGCTCAAACAAAATGGCAAATGATGGATCAGCCAGTTATTGGGAAAGCAGACCATCCTTTTTAATGAAGTGCTAGTCATGGGGGGCTTTTTTCTGTTTTCATACTTTATAACAGCTCTGCACAAGTAAACATTTAGCCCTGCTCCTACAAAGCACAGAGATATCTGTTTGGGTCAGAGTATGCAGCAATGTGAATCCCCTCAGGGATAAGGTTGTGGACTCATGCTGTGCAGACACCTCTGTTTTATTTCATCATTGCACTGGTACAAAGGCAAGGGTTTCTGCTGTGCTGTAACATCACTTTTAGCATGCAAGCAATCACAGTAAAGTGACAGGCTCTAAAATGCCTGCATGTGACATCCGTGTGCACTAGGAAGACTAAGCTGTAAGCATTACCATCCTCTGCATTCTCTACCAGCCACTGTTCCAACCAGGGAGCTCCTCTGACGCAGAAAACGAAGCAATCTCAAGACGAGCCCAAGAGTGCCACATCTGCTAATTATAGCAATGACATCAATTTACATGGTACAACACGTGAGCTGACACAAGCACAACTCCTCCAATCTACCAGTTAATCAAGACATAATCAGTAATCAAGACAGTAAAACTGCTTCCCGTCTTCAGGTGTTACACTCTGTGACGTATTTAACAGACTAATGTGTTGAACAGTGACCCAGTTGTGCCTTTTTCAATAGAAGATAAATAACATGCTAGATTTTTTTTTCCACAATACGTTTTCCCAATTGAATTGATGCTATGGTGTAATATCTCCTGTTTATGGTTTATATGACACTAAAATTGTAGTTGTCAGCAGACAGTATTTATTATAAGTCAACCATTCGTCCTGTGGGAAATCTTCATATTAGTTAGACAAATAGTGTGCATTATTAAAGACTCAAAAATGCACAAATTACAAAACATATGATATAGGAATAAAGTGAGTACACAACAGACTATATGCTGTGGTAAAGATAAGATAAGATAAGATAATCCTTTATTCGTCAAACAGACGGGGAAATTTGCATCGTTACAGCAGCAAAGCGCATAGTGCAACATTATAAGGAGGGCATATAAAAAATAAGAATAATAGCAACAGTAGAAAATGACCAAGTAGAAAAAAACTATAGCATCATATATACAATGAGTAACAATAAGGGAATAACTAGGCATGTAATATATACAACATAAGTGACTAAAAGTGGACAAAAATGACTGAACACAGCAGATGGAGTGGCGTGATAAAGATAGCACAGTGAATGGTATGGTGAAGGAAGTGGAATTGCACATTATTATAAATTGACTATAGTTCTGCAATGACTGGGGTAGAGCATGAACCCAAAAATGCTAATGAACAAAAACACTTGACAAGGTTGACACTCTGATCATACTGCCATGTAAATGTCCACTCTACTCATTCTATTTCTACGGATAAACGTGAGACCAAGAGATAAAAATAAATTTGCAAGGTTCATATGAGGCATTATTGTTCACTTTTTGATCTAGCCCATTTCCCCTTAGCTGAATCCTGGTGCACTTGTTTACCAATTTGTTTGTTGTAGCAAGGACAGACTGACCTAGGGGGTATTCCACGAAGCTGGCTTAGCTCAAAGCCTGGCTTATTTCGGTTAGCTTGGCTAATTTAAGTGAGAGTTCGGTTCCACAAACGAGGCTTAGGGCTAGCGTGGCTTGGTAACCATGGTAACTCAGCCAGTGCGACAAGCCTGGTCCCGGGCAAGCTTACGGTCAAGCTAAGCTTAGCTGCCTCTCAGAGAAGGTCCGACAGGCTTCCACAAGATGCTTTGTGAACTGTATGTCACACAGTAATTTCATCTTTATCTGTAATGAATGATGCTCTTGTTCGGAAAAATAAATTGTAAGATTTTTAAAACAACATAGGAATACGTGAATCCAGAAATGCCCTACGACAACTTCAAAAACAAAGACATATTCAGTAGCTGAGTGGGTAAAGAGAAGTGCCGATAAAATCTGTTTTCACTGCTCCGTGGGTTCGATAACTGTTTGGAAATATCTGATTTTCTTTCTTTTATTCTGTGACTCTCAATGTACTGTCCACACATGCGTCAGTTGTAAAATATGTGTCGGCAATAACTTACGAATTTAAACGGTCCGCGATGCTTTGCCACGCCATGTCCCTGGCTTTCACAATGGCAACGGTGTTGCCTTTCTTTTGAATTTTCACCTTGTACTCCTCGTACAATTGCATGAGGAGGGTTTGCTCCGCCGGAGAGCGATTCTGCTCGACCTTTTTTTCCATGATCTCGTCATTTCGACAATCGATACTTCAGGGCTTTTTATGTACCGTGGAGGCGCGCATAGCCGCGGCTTGGATAAGCCTGGCTAGAATAAGCCTTGATGAGAAACAGCTGAGCCTCGTTAGTGGAACGAGTCGCGGCTAAGATTAAAGTGGCCGCTTATTCAAGCCACGCTTACCAGCGATAGCCCAGCTTTCTTTAGCCAGCTTCGTGGAATACCCCCCTAGTCAGGTCACTTGGTTAGCACCACAACAGTTAGCATGTAAACAGCACCCATAGCTCAACCTGAGCCTAAACATTAGGTGGCTCATACATGCGCACGAGTAGGTCATGTCATACATGAGAAAATTAATGTCAGCAGTGATGAGTTGACTGTTTCCTTGGAGACACAGTCATGTCCCCCTCCCTGATGTGATCCAAGCATCTGTGAGTTAAATGTACTGAGCCACTAAGCAGAAAAAAACAGTGATTCTTGTCAGCTGATGGTTAGTGTCAAGATGATTTCTCAGAGCCCCTAATGATGTCTAGGGATGTTGACATGGTAGACTATAGAAAGAGACTCTTTTGTGTGTGTGTGTGTGTGTGTGTGTGTTTGTGTGTGTGTGCGTGTGTATGTCACTTTCTATTGACACTTTCTATTTTCTATTGAGGAAGACAGATGCAGTTGTCGCCAACCATAAAGCTGACATTTACTTAGTCATTTAAATGTGTGTTGTTCTTGTCTGTCAAAAGTGCTGTGAGGTATAAAGCTAGTGACCTGCTGGAGTATTAATGAACCTAACAAATGGCTGAGAGAGATCATGTGTTGCTTGTTGTTTTCACTATTTATTACATACCAGTCAGTTCTTTTGTACAGTATGTGCACACATATTCAGTCAAAAAAGGGGATTCTGATTTGAATATGTAAGTATTCCGTGTGCAACTACACTTAGTGTGTTTATATATGCATTTGTGTGAGAATGTTGACTCATTCTGTAACTTATGGGGTGTTTTTTCTATGCATAGATATGTTTCAATCCTTATGAAGCTGCACCATTATCATCGCCTTTGCATGAGAATCATTCAAGAACCTTAGTTGCACTCAGTCTCGACACTGAGTGGGAAAACATTGATATGATTCATGATACTGCCTAATCCCACATCCATCATCTGTTGAGTAAAATGCGAAAGCAACATAAATGCACCCACACTCCCATGGATCATTTGTGAACAGTTTGTCATCCACCAAATTCAGGCTTCAGGTATACACAACTCTGCAGAGATTTCTGAGGATGAGCATAACTAATGTGAAAGCTGGCAGCAATACTATTAAATCTGAATGGTCTTTATGCTTTATATTTGTCCGACAACAATGTTATTTATTCAAGGACAAGGAGTAAACTATAGGACATTCAAGTGTGTCTAATTAACTTTGACTGACGAATTACCAATAAATTTATTTAAGAATCACATAAAGTAAATAATACTGACAATTTGTCATGATGTACACACGAGCTTGAAGTGTCTTTTCTCCTAAACTAATACATCTTCCTGAATTGCCAGAGTTGGCTGCCTAGGCAGTGGCATGTTTACTTTATTAAAGTTTTAGTTAGTCTTTTTCTAAAAGAACATTCTATAATGCTCACATTTATAGCTTCATTTCAGTGCTGTATGGAAAATAATACACTGTTGATCAACTCTACAGTTTTTATTCATTTGCATTCACATTACTCAACTCTACTCAACACAGTGGTCGATACACACCTAACTCGAGGCATGTAGCTTCTGTAAGGTGGCCAGATTTATAAAATGCAATCCAAGGACATTTCCAGCACAGAGATAATAACAGTTATAAATACCGTAATAACTGTTGTTCAAGTCTGCACGCAACATGCTCCCTAATGCTTTCTGCTTCCTACCCAAATACCGTAAAAATTGTTGTCTGCGTGCAACATGCTCTTCCTATGCGGCTACCGTAATTCAAGATTAAAGATTCTTTATTGTCATTATGCATGCACAACGAAATTTTGTAGAGTCTCTCAGCTTAAAGGCACACAGAAGTAAGAAATAAAAATAAAGATATAAAAGATAAATATAAAAATAAAACACCCATATTTGCAGAGGAGATGTAATTTTTGCTCCAGAAATTTAATTTTTACCACCGAAATGTAATACTTGCAGTAGAAATGTAATATTTATAGCAGACATGTAATACTTAGAGCAGAAATATAATATTGCAGAGAAAATATGGATAAGGAGCATGCATCTTCTGTGTGAATCTATGTGTGTGAGAAGGTGAATTTGTGTGTGTGTGTGGGGGGGAGTATTGTAGAGGGGAAGGGATGTAAGTGTTGAACTACAGGGGGGTATTGCTTTAACAGCTCTGGGGAAGAGGCTGTCTTTCTGAGTCTTTTTTGTCCTTGTTTTAATGTTCTTATACCGCTTTCCTCATGGAAGCGGTTAGAACAGTGTGTACCCGGATGGGTGGGATCAGATGAAATGCGTCTGGCCCTGTTCTGAACTCTGGCAGTGTAGACTCCAGATGACTCCAGTGAGTCCAGATCTGGTAGACAGCGACCCACAACCCCCTGTGCTGTCCTCACCACCCGGGGTAAGTTCAAAACATTTACATACACCATAAACATAAACACACACCAGATTGTAATGGTAACTGTGTTTTATAAGTAATGCATTAGAGTATTAGTTTCTGTCAAGAGTATCAGTGTTACAGTAAAGCCGCACAAAACCACAACGTTAACATGCGACTCGCTAATGTCCATGCTGTCCATTGTTTACCTTGCGCCTTTCCAGCATATTTAATCTGTAATGATGACGTTGTCAATGCAATGATGTATGGGAGGGAGAAAAAACAGGCATGCAGCTCTCACAGCGAGGTCAGACCCATGTCAGCTGGCAGTGTGAAAGCTCCCTAACGCCAAGCCAAGGCGGGTCGACCCAGGTTAGAAAATCCTGCATCGACCCACTAATTTCAGTGTGAAAGCAGTATTACACATTATCAGTAACACTTTACTGCCCAACACTGCGAATAAGTGATAGTTCTGGGTGTATATTTATGAAACACTGTTTTGGGTAACACATAGTGTGACTCCCATTCATAACACATTATCATAAAAGCACTTATAACGTATTGTAACTCACTATATAACTATAGTGATAAGCACTAATTCAATATAAAAATAATCCTAACATTAAACAGCATTTTATAATAAATAATAAGGTCAGAATTGCTTAGTGTCATTTTTCTTTTCTCTGCATTATAACATTGACTATATTGCGTTATAAAAAGATGTATTACAACTATATGAATTAATCAAGATAAGCATATCACAATGCAGTGTTAGTATATTTATAATGCACATGGGCATCATATCAAGTGTTACAGGAAAGTCGTGCAATGTCTCATCAGGCATTTTTGAGTTAGTTTTTTGTCGTATTCATATTGTTGCAACCATGATTACTTCTTGCCTTTGTGTTTCCAGCTTCAGGTGACTGCCTTGATCTTAATCTTGTAGAGAGCTTTTGCCTTGTTGTGTTTTGTGTAAGATTTTTTTTGTATTGTAGAGGATGTGTTAGGTGTTCCTCCATTGTGTGCACTTATGTTTCTTCGATTAGTCGTAGGGCTTAGTTTTTTTCATTCCCAAAGATATTCAGTGTTATATTGTTAGATAGTGCATATTGATGTCTTTGCTTTGTCAAGCATTTTCTGTTTTTGCTATTATTAAAATCTACATTGACAAAATGGTCTTGTGAGTCATGCATTTCAATTCTACTGGGTTCTGCAGACCTGACAAATCTTCCCTAATAAATAACAAAAACAGTTTCAGAAGGGTCAAATGAATCTAAGGATTAGTACTCAATAGGGATTATCATTTGGTATAATTATTATTATGGTCCAAGTATTATTTGAGTTGGGGGATTGCTCAATTGACTCCATAGACTGTACTTTGCTTTGCTTTGACTGGTTAAAAATCCAACTAGAACGAGATTCATCTATAAAAGTAAATTCAATATGAACTACACAGCTGCATTGTCTAGACTAATTGAGTTTGATGTAATCCCCAATCAGTGTTGTCAGAATAGATACATTTTAATCAGATTTACCATACAGAGGAAATTCTACAATCCTGTATTTGCTGTGCACTTGGAAACAATGTTTGCTTTATTAGCCCGATTCTTTAGCTGGAAGCCCCAAGAACACACACCAGAGAAATCTGTTAATAAAAAGCAGTTCACAGATATTTATTCAGGTCACAGGTAAAGTATGGCAGCGCTGGGCTCTCAATGACAGAGGTCTGGCAGGATCTCAGCCATATAGAGCCCTGAACCCTGAGTTCAGTTCACATTTATCTTTTTGGATTGGGCCTGTCCTCTACAGATGTTGGACTTACACATAACCAAATGTAATTGGCCAGTCAACATCAACATGAGCAGGCCAACCACTGGTCATGTATTTTGCGTGTGTGTTGTGAGTCAGGTATCTAATACGTGTATCTACTATGACAGCCTTAACTGCCAGATAAAGAACATCCCAAAGTAAGAGATATATTCAATATAACATCATAAAAATATATTCAATATAACACCTTTGCGGTCGATGTTGTCGCCATGTGGATAAAATCATGTTCTCATCCCATTTGGACTCAGCTATGATTGTCTTCGTGACTACAGTCCTGCAATGAATGCTTACATGCCACTAGTTACTGTCCACCTCACACCATCAGCTAATACTGGGCTCAGCATCTCTGCTTGGAGCCAACTGTCGACTTGGGGACACACTCCACAAAGTACTGCAGCTTCTCTTCATTCCTCCTATGCTTGCATTCCTCTCCCACTAATGATTCTCATAAATCACACTACATTGTTTTCTCCCACTACTAGCAGTGAGGAGATCAGGTAATGTGTGCCCCTACTCACTCAGTAGGAATGGTGGATACTTGTGTTTTGGGGTTTCTGTCATTTTAATTTAACCCATATTTACAGATACTTACCAGAATTTACAGATCACATCAAATGGTTGATTTTGGCTTTTCATTGGTATTGTAGCATCTCTGTTGTTAGTGTTGCTGAGTTGGCGTGGTTACAGCCGTAACAGTAACCGCTGTTCTTAAAAAATAAAGCGGCGTTCTTGCTAAGAGCTTGTCCTCTTTTAAAGCGTCCACCAGGACGTTACAGTATTTTCAAATGAAGAAGTCACACGACTGTATCATGAGATGTCATTTAATGATGTTATCCCTTTTAACATGCTCAAATCCCCTTGTAGGCCCAGTCAATGGTTGGAATTTGTCACATTTCAAAAGCAAGCAAATAAGTATTACTTTTTTGTTCCAGAGTTCTTTAAATTATTGCCATTGCGTCCTTTGTTTTGCATTGTCTATAATATTTGGGATTAGCTTACTTTAAATTGATTAAAAATCATGTGGGTAGCTATCAAAAAAGAGACAACTCTAGTAACTCTGACATAAATCAGTCATTAAGGCACCGACATTTGCTAACATACAATTTTATCAAATGCTGTGAAATTGACAAAAGTGTCATAGTCCTATTACAAATTATTACACTGTAATGAGATGAAACACTGAGTTTTACTCAATATTTCAAGTCCAATATTCAAACTGAGGATGAGCTTAGGAAATTGTCAATATTTGGCAGCTAGGGATGCAAAACCAAACTCACCTTTGTTTGGTTCATTCACAGGGAAAAAAAGTTGTTACATTGTGTGTGATCTCTATCAAAACATTTTGTATGAGATTTGGTTGTGTGTTTAGCTATAAGAATCCCTTTCCTGTCCCTGACCTGTTCCACGGAGAGTAGCTTAATTGTCCAATGAACCGTCGGTATACCAATGAGGAGTCACATAATGCAAGGTGGCGCTGGAGAGAGGCAAATGGTACAGAAGCTAAGCAAGAGTATAGTGTAAAGTAATGGCATGCAGAGAAGTAAAAGAAAAGTTTGAAAATGCACCATGTTTTTCAGTCAGCTGTGCAGGGCCATTTTGGATTTAGCATCAACTACAATAGCAATGGAGTGAAAGTCCTCAATAAAACAGCTAGGTACACAAACGGTAATACATACACATGATGGGACAACTCCTTAGAAGATACAAAAAGCTCCTCTTCTGGAGTCACGGTCATGACACTGTGGATTGGAATGAGGGTTAGGTTAAGGAGTTAGGTCTCAATGGACCCACTGATGCACCTTTTTCTCACCCAACATACACTGATCTTACATTCTGTTCACACTTGCACCATGTTTAACAGTAAATAGTTTAGCACACTCATATTCCGGTGCTTCCTATGACCATTTTTTTCTCGAAGGCCACTGAGCATTTAAGTAGCCTCTTCAATCACAGAGTTAGAACTGTTGAAGTTGGGTAAAGCCACACTAATTAACTTTTCACATTGACCCACTTTAAATCTGCTGATTAAAAATAGAATTGCCCTTGGTCAGAAAATGTTTTAACATCAGTATTATGTGGGATGGGGCCCATATGATGCAATGAAACAATATGGTCCTGTTTGTTTTTGTCAGGATCTGTCCGTCTGTTTTGGTTAAGTTATCTATTTTTGTCTCGTGCATACATGTTGTCTTGTCAATTCCTGTTTTATTTTGAAGTAACTGTGTTTTCCCTCTCGTTTCAGATTCACACTTCCCCTTCCTCCTGTTTCCCGCGTTTTGTGATTGTCTGACCCCGCCGTAATTGTCTCCACCTGTTCCCCATCACCTCGTATATAAATAGTCCAGTCTTCCCCTGTCTCGTTGTGTGATTGTCATGTTCCCTGCGTCCATCGCTCCCTCGTTTGCCTTGCATGTCTTCCAGCTGCCTTTTATCTCCTGAGGTAATTTTGATTTGTAGTTTTGATAGCCTGTTCTTTTGATTACACTAGATGAATCCTCTGCGGAGTAGATCCTAGTTGTACCCCTTTAGTTTGTCACCCTTGCTTAGTTCCCCTTAGTCCACAAGAAGAATCCTCCTCTGAGTAGATCCTTGTGTCTTCTTCTTGTGTTATGTTATTCCCTGTTTTGTGATAATTTCCTCCTCTAGTGTAGAGTTGTAGGTGTCCCTGTTTATTTCCTTGGTTTCCCTTCTCCTAGTTACTTTAGTTGTGTCTCCCTCCCCCTAGCGCCCCTCGTAGTTTCCCTCCTTTTTCTAGTACTGTGCTTAATGCATAATTTTCATAGCCAACTAAGTCAGCATTCCCTCTTTTGGTTTGTAGGTAATGTTAATGGTTTTCCCTCTCAGCTTTGAGAGTGGGTTTTGATTTCTTCCCCGTTAATAGTTGAGCGTAGAGAGAGTAGGGCTTCCCTGGATGCGCGCCTCCACCTGCCCGGTGGCGCGTGGCTGTGCTCCACCTCCCCGCTGGAACATTGTGCTCATTTGCCTAGCCTCCTTGAATAAAGACTTGGTGAGAACTGTACAAACTGTGAGTCGTGCATCTGGGTTCCTGGCTATGGATCCCTGTCAGTTTTGGTACTCTCTATGGTGCCTTGACCTACTAATGGCTTATGTGCACTTTCAAGGTAACATCAGGGACAAAGAAACTTATATTTATAAATTACAGAGATAATTTCCAGCAACAAAAGCAAATTTGCTGCTTCAGTTTAAACATGTAGTCTCATGAAACGATGTATGATATCATACAAAAAGTTAGGCACAGATTTTCATCTCCTCGAATGACTGGCAACATGAGCGATCAGCCCCGACGCGAAATCCTTAAAAATGGTGGACATTCCTTTCATTCTCAGTGGAAACTGCAATATTTTAATAAAGTTTATGCATTAAGGAGACTTTGACACTATTCCTGGTGAGGGATAGGGTTCCAGGGTTAGGGTTATGGAAATAAAATGCATATGTCCCACTAGAAATGTTATCAAAATGCATTTGAACTCATAAACTCATCTTAAAATATTGCATTTTCCACTGAGAATGTAAGGAATATCCCCCCCATATTTTCACAGAAAGAGCAGCCTGCATCACAGGTCACATGATCACAACTCTGACTCACACTTACACTATATTGCCAAAAGTATTTGCTCACCCATCCAAATAATCAGAATCAGGTGTTCCAATCACTTCGATGGCCACAGGTGTATAAAATCAAGCACCTAGGCATGCAGACTGCTGTTGCAAACATTTGTGAAAGAATGGGTCGCTCTCAGGAGCTCAGTGAATTCCAATGTGGAACTGTGATAGGATGCCACCTGTGCAACAAATCCAGTCATTAAATTTCCTCCCTCCTAAATATTCCACAGTCAACTCTCAGCTGTATTATAAGAACGTGAAAGTGTTTGGGAACGACAGCAACTCAGCCACAAAGTGGTAGGTCACGTAAACTGACAAAGCGGAGTCAGCGGATGCTGAGGCGCATAGTGTGAAGAGGTTGCCAACTTTCTTCAGAATCAATCTCTACAGACCTCCAAATTTCATGTGGCCTTCAGATTAGCTCAAGAACAGTGCGCAGAGAGTTTAATGTAATGGGTGTTCCATGGCCGAGCAGATGCATCCAAACCATACATCACCAAGTGTAATGCAAAGTATCAATGTCGGATGCAGTGGTGTAAAGCACGCCACCACTGGACTCTAGAGCAGTGGAGACGTGTTCTCTGGAGTGACGAATCTCCATCTGGCAATCTGATGGACGAGTCTGGGTTTGGCGGTTGCCAGGAGAACGATACTTGTCGGACTGCATTGTGCCAAGTGTAAAGTTTGGTGGAGGGGGGATTATGGTGTGGGGTTGTTTTTCAGGAGCTGGGCTTGGCCCTTTAGTTCCAGTGAAAGGAACTCTGAATGCTTCAGCATACCAAGACATTTTGGACAATTCCATGCTCCAAATTTTGTGGGAAGAGTTTGAAACTGGCCCCTTCCTTTTCCAACATGACTGTGCACCAGTGCACAAAGCAAGGTCCATAAAGACATGGACGACAGAGTCTGGTGTGGATGAACTTGACTGGCCTGCACAGAGTCCTGACCTCAACCCGATAGAACACCTTTGCAATGAATTAGAGTGGAGACTGAGAGCCAGGCCTTCTCATCCAACATCAGTGTGTGACCTCACAAATACGTTTCTGGAAGAATGGTCAAAAATTCCCATAAACACACTCCTAAACCTTGTGGACAGCTTTCCCAGAGGAGTTAAAGCTGTTATAGCTGCAATGGGTGGACCAGCGTCATATTGAACCCTATGAATTAGGAATGGGATGTCACTTAAGTTCATATGCGAGTCAAGGCAGGTGAGCTAATACTTTGGCAATATAGTGTTTGTGGGATATATACTAAGTATAGTGCAATACTTTTCGTAGTAATTTGTACGATTATTGCATGAGAACAGCCTGGTTTAAAACACTTTCAACCGCTATTTGCTGTTACTTGGATCCACTTGTATCCACTTTAATTGATTAAGCCTCAGTCATCCCGTTCCGTCTGGTGTGAGACAAACATTCCAATGAACTTATAACATAACATAACATAAGATAACACATAATTTACACAAACATTTTTTGCGTTAAATCTAAAATTAAGTAAGAATACCTCTCTGCTATGCTTTCCAGTTTGGTATCACAAGCTGCAGCCCATCAACAATCCAGCACTTTGGGAAATGTGACGGTAATGTACAGCACAGGGATGAACTGTAGAAAATATTAAAGGGTAGTATCATCTCAAACCTCAGCAGTTATGACTTTCTAAAACCCTCAGTTTTAATTATTGATGTAAACATCCACTTTGACACTTTCTCTGCCAGTGATGACAAACCAGCCGCTTGCCCGACACATGAAAGAGTAATGATACACTGTTAGCCTCCAGGTTCAGAGGATTAGCCAGAAATATGCTGTCCGGGCAATAATGTACATGGTTTCATTCTTTCCGATAAGGCACATTTTACACAGACTGGGAAACTTGAAAGACAGTAGCTGAGGGTTCAAAGTGACCACACCACTGATCCTCAAGGGGCGAGGCTGAGGGCACATTAGGGCACTATTCATAAAATTCAAGCTGGAAAACCAACAACGATAAGCCTCTGGGACATGTATCCAGTTGAAGTCAGCAAACAACAGTCCAAAAGGAATTACAAATGAAAAGTCTTGAATTTCAAACAAGCCAAGCTCAAACTCAGCCTGTTTTTCAATTATGTGGAGTGCAATGAGCTGTATTTCAGCTTGCTAACATAGCCCTAGAATATGCAGGAACTGATTAAACCAAGATCAGGCCACATGTATTTTGTGAATTATAGTGAAGTAGCTCCCGTCTGCCTGTGTCACTGCTGGTGCTCACACAGAGTTGAGCAGAAACCCAGAACACTGCCAATCACATTGACCCTGATCTGACCTGATTCAATCTCTTGCAATTCATGAAAAATCATCAGGACTTTCTTATGCAATGTTCAGAGAACCATCACACTTTACTTTTACTTTTAGCATATCCAAAAAAGATTTGAACATTACGGGAATATTATCCAAATTGCACCAATGAAAATGCAAATGGATATGGATACCAAACACATCTCAAAATCCGTTGAAAGAAAGTTTACCTCCAAAGATGCATATTTACTGTGAATTTCTCTGTGAGATGAATAAAGTATCTACAGTATCTATCTATCTATCTATCTATCTATCAGGGATGCAACGGTACAGTTTTTCCACGGTTTGGTATGCATCATGGTTTTTGGGCTGCGGTAATGGTACGGTTTCAATATCTTAATATAAAACTATTCAGACCAGCAAAGGCAATATTGCATTGTAAAATAATTAAATTAGATAGATATAATCAAAGCACAAACTTTATTAAAAAAACAGTGCACTATCAGATCAAATTTAAACAGCAAACATAAAACTACACAAATTGAATATTTTACAACCCGCAAGGCAGTACTTGCTTAAGCCTCTTGTTATGAATAATACAAAATGTCAACAACAATGTAAAGTGGAGCATCCAAAATAATTGCGCAAGCAAGCTTATTACGACCTGAAAGACAGTACGTGCCTTGATCAGTTATGAAAAATATTAAATGTTAACAACAATGTAAAGTGCAGCATTACAAGAATGGGGATATTTGCTTTCTCTAGCTTCCGTTCAGTAACTGCATGCAGTAGTTCTTCAGCCAGGTGTTCACTTGTGTGGCTCTCATACAGTGGATGAGTCTGCAGCACAAAGCCCCTCATTTCCCAATCAAGCAGGGTGTAAAACTAAGATTTTGGCTCACTGGCCATTGGCTAGTGACCTCAAGAATTCTATTAGCCAAACGTATTTTTTACCGGCCATAAAAAAAAAAATCTTGCATTATCCGACAGTAAATAGGCTATCTACTGAGCATTATTTTACTGTTAATATAAACATCACCTAAATATATGCATGACATAAGAACAACAACAAGTATCAGTAGTATATATGCTTTTACTTTTTTTTTTATAATATAGATAGGTAAATAATATCAGATAGATAGATAGATAAGTTAATTTGTGTGATTTGGGCTTTAATCATGGTCATCAATATTCATTTATTATTTTTATTATTATTATTATTATTATTATTTTTATTAGTATTATCATCATCATCATCATCATCTCAGTAAGTTATTTTTGTATAATTTGGACTTATCTTGGTAGACATACTAGACAATGGTCTGATTATGATCAACTGCCACAGGCTACTCCCAGTTACTCTTTAGGACCCTGGGGAGTGAGAGTTTGCCTTATGGTGTGGTCACTGGAAGTCGGAACTTGGAGCTTCTCGAAGTTTAGTGCTCCCAGCTCTTCCAGCCTTACAGGCATACAACAAAACATGTAGCTACTGTTTACGTCAGTAGCAGATAGCATGAATTCTATGTCAGGTTGGTGAAATTAATCTGACTTTCTGAGTTTGAGATCCAACTTCAAGGTCCAAGGTTCTGATTTGAATTCTGACTTGGAGCTTAGAAATTCCGACATTCACGTACACGTGAACCCACCAAACAGGCTCCCGATGCCGCTGCAATGACATTAATCCTCTGTTTTACCGGTAGCATTTGTTTTATTTATTTCATTACAGCACGTCCCCTAAACATTAAAACATCATCGACACGAATAAGTACAACATCAAGCTGTGGAAACGTGGCTTTATTTTCCATGAAGTTTGTATCTTAAATTGTTGAAATGAAATCTGCGCTGAGTGACAAGTTGTTTTGGTAGCGGCAAAACAAGCATGTCCATGCTGTGTACAGGAGATCACATCTGCTCTGAGCAGATCTATCTATTTACGTTAAAAGAGTAATTCATTTTAAAGACTTGATTCTGTCTGTAATAGTGGTCAGGTCTCGTTCAAGTAGAACTCTTGCTGTGAAATCTGAATACCCGTCTACTGTGGCTCAAATGGCTATAGACAGCCATAAAATTCATTGATTCAAATCTTTCAGATAACACTAAGCTATGTTTTCTGTTCTCCAACACAACAGACTGCCAGGCTGGGACTCACAGCATTTCCACCACTGATATATTCCACTTTTTCACTGTTGTCTTCTGGCAATATATCACCTCACAAGATAATGGTACAAGTCTTTTCCTTGTGCAAGACTCATTTTATGATGTCAGATAAATTAATTGTTTATTTATATTCATGTCTGGTCATTTACATAAACCATTCCTTATGGGATTATTCAGAGACATTAACTAACAACAAATCAAAACTTCCAGCATGGTAGATCACCATCATCTAACAGATACACCAGCATCATCCAAACATAATCAGATATGTGACCCTCCCACAAAAAACTGCTCCAGGATATATTCCACAATAGAAATACTATAAATGTGCAAACACATATAAAAAAACACATCCCCACAGACACAAGACACTTATAAGAATTAAACCATATCATGACAAAACAAGGACTGTTAGTGGGTGTAAATGAGGGCCCCATAGCACCATACTTTAGCCAGTGAAAAAGCTCTCCCTTAATACTAGATTAATTTCAGAAAAAGGTGTTGCTATTAGTCAGTTAGACACAAAAACATGAGGGAATTGTGTCCAGGATGAAATAAAAAATATCCTTTCATTTCTACATGTTAGCTCAACAGGTTTGTTGAGGTGAAACTGTCTATGTAACAACATGATTTTAAGTAAGAATGTCTGTGAATGTTCAGGTCCAAAGCAGCCATCATAACTATGGCAAGCCAATGAGCGACAGCATAGGAAGAAGGAGAAAGCCATGCAAGCCAATCAGAAGCCTCATCGACAACAACGTCTAACACAAGCAACTTTCTGTTCCTCCGAGCCATGATACGTTTCTGCTCCTGTACATACAGTAATAGAATAGCTCTATTTGTAAAACACTTAAAAAGTGCTTGCACCAACAGAAATGCTACTGATACCAGGAATGCTTGACTGCTCACAGACTACTCTGATGGACGTACACAAAACGATCGCACTTTTGGTGCGTAGATTTCCTAAAACTCTGTTTTTCTCCATTTACATTCAACCGCAAAACCGGAGTTTTCCTAAATCTCCACTTTTGCCGGAGTTTTTAGAAAAAAATCATATTCAGAGGAGCAATCGTCGTTTGTGTGTAAATGAAAGGCACAAACGAAGGGAAAAGTGGATGGGTAATCGGGCCCTCAGCCTGCTCTAAGCTCCACACTCTCTTCCCCCTCCCGTCAGTGCTCCGTCCAAAGCTACACCCCCTCAAACTTGAACATCTGACAGTAGGATTCAGCAGGGAGAGGAGAACCATTATGCTACATAAACACAGGTGTAAAACATCCCGTTCAAAGGCAATATACAGTATCAACATCATTTTGTCACCTTTATAATGCAGACAATGGTGACTATGGCTGTGCAATATGGTCAAAATGTCACATCCTATAACCTCTTAAATACAAGCGGCACTGACGACCAGTTTACAAGCACAGAAAAGCTAGCATGAGCAAGTTAGCATTGAGCTAAAGGCCCAAACAGAGTGCGCAAAGCACAAATTTTACGACGGTCACAGCCTCTGCGCTGCACTGTTGTCTCACAAAACACTGCTTGGCATCTATTTTTCTATCGACCCGCTTTAAATGTGACATGGATCTTGTGATTCACAGAAAACAACTAGCAGCAGAGTGCTCGACAATGGAAGCTTTGAGTTGAATGGATATCCAGATCCGCTCCGCTCACAGTCCGCTGGAGTCTGTGAGCACCTTTGTAATGCAGACACTGGAGGCTATGACTGTGCAATATGGTCAAAATGTCATATCCTATAACCTCTTCAATACAAGCCGCACCTTCGACCGGCTTACACCCACAGAGACGCTAACGTTAGCATCGGGCTAATACACACTACAAAAGTAGCTAAGTCAGTAAACATTACATATTTCATGAAAATAATAACTCTTCGGGCGGCATGGTGGTATATTGTTTAGCACTTTCACCTCACACCAAGAAGGTACTGGGTTTGATTCCTGGATTTTTCTGCTCGTGCTAACTCTGTACAATACGAGTGTGCTGGATATTTCATATCATAATGGGCGGGGGGGGGGCATGATTGGTTCTCCCATTTCTCTCTGAGTGTCAGAGTTTTTACAGTCCTGCAGCTACCACAGAGGTCTGATTCTTTTCATTCCTTTTTTTGAACACATAATGTATTGAATGCTCTCACGTTGGAAGGATCATTTCACCCAGTATAACATACTATCCATACTATCCATACATACTACTATACTATCCATCGCTAATGGACTATAGCTTTAAACTGAAATCTCTGGCTTCAGTCAGCTGTATAACTAAACCTAATATCATTACTGAAGCCACAAAATACAAAATAGTACCACCCCATCACAGACATTAGTAAACAAATTGCATTAAAAGTGGCACTGTAAAATAATAATCGAGGGAGACTTCTTAAGATGTAGCATTGCCTTGCCAGATTGAATTTAACAATTTATTTGTCAAAGGCAAGTGTACAAAGCAATAGCAGCCAAAGTCTGCTAAATAATACATGCATTCTCACTGGAGATTGTCAGCTGTGTCGGGGGCTGGTGACAAGCCCTGAGCCATTTTCACACACACAGCAGCAAAAGCATTACTTTTTTTGTTTTTCAATGATCCCGGTAACAGTGATGTGATGATTAATTCAGCTGCCTCTATACTTTAATAATACGCAAATATGCTCATAAACTGTGCAATTAAATGTTCTTGATTTAACTCAACACAAGAAACACTGCTGCTGAAGAGCAGCTATGACTAAGAAAGTAACTAAACCAGAAAAATGCTCACAATTGCTGCCGAAATAGTGCCTTGCTGAAGTGGGATTTTTTTTTTCTAATAGCCAGCAGGGTGCTATTCATCTGCTTTCAAAAATAAGTTTATGTACAGTAGAATTACATGAGAAAATGAATCAACTTCCCCCTGGATTTATTACCTCAAGAAACACTGTGATCTTTTGTTTATTGTGTCAAACATTAGCTTCATGTCTTTTTGAATACAATGCAATTACAGATAATAAGATGATAAATTAGGATATGCTTTAAGACAGAGGCAGGCAGTGTTTTCATCTCAGAACTTTTAATCTGCAGTGTGTTTTCAGTGTGTTTTAGAGTTAAACCACTGGCTACTCAGCAATACAGAAATACTCTCAAAGGAAAGCATATATTTTGTCCTAAGATTTGCAATGTCACTGGCAGGTAGTACCAAGTGTAGCCATTGTATTGCTTTAGTGGCTCTATAGAATTGACGTTACGCAAGTTTCTTTATGGTTTTGATGTAAATGATTCAGAAAAATGTGAAGACCTGAACTGGCAATTAAGCAGACTATTTTGCCAAATAATGATGACGTATCACTTCCCAGTGCCTTACCCCATCTATGAAGTCACCTCTAGACTACTTTCCTCTCGAAAAACATAAAGAGATTAAGGTACTACTACAATGAAAACATTTCTTTAAAAGACAATGTGTATTAAAATGTATCCAGGTACTGTACTACATATCCACTGCAGATGCCACTTGTTTTGGCTAATCAGAAACAAAAGAGAAATTATGACCACTTTTGGCCAAGCACAACACAAAATTGTTGCAGTTGATGAATGAATGTAGGGCTTGAAATAAGGAAACAAGGAAATGACAATGGTTGTATGATGGTGGGATAAGACAAATTAGCACAAGCACAAGCACAAACTGGCACAAGACAGGGGGAGACAATGGTATATATGCACAAGGAAGGGGTTCACGGGTGGAAACAATCAGGACGGGTCCAAGCAATCATAAAACACAGGAAAACAGACAAAACAATAGTGCAAAAATAAAGATTTTAGATTTCAAAACATGATACCAACATAGCTGGATGCAAAAAGTTGAACATAAAAAATTTACAAAGCCCACAAACAGCACAATAAAGAGAACAAATGACAGTCACGTATAATAATCAGTACCTTTTAACTAACTGAAATCATTTTTATTATTGTGATTAGAAATAAATAAATAGAAATAAATGTTTACCCTATGGTGAAATTAAATGTACAGTGGAGTTTGATAAACCCACAATAAGTGAAATAGTAGGCTAACATAAAATATGTAAAATTATTGACACACCCTGTTATTCTATGAAAATAAAGAGCGCAAACTCAAAAACTAGAGCGCTTAGATCCAGAGTTCAGAATTTCTTTTGCACTTTCTCAAATCTTTTGTTGTCAAACTATTTCCAAAGATTACCAGCCTTAAAGATCAGATTTGAAGTCAAATTAAAATTGGTTGTTGACAGGACACTGCATTGCAGTGTCTGATGGGACACAAGCCATTTCCCCATGATAAGGGACGTGGGCATGCATTCAATAAAGCCTGGACAGACTATTTTAATTCGACAATGGTTTGGCAAAGCACAGTTTCTGAACATGAATATATTACTCCTTTACAAATAATAGAAGCAAGATAAAGTTGAGCTCCAACATGTAATGTGTCAGTGTACCTGCTTTTGAAACAAAATATTTTTTGACGCACACAGCAGCATGGGACAGGCCACCACAACCTCAGAGTCACGGTGCTAATGGTCGTCTCAAAAGGAATCACACTTACAATAACTGCAAACTATTCCAGCTGTATAGTACACAGTCTGATTATGTAAAAGAGAAGACATGCTGCAAATGGTGTGTCAAGTTTCCACTCATCTGCTAAAGGGTGCCTCAATATCAGACATCAATGTTATGTAATAGTATCTGTAATAGTATATAAATTCAAAATGGACCATAACATTTCAGATTTGTCTGAGTGAGATCAAATATATTAAAATTTAAATAAAACACTTTATCTCATCAAGTGCAGTTTTGTGCAATGTGGTCCTGTTGTGTGTTTGTCCTATGAATTTGGGTTAAAAAGACCATTTTGAATTTGTATGGCAGCACATGATATTTTTGAATAAAAACAATAATGTTAATTTCCTAATCCTTAGCACTGTAGTTGTGATAATTGGCAAATCATTAGCCTGGAGCCTGGTTCTTTAGTACCATTTTTTAGATAGTATGATGAAATCGTTTATCAGTTGCTCCTTACTGAATACTTTAGTGTGATAAGTGTGCTAAAAAAGCTGCACCATACCAATATGTCAAGTCAATATAATTTAACTGCATAATGTTTAAAAGTGTTTTCAATGATTTTTGAGGAATGTAGTAATTTAAACCACCACTGTTTGTGCAGTTTGCAGTAAACCTCTGCCACTCCTGGGAGTTATTCCAGTTATAATGCTGCTACTGTATGTCTGTAGTGGCCCAGGATAAACACTGAATCACTAAAACGTTTGACTCCTGGTAAACCCAACTGTATTTATTCCGAAATGTGTTTTGTTTCAACACCAAATAAATCTACCAGTCCTCCCCAAGGAAAAGATTCTGCTCCCTGTCCCACCCTCACAGAAATTGCATCACATGAAATCCATATTGTAGTTCTAATAATATTTTATTGTATGCCTGAATGGGTTGAGGATGTTGCTTTAAATAACAACATGGACCAAATGGCTTTATCTATGGAACAGGCTTCCTCACATGTATCTCAAAGACTCACTAGTAATGCTTGAGGACACTTTCATCCTTGTTGGCACCTGGGGTATTCCACTGCACACTTGACATGTGCTCCCAGTCAACACACTGCTGGTGTCACACTTTGGCCTGAGGGTTAAAACAGACCAGGGGAGCAAAGGAGTCAGCTTCTCTGCCTGGCCTCCCTCAGGAATGAATCACATGTGCATTATGAGCATGAACTGACTGTCACGACTCCCCACACCCCCTTCTCCCTGTGCTGTAGTACACAACCTCTGCATTGAGGTAGATTTCTGATTTGATATTGTGTTAGAATTTGCTGTTACTCTAGGATGCCTGATGTAGTTCAAACTGTAGGAGCATAGTTGCATAAGAGTTACAGGACAATGAGCAAATGCCAGAAACAGAGAGGATAGGTCTGTTGCAACACTTGGCAGGTCGATTGGTAGTAACAGGATGGGGCCTTGAATAAAGGCCAAAGGTGTTGGAGGAATATCAGTTTCACTTACATAAATGGTCATGAAATGGAGAATATGAAGTATTGGTTAATAATGCATTAAGTTGTTTTGACCACTGTATAAAAGGAGCTGAGATTGGGAGTGGATTTGGGACTTTTGTAACATTAAAGGCCCCTCTGGACCTCACGTTGCTGTCTGTGTTTTCCTAAATTTCCCAAATCAGCTGTTCTGTCGCCATTCGAAATAGAGCTTCAAGTGCACTGTGACATTAAAATAAAAAAAAAAGACAGCTGAATGAATGCAATAAGCACTGAGATAAACTATACTTTTGGCTGGCTGTTAAGCATGCTATTCCAGTGCTTCAGTCATCTTCCTGCTACAGCTTCCTGATTTCAGCAAAACCTAAGATAACACAGAGATATAAAATGTGCAATTTGAGTTACTATATGAGTGGAAATACAGAGGCTTCATTGTTCCCTGTGTGATTAACATGTTGGCGGTGAAAGTGTTCTTTACTGCCATTAAGTCCACCTTACTGTCATGAAATCAGGGTAATGACACAGACTGCAGCATAACCTGTACATGACAAAGATTTACCCATGGGGGAAGATGGCTCAGGATACAGCCTCAGTGACAGGTTGACAAGACCAGATAGATCCACACAGAATGTGGACATTTTGGGCACTTAATGCTACAGTTAGAAATTGTCAATAATCTGTGAAAAATATCATGTAGCTGTGTGTCCTGTCCATCTACGGCTCCAATAGATATTTTAAGAAACATATTTTAGGGGACTATTTAGCTGTAAAATGAGAAACTTTGTTACCCGGCCACTCAAAGATGAAATGATTAGAATAGAGGCTATATTTAGCTCCCACATGTTACCTTGCCAACAACTAGAAGTAAGAATGAACTAAACAGTGATGTTGCCATCAAAATAAACTTCAATATTCAATGCCCAAAAGGTGCCACAATGCCTTACTCACAGAGAAATTGCTAATTATTAGAAGTAAAAAAAGTTGTGTTATCAGGAAACACATTCAGCTACATTTAAGTAAGGATGGATCAGAATGGGGCCGCAGGAGTTACAATGAAATTCTTATAGTAATCCAAAAATGTAAAAAAGATGAGGGGATAATCTTTAAAGGCAAGGTTTTAATGTATGTGACCGCTTGTTGAAGTATTTTCCCATGCAACAACATTGGATTCTCACGTGCATTTGGGGAAACACATTTTCTCACAGATGGCAGTCAGTTATTATATGATTTCTAATGTAAATTAAAAAAACAAAAAATTAGTCATGTCCAGGCAACAAGTAGGTCAGGTTTAATAAAAACACTGTTTGGCTTAAAATGAGTGCATTAGTTGCGTTATTTAAGTTAGTTTGACCTACCAATCCACCCTTACCTCCTCCCTATACAGAATTCTGCAGACTATGATTAGCAACATATTTACTATGATTTTCATCATTATCATATTTGGTTGTCCAAAACAAAAAGGAGAATATAATTCTCTTGGGACGTAATTCGCAATATGCTTTCATTGTATGAGAACAGTATTGTTTTTGGAGACAGAGCTGATAATCAGTCTGGAAACTGAAAATACATGATATGAAGCCAGAATGATAAGGGCTACCTTCAGATTAAAATGCAATCTTTATGTAAATATTTAAGTGGATCATTTCTAAACACAGAACCAAGGTTCTATGTGCTTGGATATTTTTTTGCAGTCTGGAAATACATGCCCATGTAAAACGTGCTAGACAAAAACTTCTTAAATAGACTTGCCTTGTAAAATAAATGCCCAAACTCATATCTTATTAACTATCCTCAAACACCCATGTCATTACATTTGACAAGGAAGCAAAATGCATGCTGTTCGACTTTTCTACTCATAGCTCTCCACCATCATACATGCCATGCAGAATAGCATAGAAAAAAAACATGTACAGTGCTAAGAACTATGCAGAAGCCATACAGTTAAGTTATTCTGCAAGTTTTGAATGTTTGAATTATGATATTGTACCGAATATATCCGTGCAAATGGCTCTATAGGGTTTAGGGAATACACTAATCTGCTTTGACATTTATTTTCCATTTTCTCAGAGCATCATTGAGTATTTACAATGCAAGAATGTCATCTGACAGAATGAATATGTATAACTACAAGAGTGTTTGATAAATGATGATAGGACATGCAACACTGCTACAGTTACACATGTGCTTGTGCTCTCTGTGCCAATTACACTTCACCGAAAACGACTGAGCCTTTGATGTAATCTGAAGCAAAAATGCATTAACGAAGTGATTTGCATTACGTGAATAAGAGCAAAGTGACCTGGAGGGTTTATCTTTGGGTTAAGTGAGACTAGAGTTACAGTGAGCATCACTCAGGTTCAACAAACAGCATGATCATGTTAGCAGATACTGAACAACACAGATGATTCAAGATACATTTTCCTGTTTACAGAGTTTAGGTGAGGCTTTAGCTTGGGGGATGTGCAACTAACGAACTTTGAGTCTAAACAAAGAGCTAATTTAAAAACCTTTATTAAACACAATGGTGAGAACAGCAAGATGTATTTCAGTCATTTATGTGTATGTTATACAATACAAAGAAAAAATTTGTGCACAAAGGTGCACCATAAACCGTATAAAAAACTAGGACTGGTCTGGCTTGATTCATAGGTGGTAGCTCAAACTTGAAGTACTTTGGAGATATTTTAATTCCATTTTATACAAAGTGGATATTATTTTTGATGTCTCAACTGAGACATCAAACAGCACATGAGTAACATGATTAAAAAATAAAATTGTGTTATGCTTGATCAATCAAAATTCAAGCAGAGATGTGATTCTATATCTTGATGGCAGAAAAAAAACGGATATTCCTCTGCATGATGGAGATACTAATTAACGGAAGTACTTATTTATTTTCTCAATCTGAAAGTTACGTCACTTGTCACATGGAAATGAATGCATCTTCCCTGACTCCTATTCTAGATTTTCATTCTATTTTAGCTTGAGGGCAACTTCTCTTTCAACTCTAAATAATAATGTGTTTCTCACTCAGGTCCAATTTTGTCTGAGTTATTTAAATAGAGTTTCCTGTTAAGTTTGACAGACAGTCTCTCAATGAAAAGTCTGGAGCATCCCAAGCAAAGCCAGGTAGTAGGAAACAGTCACTCATCTTTGTTACACATCAGTGGCAAACTTTCAATGTAATACTTGCTTGAAAGCATGCATTACTTGCCCAATTGAACAATCTCATATACATGAACTCCAAGGCCCTAATCAAGCACAGCCACTTTATATGGATCACCTAAAAGTTCTTGTTGTTTTTATTGCAGAAGAGTTGTAAAAGAGAGTTAGGTTGGTGTCTTTTTATTCTGGGTTATTGTCCAGCAGAGTCATAGCCGAGGGGTCCAGCATTTGCTTTTGTTAAATGTTATCCCAAAAAAATTGACACAGACAAAAAAATTCGAAAGTGTTAAGACTTACTCAGCAGGGCTGAGGGGAACCAAAGTGACAAGATAGTGTAATACTTTCAGTTTAGTTCAAGGTATGTTCATTGATGACAAGCATATGAGTAAAAATTTCCCACAGACTTCCTGAAAATGACTCAAATCAGAAAATAAGATCTGTGCTAAGCTACAGATTTTCAAGGTTGAAAATGCACTTCAGTTAAATTGATACACAGGTGAAATTAAACTATGCTGTCTGATTAAATCAAGCTTGTTGTCTTTTTCTTCTGTGGAAAAAAAAGCTTAGAAACATTCAAGATTTCATCTGCTGTTCATGAAATGTAAATTTCATTTGTTAAGTGCTATTGACAAAACGTTTAAAGTGCCTTATGTGCTAATGAGTAAATACATTGCTGATTGATTTAATCATTACGAATTGATTTAATGAGATGTCAGCTGTTGGTTGGAGGAGTCAGATTGAACATTTTGTTGATTGTTGAGTTGTTCCTGTTGATCAGATGCAGAAGATTTACAGCATTAATACAATTCATACTTTTATCTCCCTTTATTTGGTTACGGCCTTATCTTCTAACTTTTATGGGCCATTACGTTCCCCACCATCTGGTGTATAGATAGACAAAAACAAATAGTCCTCCAGGTGTCAATTGATGCTTGGCAGCTGAGAACATCAAATCTCTACATCTAGATAAGTTGCACAGCAGTGAAGCAATAAAAAATATCTGAGTCAGTTTCATCAGACTTTGCTGAGAAATCTTTTTATTTCATTACCACCTGAAAATTATGAAATACCATTTTCTTAAGTTTGTTTAAAGGGGACATGTTATGCAAAACTCACTTTTTGTTGGCCTTTGTAGTCACACTGGCTTCTCTACTGTTCTTGTAAACACTCCAAATGCAAAAAAAAACATCCATATGTTTTCTTTGAGTAGCTTTCTGGAGCTGGGAATTTTGCATAGAACCATCCCACACCTGTCGAGTACATACCTTTTGAGCATCCCCCCGGGTATGAGCCCTCCCCTAAAGTTACCATGTGGCCGCCATTTCTCCTCGCTAACTTTTGCAAAAAAAATCGAGAAAGTTAGGAGCAAAGCATGGCAGCTGGTCTGTTGTTGGTTGCTTCAATGAGCACAGGAGGCTACTGTATTTTTAATCTGTTTTTACCCTGCAGCTCAGCGGAGGTCCAGAGCTCAGTTAGCACTGCAGCAATAGCTCCGGTTAGATCAGTTAGTACTGCAGCAGTAGCATCGGAGCTCTAGTTAGTAGCAATAGCTGCAGCGCTAACCCAGCTAACCAGCGCTCCGGACCTCTGATTAGCACTGCAGCTCCGGACCTCTGGTGGCTGCAGTGCTAACAATACAGGGACATGTATACAGGCTATCACGCTCCATGCCACAAAGTAGTCCTCTGTGAAATGATGGGCACACACATGCAAAACATTGGTGGTCCTCGAGTAATTAATATCAGGAGACATTCAACATAAGCTCTGTGAGCACGAGGCTCATATGAAGCTAGCATTATGCTACTGTCAGCTACTGCAGTGCTAAGCGGCGGTCCAGAGCTCATATAAGCTCAGAGCTCGGTTAGTACTGCAGCAATAGTTCTGGGGCTCCGGTTAGCTCAGTGCTGCAGTGCTAACCAGAGGTCCAGATGTCCGGTTAGCTCGGTGCAAAACTTTGGGAAGTTCTGGTGGTTCTTGACAAATTAATAGCAGGAGACATCGAACATAGGCTCTGTGAGCACAAGGCTCATTTGATGCTAGTGTTATACACTTATTTGTAATTTGGTTGAGTGAATACTGTTAACAGTAAAGTCCATGCACTGCAGAGTCAAGTTAGCATCTTTAGCCACTGCCAGTACACATCTAGAAGTGCACGGTAGGGCAAGAGAGAGAGGGGCGTGGTCAGCCACAGTTTAGGGTTATTTAAAGGTACAGACAGAAATAGCCTGTTCTCAGCAAAGCTCAATACAGTAAATTTTAAACTGGCTGGAATACAGGACCAGGGCTGAGTTTGGCATAATAGACTTTGAATACAATATTGTTGGACATCTGAAACCTATATAACAGAAAAAGGGACATATTACACACTTTTGCAGAAAAATGTGTAATATGTCCCCTTTAAGAGGTTTTTAATGGCAAGACCTCAGCAGAAATGTGATTAGATAATTTATGGCAGATCCAAGATTAATTTTTACACAAAATAATTAATCTGGCTGGGTTTTCAGAATCATTGATGACAGGAATTCTGTCAATGCCAACAGCAAACGTCAGACAGCAAACAGCAGCTCCTGGTTCTGTAGGTCTTATGCTGTTGCCTTTTGTATCTCATCAGAATATCACAAGAGATATTCACACCCTAACTTGTGTTTTAGTAGATGTATGCCATGTTTGCACCCATTTTTAGGGTGCAAACAGCTTCTTGTATCATAATATCCTGTATCCTTTGTCCTCAAGAACACCCAGTCATCCTTTGATTATCCTGGCTTTGGTCTGTGCCATTGCATGTGTGCAAGTGTGAGTCCCATTGGTACAGCCTGGCCCTCAGTCATAATCATCAAAGCTGCTCTTATGCATCTTTGTATGTATATTAAAGAAGAAAGGAGGTAGGCTCTGCTCCTGGTGGCTCTGCAGGAACACACTTCCCCATTAAGTTTCACCGCCTAATCCCCCACTGACTGCAAATGAAAGGATCTGACAAAGGACTTTTGTCTCAGTATCCAATGTCTGAAAAGCGCCCTTTGCTGAAGGTGAGGGTGAAATTCCCAGACATCTTAATCCCAGAGGCCCTGTCATGGAGGCACTTTAATTATGACTGACACAGCTGTGTGTGTGCCTATAAAATATCAGTGACAGTGTGTGTGCTGCTGCCACTGTGTCAGGGGCAATGAGGGGCACACAGATTTTTAAGGAGCCAGTCCAATGAACTGAGCCTGGTCCTGCACTATAATCCATATATTCTAAGGAAAAAAATCATGTTGTTTGTCAGACCAGGCTTAATGTGTTTGTAAGACCACTGCATTTGGTGTCAACAACTGAACACCTTGCGTCTACAGATGTTTAATCGTGCAATGCATAATGTACAGAAGTATATTTTTACAAGCAAAAATTTAAAACTGAAGCAGCTGCATTTATGTGACATATGGACTTACTGTAGGTCTGAAGACTGAAGCAGCAAACATAAACATCAGGCTGATGTTAGAGATGAAACTGTTAAATTCATAAACATAAAAATAATGACTCGGTAGGCCATATTACTGACACAATATATAGCCATTATGATATATTCCTCTTTTACACCCCATGTAAATACCGACAACTTTTTATTAACCATGACCAAAATAGTTATTACTGCTGCTTTGTACATGTTGTGGATGTCCCAGATGTGTCAGAAAACCAAACACCATCGTGTCTGGGTTCAAAACATAATCTGGAAATGCTCAGTGAATTTCATATTGCATTGTATGCACCAGTCACAATCCCCCTGCACAATCTTGTTTCTTATCACGCCTGCTTGCCTTTGCATTGACTTGAATCTAATCAGGTCGCACAAAATGCGTGCTTTGCATTTGGTGTGAATACAGCACAGCACAAGGACTGTTTTTACAAAACAATTTTAACATAACATAACATACATTTTGTGTTTGTATTTGTACAAAGAAGTCAAAATCAACACTGAAATGAAATAGCTTTTCACTACATTGCTAATCTGTGGCAGCTACCGTTGTCCTCATCTTCACAGCAGATGAGGAGATGAGATGACAGTTACACTTACTATGACACTGCTGCCAATAATCATCATCATCATCATGTCATTATGTTACTGAGAGCAGAGTACACTTAATGGTTGGTGTATAGAATTAGACCTGTTGTATGCTGAATCACTCGTTCACATTCACAGGCTATAGAAGTTCAACAAGGTATTCATATTATTTGCGTGGATCAACTCACTAACTGTGCAAAACATTTGTGAACAAAAGAGAGAATACATGAGTAGGTTAAGGGCATTTTACACTTTAAGCCCTCTTTCTAGGTTGCCTAGGATGCAAAAGAATAGTTGACACTGAAATTTTGAAGACTGGTCCTGTCTTGGGTATTTGGATCGTTTAGAATCGGCTGTGCCAGCTAGCTATGGGCCTCTATGGGCCAATGCAAACCTGTCCAAAACAACCCCTAAAAAATTGTGCAACTCGCCGAGTGGTTACTGGTGTTCACTAATGTTCCATAGTGAATATTGAAGCGAAATACAGCTTTTGTCATGTTTTAATAGGCATTTTGTAAATCCTCCAACTACTTTTTCAGATACTTCACAACCGTGTATAAACTTCCGCTCTGCAGCTCGTAGCTCCTCTTCTGTGTATTACGGTTCAAAACGGTTGTTTTGGAAGGGAGAAAGCACATTAGCACAGTGTCTCCGGTAGAACTGTGCGGTACTACTTCTTCTTTGGAGTTTAATGGCGGTTGGCAAACCAACTAAGAGGTGCATTACCGCCACCACTGAGCAGTACTGAGATGAGCAAAAGAACTACAACCAAACATAAGCAGGCCCCCTTTCCATTTCCGGTGGCAGAGTAATATCATTTTGCACTGAGTCTTCCTACAGAAATCAATGGGATTTACAAAATGCCTAATAAAACATGACAGAAGCTGTATTTCACTTCAATATTTGCTATGGAACATCAGCGAACACCAGTAACCACTTGGTGAGTTGCACATTTTTTAAAACAAACGTTTAGGGGTTGTTTTGGACAGGTTTGCATTGGCCTACAGCTAGCTGGCACGACAGATTCTAAATGAGCCAAATATCCGAGACAGGACCAATCTTCAAAATTTCGGTGTCGACCACTCTTTTGTATCCTAGGTGACCTAGAAAGAGGGCTTAAAGTGTAAAATACTGGAATATGCCTTTAATGTGAAAACAAGCATATAGCAACAGCTTAATTGTCGCTGGGTAATGACCAAGGTTCTTTAGAATTCGCCGTGGATATAAGTAAGCAAACAATAAGTGAGGCTGCAATTAAACAGCATTGCTAGACAAATGCCTCCCAATGTAAATATTATTAGCTAGGGAAATTGCAAACATTTCTTTTTTTCCTAGTTTAAAGTTGACTTTAATGGCAGTTCTATCAGTCAGGGTGTCTTGAGCTTGTGTACCTTCAAAAAATGTTACTACTGCTTCTGTCTTAATTTGACTTTCTTAGAACTAGTTGAGGTCAAGGCACCATCATGAGTGGGGAAAGGGTTGATCTCTTTGCTAATTACATGCCACATGGTGTTGTTATTCTTTGCTAATTGTATGCTGTGACTTGCTGAAGACGCCTTGCCTTGGAGACACTTTAATCTATGTGTTCAGCCTGTGAATTTGCTATCAACACTGGCTACTCATGGGACCAATAATGCTGGTTCTGTCATAATACAAAAATATATATAGCACTTTTATTAATACTTAAAATATATTTCTTGAATGTAAGAAGGACACTAATCACACACACTCAAAATTTCAAATTTGCATATAATGCAATATGCATATGCCTATCATTAGCTGTTTTTTATGTCTTTAACAGTAATTGCATAATACATTGTCTTCAAGACAAATATATGCCTCCCACACTTTTTGTGAAATTGTGTTTAGATGCTAGTGCCACATCTAAATGATGGGAAATTATTTTTTTTATTTGTTTAAAGAAGGAGCCTTTACCCTGATGGTTGACTTAGTTGAAATGCTTGAGACTGTTCACTGTATTTTTCAGGCATAAGAAGTCCTCATTATATGTGTCTATTTTTCCTTCAATTTATCATTTCTCTGTTTAGAAAAGCCACAAGGACACATGTGTTGTGGGGAGTGAGGGTATGCAAATGAGTTGTTTTTTTTCCCAGTCTGCCTCTGAACAAATAGTGATTTGATCGGGAGAAAAAAAGAAACACAAATGACACTCAATGAAATGTGCATCAGTGTCAGCACAGCAGTTACAGACATATCTCTGCAAAGCAAATCCTTGAAAACAGCTTTGATAGCTACAATTTGGACTGCCAAAAATGCACAGTTTGTACCATGCTGTCATCTAAGAAGCTTGCTGTTTTTGAAGGGCAAGTGTCTCCCCCGTTTGAACAACGCTCTAACCCCCAGCTGCTTGACAGAAACAGAACTTTTGCATCTCCCACAGCAGATGCTACTACTTGTCTGAGAGGCTGTTTATGCATCACTTAATACATTCATGAACCATGATGTACAGGTTGCAGTTGTATAGATGAGCAGGCAAATAACAGCATTTGTTCTATTTACCTTAGTGCTCAGGGCCCTCTGTTCAGATTTAATAAGATTGGGATGTGCAAGCGTGGTGAAAATGTCTAGATTTATGGGAACATGTCAAACAAGTCAGCTGAATCACTGGAGGAAGATGAGTAAGGTGTCAAATGTATTACTGTTCACCACTCTAGGAGAGAGAATGCACAGCAATGGCAATTAAAATATCCTCTTCCTATAGTTTGAGTACATGGACCAAAAATTCAACAAATCTAAAGCTTTGTTAGCAGCTCTGTTACGGTGTACTTTGGCACAAGTTCATCTCTAGATGGTAACCCTAAAATTGTGAAAACTCCCATGAGACTTGCTTCCCAAAGACCTACAGTACGTTGACCTGAACCATACAAGTTCAGTGCCTAACCTTGACCATTCAAGGTCAATCCCTAAAACATTAACCATTCGGCATCAGTGTCTAAACTCAACTGTGTCATGAGAGTTTCATAGTTTTTGTGTTTCCTTGGTACAGCATGATTAAAGCTAAGTGAAATTTTAATGTCCAGATGCTAACATGGGTGCAGTGGTTAGCACTGTCGCCTCACAGTAAGAAGCTACTGGGTTCGATTCCCAGCCCAGGGCCTTTCTGTGTGGAGTTTTCATGTTCTCCCCATGTCGGTGTGGGTTCTCTCCAGGTACTCCGGCTTTCTCCCACGATCCAAAAACATGCATAGGGATTAGGTTAATTGGCTAATTTAAATTAACCGTAGGTGTGAATGTGAGTGTGAGTGGTTGTCTGTCTCTATGTGCCCTACAATGAACTGGCAACTTGTCCAGGGTGTCTCTACTGCTCTAGAGTCCAGTGGAGGCGTGTTTTACACCACTGCATCCGACACTTTTCATTGCACTTGGTGACATATGGCTTGGATGCAGCTGCTCAGCCATGGAAACCCATTCCATGAAGCTCTCTACGCACTGTTCTTGAGCTGATCTGAAGGCTACACAAAGTTTGGAGGTCTGTAGTGATTGACTCTGCAGAAAGTTGGTGACCTCTTCACACTATGCGCCTCAGCATCCGCTGACCCCGCTCCGTCAGTTTACATGGCCTACCAGCTGCTTTCTTGCCGTTATCTTGCACTGGGAAGCCAAAGTGTTCCCATGCGGGTGAAACAAATGAAGCCAGCGACTCTTCTTCCTCTACTTAACTATACGCTTTCGGCACTTTTGTTCCTCATTTGTTTTCATAACTGCTTCTTCCTCTGTAGTTAGTGAAATGCTGGTACCTTTTATGCTCATTACCACCACCTAGATTGGAGTAAGGACGAATTCGTCAGACACTAATAGTTGGTGTGTAAATGATTGGGGGGAAAAAGTATTATTTGCAGTAATAGAGGGTCTTTTGCTTAGGGTACCATGGAGGCTTGGGCTGGCTCTGCTGACTGATGAAGAGTCCAGATATTTAACCACCTGTTGTTCGTTTTCTACAAAAAAACACATCCACACATGTGGACACCAGGTATGATAACCTTGCTGTGCAAGTGTTTTTGTTAATCTCACAAATTCGTTTTTTTACTTTTGATTACTCAGAGTTGTGCATTTGGGTTCACTCCATCCAGTCGTTACATGTCGTGTGTCTATGTGTCTTTTGCCATTATCACTGTTGACTTAGCTGACTAAAAACTGGACATTTTATCTCAGATTAAACTGCCTTTGCACAAATAGGGTGTCTATTTTGATATATGCCAGTGTGTACATGCACAGTCAAAGAGGGATTTCTATTTAAAACTGAACTAGGTCAGAATGATCCGTGTGCATATGTGTGCAAAAAAAATAAATAAATTCCAAGTCCCATTTCAATACTAACAGTGACATTTTCTGCTCTCATCATGACATTTTATCAAAGTCACTCCTTTGACCTGAGGCCCACAAGAGAGACTCCAGAGAATGGCCAACAGGGAACAAGTTGAGGAAGCTACGGGATTTTATGAATTGTCTGTCAATGAGATTTGAGCTGAGCCTTTTTCCAGAGGTAGTTTCTGGCTGGCGTTATTAACATTGTTCTTTTTCCTTCAATAATTTCCATGCAGAGAGTGTTCTTGTCAAAGTATGAATACACATACTGATAAGTTCATTCCTGTTCACATTTTAGATAACACATAAAGTTGCTGGATAAATGATTAGCAAATATAACTGACTGTTGACTACAGAGAATAAGTGCATTGAAAGCAGATTTATATGGTTTAATTGCTCTGATCAATAGTTATTTGGAGGAAATCATCTTTTAGATTAAATGCTTCACGCTAATGATTCATCTATAATTCATCAGTGACATTTATGTTATGTCATAAATATAAAAATACTTGTGAGATATTTCATAATAATAATGATATTTATGCCGGTTTATGAGCAATATTTCAAATTCCACCCACCCAACTGCTTGGATCACACTGTATTTAAAGTGGTTATTTCAAAATATAGCAAGAATGCTGACCAACAATAGGTCATATCTCCTAATAAATGTAATATGATGACTGATCTGATTTCCACTGCCAGAGAAAGGACAATAAGGTTTACTTGACACACAGCTGGCTCTTAGGCAGAAACCACCTCATCACAAAAATGAAAATGTGCCAGTAACAGAGGAGAGAGTCCCTTGGTGGCAAAACACTCTCCAGTAACTTTCCTGGTGCAAGCATGTAGACAATTGACCATTCTGGCTTGAATGCAGTCAGTGGTAAAGAAAAAAAGAAACTATAAAATGTGGATTCTCAAAGTTAGCGTGTGTGTGTTTTATATTGGAAATGCAATAGTCCAATTATTTGTTGTAATTTCCTGTAATAAGAAACCTGTCTTGAACTAAGTTAATTTACAGTTCACCAGTGTTTCTAAGTGGTCTCAGATGAAGGTGATACGTAATAATAATTTCATGCTTGAAGTCATGAGAAGTGTGTTGAACTGTAGGAAGTCAAGTACGCTGAATTTGTACTTTCTAAAATTCAGATAATGACAACACAATGGAAAAAATACTGATCATTACAGTGAAAACTAGGCCAAAAATGCAGGTTCATGCGTCTTCTTTAGGGACTTCACAATCATTTGCCAAGAGGATTTTAAATGTACAGGGATTAAAAAGGTTAGAATTTATTGCCTGTGTCTTTACTATTTGAGCCCCTAATAAATTACCTGTGTGAAGTTTAAGGAAACCTGGACAGATTCAAGCTTGTCCATTGCTTTAATTTTATACCCAAGCAGGAACTGGGATGAATAGAAAAATGCAGGCCCTTCTTTCAGCTGGGTGACATTTCTGTTTCTTCATTTGTATGAACTCTGACTACACAGCTCAAGTCTCCCACTTCCTCACTGTGCAACGTCAAAAGAAACCAGTGCTCTTCTACCTCACAGGTCAATGCCATTAAGAGCACTGTGCCAACCTAGCAACCAGCTGCTGTGCGAGGAGGACCTTGGCATTCTACACAGTTGCGCCTATAGCGTTTACTGCGAGCACCCACACATGCTGAAGTGAGTAATCATTCCCTTTAAGATGTGGTCATATTTCCTCCGATCATGACAGCAATTGTGTGCAGACTTTAATGTAGGCTGACCAACACTGGTTCGTGATTTTCCACAAGACACTCTATGAAATGAGCTCAAGTATGATAGCACTGATGAATCTGTTGATACAACTGGTCATGGTGTTTAGGAGGTCATTTTAGATATTATAATTAAGTCACATTAAATCCATGAGTTCTTAGCATTTTCCTCAGGCCTGTTCACTTAATGGTACCATGGGCTTTTAATGAGGGGCACATTGTAGAGAAAGGCAAGAAGCAATGTGATTTTAATAGGCTCACTATGGTCCATTGGCAAGGGACAACAGTCATTCATTAGTTCTGTCTCATTGCATAATTTAAGTAAGCGACTGGAGAAGGGATGTTGTCTGCTTGTCAGAGTTCAATCTTCGTGAGGACCTGCGTCAGTGCGAAGGCATGTCATCTTTCAATGCAGATAAGGTGTTTGGAATGTGTTAACCTTTTCCTCATTTGTTTTGTGAGTGTACCCTTTTTGTTATATTGTGAAATGAGTCTTTGCCCCTGTGGGGCAAATATCAGAGCTCACATGGAACTCATAGGGCAAAGGCATGTGACACCTGAACATTAAAAATGTGAAGAGATAAGGGGAGAGGAAAAGAAAAGATGAGATGGAGGAGAAGAGGGGGCAGCAGCAGGGTTTGGGTAACTTGTCTCGCTTGCTCTTTCTATTTTTCTTTTCATTCTCTTGCTCTCTGTCTCCAGCCATTAAAGCTCAGTACCTCCGGCACTGCAATTATTAGTAGGGCAGAGATGAAAGGTTATCAGAGCAGGAGGAAGTGACACACTGAGAAGGGAGGACATTACAACTTTTATAAAGCTTCAAATGGTCAGGTGTAGAGGAGGAAATAAATGTATAATCGTCCTGCTTTTTGACAGTGCAAAACCATAGGTCCTATCTATCACATTTTGTACCTATATTGGAGACTGTTAAGGAATTCTCTTAATTTAGGGGTTCTTAGGGGTTGCTACTGTTCCCTGTAAATAGCACTAAATCTTTAGGCCTCTGTCTCCTCAGAATGCAGAGCTAAAGCATAGCATCTCAAGGAAAAGAGGTGGCAGCTTATCTCTGTTTTGACCTGGCAACCAAGGTCAGAGGAGGCTGTCAGTGCTGGCCATTCAATAAGACGAATGACTGAACGTCAGCAAGACAACAGGCACCACTGTTAGTTAAGAACCAGGGATGAGCATGCCCTGAGTGTAACGTGACACAGAAGTAATGCGAGGTCAGCTACTTGTACTTATATAGGCATATGGGCTACTTTTAATGTTACTGGGTGTTGGTTTATAAGCCTGACCATCAAAGAGGAAGGTTGGGATATTGGCAGACTCCTCCTGAATTCAGAATCTTCAATAAATGTTACTTCTTCAATCAACTTCAAAGGCTCCTGTGTGCTTCTCCTTTCCAGCCATTGACTTATCCACATTTCTCCTCATTAGATTAAAATCATAGCAGTGATGTTCTTCTGTCAAACACTTTGATTTAGCTCCCATACAGTGTTGGTGGCCTTTAACTGCCATTAACAGTTCACTAGAAAAGAATATAGGAGATCCATTCATGCCTATATTAAAAGAAATGGAAACAGTGTAGTGGTTAGCACTGTCGCTTCACAGCAAGAAGGTACCGGGTTTGAGTCCCAGCCTGGGGCCTTTCTGTGTGGAGTTTGCATGTTCTCCCCGTGTCTGCGTGGGTTCTCTCCGAGTATTCCGGCTTCCTCCCACCATCCAAAAACATGTATGGGGATTAGGTTAACTGGCTAATTTAAATTGCCTGTAGGTGTGAATATGAGTGCGAGTAGTTGTCTGTCTGTGTGCCCTGCGATGAACTGGTGACTTGTCCAGGGTGTACCCTGCCTTTTCGCCTTAAGACAACTGGAATAGACTCCATATGATAATGAACTAGTTCACATTCATAGTTCACTTTTTTTTATAAAAGGAACTAATGGCGCTTTTCCACTACACAGTAACGGTACAGCACGGCATGGTACGGCCCAGTTTCATTGCTTTTCCATTGCAACTGAGTACCTCCTCGGCGTGGGTGGGGTCGTCATACGATGGAGGACACCGAAGTGATCATGTATTTGTTGCTCGCTCTGTGACTTTTTGTCACGCACAAAGTGAAAGAAGAGAGACAGAGAAGACTCCAGGAAGTGTAAAAATAGCAAAGCAGTTGCCGGTTTTAAAAATGGCAGAGTCGAGTTGCGTTTGGCTTTTACAGTCCAATCAGGCGTCCCACGTCCAATGATGCTTCCAATGACGACACTTGTTGGCCAATCAGTAGAAGGAAGTCAGCTGACGTTGCGTTTTAGTATCGCTTCGGCTCGCTTGGAACCAGGGCTGAAGAGGTAAGGAAAAAGTACCAGGTACCAGGTATTAGTAGAAAAGCACCACAACGGTGTAGAGCTGTGCCATACTGTACCGTACCATACCGCGCCTGTGGAAAAGCGCCATTAGTTCACAGTCCTAAAAATGTTACGGCACTCCCATTCACGTTCATTATTTGAAACTGAGCCGTTCAGTTCACCGTTCACCGAAAATATGTGTATCAATAAAGAATCACGTACACAACACTTTAATTAATCCAACTGGTTATAATCCAACTGCTTGGTTATAACCCCCCCACCCCAGGGGAGAGTGTCCCTCCCAGTTGAGAACCACTGCTTTAAACCATTAAGGGTAAGGGGCTGTCAGTGTGTGAACATAACTGTGTTTAGAGTGAAGTCAAATGTGCAATGGCCTGCAAAACACCTACACAAACTTGGAACTGCAGGTCTAACAGACACTTCTTGTAAAGATGACAGATTCTCACAGAGATATATTTTCACATTCACTCATACTTTATTTTGTCTTTACCTACTGGGTACCCTCACATACTTATATATATGCTATGCTATGTTACATGAAACAACCAGAGAGTAGCCAAGCATTCGTTCAAGTCATATTCACTTAAAAGACGGGAGTTCCAAAAAACTTTCACATAAATAATAACAAAAATCAGGCTAAAGATATGCAAACAAAACATGTTTTTTGTTCATGTATTTTTTGTCAATTGCATTGGTTAAATCCAGCTCAGTAACGAGTGTGCTGTGTTGTGACAAAGATTTCAAAATACTGCTGTATTAAGTTTACCATGATCTATTAATGCATTGCATTTTGTCTGAGTCCTGTCCTCACATTTTTCCATTTCATGTTCATGATGCAAGTATGACCTCAACATGAGGAGTCACAATGTAAGAAGAACAGAACATTGAACATTTTGTTGAAAACCATTGATTATCTTTCAGTGAAATGATTAGCTTTTGCCTCCACAACTTGCATGGAAATTGCACACAGCCACTAGATGGCATTATATAAAACTGTCTCCTCTGCCACTTTCCCATCAACTTCAGTATCCATCTCTTAACTACTTTAGGAAGAGGTAATATGCAGCATTGTCATGCAAAGTGTTGTAATTACAGTCACTATTATGGTCATTTGCTTTCTTGGCATGAGAATGACGCTCATTAGCCTTTATGAAATATCTTGTGGTGCTAGACACTGCACTCCATTGTTGAACAGCTGTGTGTGTGTGTGTGTGTGTGTGTGTGTTGTGTTATGTGTGTATGTTCTGGGGAGCAAACAAATTATTAGGCTGCTGGTATTGATCAACTTTATCAAACCCTGCAGATATCATACAGTATCTTCATTAAGTAAAAAAAAATGAACTTGGCAATATTCTTAAAATGACACCTCCAAACTGTGAGTTATGCAGTGAAGACTGTTGAGAGTCCCATAACAGCAAAGACATGGGAAAAGGACAAGGTGAGAGCGCGAGTGAATGAGGGGAGGAAAAAAGGATAGATGTAGGCTGTAACTGCCCAGGAAATTGGGTTGCAAGGGGAGAATGAAAGACTGGAACTGCATGCAGAGAAATAAGCAGAAAGGCCATCAACGGTATAAGGGACAGCAAATGAGGAATTTGGAGGCAGAGTAAAATTAAGCAGAGTGATGCAGAGAGGGGAAGAGAAAGGCAAAAGGCAGCCGCAGAGAATCTATATGCCAGGGAAAAGTGCTGTATTTCAGGCCCAGTGCCTTTGTGCCATTTGAATCACTGCAGGTTTCTCATGCCGAAGGCTCTTCTATATAAAGCTCAGACAGCTGCTGGATTTTCCACATTACCACCATGGAATTGGATTAATACAATGCCCATCCATGTTTTCATCATCATCAGTGAGCATCCTGAGGGACCTGCTCTCACAGGTCACTGGCCACCTGTCTCCTTCTGCTCATTGTTATAGGGAGAGGCATTAAGTATGCAATGTATGGGCCACTCCATATAGAGCAGCACATCATTAGGGAACAACACTATCATATAGCAGATTTTTTTCATGAAAGGCAGAAGGCCCAAATCGATACTTGTGCCCCTAATTCATTAAATTGGAGGCGATAGCGTGTTACCGTTGAATTGTATTGCATTGAACTGACCAGTGTTTACATTTTTTGTCCACTCCATTTTTATCTTATTGACTGTACAATACAATACAGTTCAGCAGCACCATAAGCTGCAGTTGGGTATAGTTTATGATGACCATTGTTGATAATAACGGCGTTAGATGGTTAACGGCTTCACTAACGGCACTATTTTTTTCAGTAACGAGTAATCTAATTAATTACTTTTCCCTTTACGCCGTTGCCGTTACTGGGAATGTGACATGGCGCGTTAATACAATTTGATTGAATAAAGCACAAGGTGTCCATTTTTTGGGCACACATCGGCTGCCTTGAGAGAGCAGGGGTGGGGATGATGACACCTTTGTAAATGCGAAGATGATTGGCTGAGTTGGAGCGTGCCCTGTTCACGCTGTCTCTGGGAGTGCTCATTGAAATTAAAGGCAAGAATGTTTATGTTAGAGACACTGATCTGTCCCTCCACTTTCCCAGCATAGGGCGACAAACATCATCGGTAAAACAGCATTAATGTCACTGCAGCAGCACTGGGAGCTTCGCGTTTCTGTGATCCAACTCATGGTGCGTTTACTTGTACACGAATGTCGGAATATCTAGCTTCAAATCAAAATTTAAATAAGAACCCCATGAAATCGAATCTCCAACTCGGAAAGTTGGATTAACTAAATTGACATAGAATCCATGCTATCTGCTGCTGACAGTAGCTATGTGATTTTTTTGTTCATCTATAAGGAAGAGCTGGGAGGACTAAACTATTAGGTTACATTGATCTGAGCTCCAAGTTCTGACTTCTGACCAGTGAGCACACCGTAAGGCACTATCACTCCCCAGGGTCCTACGAGTAACTAAAAAGTTACTTTTAACAGTAATGCATTGCTTTTTGATGTAAATAATCATCAGTCATGCGTCAAGGTGCACATAAGTGTATACAAGGATTTGAGCATACACAACACACAAGACTCACAACATGATGCATACCTTCCCTTTTTTGGCCCCACACACACATTCCAGCATTGTTTAACTTCTACTAAAAATTCTGGACCACACGCACGACATCTGCTGAACTCAAGCAAGACCACGGATATCATTTTCATGCTTCCCCTCAGTCCTTCTCAGGGATTGCAAAGCAGGAGAGATGGCAGTATAGAGCAAAGTAAAGTATTATGGTTATTATTGTCAATCTGGAAGTTTCTGCTGCTTTTGCAGTATCCATGGATGTTTGCATAGCTGACAGACATCTCTCATCCTTGTGGTTTATCGGGTCCAGAGGGTATTTTTCAAAAGGGTGGGAAAAGAAGAAAATCTGGCACTTCAGTTTACCCCATCTATTCCTAGGTGCCACAGAGTTGCAAAAGCTGATAGGAAAACATTCTTGACATTCTATAATGGCTCTCTCAGTGGACCTGGTCATTTCTTTTGGACAAATAAATTGTACACCTCAACCCTATCACTGGGAACCAGATGATCACCACAGAAACCTGGCTTAATTGTGCACTCTCAACTGAGCACAGCAGGAAAAGATTAATTGATCTGCAAAGTTCAGGCCCATTCTCATGTGCGTATAGGTGAGATTTAGGCTTAAGCTATATATGCAGTATTACTGTACAAAAGTACAGTATACCCCAATAAACAACAACAACAATCTTTTCTGTGTTTTCCTTCACCATGAATGAATCACTCTGAAGCTGTGTTATGACCTGAGTTGGCGTGGGGTGAGGGACGCAGCATGAATGTCAGTGTTACTGTATCTGGCAATCACTTGTTTTATTGTCGTGTTGACAAAAGAAAGAGAACAACAATACAGAAATCTTAAATACAACAAAAAGTGAGGACTAAGTAAAACGAACCAAAAACACTCTAGTCCTGATACCAGCACTGCTATAAACGTACCAGGGTACGTAACAGGCAGTGTTGCTCCATGAGGCTATAGTGACATCCTAGCTAACTTTAGCTTCCTGTTTTGACAGTGTTATTCAAGGGGAACATAGAGAGAAATGGTTAAATGGGATTAAAAAGGTCTCACATTATGAACGTTGTGAATGATTGTGAACTTGCTCATTGCCATCATGATTCTCTTATTTCATCCATCCATCCATTTTGTACCACTTATCCTCACATATATCCCAGCTGTCTTAGGGCAAAAAGGCAGGGTACACCCTGGACAAGTCGCCAGTCCATCACAGGGCACATAGAGACAGACAACCGCTCACACTCACACTCACACCTACACTCACACCTACACTCACACCAATTTAAATTAGCCAGTTAACCTAATCCCTAATCCCCATGCATGTTTTTGGATGGTGGGAGGGAGACAAGTACCCAGAGAGAACCCACGCAGATGGGGAGAACGTGCAAACTCCACACCGAAAGGCCCCGGGCTGGGAATCAAACCCAGTAACTTTTTGCTGTGAGGCAACAGTGCTAACCACTGCACCACCATGTCGCCCTCTCTAATTTCAACCATATTAAATTAGAGGTCGATAATGATTCATGTGCGTTGAGCTGAAATAAAGTTTCATGGTATAAATGATCACACATATACAGAAGGTACTGTTCCTGACAGAATATCTGTAATATCATATCATAAAATACTGAATCTAAATGAATATTTTCCTGAATAACAAAATAATTCAAAAAATCTTAAACTCATTCCAATACATCAAATGGCCTGTATGTTGGTGAACGGGTAAGGGGTAATTAAAACATGAGACTTTACTGGTAACAGGTCTGAAACAGATTAGGTCCTCGAGATTACATTCCTAGTGAAGTGTTTTTCAGTCACTGGTCTGACTGTGAGAAAAGGTCAGATAATTAAGTGTCCTGGCCAGTGTCATGTCCTGTAAATACTAAAGGTCTTACACCATTCTGTCCTGTCCATTTTTGCGTCTGCTTTGGAACAACAACGCCTGCAATGTAACTTTATGTTGTGCCTTTGGCACAAGCACACTTTTAAGGTAGCCTGTAGCTATTTGTTTTATTGCCTGCAGTATCTAAACGTTCAACAAAAAAATGGGAATTTAAAATAGGATAAGCTCAGGGACACAAGGCCAAAAAATAGACCGAACATTGTTGAAAATGGCCACAAATATACTGATATTTTCATATTGTAATTATTACCCAATGATCTAACAATATAGTCTATGAAAATGTTTAACATGGGTTTTGTAATATAGCTTCTAATTCATTTTTCAAGCACATCTGTTTAATCTTCTCTCATTGATTTATCTAATTCCTTTTATACTCTGCCTTTACAAGTTCAACTTCTCTAGTGGATTATTGATTTATTCATAACACATTTTAGCATGGCAAGACTGTCGGTGCTCAATACAAAGTCATTTTGAATACGGAATTGGAACAAAGGCTATATGAGCTTTTTCACTTTGTAAGAGATTTCACATTTTCACATCTGTTGGGTCTAAAATCTAATAAGCTCTCTGTGAAGCTCTGTTTTCCTTCCTTGTGCCTGCATATGCTCTGCTTACCTACGTATTTCTATTCAGGGATGAAATTTATCCCAGAGTACTTTGTTTAGAAGGTACCAGGGAAAGGACAGAAGCTCTTCACAGGCTGAGATATGAAGAAAAATCAATTAATCAATTCTTAAAAGGTGGGAGGAAACCTGGCAAACAGTAAGCTGTCCACACAGAAACAAGAACTGAACCTTGTTGCTGTGAAATGACACTGCTAACTGCTGAGCCACAAAGCCATCTCCATACTGATGGTAAAAGATGTGAATGCTTGGCAAAGAATCTGTCACATTCACACTGAAAGGGTAAATGTTTTTCAGGCATACAGAGCCATCTGGTGTGTGGTAGAGACACCAGCTGGAGGGAGGTAGGAAGAGGGGTTCAGTGGGCCTGCAAGAAAAAGGCAGGAATGAGAGGGTGAGTGTTCTGAATCAGGTGATGTTTCACACACAGGGCGAGAGGTCCAGTGAATCACTCCACCTCATGAGTCATGTTCAGTTTATACAAAGTACAAGTCTGATTGAACTGTATGTTTGTGATCGTTTTAATAAGCACTATGCTTATACGATACAAGAGGAGGTATAGAAGCTTTTACTGTGGACATGATTTCTGAAATTGGCTTATCTTTACAGGCTTTAATGTTCAAAAACACATTATTTTCCTTTAACTGTTTGTCTGAATAGACTAATATTCACTTCTTGCCTCAAACACTTTGCTTTAGCACCTGTCTGATTAAGCCCCCCCTTTCTTGCAAGAAAAATATAGTGGTGGAAAAAAGTTTTCGGCCACCCTGTACATTTGTGAAATACTGCATTAAAGGTCTTCAAGTGCAATTTCTTTTATTACAGTCACAGCCAAAATACTAAACAAATCCCAAAATAGCCATTAAAAACTTAAATTTGATTGGTTCCATAAAAATACATAAGAAATTTTAGTATTGGGTCATTTTGGTACCAGTGATCAAGACACAAGTTTTGTTGCTGTGCTTCATATCTATATAAAGCCATCACATTTGATAGTTCTTCAGAGACAAAAATGGCTAAAGCAAAGAACCTAACACAGGAAACATGTCTGAAGATAGAGATTCTCAGCCGTGAAGGGTACAGCTGCCGCCAGATAGCCAAGAACTGATGATGCAGTCCTGCCAAATGACATCTCATGATGTGGCAAAATATTGTAATGAGCCCGTATGTGACATAGGAATGGAAATCAAATCTGAATGTTTTGTTGACGTATGTTTTGATCCAGAAAGCCCACAAAAATTGATTTGGTTGTCTTATTTTAGAGTTTGAGTGCTGGTTGGTACTCCAGATACAGAAATGTATGTGCATGATATGTTCCCTTTAACAGCAACAAACCTAAGACATGTATTGCTATGTAAAAGACATTAACATTTTATTGCTATCTCACTTTAAAAAATGATATGAAAATAATATTGTTTTACATTTCATCTGTTTCCTTCAAAGTAGGCTATATCTGTGGTTGGTTTCTTTTGAAAAAAAACAACCATTGTAGAATAAACAAGCATTATTTAAGGAACAGTTTACAGACAGGGGGACTTAACACACAGACTTACATTACACCCCATCAGGATTCTAGTTAATTTAGGCGGAATGTGACTAAATGTATTCTGTTATTACTTATATAGACATGATTTCATGGAAAGTATATAGCATAATGAGAACTGATAATAGCATAATGGGATGTAATGTAATGAAGTGCACTTAGATGCTTTGGCAGAATGTAATGCAATCAAAATTAAGGAGCAGATTTTTTTGGTGACATAACATACTTCATAAAATTGCATCACAATTGAGAAGTGAATTGCTTTTCACTGGTAATGTGGTTGTTTTATCATATTTATTACTATCTCTGCTCTGTCTTTGCCTCTCCTTTCCCTCCCCATCTGTTCCCCTTTCTGTTTTCCTGCAGGGCAACAAATCCACTATCATCCTCGCAGCAAAGTCCTTGTCAATGTGAAATTGAGATGTGGGGAATTTTTTTCCTCATCCTGGGATATCGACTCATTCAATGAGGAGGTTCCTACATAGATGCAGTCAGTGCACTGTTGTTGAGATCCAGTGTTTTGGCAGAGGCTACCAGGAGTTGCCAGTGAAGATTTATCCAGACAACAAACCCAGAATGCACCCTCACAAGGTCATACCCATGCCTTCCATCACTGTCACCAGTTGACACACACTTACTGTGACATGTTGACTGATTGTCACATCGCCAAAGAGCAGAGTTATATGACTGATGTGTCGCACATGCCGTCTAAGTGAGTCTCTATGAAAAAGAGAGGACATTTATGTTTATAACAGTCTGAGACCATTTGAAAAGTTAAGTAACATTTTCCTATTCAAAGTACGATTTATAGGCTAGTTTTTAAGGACAGAAGTCAACAAATTCTAAACACCACCTATCCTACACTGAAGGCAAATTGGAGATGGGGTTAAAGGGCACAAGTGACACTGGTCTCCAGGTCTCTACATGAATAAGCAACAGGGAAACTAGCCAGGGGCACCAGAGGATCCTGGATGGGGAAGCTGAGGTTGGCCTTCATTTATCAGCTCTGGATAATAGCAGTAGTGAGTGGGACAGCAATGCATCAATAAGCCAAAGGCACACACACATACACACACACACACACACACAGATACCCACATGCATAATGATGCTAGAAAAGGTTGCATGGTGTAAAGTCAATGCACAAATGTGTGGACAACTTCCCAATCACACGTGATTCACTTCTTGATGATTCCCTCAGTTTTCAGCCTGAATGATAAAGAGCTCTGGAGTAAGCACACTGAATGAGGGATTCTGGCAAGAGATAAAAGAACACCCATAGCTGAATGCATCAGGGAAGAAACGCAGCCAAACTCCTCCAAACAACTGGTTTGGAAGCAGAGAGAATTTTCATCCGCCTGGAAATATTGATTTTTTTTTCTTTACTGCTCTTTCCATCAATGCTTCAAACTAACCCCCCATCTCCAGAAAACCACCACCACCTCTCCGTGCCCCCCTCTGGCACCACTGTGTCCTGGGTGTTTATGTTCTTTTTTTTTTATACAAAAGTAGCACATCAAAGTCATGATGTGGTTCACTCACTCTTAACTACAAAATCCAGTGACTTCTGCATTCCAGTGTACCATCACATCAAAAGCTTTTTCTATCAAAGTCCAACTCTGAGGCAGAAGAGGATTGTTTAGCTCCGGGCTGCACAAATCATCCGGATTGCTGCACACTGTATTGTATTTGATTATTGTGCGTACCAAAAGGACTTGTAGAGGCAATTTAAGACCATTTGTGCAAAACTACATATCCCTCCCTCTGAACATGGTCATTGTTGTGTGGTGCTGTGTAGTGATTTTTTTAACTTTCAAAAAAAAAAGGGGAAATGTATTTTGCTGGACTTTGTATTTTCCGTGGGTGGCTAAATCTATACTATGACCCCGAAGCTTGCAAGAGGCGAATAACTGCTCAACAATTGATAAGAAACCAAACTCAGACGTGGGTGTCGATCTATTTATTTAGGATGAGCTCACACATGTCATAGGCTATGAGTACATAATATACATATATACTTATACATATACTTATACATGTGTGTGTATATATATATATATATATATATAAATCTGCACAAGGCAGGGTACACCCTAGACAAGTCGCCACAACAACCATTCACACTCACACTTACGGTCAATTTAAATTAGCCAGTTAACCTAATCCCCATGCATGTTTTTGAATAGTGGGAGGAAGCCGGAGTACCCGGAGAGAGCCCACGCAGACACAGGGAGAACATGCAAACTCCACACAGAAAGGCCTCAGGCCGGGAATCGAACCCAGTACCTTCTTGCTGAGAGGCGACAGTGCTAACCGCAGAGGCCTGGGAGTTTGAAGGCTCAGCGCAGTATCTTAGATATTCCTAGGACTGCCCTCCTCTGGACTGAGGCTTCAGATGTTGTTGAGCCACTCTCCCAGTTTGGGGGTCACCACCCCGAATGCTTCTACTATGGGGACCATGTTAGCCTTGACCTTCCACACCTGTTTGGCTGTTCTTTCAACCCTTGATACTTCTTATCCTTTTTCATGTTCCTTCTTCCTGATGTTGGCATCAGCTGATATCACCACATCTATCACCACTGCCCTCTGCTGCTCTTTGTCCACTACCACTATGTCCGGTTGGTTAGCCAGGAGCTGTTTGCCAATCTGGATGCCAAAGTCCCACAGGACCCATACTGGGTACAGATGTTCCTGTACACTATCCCAACCACTTGATTTTGTATATATAGCACAGGAGAACACACCATCTACACTCATGAATCTTGGCAAACCACCACAGGTATTATTTGTATATGAAATATACATATATGTTGACTAAAATAATAAATAAAAAAATCTATTGACAAAAAATCAATCTTTAATCATGTTTAATCATGTCAAGTTGTCAATTACTGTTCATCAGCAGGAGATCATATGCAGAAAGTTGTAGTCATCCTCTCCAAACTAATTTAATTTTTCTCCATTTGGGACTCTTTGCCACCCCTTCAAAAACAGTTAATTTTGTTAAAACAATTTGCTATATGTGGATTCAGAGTCATTTCACTTGTGGCACGACCAATAACTGTGATTTCTACATAATTTTGTGTGAAATCTCAATGATGATGGTGTGAGCAGGCCAGGGTGAGACGATCTCTTTACAGTATGGGCAAACTTTAAGGAGGATATAGAGTATAGATGTATACATGTAGCTATAAACTGTGAAAGATATAATATTTCACTGTATAATATAATATTGGAAAATTAACTACTGATGCAGCACCACTCATGACAGAGCACAGTACCAAAGTCTGTTTTATGCGATCATGTCACACCTCCAATTTCCTACGTTACTCACTCATCCACGCATTCATCCATCTGGCATCCACAGCACCTCCATGACAGCAGCCTCAGTCTCTGCAGACACAGACAACACTCACGTCACAGACTTGAAGCAGAGGCACTGCAGGTTGTGAACACTGTCTGTCCCTTGAAATGTAGGTAAACCTCTACAATTCTCCAGCTGAGGACCATTTCTGTTAGTCTACTTTTGTCAGCACTGTCACTTTACTCACCCTGTTCTGCCACATGTAACGTCTACGCCAATGTCTCTAAGGGGAGTTTTGCGTCATGGGTGTACAGGGGAGGGACACCTCAGCAGGACAATTCTCAAAATGACTTTTGTAGTTGATTTGGCGAGAGCTCAAATGATCTCATCAGTGGGTTCGGCTGGATTTTAGCACATCACTGGCAGAATAGTTTTCTTGCTGAGTTCTGAAGACCAAAGGTACCAAGACATACAGATATAAAATTTGTTGAGGAGAAGGATGGTAGGAACATATCCCTTCCAACATCAGTGACTACTAAAATGTCCCTTGGGATAAGTTCCTCTCATACAGCTGCAAATTAGTGAAAGAGAATAGATACTGTCAACTACAACAAAGTATGCTATTAGGGTCACTGTTAGAAAAAGATAATCTGAAATGTCGAGAAGTAAGAGATAATATTATATTATTATGAGGCCGGCAGCTCTGTATCACTGTATCTCTGCCCTCTTCACCTGTGCTCCCTTTGGGACTGTCTGCCGATTCCACGATGCTTCCCGCTGAAATGCTGTGGGGTTATGTGTCTCCAGACTGTTTGAATGGCATACTACCATATCAGCAAAGCACAGAGAAATGGCATTATGCACAGCAGGCTGTTTTTTTTCTTGAAATATTATGCAGTCAAGCAGTCATTGTCTCCTCACTCACTCAGCAACCCAACCTCTTTTTTAAAAAACTCTCTGGCTTCTTTGATTGTCATGGATGACAGCGACTGGTTTGAAGGTATGAATAGAGACTTTTTCTTTGTCTCATTGATATCTTTGTAAATTCTGCTTCTCTGTGGACAAAAGTCAGTGGTGCTCCTCAATCCCCTACATGAATTCAGCAGCAGGAATTCTCCCTCATTCCATCTCCACCAACTGGTAGGTGTCATAAAACACTTAAAATAGAGGCAGACTAACACTGAGACAGATGCCAGAGGGTACATATTTTGCAAAAGCTTCTGCAATCTAAGCTGAAAGTCTGCAAGAGTCAGGCACACTAACTGACATTGTTGCATTTTAGATGGTAACAAAGGCATGGCTGTTTTTATCATTAGCTCTTCTGTGTGAATGCAAGATCAATGCAATCTGTGATCTCACCTGGAGAGACAGTTTTCTTAAGGACAGTCTTCGTTAAAGTGCAGTGGCGGTGGCGATGGCGCACTGGATGGCTTTGTTGCAATATTGATGCCACAAAATGTAGCACTGACGGAGTATTTACACTGACAGAGAGTTTTAGAGAAGTTAGAGTTAGTGCTGTCTGCAATATAATTCTCTGTGATGCATTTTTGCTTAATAATAAGAAAAATGCATCATATGCCATGTTGGTAGTTCAAATAATAGATTATAAAGACACTGGATTTTGAAGGATGAAAACAAGGCTGAACAGACCTCTATGAAATGTATGTGTCTTGAATCTCTGACTACACGTGGGTTGAATTTATTTGCAGTGCGCAAGTTTATTGAAGAAACAAGGAGTCGAAGAAGTGTAATGGCCCGCAAGAACTTACCCCAAACACGTCTCATGTGGCTTCTTCCTTCACACCACTTAAAGTTGCTTAATTCACAGCTACATAATACAGAGAATCAATTCCAGCTGGGACATTAATTTACCTGTAATTAAACCCATTGATTGAATGGTGTGCTCTGATCTAGGTAATTGATTTTTATTGTCCATTAATTTGAATCAAAATCTTCTGTGAGGGTATAAGATCCAGTGAGCACGTGTAATCCTGGAGAAGGAGCTATTCGTCTTGCAGGGTCAGATATGGAATGTTAATGTGGGTGAAATAATGTCAATCAAGTTTTCACTTATTATCTAGATGTTTCCGCATTGGAAGTACCAGCCCCTGCATAATTTCCGTGATGAGTAAAAGTGAAAAAGACAACCATTAACTGTCTGTCGACATGAATCTGATTTGGATAACACTCAAGGCAATACTGAAAAATGCAATTATCACATTACAAAAGTTGTTGGCCTCCACTTACTATTATTTTACTTTGAGATTTTGGGTGATATAGACTCCACATAGGTCATGGTCTCTCTTCTGTTATGTTTTTTTATAACCTTCTACCCCTTTGAATACAGTTTAGGTCCAGTTATGGAAATATTGCTGCTCTGTTATGCATGCAATCTCCCCATTTTCAACAACTACATGACATTCCTTCACAAAAACACAGGAGTTGAATCATTAAAGAGTGCTATTTTCTGTAAATGCATTTAATTATAATGTTGTCATGATGAAATAATTCTTGAAGATTTTTTTCTTTGCTTTATTCTAAGTATCTACAATTCAAATGCAGTCATTTACTTCCTTCCCTCCATTCAGGTTCATAGACAGTTTTTCATGAAAAGGAAACAGCTCTTTAATCACTATGGGGCCACTTCATGCACTTGTGAGATCTTCCTCAAAGTCTCATTAGGTTTTTTCCTAGAAGTTACAGTCAAAGCACATGCATGTTTATTTGATTCCATAGACTCCCGGGAGCGAAAGGGAAAAAGAAACCCTGGTCCATTTGAAGCTCTTACATAATGTCCTTGTTCCCACACTGACAGCGAGACTCAGAGCACATAAATGTTTAAGTTGGCCATGAAATAACTGCTAATTAGGAGACCCTCTTCCCTTCCCTTTTTGTCTCTGACTGCAAATTTCTATCCAGCATATCTGGTCAGCGATGAGAGGGACACGTGATTGGTCCACATTAAAGATCAAGGCATCACTAATTGGCTGTGGATATAGAATCATTTGTAATATTTGCTCCCCTTAGAAAATTCATCATGCAAAGACAGCCAATTAACATTCTGAATGAGCAAATGAATATGTGAGTAAATTAATAAACATTGGTGGAGTTCTGCAAATTACATGACAGCAACATGACTGCAGCTAACCTTGATTTATTCAAATAAAACCACAGTCTGGAATGTTCATCTGTAGCTGCTAAATAATCCATTGAGGTTTAAGGAGTATGGAACTACAACATTAAAAATGTTTGACAGTTAATTGTAAAACCATCTACTGTGTATAAAACTCAAATTTACAGAATTGTTCCCCAAGTGAACTGAATTACTTAGAACATAAGATTTTGTTTGCCTTCTTGCTGGGTGCCATGTATTATTATTATTATTATTTAAATACTTATTTCTTTTAACCACCTTTTTATAGGAAATCAGAAAAAGGAAAAAAATCTGAAAAAGACTTGATGGGATGACATTGTAGCCTCAAACTGCTGAGGTCCTTGTAATTCCGCTATTGCTCTCAGAGCTTGCTGACATATACGTAAATACAATTAGAATAGAATATTGGGCATTTATACACAGTTGTGCGTGTGCTGGGAGGAGAAAATGTAAATATATTAATGTAACACACGCAAAGTGATTTACCAAACCTAAAGGCAATTTTACTCATAGAAACTGTTTCTATAATTAACAGCTCTCAAAGGAAGGTGCAAACGGTTTGTATGTGTTATTGTTGCAAGAAGGAGACATTGAAATGATTAAAGAAGATGCAGAGAACAAATTTTTCACCTTCGTGTGAACAATTTTGGAATGAATGAGGAAACTCTCATTAAAAAATATCGCCAATCCAACCATTTTGGATTTGCTGGAGCACCTCTGTGTTGATTTCGAGCCACAAGAAGGAGCCAATACCTGCAATGACAAAACTCCCTGTTGTAAATGCAAGTTTACATTTTTTGCATCTGGATCATTCCAGCGTACCATTCCAGCATCTCCCTGTTGTAATAGCTTCCGATTACAACTGGGATCTCCCAATCCCTTTTTTTCAGATGTGCTGTCTGAAGTCTTAAATGCCATGTCGCTCCGGATGGCCAGGTTTAGGTTTCCACACACTCGGGACTCCTTGAATGAGACCAAACACAGCTTCTTTACTGTTACATTTAAGTGTTTATTGGCTTTATTTACCAACACCTTTAATTTAAGGGTCGAATTTCATTTACGCTTTTGACTTTCCAAAACCGACATGCTGCAACCCATGAAACACACAAAACCCTCATTTAAATAGGCGTGTCTCCAACATGTTTGTGCCTGTTGCCATTTACGCAATCACTCTTAATAATCACTTCCATCCATCTATTATCTACCGCTTATCCTTATAGGGTTGCGGGGGGGGCTGGAGTCTATCCCAGCTGTCTTAGGACGGAAGGCAGCGTACACCCTGGACAAGTCGCCACCTCATCGCAGGGCACATAGAGACAGACAACCACTCACACTCACATTCACACCTACGGTCAATTTAAATTAGCCAATTAACCTAATCCCCCTGCATGTTTTGGATGGTGGGAGGAAGCCAGAGTACCCAGAGAGAACCCACACAGACACGGGGAGAACATGCAAACTCCACACAGAAAGGCCCGGGCCGGAAATCAAACCCAGTACCTTCTTGCTGTGAGGCGACAGTGCTAACCACTGCACCACTGTGTCTCAAAATTATAGATTGCACATGCAAATTAGTACACGTAAATTTGGCTCTCAGTAGGTCCGGCATTAGATGTCTTTCACATGCTGCTATCTGTTAGATGTCAGAAATTTACAAATATATTAGATTTTAAATGTGTGTGTCCTATTTATCCATTTGAAAGTACCATTACATCTGTACAATTGTACAATTCCATGTATAGTTATTATCAGTAAAAAAACAATGCATTTATTCATATTTTTGTGCCCTCCTCTACTGAAATGATCATATAAGTTGTTATTTATTATAATCTGCACCATATGCATCCTGTGACTAAGAACATAATATAATGCATTTCTGTTGTACAACAGAGATGAGGGATGTAGTTTAATTAAGTATTGAACTACAGGAATGGTCTCTGTCAAAAAAATTAACTAAAATTAAAACCTAAATAAATTAAACATAAAAAGAGAGACTCCAGAGCACAAGAGGATACTATGGACCACTGTGACAAGGTGGCTCAAGGGCAGTCAATGTTAGGACTCCTGCTGATGCATGTTTTGCAACATATCAGGTAGGTCAAGAGGATAATACATAAATCACTTCATCACATATACTTTAAAATACCCACCAGATATCTTATTCGCAAACTTTCTGCTTGAGCAGGCATCTGTGGTGTGTGTGGTTAAAACAACTTGCTTGCAGAAAGCAAAAGGTACAAATCCTGCTCCACCATGTATTTTGGAACTTCAAATGACAATAACTTGAATTGATAAGATATGGCAAAAGACAAAAGCTAGAATGAGCTGTAAAAATTTAATGACACTTTTTGAGAGGCTGCTTAAAGTCGCAGATGTCTTCATACTCACACAGTGCTGTCGTAGCTATGATTTTTCTTAATAATGTAATCAGGGTTCGAATTACAATCTGAGCTTTGTCAGGGTCTCTAAATTTAAAGATCCCTGAACTTTTTTTTTCTTTTCTTTCCTTACTCCCTGACTTTTGAGGCATCCTGCCACCTCCTCCTCCATTCTTTAAGTTGCTGTCTGTCTATTCCACTGTGAAGGCTGTCTGGACTGAACCATTTTACGTAAATAGAGTGGGGGGAAGTTGAGAAATGTTTCCACAACAAATAAACTTAGTGTTACTAGTTCTTTTGGAAACCATTTTTGTTTTAGTCAGAAAATTGTGACTAAAATAACAAATGTTGGTCAAGACCCCCACAGGATTTTACTGCCTTTATGGGAGTTCATACCCCTCCTTGTGGGAGCTCAGCTCCCACTGGCTCCCACATAATTCTAACAGTGAATGTAATGCTTGTAATGCTCTCTAGTGCACGAGCAACAATGTCACAAAGTCAGAGCATGAGGTTTACATGTTCTTGCTGTGCCAGTGAGCGCTCGAGAGCTTACTCAAATCTCAAAGTTAAGAGGATGGCTTAATTGGCCCTTGAAATACTCTAAGATGCATACACACTAAATTGTTTTTGTGCTTCTAATTGCATATATGAGCATGGGAATTGTAATTAATGGAACAAATAAAATGTCTAATTGTGCACAAATAATTGCTTATTACCACAAAAGTAGTCATACTGTGTAGATGTAAGGCATTAATTTTCCAGAATGAAATTAACACTAATGCATAAATTTTAACATCCAGTCTCACAGTGTTTGTCCATTTTTTTTCTCTGCAAAGGCTAGAGGAAACCAGTGGGAGCTGTATCTCAGGCTTTTCTCTCATCTTTCAGTCAACCGCTCTCTCGATGCCTGCAATGGCTTATAGGTGAGAAATTCGTCTGTACTCCCACCTTCAGCATTTCCTCGAAGTCCCAATCCAAATCCCAACCAGGATAATCTCATCCCTCCACTCTGATGTACTTCCATTTATCCTAGCATTGTACGACTGCCAGCTCAGCCCTGTGTTAGGGAAAAGAAGAAAGAGGATTTCTCATGCTTTCCCCTTGCTCAGGCACTTCACTGAGGTTGTAAGTCCGTATCGCCTTGGAGCTCCACAGAATCTGCTCAATGTCACCGCTGCAGCGCCTCTGGACACAATGGCCACTTGCTCGTTATCATGCGACTTCCAGCTGTAAGGTCACCCCAGTGACTTAAAGAGCAGAAATAAATTCCTGCACAACATCAGTAACCAGACGTTTCATGCAGTACAACAGTGTTAACAGTGGTATATTGGTGTATATACAGCATACAGTGAGACACTAAAGGGTCACTAAGGGTGAGACGTAGGTTAGAAAATCCAGCGTCGACCCGCTTATTTCAGTTTGAAAGTGGTATTACATTCATTTCCGAAACACTTCCCCTGACCCTGACCCTAACCATAACAAGTACCCATGTAATCCTAATCCTAACCCTAACCAAAATCTAAACTTACACTAATATTAAATGTTTTCCAAGTCTTCAGCCTAAAATGTAACCGTTTACATTATGGGGACCTGCATTTTGTCCCCATAAGGATGGTGAGTCCCTGCAAAGTGATTGTGTGAACAGATTTATGTCCACATAGCCATAAGCAATACCCGCTCACTGCTCTGTTCAGAAAATTGACATAATTTGATATAATGTTAATGTTTTGCTATTTATAAAAGTTATGAAGGTTTGTAATGTTGTGACAAAAAAACAACATAAAAACATTAAAATACTTTCAGGTAAATGGCTGACGATTATTCCTCCAGTGAGAAAATCTGAAGATGGCCAACTACCTCATATGTGACAAAGATCATGTAGAGTCTCTCCATAAAGAAAATATTAAAGGGAAATAATCTGAATGACATGCATATAAGATCACAATGATGGCAACAACCAGGCAAAGATTTGAGCCCATAAAGCTCAAACATGATTATTCATGTATTCAGCATTCAATTCCGTATTTCAATGACACAAATCAGCAGTGTGAAACCATCACAAGTCAAAACCAATCCAAACAACATCAAATGAGCAACACAAATAAGCTCAGTAACAACAAATCAATTCACAGTATGTGCTATTGTTGTACATACAAGACAACTGCAGATATTAGAAGCCAACAGAAAAGCATGAGCTAGCAAAGAAGCATCAGCAGCAATATTATCAAGCACTACCACAAACTAAGCCAAGGCAAGCCACATAAGGAGTTGAGCAAACCAAGCACATTCACAGGACCAACAGATGTATTCTCCATCCATTACCAGTGAGGATCACCTTGTTTGTAGTAATAATAATAGCATCAAGCAGGCAAATATGTTGTAGCTCATCATACTCAAACATGAGTGGCAGATAGTTGTTAGACAAGTACTAATTAAGGATGCTCTATATTGACCTTTTTGATGATATCTGATTTTCTCATATTGTCCAACTCTTTGTTTCTGATTCTGATATCAACCGATACCAATATGTGCAGGCTTTTTACACCAAAACAATATCCCCTGTTGTAGAATTAACACATTATTACTAATTTCATTTTGCCATTTGGATGTATTCAGAAATGCAGCATGGCTTTCCAAATGTAGACTTCTCCGTGCAAAATGAGACAACAACTTCAACTTCAGTTATGGAAAACTGCCATTTAAAAAAAAGTGCATTATTATGCTGATTGGGAAACTGAATGGCCATATTCTGAAGGCTATATTGAACACATTCTTATGTTTTTGTATATTGCTCTATTGTTTGTATTATCGGTTTTGCACTATAAAATAATTTTTGCACTATTCTGTATTGTATATACTTTTTTAAACCTTATTAAATCTTTTAAATCTCCTTACTTTTTCCTACTGTGCAAGGCAACTGAAAGAATTTCCTTCGAGATGAAGTTGTATCTTATCTTTTGTAATCAATTTTTTATTTTATTTTAAAGAAAGTGTAGGCAGGTACTTGCATGTTACAAAAATAGATCATAAAAAATATATTTGCTTATCTACATGCATACTTAAATACACAAATAATGAATAAAAAAGACATCTAAATATGTACACATATGTAAAGACACGCATTTGCAAGCACAATATACAGACACACACACACGTATACATACACATACAAGCCCACACAAAATCATAACCCCAAATATGACCCACCCACTTCCTTGACCCAAGACTCCAAACCTCAGTCACGTTACACCTGAAACTCACGGAGGGTAGTTAGAAGTGAATGCCAAGCCTTTATTGCCAACTCCTTGGCTCCGTGGACCCTGGCAATCGAAATCTCCAGATAAACAATGTCCAAATTTGTCAAAACCCATACTCAGAAAGAAAGTGAGTGTAGAGGTTTCCAACGTGTAGCAACTAATTTTTTCACAGCTGTTAGTCCAGCCAACAGTGCTTTTCTCTTGTCCAGTGTCAAAACCAGCTCTGACAAATCATTCAGAATTACTGTATTATTCAGTAATTACTGTAAGCAGGGCAACCTGATCTTAAACAGCTTTGAAAGATTAAAAGCAACCATCTTCCAAAATTCAGCCACAGGGAAACACACCCATATGAAAAACTGTCAATCACTTTGGAAGAACAAACAGTAAATGTAGGATCATTAATAACCTTCATCAAATGAAGCTTCCTAGGAGTTACCCTGTGTACAAAATTATGATGTATTTGCTGATGATCAGGATTTTTGGATGTTAACCTCACATTAGCCCAGACTTTATCCCAGTCAAATGTGGGTTTCAGATCTGGAAAATCTCTCCTCCCACACCATGTCTAATGCCAGGGGTCTGTAAGAATGCTGCAGCAAGAACCAGTAGAGTCTCAAAACAAAACCACTTGTGCTTCCAGCTGAGTGGAACAATTTGTGAATTGAGTGTGGCCTAAGAGGGCCCGCTAAAGGAACACCATTGCCTTTTAGGGCTGATCTCAGCTGAAAATAAAAGAAAAAGGAGAAACATGGTACACCGTAGTTAATACATATGTTCTGAAAAGTAAGTGACCCCCCTCCCCGTAAATGTCACCAAGTGTACAAATGTTTTGTCTTTCCCAGTCAGGAAAACAAATAAGATGACTGCCAATCTGCAATTTATCATTATTAAATATTGGAAAGTGTGGCCCCATCCAGGAAAGCAACCAGTTAATTTCTCCACTCTCCTCCCTATAAATAATAAATATGAAATTATGGAAATAAACCTCAAGCAGCACTGGTGAGCTGAAATTTTAGAATTCAGGATATTAGCAAAAGAATATGGGGCCAATAGCTGTTCCTCCAGAGCTCGCCATGACACCTGTGCATCAGGTCAAAACCAAGTTAACAGGGGCCTCAATGTAAAGGCCCAGTTATACAATTTGAGGTTCGGGAGAGACAGGCCACCAGTCAACACGTTCTGGAAAAAACATATATGCGTAGATTTACTCGTCTCTCCCAGTCCTTCCCAGTCCAGTTTAATTTAGTTAATTTGGCGTTCAATTTTTCCACCTCAGAGGCCAAGGCCGGGGGGGAATCGCAGCGCTGCCTCTTCGCTCCCTCCAGCATGTCCAGATGGGGTCATCCCTATGTGCCCCTTTTTAGAGAAAAGGTCCTATGTTACCCTGTACCAATACATACCGGGGAACATGGAACCTTTTTTAAGAAAAAAGGTTCCATGTTCCCCGGTAGCAATACATTCCGTGGGGCACACTTCCCATTCCTCACGCATTTGTTGTAATTCAGCCAAGCACCCAAAACAGGCTCGCTGAGCCCAGCGCCCAAAAGGTCGGTGATGCGGGGCTCGCAGAGCCTGGTGCTGTGTTGTGGTGATGCGGATCAGCCTGATCCAGCACCCAAAAGCCCTGTGCCTGATACTGCAGGGCTCGCCCCGCCCAGTGCTGTGTTGTGATGCTGCCGTCTGAGTCGGCTGAGGCTGCAGACAGAGGTGAGGCTGGAGGAGAGGAGAGGTGACCGGTGGAGGGTGGAGAACAGTTGCCAGCTGCTGCTGAAGCTCAATATTTGCCAGTTTTTAGTGATTAAAACAATGCAATTTCTGTGTCCTTTTTATTATTCTGACTTGCAGCAAAATTACACTGTGCCCAGTGTTTTTTTTTTCCTATGGGCATCACGTATCATTTAAGTTCAAAAATCATATTTACAATATTTACAAGTCAAATAAGACGTTTACAATCAAAAATATCTATCAGTAACATACATAACAGTGGTGTGTGCAATTACGCACTATCCATATGAAATAACAGCCCTCCATGTGTAAATTATTGCATTCAGAGCACATTTTCAATCATGGAAACAACAACTTTAGTCAGAGGAGTGAAATATCTTTCTACTTTCTACTCTTTGATACACTACTGAGGATGATACAAAGCCTTACAATTGGATATTGGCACATCATGTGACGTCGCAAGATTGTCTGATTGGACACTGACTTGCCAATGAGTTTGAAGCGCTTCCATGCCACCGGAAAACAACACCAGGGTACGTTTCATAATCGCTGTTCTGTCACGCTTGTCCCTGGGCAGGTATCAGATTTTTTTTTTTAGATATATCACAGTTGCTAGTTTCTGAAGAAGGTCATGCATCTGGGCAGTGGAGATGGAGTCGTCCGTGGCCTCTCCAGTCGCCGGTACAGGAAAGACCTAACTAGCTCGGGAGCTAACAGAGGCCCTGACGTCTTGCTGTTGTTGAGATGCATTTGCATCATTTTTACAAGAACTTGTCGCTGGCAGGAGATGCATATAAGTGGCAATTTGTGAAAGAAAAAGCAATGTGAAAAGTAAATGTCCATTTCTTCACACAAAATGTACATTAGTGGTGCCGCAGCCTCTTTCCTAAGCAGCCATCTTGCTCGGCGTCCATCTTGCTTGGCCATGACTTGGCAAATAAAACAATTATTAAATCATAACTGCTTTGAGTGAGATGTGTTTGATGCTTGGCTGAATATGAAGTGAAAGGATGAACTGTGAATACAACAACCTACATTGTTAGTGTCAAGAGCTACTTTGAGTCTCCATGAAGGCAATATCTCAGAGAATTATGTGAAAGTGCAGCACACAGCATTATACTGATATTTGTATTTTTCACAGCTCCTCCAAAAATGCAATGGCAACATCCATGAGGGAAATATCTTGTATAATATATTGTGTAAAATCAATTTAGCCAATAACAGATCACTCAAATATTTCACGATTACAACATGAAAGTATCATGATAAGTCACAAAGCAGTCAAAGCAAAGCACAGCCAGATGAGAAAAAAACAGCCATTAAAATATCAACATTGCATTGTCAAGCTGTCAGGGTGACCATCAGTAGGCACATACGTACATGGAAGTTTAAAAGTGAGAATGAAAGAGAGTAGCACAGCAACGTGCCACATAAGCTCATGAAGCCTATTGTGTGCAATAGTTCTAATGTGAGGATTAAATGTGTCAAGATTTTTTCACGGGCAGTAGATCAAGAGCAAAACAATATCACCACAAACAAAAAATTGAGCTCAGCCACCAAAACAAACTGATTAATGTGTCACACAGGAAGGGAGTCGTGACGTGACCAAGATGGCAGCATAATGAAGGTGCTCCAAAAACCATGCACTAATTGTTATTATCAGAACCTTTCAAACCGTCAACATATCTTAGAGACTGGTATGTCTAACCCTTCCGCTGCAAAACAGCGTGAAATTTTCAGGTTTGGACGCAAGACAAACAGTAAAACAGTCGAGTCCACTGAGTAGCGCAGAAGCTAATAGCATGGCTAGCATAGCAGAAGTTTTAAGTGAACTTAAGTTGCTAGTCGTCAGACCTCGGAACAAAACTGGATAGTATTGATACAAGACTAACCAAAGTGACAAATGCCTTGAGCACCCTGGAAACTAAAGTAACGGAGACAAAACAAGATATCTTGACCAATGTTGGCCGCATCGATGAAGCAGAGACCCGCACTGGCGTAGCCAAGCGAGCAGTCAAGAAAGCCGAAACAGGGTTGGAGTCGGCCTTAAAGGGATAGTTCAGGATTTTGGACACAGGGCCTCATTTCCAAGTGAGCCAGAGTGTTGGAGATGTGTGGAGATAGTTTTCAACAAATTTCATTCAATACTTCTAGCTGCAGAGTTCACTGGTACAAGGCTAACGCAAGTCAATGGTGCTAGTTTAGCCTGCCATTAAAACAGTCTAACCCATTCCACAGTGCATTCGAGGCAAATCGGTTATAACGCCAGACTATTGATGTAAATGTCTATGTTGATAGAATAATCTTAGACATAAAACTAACCTTGCATTTTGAAGGCAGCAGCGGCATAATATACTTCCTGGTAGTAAGCTCGACAGCGGCGGACTGATATCACCTAACAGCTTGGTTACCGGATCTATAATAGTTTGTCTACATGCAGCTGTCATTGATAGAAGACGCAGAATACACAGAGAAGCCTGTTCTGAAGACCAGTTTTAGCCACATTTGGAGGACTTTCCGATGCCTTTGAAGACGATTTTTCTCCAATGAACCGTACCTGGATGAGTTGGAATACACAGACAAAGAGCTGAGAGAGATGGATGCTAACAGGGAAGAACGAGAGAGCGTCTATAGAGACAGCCCGCGCTGGAGCTGCAGAAAACCGAGACAGAAGAACCAGAGGCCGATGGTGCCAGTATGGCAAATGCACACAAAAGCAGACGGAGGAGGAATGCAAGGTAAACAAACTATTATAGCTCCGATAACCTAGCTGCAAGCTGATATCACTCCGCTGCTCTCGAACTAGCTGCTGCGACAGAGACATAAATCCTTCAAAATGCAAGGTTAGTTTTATGTCTAAAATTATTCTGTCAACACAGACATTTACATCGATAGTCTGGTGCTATAACTGATTTGCCTCGGGTGCACTGTGGAGTGGGTAAAACTGTTTTTAACGGCAGGCTAAACTAGCACCATTGACTTGTGTTGGCCTTACACCAATGAACTCTGCAGCTACAGTAGAAGGACTGAATGAAATTTTTTGAAAACTGTTTCCGCGGACCATCTAAAACGGATCTCGTAACTCAAGGCTAAAACGGATGACCTGGAAAACTGGGGCCGGAGAAAGAACCTGTGACTTCATGGGCTACGAGATGGAGCAGAGGGCAAACAGATGCTCTTCAGCTTCATCAAAGACATGCTAACAAGTTGGCTGGAGCTAGCTCCCCGAAGTCATTCACACTGGAGCGGGTCCATCGCACACTAGCCTCCAGGAAACCGAACCAAAGCAGAGCGGTGCTCATACGCTTCTTAAAATGTCAAGATAAAGAGTTTGTGTTTCGGGAAGCAACGAAAGATCAGACCTCAGGTGGGAGGCCTTCAAAGCCCATATTCGAGGACAAATGATTAGCTACACCAGCTCCAAAAGCAACAAATTCAAATACAAAATGAAGGGATTAGAGCAGCTAATAAAAGAAGTGAAGAGAGCAACGTAGATAATTCTCAAACAAAATAAAAAAAAAAATTGCCCTTAAAGCTCAATATGAGAAGGAGCTCTCACTTGCAAAGGCAGATAACGGCTTACAGAGGCTCAAACTAAATTTCTATGAGCAAGGAGAAAAACAGGTAAACTACAGGCCTGGCAAATTAAAAAAATGAAGTCAGAGAGAACTATTAATGCGATAAAGAATGAAAATAGATACTTAACTACCAATCCAAAAGAGATTAACACAATTTTTGCTTCCTTTTATAAAAATTTATACCAATCAGAATATGCAGGGATTGTTGCTGATCAGAACAGGGGGGGATCACTACATAATGCCTTAATCACACTTATACCAAAACCTGGGAAGTCACCAACAGAGTGTGGATCATTTAGACCCATCTCACTACCAAATTCCAACACAAAAAAAATTGCCAAGGCCCTAGCCATGACATTAGAGAAGGTACTCACTCACATTCTGATCAAAATGGTTTTGTAGCTCATAGACAAGATTTTCATAATGTGAGGAGAGTACTTAATATAATACATGACAATAAGGGAAGCCCCGATAGAGCCATACTATCACCTGATGCAGAAAAACATTTTAATAGAAAGGCCATATTTAATGGAAGTCCTTAAACACTTTGGCTTTGGCGAAAAAAATTGTAAATGGCTCAAGATCCTGTTTGGAGAAACATTAGCATCAGTATGTACAAAGGATTTGCTCTCCCAGCCTTTCTTCTTGTCTCGTTGGTCACCAAGGGTCACCAATTTCACCATTACTTTTTGTGATTTCTTTGGAACTGCACTTGCAGTAAGATCCCACTCCTCTATTCAGGGTATATCATCGGGTGGCCTGGAACACCGATTGTCATTGTTGTTGATGACTGTATTTTATTCTGTATCATGATTAGGCCAATCTATCCCCATCCTGCTGGAATTTCTTGGTTATTTTGGTGCCTTTATGGATTCAAGGTAAATGAGGGAAAATCATCAATTATGTTTTTAGGAGAAAGGAAAAACCCAACTATCTCACCCATTTGACAATGCAACTGATGGATTTGGACATCCGGGCATTAAAATTACATCGTTGATAAAAACCTCACTACAGCTAAGCACACTATGAGCCAATTCTAACTAAAACAGGAGAGGATATCATAAGATGGACAACATTACGCATTAAGATGAATATACTCCCAAAATGAAGTACAAATTTGTACAAATCTATTCCTCTGCCAACTCCACCAAACTTTTTTCTGTTGAATAAAGAAACTCCTCTCAAAATTAATCTGGAATAACAGGAGGCCCAGATTCATATTTTCCCTTCTATATTTGCCATATGATAGGGGAGGTCTGCAGCTGCCAAATTTCCAGTGGTACGACTGGTCGGCCGAACTCAGGGCAGGAATGTTTTGGTTCTCTACAGAACTTACACCAGCCTGGATGCAGGTAGAACTGCTCTTCTCACAAAATTTATCATTAGACAGCTTCCTGTATTCAGCCCCACTTAAAAAACTCAAGAAAAATGTAACCAAACGTTTTGTAAGAAATACTGTTACTGTTTGGTATAAAGTAGATGAACATATGGGGGACACACCGGTTCTCTCCTGTTTTTCTCCGCTTTGGGGTAATGAGCTCTTTAGGCCAGCTACGAAGGATCAGGGATTGAGGAAATGGTTTGAAAACGGTATTAAAAAACTAGGTGACCTGTATGATGATGGCATCTTGTTGTTCTTTGGGGAGTTGCAGGGAAGATATGGCATACCACAAACTCATTTTTATATATCTATAGGTGAGAAGCTTTATTGGATCATGTCTGGGAGATCCAATCAGGCAGCCCTCTCTTTCCACCTTGAAAACCCTTCCACACAGAAATGTTTGGCTAAAGGCCTAATTACAAAATTATATAATATGCTAAAAGTAAATCATAAAGAGGAAACCAACAGTAAACAAGAAAAATGGATTCAAGATTTACAAAAGGATATAACAGAAGAAGAGTTGAGCTCTAAGCACAAACACAAAACATCAATACTAGACTGAAATTGACACAATACCTTAATAACCTTAATAAATTTGACCCTAATAGCCTGGACACGTTATAAATATCTCAGTTATTATGCTCACCTATTCTATGGCCTAAACTATGTTAGCTTAGCATATATCCTGGAAATTGTGGACTTTCTAAGAAGGAGAAGAAAATGGACTTGTGCCTGCTCCAGGCCAGACGTTCTATAGACATGTGTTGGAGAAACCCAGACTGTCCCTCTGATGGCATGTGGCTAGAAAACTTGACATCATGTTTAAAACTTGAACTCACCTACATGGTAAAGAGGAGGAGTTCAGAATTTTACAAAATCTGGAGGAACTTTTTGAACTTCATAAAGAGTGTGGACTTAAAGGATGCCCTGGAAACGTGACTAAGGGATGGAAACACACCTTTTTTTATTTATATATAAAAGAGAGGCCTGTATTCTGTTGTTTTTTTTTTGATTGAATGGTGCCTTGTATGTCTTTGTTTGTCATTGCAGTATATTGTTATGTAGTTATGTTGTGTTGTTGAAAGTAGAAAAATCAATCAACACATGTTTAAACTAGAAAAGCACTCAGAGAGCGCAGACCGCCAAGGCAGTGGCGGCGACTTGTTATTTAAAGTTAACCCCGCCGCCAAGGAGGTTATGTTTTCACCGGGGCTTGTTTTTTTGTTGGTTTGTCGATTTGAAAAAAAATGTCATACAGGAATGGCATGCAAGTTAGCAGCCAGAAGTGGATCTTCATTGAACTGCAAACCACTAGTCTTTGACATGCACTATGGTAATGCAATGTTGAATTTGCACTCTTATTAAGTCTACCCCATTATAATAATAGACCATATTTCTAGCTTTTCAGAACAGTTGTGTGTATTGTAATAAGCTCAATGATTTTTTTAATCAGTATAAAACACTAAAACAGCTGTATATCTATCTACCTACTGTGCCATAGTTTACACAGTCTATTAAATACAGTACAGTGTATTAGACTAAAGAGGTTGAATGCTGGTACTGGCTCATACTGTCACGCTCTGTCTGTTTTGTTAAGTTATCCATTTTTGTCTTGTGCCTGCATGTTGTCCTGTCACTTCTTGGTTTTATTTTGTAGTAATGTTGTCTCACTTTTGTTTCAGGCCATTTTGCTTCCTGCCCTCCTGTGTCCATGTGGATTGTCTGCCCCACACTTTTGTAGTTAGTAAGATGGGCAGAGGTGTCTCAGTTATATGAAGATGCTCCAATTCTCTATCTCAAAATGCAATTGGTAATGTAATTAAAACTATTGTTTCTGGACTATTGTTCAGAGTTGTGGTCAAGTGCTACTGTAGCACATACAGAAACTACAAATTATTCAAAATAAGGCAGCACATTGTGTTTTTCAGTGTTCATATAGATCTAATGTGAATACAGTGCATAACAGTCTGTCCTGGTTGAAGGTAAAAAAAAAAAAAACAGATTTATCGCTTCATTACTTCACTTTATTAGAAATACCCAGTAACTAAAATGTCAAGGGTATTATATAAATATTTATTTTTCAGGCCTGATGAACATGACCATAATACCAGGCATGCTGCCCAGGCATGAGGGCAGATTTACACTGCCTAGGGTTAGGACAAATATGTTGAAAAAAAACTTTTGTGGACAGAGCTATGGCTACATGGAACACTATGCCTGGGCATATTATTCAGGAAAAAAAGCAATAACAGGTTTAAATTATTACTGAAAAATTATCTCATAGCTGAACAGCTTTTTGGTTCTGCTGAAATTTACAGCCACCTAAATTAAAATTAGAATTAGAATTAAAATCAATTCAAAATTATGGAAATTATGAAAGGTTTAATATTGTGTTGTTTGGTTTGAGTTGTATGTTGCATGTGATTGTGTTTGTTATGAAAACAATTGTTGGGTAAGTTTGTATGGTGATTACAAACTACTATGTATTGTATATTGTGGGTTGAGTGTTGTATGTTGTTATTGTTGGCTTTGTTGTTGTTAGTGTTGTGTCGTGGTTACTGTTTGGTGGACTCCACAAAGAATAGCTGTTGCATTGGTAACAGCTAATGGAAATCCGAATAAATGAGAAATGAGAAACAAGCCCCATGCCCCAAAACGGTTTGTTTTCATACTGTCGGACTACTAGCTCCCCCGTTTGCGAAAATGCCACTGATACAATGCATTATCAAACAGGATAGGTTAGATAAGTTTGATAAAGAAAGAAAGAAAGAAGCTGTTAGGATGACGGCAAAGAGCAATCAAACAGGAACGATAACTGAGAGCCAAGGCATGGAAACACAAAAGAATTGTGGTATGTTAACCATACAACAATCTGTTCATAATGCTAGCTATACTACATAATCACGAGGCTGTATAGAAGATAGCTCGCTAACTGCTATTTGTTTACATCGATAGTAGTAGTCTATGCAACAAACAGCAAACACAGGACAAACTTGACGTTACTGCTTTACTTGGCATGGAACAGACATAGTTTTTCCTTTTCCTTGACACTGCCTCTAGCCCTGCTTTGGTCCATCGTTTAGGTGGGGTCAGAAATCGTGGGCCATTAGCACCAAGACTGCCCGGAGGCGGTCCGCAGTTAGCACCTGGCCCTGTAGTGTGAAAGCACTTAGCACCGGCACTGGCACTGGCTCGGCTTTGGCTCGATAGTGTGAAACCGGCTATTGCCTTTCACCAAGGTGCCCTTCATCAGGGCATTTAACCCCCAGCTGCTCTAGAGGCAAACAACTGAATGTCATTGTGTTTTAATATGTGAAAGTTCATAGCATTATAATTATATACAGTGCTGACGAGGAGGCTTTTGGAAAGGATGGTTGATTGGCTTTTAAATCACTGTCGCTGAAAAGGATTTAGTCAGTGGTGACATCAGTGATGTTACTGTAGAAGCTGCTAGTGACTCAACACACCAATGTCAGCTGTCACACACATGCAGCAGCACCCACTGACATGGGAGGCCCTAAGCAGATGTACTGCGTGACATGTATGGTCAGAATGTTGGACTGCATCATAACCAATGACGGACTGGGATAAAAAAAAACAACCCTGGCATTTGCACCCACAAGCGGCCAAGCAGATGCAGATACAACTTTTGACACACGGAAAGAACAGCATTTTTGATCGCCCCAATGATGGTGCACTCAAACTCACATGCTTTAAACTGCATAAACTGCATAAAAACATGGACATCAATGAACAAACCCAATAAACCATGAATAGAGTTTTAGAGCCAGTCGCTCCATAATAAAAATGTGTCTTACCGTCATGCAGTTAATAAAGTCTGAAGGAGCCTGCTTACTAGCTGAGGTTGCAGTAGAAGATTGAAAAACAACAAGTTTGGCACATTTTTCGTTCTCAGACAGCAGTGCCCTCTTCATCTTTTCCCTCTTTTTCTTCACTTCCCCCTTGTGTTGCTTGGTGCCTCGAATCATTTTATCAGTAAAGGAGGAATAATCTCCACCGTCCACCATCAACTTGATCACCACCAGTAACGCCAAAAAATGTGCAAGCAAGCGAGATAGAGGCTGCAACGTTTTCTTCCTGTCAGCAGACCCAAACTCGTAGAAACGATTCCCAGCAGGCTTCATTTTCATTTTCGCAAACAAATATAGAATACAGATAGATTTGTTTGTTTTATTTCAAACCATGCACATTTTCAACATTTTAAGAAGACATTTCCTTGCAAAATAAAGTAGGCTGATGTGAAACTTGAGACACACCATCATGGTGTCACCATTAGAAGTTTGTGTGGTATAAATATCGAGCAGGTACTTGCCTAATGATATTCAGGGGGAGAAATTTTAAGACAATAAAGACATTGTATCAGGCCTTAGTGGGTGGTAGTACGGATGCGGGGAGACAGCGTGGCCCTTGTGGCATCTGTCCGAATGCTAGACTGGCCAGTCTGTCCCTGATCATAACACACTCACTTTTTGTCATGGTGCCACTGCCCAGTTGACACCATGCTCCAGGGATTTAGAGGGACTCACAGTAATATGATAGACACACAAGATCTCTGTAGCAAATAATGATTAAAGCACTTATATGTTCTGCTTTCTGTTTTCACATTCTGATACACAACAGAGACAGACCAGAATGCAAATATAGTCTAAAGCCAACATGAAAGTAAGTGTTGACATGCAAAATCAGATCAACAAAGCCATTCAGTGCAAACAAACAAAAAAAATATAGGAAATTATTTACACAAATATTTCATTTTCATGAAAGTCAGCTAAAGTCAGAAACCTAATTTGGGTATATTTGACCATCAGATCAAGATGAAAGCCTCAGTTGTGCATTTCTGCACATCCAGTGTTGCATGTGCCCCTCACCTAATTTCACAGATCAATATGATTCACCCACTTTCATTTCACTTTCATTCACCTCCATTGATTAAATTCTCACACACATCCCAACAAATTGTTATTGGTCAGGAAGAGTAAATGCAAAAACATATATTTACAGTAAAACTAATAATTTAATGGCATATTTTGGTGTCAAAGAACACATGCATACGGAGCTCTCTGACTGAACTTCAATGTCTTATATATTCTATTCCATAGGAATATATCAGCATAAATCCATACGACAGACTTGTTAGTCAAGCACACGCCATATTGTTTTGCTGTTTGTTGTCAGTTTGGTGTTTTCTATTATTAATTACCTCAGCTTAATATGAGAGGATTTCTCATTTTAGACAGTCATTAGAAACACATTACTGCACCGCTGATGCGACATGACTTATTTACTCCACAACAATTTCGTCTATTGTGTTGCCTCACAGGCTCTGAAATGAGTCTGGGAAAGAAGAGACAAGCCCAGGTTACACTGGAGAGAAAATACACCAGATTTTTGTAAGAGCAAACAAGGTATGTCAGTGTGGCAGTGAGCAGCTTGAGCTGAGAAGAATTTGCCTTTGCAGCCATAAGCAGGGCACAATAACAATATATGATTGGCTATTGGCAGCTCTCAAGTTTTTCTATTACCTTGATCCATGACTTGACACAACTGTTAAATAGCAGCACAACATGTTCCTTTCAGCTTGTTCAATTGCTCTGACCCCATGAACCCTCAGCTCTGACGGAAACAGAGCTGGAGAAAGGACATGAAAGGGGAGATGTCAGCTCCAAGGTGATTGCTTGCCTTTGGAGAGGGAAAGCGTGCTTTGCTGCTGTACAGTGCTGTTCCTATTTCTAACACACATTAAAGTCTGCTGCTGGTTGTTGTGGCAATCCAGTCCTCTGTGTTATTGAAAGTGCATTGATAGTTGCTCGGCCTTCTCTGTATGATGAATGGCCGCAAGCCACGGGGACAGATGAAACAAATGTCTCTCCCTGCTCTAACTATGGTCCACTGATGGTAGTTCAGTAGTGAGCCGCCCTTAGCCCCTCTCAACACAGACACCAATACGTGTGTTGCTACACGGTGCAATACATAAACAATATATTGTTGTCCATTTGTTCATTGTCAAAGAACGTGATGAACAATGTCTAGCTCTTAGCAGCACTTGCCCGTTGCCCTTTGTTACTTTGCATTCAACTTAGATCCCTCTATGCACACACAAGACCACAAAAGTTTAAGCAAAAATGTTATATTAGGTGTCACCCTTACTGTGTGAAGAATGAAACATTTGCATCGTCCCTCAAATAATGGTATCTATATTGTACATTAACATCCATGTTAAATTTGCATAGGAGTTCACATTAAAATATGTTTCAGTGTGTGCTGATGCCTAATCTGCAAGATGAAGTGATTATCTCTGAACCTCTGTGTCAAAACCTAAAACTGCTCCACTCTTTGCAGTGGTCCCGGTTTGGAATGAAAGGTATGAGCATAAGGTACTAGACATTTTAATATCCTGGATATACAGGATATGCTGTGGAACCTAATTCAGTGGATTTACAGTCACAGTTATATCAAATGAAACATTCACCAAGAGATAAACCTGTTGCTGAAGATATCTTAGCTATTTAAATAAAGGAAACATCTGTAACATCCTATAGTTCTGCAACATACAGGATCATCCATCTTAATCTTACATAGGGAACAGATTCCAAGTGCTGACATATGTTTCAGTGTATGATCGATCAATCAACTCTTGGCCGTGGTTGCAAGTCACCACTGATTTCACAGTTTTCAACATGCCAAAGGCCTGACCTGCATGATTCTTTCCTGCTTTTAAAACCATACCTGCCCACTCATGCAAAGAAAAACTTATCTCATATGATGGGTCAGCAATAGATGGTAGGTTTAAACCAAGACACTTATCAATCAGTCAATGTGGCCTCTAACCTTTTATTTTTGCAGGCGTGCTTGCTGATATGCATTGATCATGCAGGGGGAAGCACATCAAAAACAAGGTTTAATTTATTTTCAGCACTGTGTGACAAGTTACATATATATACCTTTTTTGTACCTTTTCGTAATGGTAAAAATTGTCAATAAAGATTGGTCACGTACATACAAGTACATACATGAAATGTCTTCTGCATTTAACCCATCCCTTAGCCTATGAGAGCAGTGGGCTTCCACAAAGCGCCCAGGAAGCAATAACCCCTCCAAAATACAATATATCAAGTCAAGATCTTCAGGAACACCATATAAAAAGCTATGCTTTTGTTATCAACAACGTCTGACATTTGGAGATTTTTGCAAGAATTGCATTTTTTGGCAATTGGATAGTGGCCACTTCTGTTCTGGAAACTCTTCAGAAAACCACTTGTTCTCATTATATTAAATGGCAACTACTGAAATTGACATCATCACGCACGAATGCAGGTCCAGTCAAACTCCATTTATGGAATTCCAAGTGTTCAGATTAGAAACACTTCAATACACCATAGATTAGGCACCATTTACACATACAACACATAACTGCATTTTTTTGGCCCAAAACATCATATGTTACTAAGTGTTGTTGTTACTGTTACTATTATCCATTTTCATCCATTTGTTTAGAGGTCAGTGGTCAAGTGACCCTGTTTACCATTCTTCCTGGAAAACTACCAAAACATGTAACCAATGAATTCTATCCAAAACTGATCCCTATAATATAGCCAAAAGACAGACTTGTGGCTCCGAACCATCAAGCACCACAATACTGATGTTACAAATGGTGATGTAATAAAGGCTCTTATTCAAATCCAGAAAGACTTATCTGTCCAAAATGCAATGCACAACACCACTCAGTTATTAAAAATTATTTTCTGTGTTTAATTGTCCTTTAGATGTTATTTGTAACCATATCAATCAGATGGCATAATGACAATTCACAACTTTCTCTCAAAGAGGTTTTTTTTTTTTTGAAATTTGCTGGTCCAAAAGCCAGAATGTTCTATCATCGTCCTCAAATGATGAAAGAAAAGTGAATTTAGGTTCTGGAAAATCACACTTTGGTGATTATATATGGATTGTGTACAATTGTATGGTGAAATAATGCAAAATAAAATACAGCAGACACTAGACAACACATTAGAGAATGAGTGACAGTCCACACAGAGATGATATGATTTGAGACAAGGCTGAAGTTTAAGGTGATTGCAGGTACATGCAGTACTTACAGTAGATAACTTGTTTGGCAAAAGAGGAAAAAAAGAATGTTTTGTAATCTTACAAAGCTCAAATTGGTCCCTTTTTTCGTGATTACCAGGAACATTCTGTGGTTTCAATCAGCAATGACAGTTGGTGAGTAGGCGTGTACCATTAGGACAATGGCCAAAGCCTGTGGCCGTTTGGTTCATCATTTATTTTTATCTGGATATGAGGAACCTCTGTGGCATTTGTGATTACCTCACAGTGAGGTTTTCTTTGCAGTGGTGATGGCTGGGAATGGGAAGAAGTGGATTCATCCATTTCAGTTCACTGAATCACTCCTGTACCTGCTGAAAATCTTGCTGAATGGATTTGCATTTCAGATGTTTTCATATCATGCCGCAACCTACCTCGAGAGATAGCAAAGAAACCAATAGAATCTGACCAAACAAACTTTTTCTGTATCTGTCACAGAGCTTAAAGACTCTTGTAAAATCCCAAATAAGAAAAACATGCCTCTGTGTAAATGTTGGAAAATGCAATGTAAGTTCACTCTGCCTTGATGGCGAGCATGAAATCAGAGTACCGGCATGTTACTTCTGAAGTAAGCCCAAACTGTCAAACACTTTCCCTAACAGGAGCTCTGTAGGTTTTCCTTCACTACATCGAGTTGGGGCTTCTGGGAGATGTAGTCGGCGTGCAAGGAGATGTTATACTCCATGGAGCTCAAAGCAGGAAGTAGAAACGCTTGCGATTAGAGAGAAAAATGGACTGATTCTGGAGAAAAAGTTTATGGTGGGAGTGGCCTACCTCTATAAACCAAGAACGGACCAAGGTAAAAACTATATTTTTTTTACATGATGAAATAGCGAGTGTCTTCTCTCATTTGAGCTATTCAGTGTTTTCAGAGACACAGTACAAAATATACTGTGGGTCTTGAAATATGACTCAAAAAACGGCTGGCTCTCAAAGACTTAATAAATCACCTGTGTATGTTTGGGTCTGTGTGTGTGCGTGTGTGTGTGTGTGTGTGTGTGCGCGTAGTCTGCATGGGTGCATTTATGTTAATGTGTTGCCAGAGAGAGAGAGGAAGTCAGAATGTGGAAATTACAGTGAACACCCACAGCTCCCTCTAGCTTCTCCACTGTGAACAACTAACTGCGCCAGATGCAGACAGGATTGGTAGAGTGTGTGCATGCGTGTGTGTGTGTGTGTGTACTGTAAGTGTGAGTATACAGCTTCAACCAGGTCCCTCTAGAAGCTCATTTGTCATGATTTAAAACAGTGATGGTGATCTTGACTAAAGCAGGGGCAAGATCAACAGAAACAAGGACCAATTACTACACTAGTTCCACTGGTTTTCCATCACTTGAAACAAATTATCAAAGCTGCAAATCACTTAACTGTTTAGTTGGCAGCAATTATTAACAGTGGACCAGTTTCAGTCTATTAAGAATTTGTATGCTGCTTTTTCCACACTGTAGGCAGTGAGAGAGCCAGTGGTAATGCTGACAAAATAACACTGAAATATTCTTGAGAGGCAGACTATCAGAGACTTGACCAATGAGCTGACAGAAGAAAAAAAACAGTGAAACCAAGTCTGAGTCACTAAAGAACAAATGAGATGAGCAAGAGAAAGAGAAAAGTTCAGACAAAGGGTTTTACTGATGAATTGCTGATGATTATGGAGAGCAAAAGTCTGAGGGCACACGCCATCGTACTGCAGCCAGGCCCATTTGCCGCTAAAGTCCGGATTCTATGGGTAGTATGAGTGCAATCGATCAGATCCCCAGTTTGGCCCAACTGGAAGAGGTGGGCCTGGGCACGGCACAGTTGGCCATGGTTGGTCACACATGCGCAGAGCCACGGCGAGTGAAATGCACCCCCTCGCCCGACACAGAAACAGACAGGTCGCCTCCACAGCAGCGCGGACAGGACAGTCAGTACATCATACATTCAACAAATCCATTTAATTCATTTAGTAATTATGGCTGGGGTATATTTCCACAGAACATACCGAAAGATGTTGGTTTGCATTCACTATTATCTGATTTTGTGTTGAGAAGAACATCTGTTATTGTCTCTCTTTAGAGGAGTTTTAAAGACTGTAAGCAATCAATAAATAATTAAATCCTAGTATTTTCCCCTGTGTTTGTCTGCGATATTAAAACAAATTGTGAGGGAGTGCATTTCACGGCAGGGGTGTACAACACACACCACGACGAAGAACTGCAAGGGGTCTCCGTGGCTACGGAGTTGAATAACATATTATGGAGTTGGAGAAGTATATTCCAGTGTTTTCCATGGTGTTTCCATACAACAACAAGAACGTCCATAGCAACAACATGGCCAAATTTATGATGACGTCGCGCCATGTGTATTACATGAATCAACTTGATGGCGTATATTTTCGAGGCAACAGGGCCTGGGCACGGTTGGATTAGAGTAATGTGAGTGTGGGCCGACAGGGGAAGGAGAGCAATCAGGCTTCGGCATGGCACGGAACAACTAGCCCTAGTGTGAGTGCGCCCTGAGGGAGTGAAGAGACAAACCGATAAACCCTCAGCAGAGAAAGTTGCTATTATTGAACAAAAAACCAATTACAACCACAGAAAAATGTGTCCAATTAAAAGGTCAGTAAGTGACATTCTAATCAACACCAAAGAGACTCATCCTTTCTGCAGTGTTTCTAAAAACGCATACACCAGTCATTCATAAAGTTACGATCACCTAATATTGGGTTGGTCCCCTTTTTGCTGCCAGCCCTGACCTGAACCCTGAAGGTGTGTTGTGGTATCTTGTACATTTCTATCATAACCAGCATCAATTTCTTTGGCAGTTTGAGATACAGTAGCTTTTCTGTTGAATCAGACCACCCATCCAGACTTTGCTCCCCTCATGCATTAATGAGCCCATGACCTTGCTTCTGGTTCACCACTGTTCCTTCCTTGGACAAATTTTGATAGATACTCACCACTGCAGACCAGGAACGTCCCGAGGCGGCTGTAGCTCAATGGTAGAGCAGGTCGGCCACCAATCATAACGTCAGTAGTTTGAGTCCCGCCTCCAACAGTCATGTGCTGGGGTGTCCTTGAGCAAGTTACCTAACCCCGAATTGCTTCCAATGGTGTGCATTGGTGTGTAAATATAAAAAAACTCAATGGTTGTGTGAATGGGTAAATGAGATATGTAGTGAAAAGCACTTTGAGTAGTCGAATGACTAGAAAAGCACTAAGTACAGTCCATAAGAGCTGCAGCTTTGGAGATGCTCTGACCCAGTCATCTAACATAACTTGGCCCTTGTCAAACTCATTCAAATTCTAGCCCATTTTCCCTGATTCTAACACATCAGTTTTGAAATGTCCATTTGTTGCCTGATATATTCCAGGTGCCAAGATGAAGATACTGTATAATCAGTGTTATGACTTCACCTGTTGGTGATCATAATGTTATACCTGATCTAAGTGGATAAAAGTCATACTGTAGATATCTTTTAATATCTTAAATTCAGAGTGTTATTTATTGAGAATATTAAATATGAGATGAAGAATCTAGAAAAACATTTTTTTTATATTTTTTTATTTCCACATTTTGGATCAGCTATTTCACACTCTTCATCATTTGCAGTCAGAATCAATAGTTATTCTTACAAAAGGCCCACCATCTTTGATACGTTTGCAACAACACAAAATTGGAAACTTGGAAACATGTTTTAGTTTCCCCGCAAGATTTTAGATTAGTTCTGTTCTGTAATATTCTGTAAAACTATATACCTTTAAATCTCAAAACTCCGGATGTTTAAGTAATTCACTAAAATCTAATAATGTGCATTTTGTCAAGAGATAAAAGCTGAAATAACTGGTATGATTCACATTCTAATAAAGACAAATGAATGGGCATCATTTATGATGAGGTTGATGATGAGCTGAGAAGGACTGATCACATTTATTGATCCTTTTGGCTGAATTGGATGGGAAATTGATATGTAAGGGACAGTCTAAGCCTGATTACAGAAGGGAGTGAAGACGTTTTGGGTTGATCAATTTGCATTTGATCATGCAAGAACTCATTTTCATCAAAATTTGCAAACCTATGTTTCTTACAACTTTCCTCAAAAAAACAAACCAGTGTTTTTATTCTGTGATTACTTCATAAATTACTGTTGAACATTTTTCGTACTACTCATTAGCAATCAGATTGTTTATGGTTTCTATTCCTTTTTACAGTATAAAAAAAACTGAGAATGATGAGACATAACCGAAACTTCCCTGCATTTCCTCACAACAACAATCTAACTCTGACAAAAACATATGCACATACTATTATGCAATCCCAGCAAATGTCAGTAAGAGTTTTCATTTTATAATAATATCAATTAAAAGTGATGGCTTGAAAGATAAATATAAACAACAAAAGCATGCAAAATAGAATGGTATTTAATTTGTGGCCATTGCCAGTTTAAATGAATGCTGCTGTGGTGCAATGCAGTGCAGAATCTACAATTGCACCCCACTCCCTCATTGACTTGAAAAAAAAAATCAGATTCAGAATAAATGCAGGCTGGAATAACACCTTTTCCCCATGACCTGCAAAGCCGGGAGTTTGACACCTGCCTGTATGAGCATCACCACAGCCATATGGAAGGTAACATGCTTGCCTCCCTGTCTGTTTGGTGAGTATAAAGCCTTGTCCTCTGAGATTATTTTATTAATGTAATTTTCAGTTTCATAATTCTTTGAGTTTAGTCTTGTAATTATTACAAGGCTACTGGTAAATAACTGTCTGGGTTGACTGCCTATTTCTAATACCTCACAAGTCCTTAAAAAAGAAATCCATCTTCACCTACAGTCAACAAACTGACGTGAGTGGTTTCACAATGTGTTTTTGACAAAACTGTGTGATATAACAGTTTGTGTGAAAGAATTAAACTTTATTTAATGTTTATTTTAACAGCATTGCAATGCATCATATGAGTTTGCATAAATATGCACAGGTTTTTGCAGATGGTTTGCTTCTGAGTGCCCAACGTGTACCAAAGTGCAACATCCTATGTTGGTCTCAATGCTGCTCCACACAAGCCAAGGTGCAAAGCTAGCAAGAGGAGCTGTCAGATTGTGTGCTTTCTAGCATTCAATGGTAGTCTATCACCACTGTGCATAAGCAGGGCAGGACCATGGTGCAAACTATCAACACCAAAAATGTTTGCATCTCTCTTAAAATGATCAGGTGATTAGTGACAGACTGAAAGCAATTGACCAGTGTCAAACAGCCTTACCATCTGGCGATCTTTTGAAGGAAAGATCATTCCAAGCTGAATATGACCACTTGATGAATGAAAGGGCCATAGACATGCATTTGAAATCACGACAGCAATACTTTGAACATGGAGAAAGGGCCAGTAAGTTGTTATGTCATCAGCTGAAACAATTAAATGCAACCAATTACATATCAGCAATTAGGGATAAGGACGGTAACACTGTCACAGATCAGTTAGGAATTAACAACCAATTCGAGACATTTTATGAGGAGTTATACACCTCTGAACAATGTGATGAAGGGCTACTGGAGGATTTCTTTAAAAAGATCAGCGTCCCTGTATTGGATGATGCAGACAGAGACAGTATAGAGGGTGGAATACAGTTAATTGAAATAGAACAAGCAGTTAGGAAAATGAAGTCCGGTAAAACCCCAGGGCCGGATGGATTTCCAATAGAATTCTATAGAACTTTTTTCACTGAAACTGCTCCCTTTCTTATGCAAAGTTTATGACGAAGCCCTCAGGGTCCGATCCCTTACTCCGACAATGACAAAGGCGACCATCTCAGTGCTGCTCAAGAAGGAAAAAGACCCATTGCAATGTGAATCTTATCACCCAGTGAATTTGCTTTGCTGTGACTACAAAATGTTAACTGGGATATTAGCAGACAGAATAGAGCAAGTGCTAGACAAAATCATTCACTGCGATCAAACGGGGTTTATAAGGGGTAGACAGCTATACAGTAATCTTCGCAGAATATACAATTTCATGTATCTTCCAGGTAACGATAATGTCCCTGAGATTATTATTGCATTGGACGCTCATAAAGCATTTCACAGAATTGAGCATAGCTATTTGCTTTCAGCCCTCAAAAATTTTGGATTTGGACCTTCTTTTTGCTCTTGGGTGAAGTTGTTATACACCTGCCCACAGGCTGCAGTTAGGACTAACAACACTATGTCAAAATATTTCTCTTTATTTAGAGGAAGTAGACAGGGATGTCCCCTATCCCCTTTACTCTTTGACATTGCCATGGAGCCCTTGGCGGTTTCACTGAGATGCGACAACACTGTGACAGGAATTAGCAGAGGAGGACACATACACAAACTTTCGGATATGCTGCTGACCTCCTTCTTTTTTTGTCTGACCCCAGGAACACCATTCCAAACGCTCTGAAAACCATTACTGAGTTTGGATCAATTTCAGGATACAAAATAAATATGGCAAAAAGCTTAATCTTTCCAGTCAATGATAAAGCTAGCCAAATGCAATTGGATACTTATCCATTTAAGATATGTAATGATAAATTTACCTATCTAGGAGTGTCTGTGACCAAACATTATAGGGACTTGTTCAAACATAATTTCAAACCAGCCCTGATACACGCAAAAAAAGACATGGAATGATGGGCAACACTTCCTCTGTCAATGTTAGGACGCATTAATTCAGTAAAGATGGTAACGTTGCCAAAATTCCTATTTCTCTTTCAAACTATTCCACTATTTATACAAAAGTCATTTCTTAAAGAACTGGATAGGGCTACTTCATTGTATATACGGAATAAGAAGATACCACATATCAGAAAGGTGTGCTTGGAAAGGAAGAAGGAGGAAGGAGGACTAGCCATGCCAAATTACATGCAATACTACTGGGCAGCTAACATCTCTAAGTTAAACATGCTGATGTGGCCTCCGGAAAGGGGACAATTGCCACTTTGGGCACTTATGGAACAGTGCTCCTACAGCCCAATAGCATTGAGCTCCTTAATCTGTGCTCCACTGCCAATGAGTAAAAGATCGCTTGGCCATAACCCGGTGACACATGGCTCACTTAGGATATGGAACCAGTTAAGAATCCATTTTGGCTGCAAACAGGGTCTCCCTCTAGCCCCCATATCAGCAAACACCCTCTTCCCACCATCTCTGATCGACACAACTTTTCAGCTTTGGACAAGTAGAGGTGTAGGCTTGATCAGGGATTTCTTCAAAGAAGGCAATTTCATGTCATTTCAGCAGTTAAAATGATCATGTGAGTGAGAGTGATTTGTAGAGGAAAGAAGAACAGTTTAATGAAGTTTATGATTACAACAAAGACAAAAGACTGGGGGTGTCCTTTAGAAAAGCATAGCAGTCCTCCTGAGGCCTGTAAAGACCAGTGAGAAGTGGTTTCATGGGAAAGAAAGGAGGCAGCAGGATGGGGAGGATTGATGGCAGAAATGAGAGAACTCAGGTATAGTATTTTTTGACTAATGTTCAGTTGAAAAATTGTCAGCAGGTGTATTAAATGCTCAAAGCCTCCCCCAATACGGGGGGGGAGGGGATTCTGATTCTTCTTATTTCTGATAATCAGGAGTGTGATTTGTACCTCCCATGCCCTTTACACTTGCTGACTAGTTTAGGATCAAGTAGTGGGGAATTTCAAACTTAATTCAAATTTTTATTCCCAAATTTAAATCTAGAATTCTTTGAGAAGTTCACTGTCATTGGCATCTCAATCAAGAAATGTGCTTTGCTATTTTTCTATTTTTTTAAACAGTAAATTTGAAAATGTTATTTTATTATATTTTATCTTTAATCATATAATTTTGATTAAAGCGCTTGCACATGCTGGTGGATTAACCATTACAAAAAAAACAAAAAAATATTGCTGCTTCTACACAGCCATGCATTGATACATTTCCTGAGAAGTCAACATAGCATACACACTACATATTTGATTTATGTTGCATGATATCGGAAAAAATTCAATGATTTCATCTCAGATCATAATGGTCTCCCTCTTCCCTCAAAATATCAATGAAGCAATTATAATTCATGTGATTAACAGGAAGGAACACAAAGAAACTGTGATGAGCATCGTAATTATGGGCTTTGTGCATTATTTGAGAGACAGGAGGGTGGTTTTTTTTTTTTGCGTGTGTGTGTGTGTGTGTGTGTGTGTGTGTGTGTGTGTGTGTGTGTGAACACGTGTGCTTTGACATGTATGCAGAGTGCTATTGACAGGGAAGGTAGAAGCAGAATACCCTTGAGCTCTTCCCTAGAGAACCTGTGTGGAATCACTAGCATCAATATTAATGAAGTAGATCAGTAGCAGGTTTGCATCTGACCACAAAAGTGCATTTTTATCATAGTACTCTACAACTTGTGTTTATTGATCATATTAGTATCATCATCAAAGCAAAAAGATTGGTATCAGGGAGCAGAATGGAAACACATTCCAAATTTATGGTGTTTTGTGTTTTTTATTTTTTTTTTTGCTTCTGTCTAAATCTCAGTTAATCATCATATCACATATACCACTGTCTCTACCTAAAAGCTGTTTCTTGGCTTCACAGATAGATGAACAAGAGGTCATCAAATGCAGTCTTCCTGCTAAGTCTGAGGTGTGTGTGGACAGGTGTGCTTGTGTGTGTGAACAAATGAAAAAAGTGTGCATGTAAGTTTGTTCAGGAGAGTGTGTGTGTCCGTATGCATTGGCACATAAGGGTTTTGCAATCTATATTAGTGCTGAAGGTTGCTATAGAAACATTTTCTCTCAGTCACATGGTTACCAACACTTGGTTACATTTATTCATGATAATGACTTTCACATCTACAACTGAAATGATCTGAATTGGGACTATCTGGTGGCTCTGTAGGATTAAGGTGGCAATACTCTTACAGTAAAGGTGAACTTTATTGAAATTGAACATGGTGTACAGTGTGTGTGTTTGTCTGTTCAGTGACATAAACAAAGGCAATCAAGGTGAAAAAAGATGCTACACACAAGGAAATGGAAGCAATCATGTGACATTTAAACAAAGTCCAGAAGATCACAAACAGCATGCTGATATGTAAAGAATACAACTAGCTTGTTTATTCAGCTGATGCTAAAACCAGGGCTTAATTGTATTTGCAAATGTGTCATTTTGTTCATTTGAACTAGAAAAAAAAAAGATTTCCACAAGCCTCCTGCAGAAGGGGAACATCACACACAGGCTCACAAAGCTACTTTCTTTTTGTGTTGATTTTGGTTTTCTCCTTAGACAAAAGCAGTAGTAATTCTGAACACCAGAGACAGAAAACCTCTTATTTTACTGCAGCAGGGTTTGACAGTCTGGTTCTGGGTATCCCGTGTTTTTTCAGATGGATGCAGAGCTCCCAGATGGAGGTTCAATTCCAGGTCAAAGGCAGCAAAGACAGGCCTGGGTCTGAGTTTCCGGTGAACCTCCATGTGACGGATCCATAATAGAAAGACCCCAGCAGCATGACTCAGGACTAGAGGGTTGCAATTAAAAGAGTGTTTTATTGATACTATAGTCAGCAGAATAATAAGCACTCAGGCGTGCACACAAGGAGATGAGGACGCACTTCTCCACAAGGAGGAGACGAGCCACTGCAAGGTCCTATTCTGCTGTAACCTACAGCTATATGGGGAGAAGAGACAAGAGGGGGAAAAAAGCAATCTAAGGGTCTGCACACAAAAAATGAAAAGGTAGAACTAAAAGAGAACCATGACACTAAAACAAAACTGAAGTACAAGGGAGAAATGAGGCCGCTCTAAACTAGAGAGAATAATACTATTTAAAAAAAGGAGGCTCGCTACTCGAGCGGCTATCTAACGGGGGAAAAACCAAAAGACTACGCTCGCTTCACTCACGGCTAAAAAGGGCAAAACTAACAATCCAGAGCTCACTGCACAAGCGGCTGAACCAGGGTAGAAAGCTCACTACACTAGTGGCTATCTAACTGCAAAAGAAAAACAAATAAACAAGGCACACCAGTCTAGCGGCTGTCTGACGGTAAAAAGAACAGAACGAAAGGCTCACTACACTAGTAGTCGAAAAGAATAAAACAAACACAAGCATGCTACATCAGCGGCTGACAAATAGGAAACTAAAGAATCAAAGAACTATGTCCACTACAGTAGTGGTGACAGACGAACTGGAAAACAAAGCATTCTAAAAGAGGAAACTCATGGTGAAACACTGTGGTCACATGGTAGGATCATACTGGATTTCGCCAAATCCAATGTTACAACTCAACGGGTGGTCTGTCCCAAAATCCACGTGCACATGGAGTTCGTTTATATCAGATAATGGTCAGCGACCTGGCTGATCTGCTACACTAGGTCGCGCTATAGCCCTTTCAACAAGTGACGTTAGAACTACTTCCGGTTGATGGCTACTTAACAACAACGATAAATAATAAACTCTTTCTCCTCATCTGTCCAAAAGTGAGTTGTTGATTTCTTAGAAACCGTGGTATCGTTTGACTTTTCCGGCAACAACATTACTATTTATGATGGTGTCAACACTTCCTTCCACTTCCGGGTGAAATCCCCGGTGGACATTCTCGAGCAGGACGGGGGATGCAAATACGATACGATCCTGTTCACAAGAGGCACGAAGCGGATTAAGAACGGCTTAAACCAGGGGTTCGAATTCGCAAATCCAGTCCAATACGATCCTTAGTCTGTGCACATGAATTTGATACATTTTGGATGCCTTTATTATACGATTAAGCTCGTCCATGTGCACACAGTGACTGAGGCTCAGGACTGGTAACTGGCGTGGTGATGAGAGACAGGACAAGACAATCTAAGGAGAGACAAGACTGTTTAAAGATGAGGAAATGGGGAACAGCTGGAAACAATTAGGGCAGGGTTTGACAATCACTGACACGGGACCACAGGAGGGCAGGAAGTAAAAAGTGTGAAACGAGAGGACAACAAAGTTACTACAAAATAAAACAGGAAATCACAAGACAACATTCGGGCATGAGACAAAAATGGGTAACTTAATTAAAACAGACAGCATGACACTCAATGATTTTGTCTGATTTCTGATGATGAGCATTAAGAATAACTATGTTGAGATTGCCCTTTATTTTTTCACTAATGGTCTCATTTACTCAGGTCATATCATATTGAGACTGTTTTATTGATTCCTTATTGCTACTATAGGTTTATGTTAACAGAGCAGCAATGCTCACACAACAAATTTGAACAGAAATGATTCAAATTTCATGTTCTAAGAATATGCCTTGTGTGTGCCTGTTTTGATAAATGAGGCAGTCTCTAAGCAACATCAGCAGACGCTGTCGCTACGTGCAATACCTCAGACTTCATCTGTTGTCCCAATGGTTTCATGGGAACAGGTAATCAAGTTTGGTGAGCTATAATCTTGGAACAGCAGCTACCTTCCCGGTAATTGGAAATGAGTGAGTGTGATGCGGAAAGTCTGTTGCAAGATTTTGCTTGAGTGAGAGAGACAGACGGAGAGACGGTGGCAGAGCGCAAGACAGGTTTATGACATGTCTGTAAATGTGCGCGTGCCTGTGTCCTGCCAGGGAGAGTGATGTTGGCATGGGCCATGCCAATGAAAGCTCACTGTCCCCCAGGATTGCTCTGCAGTGATGGCTATTGGTGTCTGCCTTCCCCAAGGGGTTGCTGCTCTGTCATCTTTCACACACACACACACACACACACACACAATCCTCAGAGATAGCATATAGGTATAAGTCAGTTTTTTTGTGGTTGTTGTTTTGTTTTACACTCCTATAATCATTAATGGCTGCTCCTATGTATTAGTAAAAAAAAACCACACAAACACACACACACACACAATCCTCAGAGAGAGCATATAGGTATAAGTCAGTTTTTTTTGTGGTTGTTGTTTTGTATTACACTCCTACAATCCTTAACGGCTGCTCCTATGTATTAGTAAAAAAAATACTCTTACACACACACACAACACGTAGCTTGTAAGGTTCGGCCATTACTTCACTGTGGCATCCATTACTACCCAGAACAATGACAACAAGGTCATGCATCAAGGAGATCTGCCTTTTATCAAAACTGTCACCGCTGTTACTGCCGCTGCTGCTGGACGGCTCTCAAGCATCATTCTCAGGTTATTCATTCTTGACATTTTGAGCACAATAATATTCTTTTCAAAGCAGGACATATATCCACATTTAGTCAAGTATTTATTGATGAAACATGACTACATACAGGGTTCCTCTTTTGAATACAACATAGTTTTACTGTAAAAATCTTATTAGTCATGATTATTCGTTTTAGTAACATGAAGGCATAATTTACTATGTCTTATTATGACCCATAAATAATGTTTGCAATGACCGAATGTGAAAAATTCATATTCGCTAATCTATATCCACTTCCAGCAAAAAGATTTGTTTATAGTGGATGTCATGTATAAAGTGGTACAACACTAGAGACAAAGTTCCACGGTATACTCACTACTAAACACTGAATAACTCATTTGGAGAAAGAAATGGGTTGCATGAAAGTGCTAATTGCTGCCAGAATATTCTATCATTAACCATCACGTTTTGAGTTATGTATGTGCAGAGAGAGAGAAAATGACAGCTGGTGAGACTGCTCAGCAGGGGGATTTGGCGACTCCGGAACGTCTTCCTCCTTCCCACAGTGATCCGTCCGGCTGAGTTCCACTAACACACTATAGGCAGTACTGTGTTTTGGATCAGGGCATTTCTTGTTACTGAGGCACAGCGAGGGGAGAGGGGGCTGGGGTTAAAGATAAAGAAGAGAAAGATTGTGGGCAAAGAGACGGCCAGGAAAGGAAGAGTGCCAGCTCTGCCCCCAGTGTCCATCTCAGATCCCTCCATCCTTCCCTTCCTCTGTCCATCCTGTCCCCTCCCCCCTCCTTCCCAGCAGCTGACCGCTTTTTACTCCAGCAAAGAAAGACCTCCCTGATGGTGCTGACTGAGACATCAGTGTGTGTTCACACCAAGAACAGAGTCTCTAAACTCGCCATGAATTTATACCCGCAGTCCCTGCTCTCCTGCTCCCACAACGTCCTCCTTGGCCAACCCTCGCTCCTCTACTCCTCTCTCCCTCTTTCTCATCTACCAACTCTTCTCCTTCCATCTCCCCTGATTCTCCTTATCACTTCTCAGTGTTCATTTTTTTTCAACCAACGCTCCTTCCTGATCTCCCTCTCTTACTCCAGCTGTCACTCCTGTCTCTTTGGACCAACCTTCCAGTCCAGTTTTAATTGACTTGGAGTGACATGCAGCTGAGACGCTAGGAGCAGTCCTCCTGGGGAGGTCAATATGTACAGATATATGGGGTGCCTCAAACACCAACTGGACTCCACAGAATCAAGAGTGGCTGGCTACAAGGTATTAGAGGCAAGTGACTTTTCAAAGGAGATTTTCTTATATTTTTAAGTCCCATTGCAGAAATGAGGCCATGCACACAATGTGAAGTACTTTGATGTGATACATGATACAAATACAGTCCTGAGAATTATAACATAGGTTTAAGCAGCGTAGCTTGAGTTGATGTTAGCTGTTAAGACCATGAAACCAAACAGCTATGATGCCTGTTTCTGATTTCCTCTCATTTTCCCATGACTATTATGCAATACGTTTTAATACAAGAGATACAGCATTTGTTCAAGGTCAAAGTGAAACATTTGTTAAAATAATATAACATGATATTCATTTTTGCCTTGAGAGACTGCTACACCTTTCACAAACGATTTTTGAGCACAGTTAGCCTTTTATTTGATTATACTGTGCTTTATCATCCATCCATCCATTTTCTACCATTTATCCTCACATAGTGTTGCCTATCCCAGCTGCCTTATGCTCCGTCCACACAACGGCAATGTTGCCAAAAGAATTTCCTTCTACATGGCAACGTGATAACGAGTGACAAGGACGTAATACAAGAATATGTCAGAGCTTCTCACTCTGGAATCTGTTTTATGATATATTCACAAATAATGACAAAACAACCTAATCAACTAAAGCCTGAATGGTCAGACAAAATAAACAAACAGAAGGGAAGACACCCAGACCAACCCACAAAGGATCATAGGATCTGAGCTCTTCCATCCATCCATTTTCTACCGCTTATCCTCATAGGGCTGCGGGGGGGCTGGAGCCTATCCCAGCTGTCTTAGGGCGGAAGGCAGGTCGCCACCTCATCGCAGGGCACATAGAGACAGACAACCATTCATGCTCGCATTGACACCATCTGGGCTCTTCCCTCTAACCTAAACCCAAAACAAACCCACTTACCTAATCAAAAAAAGGAAACCAACCAGTCAGAAACATAGAAATAACCACAAAAAAAAAAAAAAAAAAGGCAAAGCCACAATCAAGCTGATGTGGATCACCCGGACCAGGAGACAAAATAAACACTCAATACAGGAATGCATTAGTTTTGCCACCAGGGGGCAGCACACATAACAGTCGTGACATATTGCCAATACAGACTCTGTTGTTGCACTGTTTCTGAGGTTTCCTGGTCGAAGTTGGGCAGGTTTTTCACTGTGAGTGAAAATAGTAGTTTCACTGCTTATACATTTTTAATTCTGGAGAGCTTGAACAGAATTCCACAGCAACCTCAACACATCACACAGTTAAATAATGCATTCAAAGGCACATTGAACATCTCCAAGGTAAAGAGTAGAGGAAGAGTATATCTCCCCATGGTCTTGTAATCAAAATAAACATAAGTAAAAAACGCCAAGAAATACAATGTATTAAATACAAGTCAACAATAATATCACAATAGACCAGTGAATGCTTAAACAAATTATTTGCTGAGGACTGGTTGACAGTTTTAATAAACATCAAGGTTCATGTTTCTGTCCATTTAAATTCCCCAAGCTATATCAAAACCCCTACTTTTAATTCCACTTACTCATATATGTTTTTCCTTTAGTAACAGTACTCATAAATTAATCCCCAATAAAAATATCTATTATTATGCATCCATGCATCTACAACCATCTGTCTGTGACCGCTTATCCTCACCTTAGAGGGTCACGGGTGACATTGACAAAGAATTTGTTGAAACAACATGAGCCTCGAGGTGAGTCAGAATGTCAGTCCTCTAACAGTGCTCAGCAGGTGCTAGACAAATGGATGACCAGACAAAATGGCGGAAGACTAAAAAAAGCGGGAGCTGACCATTTGACCTCTGTTGTACAGTTTCAAACAGAGCTCTTTCAGAGCAGCCTGTATTTTAAGACAACAATGCATCTATGATGGAAAAACATCAGGGGGTGGTGAGCAGCCACAGCCGAATCCACAGACACACAGTACAATGTTTGGAGGTTTGATGAGTTTCTTGAGTTTGCTGAGGTTTGCTGGGATGCTGCCATGTGGAGTTCAAAATGGCCTGAAACCTGCTGAGTGGCACCACCACACTGGATGTCTACCATTAGTTTTATTTTGATTCATTTTAAGAATAATCATTTTTTATTCACTCCAGTTCAAACTACCAGTGAAGTGGATCTGGCTCAGTAATCGTCCACCAGTATTGAGTTTTTGTAATAACTGCACGAGAAAATGTTAAACTGAGGTCCTGCAAATCTGATATGGTGAACAAACACCATATGGAGAGGTAAACAAGTATAGTAAATGACACAAAAAGTATAAAAAATGACACAGAGGACAGAAAGTGGACAACTCCAGGATCAGCATCCTGGACATAATGCTTTTTGGGCATTTCCGAATTGTAAATAATAATTTCTGACAGCAAATAAAGGTGTATTGGCGCTGTTTTCGACCAACACATTTCCAATGACAAAATCTATACAGACATTAAATAATACATATATATTACATATATACATATTGCATATACATTTGTGAATTTCTCTGTGAGATGAATAAAGTACCTATCTAGCTATCTATCTACAGTGCATCTAGGAAACTATTCATAGCGCTTCACGTTTTCCACATTCTGTAATGTTAGCAAATTTATTACCAAAAAAAAATAAGAAATCACACATACATAATTATTCACAGCCCTTGCTCAATACTTAACTGATGCATCTGTTATATTGAATATATTTTTATGTTATATTGACTATAGCCCTATGACTTTGTGTGCCTTATATCTGTTTTTCTGTAATTCTGTATGTTATTAGTTAATCACAATGAATAGCTGACTTAAAATTTGATAATGTGATGACAGGATGCTCCTGCACCTCTCAAGCTCCATCAGGTTGAATGGGAAGCGTCAGTACACAGCCATTTACAGAACTCACACCAGTTTGAGGTCAAGAGTTCTCTGGAACAGGTTTTCATCCATGTCTTTGTACCTTGCTGCATTCATCTTTCCTCCCAGTTCCAACCACTGAAAAACATTAAAAACAGCATGATGCTGCCACCACCATGCTTCACTGTAGGCATGGTATTGGCTGTGCCTGGTTTCCTCCAAACATGACACCTGGCATTCACACCAAAGAGTTCAATCTGATCAGACCAGAGAATTTTGTTTGTCATCGTCTGAGATTACTCCAGGTGCATTTTGGCAAACTCCAGACAGACGCGATGTGCTTTTAACTATTGTAACACTGGTGGACGCTATTTAAGCTGTAGGATCTCAAGGATGATCAGTGGAAACAAGATGCACCTGACCTATCAATTTTGAGCTTCATGGCAAAGGTTGTAAATACTTATATGTGTTTTCTTACTTTTATTTATTTTATTTTTTTGATTAAATGTTGTGTGTAGATTTTTGAGGGAAAGAAATGAATTTATTCCATGTTGGAATAAGGTTCAAAAATTTTAATTAAAAAAAATCACATCAATTTGCAATCTAATTCTTTCCCGCAGTCAACTGTTTTTTGAAAATAACCCCATGCAGCAGGCAGGCAGAATTACGCCTAAGGAAGAGCACAGAGCCCATAATGCCTTTCACACCATGTCTGCATGTTCAAGTGCTGCCACCCATCTGCTCATCTCCTATTCTGTATGCATTTCTGTTTCTGCACACCTATTGCATCAATAGCAATTACTCTGTGTAAGCAGTGGCTGCCCATCTTTTACTTTGACTGGCGCTCACTGAAGGTCTCATTGTTTATGATGTGGACTTCAATCATATTAACGAATAAAGATGAACATTTTGTGTGTCACCCATAACTGTTGCATCTTTTGGGAGATTCATTACCTAAGCTCACCTCATTAACCTTAATTAGAAAGAAGCATATATTGTATCCACATGCAGTGATATTTATGGAGCCATTCAACTAAAAGAATGTGTAATTAAATAATTAAGTTACATTTCAGTCTGTATTTGATACCAAGTCGTGCATAAATATTGCACTGGAGTAAAGGATTTAGAGCACAGCATTAAAGAAAATATATGTTGTTTTTTTTTTTTTATTTGAACTGCTTCTCTCTCTCTGTGTGTCTGTCTCCCCCTGTCCCATCATTTTTAATGATGCTCTTTAAATGGAAATTCCTTAAACACTCAAATGGAAACTGTCCAGTCCCTAGGCCGTTGTAAAAACATGGACACTTAAGAGAATACCCATTAAGACACATGATGTATTCCTGTCACCTCTCATTATGCTGGAGAAAATACAGTTCTCCTTCTAATTTGCCAGCCTGATTTCTGTCATACCAGATAGAAGGCAAGATCTGACCATAATGACAGACTCTATTTTATTTTGATCCAGCCAAGCTGTTAAAATGTCTATAAGGCATGATGTCCACTGTTGAAACCATTAAACTGACAAACCTATCAGGGTTTAAATGTATTTTCTGTCAAATACCTTCACTGCAAAGAGTATGTAGTTTATTTTCACAAGGCAGTGAGCTCCGTGCTTATAGCAATGCACAGCTTCATTGCTATGTTATGATGCAGGGAATACAGTATGAAGTGGCTCGTGTAGAAATTGTCAGTGATCTCCTTTGCAGCTGCTGCATACAGTGTGCATTGGGGTGGTAAGACTGGTTTCAGGAAGTGTTCAGTCAAGTATGCAATATGCCAAATGTGATTTTAAAAGAAAAGCAATACTTAGGATGTAGCTTAAATTCAGTGAATTTGGTTATATATTAGATCACTGTAGTCTATTACATTTTGGAATACTGATTTTTTTCTCCTTAGCTTTTATCTCCAACATGCCAAAACTGTATATGTTTATTTAACTGTTTATATGTGTTCATGGAAAACATTGTGCGGAGTAAAAGTATGACAAGACTTCATTAGAGAATTAAACAATGCATTTTCCTGGTTTTAGTGTGAACATTGAAGTCAGATTTTAAATTTAAAGGTAATTCATTTCTTACATTTAGACAAAAGCCAGATGTAAGAGGCATGTTACTCCCCTGCCAAAAGGCAGATATACTGGTCTAACTGACATCTACACCAGACGGTCTGTCAGGATCAAGCGCACTAGTGGCTGAACAATTGTGATTTCTATCCAACGCATTGCATAATTTGTATTCGCATTCAGTAACCCTTGGTGGATATATCACTCACTGACCAGCCTGACATTCAGATGCACACTGCAGGAATCTCATTACTGCAGTTGGATTATGTTATAGTCTATGTATTTTTGGACATGAGTGAGTAGTATTATTGTCTCAATTAGCTGATCTTCGTTTTTTTTTAATTACAACATACTTAACATGAACAAATATCTTTGAGTTGAGTTGATTGAGCAATATATTTGAGAAATCTTGGTTAAATACAAAGCATATTAACATCATACTGATGAAAGTTTCATGAAATAATCCATTATTAATCACACTTGGCTCATTGCTGTGTTACATTTTAGTCTTTGATTGGCCATTTCATGCAAATAGAACTTTTTTTGCTGGTGACGTATTGTATCTCTCAATTTTGCCTTGAAGAGTCTCTACCACTAAACAAGTGTACTTTACTGTTGGGGTGGTGTTGGCATGGCTTGATCTTAACATCTACCCCAGAGGACAGGTGTGAAATGAAGACCACAAGCCACAGGGCCATAGCTCCCTTCAGGTGTCGAGCTATGTCAACAAACAATACAACATTGGCCAGTACTGGGGGCAATCATAATGTCCTCATGGATGGCTATGTATATAATGATTGAGGAGAGGGAGAGGTTGATGTAATACTCTATTAAACATAAATAAATGTGCCTTGGGCAGAAATGATAACAGCAATAAAAGACAGGTTAGGGAAAGGTCTGTATGTGGTGCACCTCTCATCTGCATGAGAATCAGAGTGCTCCTTTTATCATCTTGTGTGCAAAACATGGTGTTGCCGGCGGCCATGCTCAGAGATGAGGTGTAACATTATGACGCATGAAAAGGCCAATTTCAGTTCCATGTGCTCCCGTACTCATTCTGGGAGCTCAGAAGGGGTTTGATTGCTGTGTAAAGTGCGTGGAACAACACAAAGGCCCAGAGGTGCCTTTGAATTTTGTGAATGCATTGGAAAGGACTCAAAAGTGGTAATTATTTCTCTTTTGTACAATTCTAAATAAAAAAATCTTATCTTCAAATAAAAAGCCCACAACACTCTGTGGCTCCTGTAATCTATTTCTTATCAGACACCAAAGATGATTTTTTTTCTCTCATACTTCTTAAGAGCTTGCTACTTGTAATGCCTGCAGATAAAATTAAATGTTTGTTAAATCTTTCATATGCCAAGTCAGCTCAGATGTCCACTGGGTATGAAAGATTGAAAATTATTGACACCTTAAGGCATGGAGAAAGAAATGTAATATAGAATGTAATATATTTGAAAACATTTTAATTATTAATTAATTAATAAATAATAAATAAGTCACATTATTTTATTTCCTTTTGTTGATATACAATGTTTAACATCCCTTTAATTCACTGTGAATGTCAGTGTGTCTTCTTTGGAAGTATTAATATTCATTTTCAGATGGACCTGGTGTCAGCACACAGTGTTTCAGCTTGTTGTGTGGTTTAAAGTGGTGAGAGCAGATGATGACAGTTGGGTGCATTACACCGTGGGATGAATGACAAAAAGTGACAAGGCAACAGCCGACTGTAATATTTGTCCTCTGCAAATGTTTCACTCTTCTCTGAAGCTACGGGCAGCAAACCAGTCACTTTATTTTGACCTGTAATTGCAGCGCCTGCTGCTGGACAATCATTGCCATTTTTAAACTGTTAGAAAACCTCCAAAAGTCCCCAAAGTTTCATCAAACTGGAGTCAGTCACTGCGTTCACATGGACAAGTTTAATCATATAATGAAGGCATCGAAAATGTATCAAATTCATGTGCACAGGCTAAAGATTGTATAGGGACTGGATTCGCGAATACGATAGGAACCCCTGGCTTAAGACGTTAATCTGCTTTGTGCCTCTTGTGAACAGTATCGTATCCCATTCGCATCCTGTGCATGCTCGAGTATTTTCGCCGGGGATTTCACTCTGAAGTGGAAGGACGCGCCGACGCCGTTATAAATAGTAATGTTGTTGCCGTAAAATTCAAACGATACCATGGCTTCGAAGAAATAAACAACTCACTTTTGGACGGACAAGGAGACATGTCAACCGGAAGTAGTTCTAACACCAATTATTGAAAGGGCTACAGCGCCACCTAGCGTAGCGGAGTCAGCCAGGTCGCTGACCATTATCTGAATTAAATGAACTCCATGTGCACCTGGATTATGGGACACACAACCTGCTGAGTTGCAACATCGAATTTGGTGAAATCCAGTATGATCCCGCCATGTGACTGCAGTGAGTGTGGTCTAAGGCATATAGGAAGAACACATATACACACATCCCAGACCTGAAAAACAGTCAAATAATGATGAGTAGACCCAATTACTATGTAGTTTCTCCATATATCAAGAAGCAGACCATGACATTACTAGAGGGAACAGATTCTCTTATAGGCCATGGTTTCCCAGGATATGTTGCACTACGTAACCCATTACTGTTAATTATATCTGATTTAATTTTAGCTCATGATCTCAGCCTCACCTTTTACTGTTCACTCTCATTTCCCACTGCTGCTGTTGTGCATTCAACTGGCAAAATACAGGATGATTTTATTGTGAATCAGCCACAGTGTTGGTAGTGTACTTTGTCATTTTCTATATTTATCATAATTTTTAAATTTTGGAAGAGAGTAATGCAACATGAGTGACTTGATGAGCTGTATCAAATCGATACAGTCAATTATATTGACAGAGTAAGTTTTGTTGCTCTATAAACAATGCTATTATTACCGAGCTATTTTTGTCGGGGAGTGTTTGTTGTATTAAAACTGAATTTGTTGTTACCACGGTAACCACAGAAGTCGGTGAAAATTTCGAGATTACAACATTAAAGCGCAGCTTTAAAGAGCAGCATCCAACAGCTGATCTGCTTCGTCTGAAGGTTGTGAATGAAAGGAGCTTTCGGATTATAGAATAGATGTCACAGTTTCAGTTCAAAAGGTGGACCAACATACAAGACAACAAAACTTATTCAAGCAGGCAGGTAAAATGAACTGAAGGAAAAACGTTAAAAACTAAAACCTGTTTGCAAAAGAACTGAGAGCAAACAAAATTGGAGGGAGCAGGCTCAGGCAATACAAAGGCAAAACACTCAATAAACTGAATTGAGGACAAACTGGTATGACATAACAGTTCTGCTAATATTGATATAGGTATTATTGTATTTGTATTTGTAAAGGTGATATGTGAGAAGTAATTCATACTCGCTTGTGTAATGCACTCTTTGCTTCCATACAGTTGCAGGTGGAAGTGGGAACTATTTATTTGGGTATTTGGGTATTAATTACTTTAACATGAGATGATGAAAGGTGAAATGTCATCTGACAGAAAATAGTCCTCTTTGGTCCTCTAGATCTTGATTTTAGTTGTTGACCACAGTGTATAGCTTAGGCACAGAGTCGAGTGTTCAGGCTGTATTTTTACTGCTCTTCAGAAGGGAACACTGATTGTGAAAGCACAGTAAGCTTCAAAAGCTGTCAATATGCGCCAGCAGAATGTCAGTGGTCTGTGGTTTGCCTCTGGCATTTCTGGTACATTTTGTACTAAGTTCATTATGTCAATGACAACTCATTGTCTGCTCTCCTCTCGCCTCTCTATTGTCTCTTCTAAAGACAAGAAATATGTGTGAAGAGTATAGGTTGCATGCTCTCTCTGAAAAGTATGGATAAAACCAGATTCCTAGATTAACAGCAGTGTCATCCCTGCAAGGTCAGGTTGCAATGTTAGTTTGTAATCTTATGAGCTGACTGTCCTGGCCTTTTGCCACAGAGTGCACAAACAATGTATTTAGAGAATGAGTCAGGCTGCATGTCTCTCCAGGGACGGCAGACATGAGTGATATTAATGGAAACCATTGAAACCAAGAAATTTCACACCAAAGCACGACCCGTGGATGGGTAGCTGTGACTGGCAACAAGCAGACAGGGTGACACATTTCAGCCGGGCATTGGCAGTTTTTTTGGTTATGGGTGAGGGTGGCACACACAATGTACCACATTAAATGTTGCCTCCCTTCTCTGCCAGGGTGACCTCTGTGGTCAATTACAGGGGAGGCTAATGCTTTGGCTGACATATCTATTTGAATGGATGAAATGTTTTTCTCATTCGCTGACATAGGAGATCACAGGCCTATTATCATCACAATAGCCGTATACACAAGCTTATGCTAATGCATCCTCACACAGTAGTGACGGTCAGGCCCACCGCATATTAGCTTTGTGTTTGAAAGAATGGCGAGTGTGGAGAGAATAGGAGGGATAAATTCAGGGTTGCCTGGATATCACTGTCATGCCACTCACTCAAAGATAACTAAGGTCTGTTTTTCCAGTGGTAATAATAACATTTAATTAGTTTATTTGAACTAATTTTGTGGCTGCATTGAGTTGCTGAAGGCATTGTAGCTCTGAGGGAATCTGACAACTAAGTCATTAACGAATGTGACATTTGTGGCCAGTATCAAGACTCATTGAGCCTCTGATCACATAATGAGCTACTGTACTGCAAATGTAGTCAATTTCACATTGAACATTAAATCAATGCCCAGTCCAAAAGGCTAAATTCTAACATGTTCCCAATGTCATGAAGTGAGAGGCTCCCTGTCTGTTCTACATGTCCTCCAGACTCGCCCATCCACTTTTAACCAGACTGAGAGCACCTTGTGGACTAAAGTAGGACGAGCACATTGGCCCGAGGTGCATGAAGAAATGGAAAAACAGCAGCCCAGCTGCATATCAGACCAGGCAAATAATACAGCTGACTCCTCCTGGGAAACAACCCTTAATTAGGCCCCTCCATGTTCATCCGTGCCAGCACCCGAAGAAAAGACGTGGAAGAAAAAGGCTCCAGTGGGGTTTCGGATATGCCAGCGGAGATTTTATGTGTAGGGCCATTCTGTGACTCCATTTGTGTTGGCTGCTGATATCCTCTGCTGCCTGCCTCATTGTCTCTCTGGATGAAGTGGACATCCTCATCAGGCCCCAATGAGCTATGTGCATGGTGAAGGACTAGATAGTAAGAAGTTGTGTGTGTGTGTGTGTGTGTGTGTGTGTGTTTGTATTGGGGCTGTGAGCAGCTGTCAGTAGTCATCCCATCTGAGAGAAAAAGTCAACCGTTTTGCCTCCTGCACTCTGTTTGATTCCACTGCTTGCTCAGCCGTGAGCCTGTTTGGGAACACTTGACATGCATATTACAGTACCTTATCGATGAGGGTGCGCATAACAGGTGTTTACAGAGTTTGAATGTAAACATAAGACCCCCACACACACACACACACACTCACTAAAACATGTACCCATGTATAGCCATATAATTGTAGTCTATAGTGTACTCATGAGTGTTTAATTTTTGCTTGGTTTATGGTGAAAGCTTGAGTCATTCCTGCATCTTTAAAGAGCTGCGAGAGTTGGTTTCCAACTGTCCAAACACAAGTCCAAGCTGCCACCTTGATTAGACCGCAATCAGAGAAGGGTTGGCGACAGAGAGATGTAAAAAGACTGACTGTCATGGTTGTACATACACACTGAGGCATCTGTCTGTCTGTCTTTCTTCCCGCATGCCGTATCCAAAGTCCTGTCCTGTTTGCTACCTTTCATTCTTTCAAGTGAGAACCCCTCTTTTATAATGACCTTCACACTGCACATCCTCTTATGTGAAAAGTTCAGTCAGGCTCCCCACCACCATTGGCTAGTCTCTGGCTGTGATAAGTGAAGACCCTAATCTTTGGCCTAATTTGCTGTTTTTGTACAATATTTTCGCCCCTTTTCAGGGCATTATTCGCTCCACCTGCCATATACTTCCTGATTATTTGATGTTGCACAGTCCTCACTGCCCTGCACATGGACAGCTCTGACAGTGACACACCTGCCATCACCACTGTCACTTACTGCCCTCTGCTGGCCTCATCAGGCATTTCATTTGTTTGCATCCTCCCCTATTTTTCTGGTAGTCAGGCTAAGAAAAGGAGATTTCATGGAATGGTTGATTGAGCAGTAATTTAGTAGTTTCACTTGGTTGTAATTGTATTAGTACATTTGTTGGTGTGCTTCCTTATGACTACCCTGCGGGCCTCGAAAAACAATTATTTACAGAGCATTCTCCATAGCCGCTCCTTCCCTCAACCAACTTGTCAACTTTTAAATCACTGATCAAAACTCACCTTATTAGATCTGCTTTTAACGTGTAATTAATGTTGGGCTTTATGTTTTATTGATGTATTGATTATCTTAGCTATTTGAGGATTAATTTAGCTTTGTAAAGTGTCTTTGAGTTTTGTGAATATAAATAAAATGTATAAATAAATAAAATGTATTATATTATTATTATGGGCGGCATGGTGGTGTAGTGGTTAGCACTGTCGCCTCACAGCAAGAAGGTACCGGGTTCGAATCTCGGGCCCAGGGCCTTTCTGTGTGGAGCTTGCATGATCTCCCCATGTCTGCGTGGGTTCTCTCTGGGTACTCTGGCTTCCTCCCACCATCCAAAAACATGCATGGGGATTAGGTTAACTGGCTAATTTAAATTGACCGTAGGTGTGAATGTGAGTGTGAATGGTTGTCTGTCTCTATGTGCCCTGCGATGAGGTGGTGACTTGTCCAGGGTGTACCCTGCCTTCCGCCAGTCCCGCCGCGACCCTATGAGGATAAGCGGTGGATAATGGATGGATGGATATTATTATTATTATTATTATTATTATTATTATTATTGTTGTTGTTGTTGTTGTTGTTTGGCAGAAGATTCTGCCTGACCAGGTGTCACTCTCACACAGTGTAGCATGGGTTATCATCCTGGATTGGCACATTCCAGCTTCATATTATCATGCTCAGCAGTTTTGTCAGCTGTGGTGGATGAGTAGAAATACTAGCTTAGTTCAAGATTGCGTTTTCTTGTGTCCCCTCAAGATCTCAAAACTTTGAACTAGCATACAATAACAAAAGTAAAAACAAAAAAAAATACCACATTGTGCAGATGGTTCACTCCGTGCTTGAGAGTCCCCTGCAAAATTTCAGTGCCACCATGTTGAGAACAAGTGGCTTAAAATAGCTCCAACCACTTTGGATTTGACTACAGTCAGTGAAGGGGATGATGTGTTGCAAGCACCACCACCACCCCACCCCCCCTCCCCCCAGCACAGAGGTTGGAAGGGGAGGACATATTGCTGCTATGCTAGTCTTTGCTTGAGTGCGACTAATAAGAACAGGAAGTCCAGCTAAAGGGCTCTCCTCCTGTAACCACAGCCATAATGAGGTCTGACATCCAATGGATTACTCAGACTTATTTAGCAAAGGCTGTCTCATTTTTCCACTTGCCCTCCAGTGTCCTCAGCTCTTGCCATTGGTTGAACAAAAGGCAGCATTTTTAGTGCCTTTCACAGCACACAGACATCAGTCAAATATTTTATATTTATAATCGTTCAGCGATAAATGTCTGACATGATTTCTGGTTCCCTTTGGTCAAACTCAGAATGACTAGTGATACATTGTGAGCAAATCTCATGTAAAGCAAATGTTGTCATTTGGGAGATGTTTTATAACTGTTGCATCAAATGTGAGGAGACAGATCTGAAGCCACGAGGCCTTCATTCAACACTGAGAGCCCAAGTTCATGTCACCTCCATGCTAGCTTCTATGATTTAGTGTAATCTTTCAGCAAGCATTGCATGTATTAGTGTTCCATGGGGTTATAGCTATATACAAAGATAAATGGGCGCACAACATCTACTTTTAAATTGATGTGGCAAATGATTATGGATTATAACATTATTTACACATACATTTTACACACCTCATAAAAACATAATTTATGATAAATGAAGGATTTCACCAACACTTTTGGGATGACCAGCTAATCAGAATGCAGATAATTTCTAATCACAGCTGATTTTTAGTCATATTTTACATTATTTGAGTTTTAAAATGGGTTAAATGTGCATTCCTTGTTTGATGTTGAACCCTGTCAAAGGATAGTTTATGTAGCTTTATGATACACAATAAAGTGTCTTATCTTAAAGTGCTAGCAGGTGCTGCATATTCACAGGAAATGACCGTATGTGTGGTAGAAAAAAAGAGTGCTTAAAACATGAATCATCATCGTTACTAATTCACTCAAAAAGAGGCCTTCAAAAAGAAACCGTCGTTTGAGATCCACTCACTTGTAACCAAAAAGAGCTTGTTTGATCGATGAAATGCCTGTGAAGGACTGCTCACCTCTGGAAGTCTTCTCTGATCAGCAGGAAGTGAAACACCAGCTGGGTTGGTCCTTTTCTGCTTTTGTGTTCTCTCTCTGGTGCTTCCTTGTACTCAGCCAAAGCTCTGTAACAGAAGATAAAGCTCATATGTTACCAAGACAGGAGGAAATGGAGCTTGGCACTTTGGAGAAGGCCACTCACAACTGTATTTACACCATTCTGGAGGGGAGCTCATGCCATGCTAAACTCAATGTGCCCTCACCAGAGAAATGTTGTGTCTGCACAGAGAGAGCTTGGTTTGTTTAGAGAGCCCTCCCTATAGGCATATACAAAAAAGAGGGGTTGCCTTTTAATTGAGGGGGTAATTTATCGCTTGACTTGCTAATTAAATTGTGCCTTCAACCAGCCTGCCTAACACTGTGACTGCACGAGCTAGCACTGGAGCAAGGTATGGAGTGGAAGGCTTTGCCTGTTGCAAGACAAGACGGGGGAAAGAAAGGAGAAAGAGTTACAGGGAAGAAGGATCGAGAGAGAAACAAAGGCAGGCCTGTTAGCGAGGTCAGGGAAGAGGCAAAGAGATGTAAGGGGGACCAAAACACATTCCCTCCTGCATAGCATCATTGATCTCCATGTTGTAATGCCACAAGTTACAGAAGTAGAGGGTGTTCACATGCACATGTAAGCTCCAATTAGCATTGCGAAAGTGCTTTAATGGGACACCCCTTCAAAGCCTCCAGTCATATATTTCTCTTTGCATTTGTGTGTCTTTGCCTCGGGATACTGACCTTTGAAATATATTATTTCAATCACAATTGGTTCTAAACCTCTATGTGTCTCACTGCCCAACATGGCTTCAGTGATAATGAAAAACTAATAATGCTCTGCTTCTGCTTTTAATGCAGAATTTCATTTCTTATTGGTTTCTTACACCCATTTATTGTTTAGAATTGATATTTTACATTAAGATTGCTAATGTTAAAACTTAAAAAATTGTGAATGTAAAGGTTGAAAGCTTGCTCGTTGGTCAGAAGTTAACACTGTATGTGTACAAAATACAATTAAGTACAATTAATTATCTGAGTGGTGAGGGAGGTGAAATTAAAAAATGACAGAAAGATAAATAAAAGCAGCATTTTCTGTTTTTACATTGTGCAATAAAAAAACTCAAGAAAGAAATGTGTCTGTCAGGAATCTAATCTTAATTCTCCAGGTACACATAATGTGAGGTTTCCACGACAAGCACCCAAACACACCACTCGAAACAATCTTTCAGAATATGAGTTTTGCTGCCACGCACACGAGCGCACACAGGGAAATCACAAACACGCCTTTCCAATCTGGCTGAAGAGGCATGCCAAAACCTAAACCTACACCACTCTAATGAACCTGAACCACTAATTCCAAACTAGAAACAAAAATCACTCATTATCTCACTCACTCACTCACCAAGAAACAAAAAACTCACCAATGAGGCAAAAGGTGTAACCTAAGAGAAATAAATAAATCACTCACTGTGGAGGCTAATAAATCTAACTAGAAAAAAATTTCTGAAGAAATTTTAATATGTGCCTGCACACATGACGCCGGACCCATGCGACGCTGGGCCTACATGGCCCGTCCCAGATTCATGTTGCGAACAAACACACCTGTCCCAGATTCATCGGGCACACACACGCACCAACATTTAGTCACACTCTGCTACTGATTGTGAGCTGACCTGTCGAATCACCTCTCGTATAAAAAAAAAACTAAAAGGAGTAGAGCTTAGATTTTTGCACATGAATGATGCTATGGTGATGGAGGTTCATGCATATCACCTAATTCTGCTGGCCACCCCTGCATGGCTTCGGCACCCCATGGGGCACCCCTATGAAAAAGTCTAGGTGCGCCCCTGGTCTGTCTCCCACACTGGCTCTGACTGACTGCCACTGTTTTCAAGCTGAGTCGGACCATGCAGACCTCCTCTGAATAACTCAAGAACCGTAAGGAGTACGGCTTTGGGGTTTGGACGAGAGGTGGCAGAAACTCGCGGTGATTGCAGAGGTGTAAATTTTACGTCTCTAGCCCACTCGAAAGGCAGGTTAAACACAAGAGGTTTCTCTGCTTTCTCACGCCTTTTACTCTGTAAATTAACATTGGGCCCAATGGAGAGATTTTTGGAGGTGCCACCATAATTAAGGGTTTGGAGTCAAAATTATAAATCTCAGAGACATAAGAGACACATCACTACGACCGGGACGAGATTTCCAATGTTTTGTTGTAAAAATTATGTTGGTGGGGTGTACGTAGCCCTCAGAATCGCGATTTCAAAATATTTTTTTCTGACATTTCTGAAACTGCTCCCCACTCTGCCCCCACTCTAGCCCCAAACATTCCATACAATACACACCCATATTAAACTCTGATTTTTACATAATAAAAAAGAAACCCGGATACTAGATACTAATAAAATGCGTTGGCAGCCAATACACACATTGTAAATGTTTGGGGGGGGTTTATGTGTTTTTTTTCATCATTTTTCATCATTCATGTGTGTTTTTGGACCTACTACAAGCATTGCTCAGAATCTTGGGGGACCCCCCCCAAAAGGAATAGTAATTTAAAAAAATTAAAAAAAAAAAAAAAAGGCACATGACCACTGGCTGATGATGTCACTAAACTGACTACTAGTTCTATAGTTCTAATGATACAACACAGAATGCCTTTGAGCTTGAAGATGTTCCAGTGCCTTTATCTGACACTTCAGGTGGTAAACTCTCACTATCTGGACATTCATCAGAGGAGGATTGTGTTCGTCAGACAAAACTGTTTTTCTTCAGAGGAGGACGACAGAATAGCGGAGATTACGTTCATCATACAACATTTTTCTTCTTGTCTGTAAAAAATGGTGTCTGTTCCCGAGTTGCGAAAGCATGACATCATCCCCAGCGGTTCGACGCAATACCTTGTGTTATCCGTAGTTGGAGAAGGAGCTTTTGGCAAAGTTGCCAAATGCATCAATTTGAAAACAGCTGAATCAACTGCTTTAAAAATTCAAGACAGTTATGATGGCAGCGCAGAAGTGAAAATGATGCAGAAACTTGAGGCTCTCGATCACGAGAAAGCAAACTTGGTGAGATGCACGGAAAATTTCATGTACCAAGGGATGTCTTGCCTTGCTTTTGAGATGTTGGACCAGAGCCTTTGGGACTTCATGGAATGGAGACCATTGTCTCTGAACGAAATCCGGCCGATCGCACATCAGCTGCTGGTCACACTTAGAGAACTAAAGAGTGTGGCCATCATTCATGCAGACCTGAAACCGGACAACGTTATGCTGGTCAACCACAAAGATCAGCCCTTCAAGGTGAAAGTGATCGATTTTGGACTGGCCCTTTCAGCCTTTGAGACAGAGAGTGGAATGGAAATTCAAGCCTTGGGATACAGAGCGCCAGAGGTGATGCTAGGTCTCCCCATATCTGCAGCCGTTGATATGTGGGGACTGGGATGCATCTTGGCTTTTCTCTATTTAGGCACTGACCTCTTCCCTTTGAGTTCTCCTTACCACATCATGAGAGCTGTTTGTCAGCTGCTCGGTAAGCCAAGAGTTGACACGCTGAATGCTGGGAGGTACACAGACCAGTTTTTCACCAAGGAATGGTACTCAACAAACTCTCCCAGCTGGAGAATGAACACACCAGAGGAGCACATGGACATAACTGGCACTGAGCCCGAAAGGCCAGAGTGGCGCTTTCACGATGCTGGAAACTTGTCAGAAGTGGTAGCCCTCTACTCAAAGGAAACTGGAGATGCTGAAGTTGAGGACAGGTTAGCATTTGTAGACCTCCTGGAACAAATGCTTGATCCAAATGCCGACACAAGATTGAAGCCCAGACAAGCACTGAGGCATCGTTTCCTCACCATGGATCACTTGGAAAAGGACACCAGCTCTGTTTATGCAGAATCTGCCTTTGAGTTGATGACTGTGACCCTTCAAGGTGATTTAGATGACTCCAGTTCTGAAGACGTAGAGACACCATTTTTCCAACAGGATTATCCAGACACTGACTGTTTCTGTCATGAGGTAGACTCCTGGGGATCCAGCAGCAGTCTACCAAATCAAGATAAACAGGAGTCAACACCTCAGCTGATGCAGTCAGAAAACAATAGCATATTCTGCATGGACTCTGAAGAGTACGATGTGTTTGGTTCATATGAAGCACGTCATGAGGTAGACTCCTGGGGATCCAACAGCAGTCTACCACATCCATATAAACAGGATTTGACACCTCAGCTGATGCAGTCAGAAAACAACAGCATATTCTGCATGGACTCTCAAGAGTATGATGTGTTCGATTCATATGAAGCACATCATGAGGTAGACTCCTGGGGATCCAGCAGCAGTCTACCAAATCCAGATAAACAGGATTCAACACCTCAGCTGATGCAGTCAGAAAACAACATATTCTGCATGGACTATGAAGAGTATGATGTGTTCGATTCATACAACGTACATCATGAGGTAGAGTCATGGGGATCCAACAGCAGTCTACCAAATCCAGATAAACAGGATTAGACACCTCAGCTGATATAGTCAGAAAACAACAGCATGATACGACAGACTTTCTGCACCTGTTTTCCCAAAGTTTTCCCAAAGAGGATTAAATCAGAGTTTGGTGGACCAGCCTGGCTTAGAGAGATGTTGAAGATGTCTGTGAGGACATCAGCCAGCTGGTTAGTACAGTCCCTGAGCACATGCCCAGGTATATTGTCTGGTCCTGCAGCCTTCTGTGGGTTGACTCTGGAGAGGGTCCTTCTCACATCAGCTGTGTCCAGGCGCAGTACCTGCTCCTCATGAGGAGGGGGGGTCTTGTGTGCAGATGCGTTGTTTGTGGCTTCAAACCGTGCATAGAAGTTGTTGAGTGCATCAGGGAGGTGGGGGTCACTGTCATTGATCAGTGGTGTAGTTTTGTAGTCCATTAGGGACATGCGTCTGGTGTCCCTGGTATCACAGAAATATTTTTTGATTTTCTGCACATACTGCCGTTTTGCTGATCTAATGGCATGGGACAGCTCAGCCCTTGATGACCGGAGGGCCTCTCCATCCCCCCACCTGAAGGCTGCAGCTCGTGCTCTCAGCAGGGCATGGACCTCAGCTGTCAGCCACGGCTTCTGGTTGGCACATGTTGTGATGGTCTTTACGACTGTGACATCCTCAATGCATTTCCCTATGTATCCAGTCACTGAGTCAGTGTACTCCTCTACACATGTGTGCTGTCCATAAGTACCTGCCTCCCTGAACATAGTCCAGTCTGTGTCCTCAAAACAGTCCTGCAGGGCTGACGTGGCTCCCTCCAGCCAGACTCTGATGGTTTTCTGTGTCGATCTGGAGCGCTTCAGCAGTGGTGTGTATGCTGGGAGTGGCATAACTCAAATGTGGTCTGAAGAGTGGGGGTAGGGGTAGCTTTGTATACTCCATGGACGTTGGTGTATAGCAAGTCCAACATGCTATCCCCCCTTGTGACAAAGTTCACGTGCTGGTAGAACTTTGGTGCTACAGTCTTTAAGTTAGCATGGTTGAAGTCACCTGCTACAGTGAAAAAACCCTCGGGATGGCTTGTTGCTCACTGATGATGCCGTGGAGCTCATGTAGCGCCTCATTTGCATTAACGCTGGGGGGATGTACACAGCCACCATGATAATAGCAGTGAACTCCCTCGGCAGTATGACAGTATGGCCTGCACTTTACCACTAACAACTCCAGATGCAGTGAGCATAAACACACAGGCCACCACTGCGGGTCTTACCGGAGGTTGTAGGGTCCCTCTCCGCACAGAATGGCGTTAATACCTGTAGCTGTATGGCTGTGTCCGGGATGTTGCTATGCAACCACATATTCGTGAAGATAAGCACACAGGATTCCCTTGTTTCAGACTGGGTGTTTAGTTGGAGTCTGAGGTAGTCCATTTTATTTGTGTGTATGTGTGCGCGCATTGGCTGTAAACATGCAGTTTAGGTGTTAGTTATGTGACCAAGTCAGGCAGTAAAAAGACATGGTTCACTGTCCCATGCCCATCATGTACATTAAAAGGACATGATGGACATGTGCAGCTATTCCCTGAAGTCACAAGTATGTTTGCCTTTGCTGCTGTACAAATACACATAACACTGTGAAGTGCACAAGCACGTATGACAAAAGTTCACATCTGGTGACCTCGTCGATATCCCATAACACTCTGTCCATCACTGTCACCCAAGGGAGAGGAGCAAGTGAGGAAAACCGTGGGTAACACAAGGATACATATTGTGGCTGTGACGATTCCCCTGGTGTGATTGCATGCCTTCATTCAGTGGAACACTTAACTGTAACACACCAATGCAAAAATGTATTATAAATAATCGTGTCTTTGATCCAACATGACATCCATGACTGAAATTTGTCACAGCTACAATGAGCAGCTTGTTGTTGCATTAAAAAAATGTTTCCCCAAGAATGTTATGAATTTATTAAACTAAAACTGTTTCACGCTAGTCCATTTCCAAGAGATGCTGCTTGTGTAATTAAACTGAAATACAATTTTCAAAGGTAACATTGACTGAATTTTAACAGTGGTATTATGTCTGGTTTTTGGCCAGTTCATATTCCTTTTTTACAAAATGACCAAAACTAAAAGCCCAGCAACATTTGTAACTTGAAAGGAAAACACCATTCATCTTTTTCTTTCTCATTTAAATTCCACATCTTCAGCTGATCTGTTTTTCTACAAAACATGGCATTACACAACAAGTGAATATTTTTGTCTGTTGCTTCGTGCTACTCATCATGTTTGAATGCACTGAAAAAAGCCACAACTCTCACAGCAGCAACAACATTCATATTGGGATTAAACGCTATATTCTATCATTTTACAGCATAATGCATAATAAGTCGCTAAAATAAACTACAAAACTACATTGTTAACGAGCTATTGGTGTGTCGTGGATGATGATGATGATGATGATGAAACTATGAGGAATGAAACAAAACATGATTTGAATGAACAAATGCATAATGAAGGCATTATCTCATCCGTCAGAAACTGCATGTGACCTTTTAAGTCGTTACATCTGGTTCTTCCCAGAGTGTAGTGTGTTAAAAAACAACCAGTCAGACTGTAAACTGATGAGAATCAACACAAAACTAATTTTGCTATAAAAATACACATTCATTAATTAACTCTGTGGACTAAACGATACTGAGGTACAAAGGATGTTTCACAGCACCACTTTCTACATATCTCCATCACCAGACAGGAATGTGTTCAGTGCCAGGCTGCTGTCTCCTCTGACAGACTGAGGAAATCATTTGTCCCACAGGTCATATGACTCTTCAACTCCTCCTCACAGAGATAGACTTTCCCATTCACTTTTTAACCTGCACTTTACCTTATCTACTGTGTATGTGTATACTATTTTTGTTAACACAAATAAATCAGCTGAGCATCAGAATGGGGAAAAAAGGTGATTTAAGTGACTGGCATGGTTATTGGTGCCAGACGGGCTGGTCAGAAACTGCTGATCTACTGGGATTTTTGCACACAACCATTTGTAGGGTTTAAAGAGAATGGTCTGAAAAATGAGAAAATATGCAGTGAGTTGGGTGGATGAAAATGACTTGTTGATGTGAGAGGTCACAGGTGAATGGGCAGACTGGTTGGAGATTATAGAAAGGCAACAGAAAAGTAAAGAAACTGAGGCTACAATGCACACAGGCTCATCAAAATTGGACAGAAGAAGATTGGAAAGATGTTGCCTGTTCTGACGAGTCTTGATTTCAGCTGCGACATTCAGATAGTAGGGTCAGAATTTGGCGTAAATAACATGAAAGCATGATCCATCCTGACTTATATCAGTGGCTCAGGATGGTGGTAGTTGTGGTGGTGTAATTATGCGGGGGATATTTCTTTCCTTAGTATCAATTGTTTAACCGCCGCAGCCTACCTGAGTATTGTTGCTGACCACATCCATCCCTTTTATGACCACAGTGTACCCATCTTCTGATGGCTAATTTCAGCAGGATAGTGCTCCATATCACAAAGCTCATAGCATCTAAAACATGTTTCTTGAACATGACAATGATTTCACTGGACTCAGTAAGTCCGTGGTCTCCACAGTCACCAGATCTCAATACAATAGGGCACCTTTGGGATGTGGTGGAATAGGAGATTCTCATAATAGATATGCTGCCAACAAATCTGTAGCAACTGTGTGAAGCTGTTATGTCAATATGGACCAAAATCTCAGAGAAACATTTCCAACACCTTGTTGAAAGTGTGCCACAAACAGTTCAGGCAGTTCTGAAGGCAAACGTGTTTTATCAGTGTCTATGTGTTTTATCATTGATTCAATGAGTCTCTGTTAGTAGTTTAGTTATGTTAGTTAAGTTAAGTTAGTCAAATAATCATTTTACTTTAGGAAGAACTTAGTTATTTCATGTGTCTGTATATAAAAGGGCAGCACGGTGGTGTAGTGGTTAGCCCTGTTGCCTCAAAGCAAGAAGGTACCGCCGTCGATTCCCGGCCCGGGACCTTTCTGTGTGGAGTTTGCATGTTCTCCCTGTGTCTGCGTGGGTTCTCTCCGGGTACTCGGCTTCCTCCCTCCATCCAAAAAAACATGCATGGGGATTAGGTTAATTGGCTAATTTAAATTAAATTGTTAAATTGTAAGTTTACCCAGTGGGCACCACTGGGGTCCGTTCAATGAAGCCCATACGGAAGTAACGTAAACTTGCATTCTTTCCAATAACCAGCAGGGGGCAATACTGGTGGTTTCAAAAAGAAGTCAGTTTGTATTGAAGTCTATGGGAAAATGATTTTCTCTCCTGCCGTATTACTTCTGTAAACACTATAAATAAGAGTTTTTGGTCTGAATGGTTAGGTTAAATAATGTTCTATCAGGGTGTCCATTTAAATATATAAGAAATAACACATAAAGCTTTGGGGCGTGGCTACCATGTGATTGACAGGTCTCTGCTGTCATTACATCCTGAAGAGGAGCTGATAGTCAGAAGAGTCACTGGCACTGTTTACTGGTAAGTAATGTCATGTTGAACCATAATTAGCATTCCAGTTAATATCACAGTTCATGGGATGATCAAGTTTGCTGCTGTAAAACTCCGTGTTACTTGCTGCTGTTTTTGCAGCCAATTAAAAGTCACTTCCAGTGAGCAAGATGACAGAGTGACATTTCAGCAAGCCTGCCAGGGAATCTGTCAACGAATGTTTGCTATTGTCTCACCAAAGCTGCAGTACTACATTATGTGTAGCTCTAGTATATATTTAGTTTCATTTTGCCATGCATCATTGAATGTCTGTGTTATGTTTTTCTGTCTTTTTTGTATAAAAGTGAAATTCCTACACTCAGGCTTCTCAAACATGGCCTGATTATTTTTTTATAAATGCATTTGTGTCTCGAAATACAATAAATATATAAGTCAAGAGTGCTTGTGAATAAAGCTCATGACCATCCTCCATAACGTCAATACAGTATGCATGAGAATAGAGTGCATTCATCAGCACTTGTTGCCATCGCCACATACTTCATTCTGTAGGATTTTTGCTATTGATTTTCTTTTGCTTATTATCTGCCAGGCACTGCAACAAAAATGATAAACGTGACATGGTTGGGAAGAGGCACCGTCATTGTGTATGAATTTAGATAAGACATTTAAAGCTCACTGCAGAAGTGTCATACATCAACTTATTATCCATTGTCAACTCCTCTCCCCTCTTTAGCTCTTTAGAAAGGGCAGTGTAGCCGTCGAGCCATCATTTGAAATCTGGCCTCATATGTTATATTTAATCTGCCTCTATTGGGCATCTCTGTGTCTTTAAAATCTGCGACTGAACACTGACAACATGTAATTGTCAAAAAAGTGATGTGCATTATAAGGGATATAAAAAAAATGTATTAATATTCTAAGATATTAATACTCATACTCATATTCAATAACACTTCTGTTGAGAGAGAGTGCTGCAGCTATACATAATGTACATGTGCAATACATCTGCAAATACATCTTTTATCTATTAATGATTAATACCACTGTTATTTATTCATTTATTCATTTATAAGTGAACACAGTCGGCCCACTGTGTTCACTTATGTTGTATATATGATTTCTACTGATGCTCTCATTCTTATTTTTTATATAGGCCCTTCTTATAATGTTATACCATCCACTTTGCTGCTGTAACAACGCAAATTTCCCCGTTTGTGAGATTAATAAAGTGAATCTTTAGTTATCTTTGTTATTTATTTATTTTTTTCTCACACATTTCCTGTTTTCAAGGGCACACTTCTCCTTTATTATGACAAAATGCCATTTACACTTTCTTTATTAATGGCATTGCCTCTGACTTCTGAGAAAACTGAAAATAATTTTGTTTCTCAGAGTCATTGAACAAGCATAACTCTTCTTGTGTAGCATCTTTGTTGACCCTATCCACCTGTTTCAAATGCTAATGTTATTCCAGTTGTGATTAGAAGGCATCCTTCCTTATCAAAGATATAGATTTAAAATGAATGAAGAATTGTGCATTGTGTATAAAACACACAAAACAAGGTGCAAAGAGACCTACTAAATACAATAGTGCATCATGCAGGGCAGTGAATCCCATTAAATTCAGATTAACAATGTCCACATAACATTGCAGGTGAAATCACAGCAGTTAGGCTATATGTAAAACCACAATGAAAAATAATAAAAGGTGCATTTAAGGCAATAATACATAATAGAATACAATAAAACAATTACAGAATGGTAAAAGGAGAGATTAAAAGGTACTCAGAGGATGTTAGAAGGATTTGGTGAAATCCTGCATCAGAGCATTTGATTCAGAATTGTCAATGATAAAACAGGACTTATTCCGTGGTTCATCACACCATGTATAGCTTTGAGTGCTATACATGGTTGTGTTTGGATGAAATGAAGGTGGGGTGGAGAGTGTTTGAGGCTTCTAGGTCTTTGGAGAGAGCCAGCTGTTACATGATAGTCTTATCGATCTCATTTCTCTTGGTAAGAAAGTCAGTAAGTATATGTGTGTGTGTGTGTGTGTGTGTATATATTTATATATATATACATGTATATATATACGTATACGTATATATATACATGTATGTATGTATATATATATATATATATATATATATATATATATATATATATATAGTAAATATATATGGTAAAACTTTACTTTCATCCTTTATATATATATGTATATACATATATATATATATATGTATATATATACACAGAGAGAGAGAGAGGTGAACTGCATGTTTTTTCCTTACATCACAGATTCATCATTTCCATCCTTTGAAAGGATGAAAGTAAACTTTTTCTGACACAAATCTGTCCTGTCAAAAAGGGATCAGGAGGTGATGATAATGACTGCTCTGAGCAATTCAAGCTTTGCCCATTGTGGTCATGATTACATATTATACGATTCCCTTTTTTTTAGAATGATCACTTTTCCAGCTATTTTCACTGAAAAGCTTCAACCAGAGATGAAGGCTCATCACTGAAATTTCATCACATCATGTTTGATGAGAATGAAATACTCCCATCACAGCTCTAGCCGCAGCTTTTTGGTTTTGAGAACTCTCCATGCCATGTCCTCTCAGTGGGGATAAAATGTGCTCACACCCATCCATCTCCATCCCATTTCTTATTCTCAACATCACACCCCTTTGGTTCTTCAGGTCAGCTACCTCAGACTAATTAGACAGTTGCATAGCAACAAGATGATGCAACAGTCCTTACACCCTTTTAGCTCTTGTTCTCTTTGGTTTTGGTAAAGCTCACAGCTTTGCTTTGTGTTTGTGTATAACAAGCAAGAGATACCTGAATGGCCTAATATCCTGCCATATTCACCATCACACACTGAACCATAAACATTTATGCTGATGAGGTCTTTAACTAAGCTAATGAATGCCTCGCTTAGCATATGTTTGACATCCTTGTTTCCAAACAACACACAGTGGTATTAATATTAACTATCTATCTTAAAGCATGGGGGCATGAAGGAACAACAGTAGATTTATTCTCATTAATATTTTAATGTATGCAGTAATTATCTGCTCCATAGCAGATAGCTGTGATGCAAGGGTGGCCTTTATTTCATGTGACGTTTGTGTTAACGTCCAAATGAACGTGCCACCCGTGTGCCTACACGTAGACTCCATGATAGCACCGTGCCTACACATGCCTCGTGTTATGTTATGTACAGAAATACAGCTGGTCGCAGCCTGACAGTGCTTTTGATTATCTATGCAACATACAGTATGTTCCCCTCTGCTGTTGTATAAACCAATGAGTCAGTTGCAAGCACGAGGAAGATACTTTCAAAGTTAATTTTGCATTTATCATCATTACACACTAAGTATCTACATCTTGTGTTTGTTCATTATGCTCATTATATGTATTTGTACTGTCCATAAAGTAGCCTAGGAAACGTCCACTTGTGGTAATTCCCCTTTTGGGCAGCTGTAGCTCAGTGAGTGTGTCTCCCTGAATTGTACGGTTTGATCTCATGGTCCTGCTATCTGCTGTGTCCTTGAGCAAGACATTTAATCGCTAAGTTGCTTTAAAAAAATGGATCGAATAAGCTCACTGAGTAAAGTAGCTACCTTTTGACCTCAGGGTCATAGATTTGATCCCCCGCTGTATACAAATCATTGGCTCAATTCCAAACTGCCCCCTACACACTCGGCCTACACACTAGCCCTCCATTTGTGCATTTTCGCGGAGGCTCCTCCATATTAAAGGCTGTCCCAAACCATGTAGGGCAGAGGGCATACAAATACACATTAAGGTCCACATGTGTCCACTATGTCCCTCACAACTTTGTCACACTAACAGAAAATGAAACTAAAGGCGTGGTTTGGAAAGATTAAAAAAAAAAATACAAAACTCGCAAATCTTACTCTATGCTGACGTTTGGTTTGATTTTGCAGCTGTGGCATCTCCAAATGTAAGAACAACTGGCAGCAGAATTCCTATTGCTTCATTTGATTGGTTAAAAATGTCAAATGGTCCTGGGGTTGAAAGACTTCTGGAATTACTTAAAGGTGCCATGGCAGGTTTATGAAAATTAATATGAGTTTCCCTAACCTTCTTAAGTCCCCCCACATGGCTAGAAATGACGAAATCTGTAAACCAAGCAATGCCCTATACTTTTCCACATTTGAAAATTGCCCAAATGTGTGTGGCCACCATTGTTGCTAACTTTCACAAACAAACCTGACGAAGTTAGGAGCATTAGCACTGCAGCTGCCAGAGGTCCAGAGCTCCGTTACCACTGCAGCTATTGCTGCTAACGCCGGTTAGCTTGGAGCTCAGTTAGTACTTAGTGCTTAGTTAGCTCCGAGCTAACAGGAGTTCCAAGCTAACCGAAGGTCTAGTTAATAGCTCCGAGCTAACCAGAGCTCTGGACTTCCAGTCTAATTTGTATGGGCCCATGTTTACAAAATGATGTGACCATGTAGAAATGATGACATGAAATGATGGGCGCACATATGCAGAACTTTGGGAAGTTCTGGTGGTCCTTGTGTAATTAATATCAGGAGACATTCAACATAAGCTCTGTAAGCATGAGGCTCATTTGAAGCTAGCATTATAGTCTCATTTGTAATTTGGGTGACTCTGACTACTGTTAATGGTACTGTCCGTGCATGGTAGAGTAACGTTAGTAGCCTCTTTTGCCAGTGCCAGTATGGATCTATAAGTAAACAGCAGCACACAGTGATCAGACACAGCTCAGGAACATTTAAAGGTACAGACACAAAAACAGCCTGTTCTCTGCAGAACTCAATACAGCAACTTTTAAATGGCTGGAATTCAGGACCAGGGCTGAGTTTGGGGTAACACACTTTGAATACAATATTGTTGCACATCTGAGACCGATCAAAAAAAAATTGCCAAAAAAGTGTATAACATGGGACCTTTAAAATGACTTGAGGTATAATTAATGTTCCATTTTCTGATGGCGTGAGGAGGGCGTCTTATACCTTGCCCATCTTATTCATATCCTCCTCCTTCAATGAAAGTACCATCCACAGTTGTGAGTGTGACTTCATTTGGAGTGACACTTGGTGGTGAAGGGGTAGTGTGTAAGGGGTGGTTTGGGATTGGGCCATTGTGTCATTGAACGAGACACTTAACCCTGAAGTTGCTTTGGAACCCAGGTGTCCTATGTACAGTACATGTGTATATGGCCAATAAAGCTGATTCTTCTTCTTTTGCACAGTAGGCAGTATGTGTCATGTGGGGTCAGTGTTGTTTCCCAGAAAAGACACACCGCCATGAGAAGCATCCTGTTGAATCATTTGTTGTTTGTCATGCAAGGTATTAATTGTTAGCCTATAAGTACATGTGGATTGCCGTCAATGCTATGGATGGAACTAGAGGTGTACAAATAAATACTTAGAGTAAGAAGCAAGTACAAGCAGCAATGTTACATTATGCTTCAGACACTTCAAACCTTAGCTCAAAAACAATACCAACAGAATTTAATTGTTGAACATGATGATGATGATTATTATTATTATAGATACATAGATACATTTGGGTATCTGGAGTACCTACCAACTCACAAACTGTGAAATAGGACAACTCAGTCAGTTCAAGGACCTCCTTTGAGAAGTTGTACCATATTTTTCTCATTTAAAGCGATTATAATTAAGTGTGTGATGCTCTCAGTTCATACAGTGGTAAATCACACTTATGATGTACTGATTCACTGACTAACACTAACCATTCTCACTCTCCTGGCACGTCAACTCCCTTGATGACCCTTGAGGCAGAAGGTCGTAATAGCTGCAGTGTGGGTGCCTCTTTCCAGACCTCACAGGCTGTCTGGCAGAGACATATGGCCAATCCACAGCGGGCCAGTGGCTGGAAACCTTTCCTCTAAAATTCTCAGGCCAGGACCAGATGATTCGATGTGACATGACAGGTGGATAACAGTACAGAGGACAGCTGGATGCTGTGTCCCGCAGGTCTGCTGGGATTTGACGAGTTTCCAGTTCAGAACTTATTTAACCTGGCTTGCTATTTCCCAAGCTTTATTTGCCGTGACACTGTCCACAATGCAGTGACTACTGATGCTGAATGGTCAAATACAGCATTAAAATCAGAGCCAGACATGCTACATCTGAGAGACGAATATTTGGCCTGCGTCATTTCTGTGTTTCAAGTCAGTCAACTAGTGACAAACATATTTCCACAGGCGATGCTGCCACTTATTAATCCACGGAGTGGAGAGCTAGAATATGAGATATCTGCTGGTAGAGATTACTGGTTTTGGCAGATGTTTGTTTTTTTCTGTTTCTTGACTCAATCATGTATCATTTGTTTTTGTTTATCTGCTGTTGTAATTGTTAGTGAATGGGGGAAACACAGTTTCATATCTGGCTGGTTGCAACTGTGGTGATATTTTTATTATACATTGCTAGAACTTGGAAACAGTTAAAAAGGACATCTTCAGTCAAGCAGCATTGTTTTCAGTCATTTGAAACAGCAGTACCAAGTGTCAGGTTTTGGTGTGGGCCTCCATGGACTTGCTATTTTTGCTCAGCAGTCTTACATTGTGGAAAAGTCAAAGATGTCAGCTTTTCTGCTGACAGCAGCCTCTGAATGTACAGCCAAAAGACATTTGACTGTCAGAGCTTTTCCTGTATTTTTTTAACCACTGAGGAAAAACTTACTTCAATTGTAACACTATTGCCTTCAGCACCAACAGGTATGGCCTAACCTACAGCTGAATTATCTGAAAGACTTTCTTGGAACTGTCGACATTGTGATCTCAAGGAGAAATACAGTAGACAAATTGTGGGAATGTATGTGTACATTCAAAAGTTTCCAAAGATACCAAATATTTGAATTAAAATGATCCACAAGACAATTAAAATAAACAATTTGATGGAATGGTGAGGCCATAAAAAAGTTTTAGCAAGCTCATAAACTACAGTCGTGGAAAAAAAGTTTTCATACACCCTGTGCATTTGTGAAATATTGCATTAAAAGTGCAATTTCTTTTATTACAGTCACAGCCAAAACAATAAACAAATCCTAAAAAAAGTAATTTAAAAATTTAAAATTGATTGGTTCCATGAAAAGACACAAGAAATTTTTGAGCATTGGTTTATTTTGGGGGTGGCACGGTGGTGTAGTGGTTAGCACTGTCGCCTCACAGCAAGAAGGTACCGGCTTCGATTCGAGGCCTTTCTGTGTGGAGTTTGCATGTTCTCCCCGTGTCTGCGTGGGTTCTCTCCAGGTACTCTGGCTTCCTCCCACCATCCAAAAACATGCATGGGGCGACTGAGTCGACTCAGTCGCTTGCTGAAATGACTTAACCTTTAACCTTTTCCTTTTTCTCTCTTTATTCCCCTTTATTGTTGTTTTTTGTTTGTTTGTTTTTTTCTTATGGTTTTTGTCTTATTGCTTTGAGATATATTTGTTACATGTATGATTTGCCGGGTGGGATGGGACTAACGGGGGGATTGAAGATAACTACAGTGCCTTGATTTGTATTGCACAAAAAAAAAAAAAACTTTGTGATTAAAAAAAAAAACATGTATGGGGATTAGGTTAATTGGCTAAATTGCCCGTGGGTGTGAATCTGCGTGTGAGTGGTTGTCTGTCTCTATGCGCCCTGTGATGAACTGCCGACTTGTCCAGGGTGTACCCTTTCACCCTGTGAGAATAAGCAGTAGAAAATGGATGGATGGGTGGGTTATTTTGGTTCCAGTGATCCACTGATGAATGTTGTGCTTTTTATTGAAAGACACAAGTTTTGTTGCTATGCTTCGTGTCTGTATAAAGCACATTTGTCAAACACATTTGACAGTTCTTCAGAGACAAAAATGGCTAAAACAAGGAACCTAACACTAACCTAATAAGCCAGAAAGTGCAAATGCAGTTCTTCAGCGGTTGGATAGGCTCTGCAGAAATACAGAGCAACCAACAGCTTGGAAGACAAACCAAAATCTGGGCATCCAAGAGTTTCTTTAGCCAGAAATGAACGCGTCCACCGAATGACATCACAGGAGCTTCAGCAGCAGTGGTCAAACCAAACTGGTGTCCAGCGTTCCACCGTACGGTGGCAGACTTTTAGATCATGGCTTAAGGTCCAACATGGCTGTCAAGAAGCCCCTGATCAATGAGAGACAGAAGTTAACCTGACCTTGTTGGGGCCAAGCATGTAGCAAGCAATAGCTGGACAACCAGTAACTGGAAGAAGATTCTGTGGTCAGATGAGTCCAGTTTCCAGCTTTATCGTCCTCCTGCTAATGTGAGCCTACGCAGAAGGCAGGGCGAAGCATTAACTCCAGCATGTACAGTACCAGCTGTCAACATGGTGGAGGCAGCATCATGGTTTGTGGATGCATGAGTACTACTGGTGTTGGTTATCTTACTGTCTGTGATGGCACTCTGAATTCTGACAAGAATTGTGCCATTCTTAAAGCCCGTATGCTCCCTTCGGCATGTTCACAGTTCTGTCGAGGTCAAAGCTGGATATTTCAACAGGATAATGCTCCTTGCCACACATCCAGGGCCAGTAGAACTTGGCTACAGGAGCACAGTATCTAGTGGCCAGCTCAATCCGCAGACATGAACCCCATTAAAAATCTGTGGTGTGTTATCAAAAGGTCTGTTTCAAAACGTAGACCAAAGAATTTAGAGGAATCAAAAGCAGTAATTCAAGAATAATGGGACAAGATAAGCTCTCAGCAGTATGGAAAGCTTGTGGGGAACATGCCAGCTAGGATTAGAGCTGTATTGCATGCTAATGGTAGGAATACTAAATATTATTTTGACGATGTGATGGTTTATTTTTTGTTCAATATTCTGTGTTATTTGTTGACTATGAGAAGTGACATATTGAAACTGTGAAGTGTTATTTTTTTCTTGTAAACAATAAATAAATTTGTATTAGTTTGTGTCTGTCTAATGCAGCCACACCTTTGGAAACACTCATACGATTTTTCCACAAACATTTCATGATAATATTTGAGATTATGAAAAATTTTAAGGGAGTCCGAAAACTTTTTCCACCACTGTACAGTATATGCTACACACTGTATGTGACATTGTCAGAATTTGTGAAACATGAAACAGACATAAATTGTCATTGAGCATATTCAGACCTGATATGTTGAATATTTTAATTATCTACCAGATGGTAAATTTAAAAAAAAATCATTCCAGGCTAAAACTCTTTGTTTCGTTTGTGACTTTATTTTCTGAACTCTGATTGTACCCAACCTGTGTGTGTAATGAGCCTGAGAATTAGGCTGGATTAACTCTGTGTAATTGCAATGAGATTGCAATCAAAGTTTCAATTAGACTGGAGCCACAGAAAGGTTACCCCATCTGGGCGTTGATTTGCGATCTGTTCATATGGAATTAGAGTAATAGTTTTTTTCACTTTATCTATTTTTCTATTTTCAGGAAATAGGTGGAACTTCATTAATAATGTGCATTTTGTCCCCAAAAGGTCAGTAATGCCTCACTGTTTGGAAAGGTATATTAGACCACAGAGAGGACGTCTCCACCAGCAGCACATTGTTCTCAGATCAATAAAATAATTTATCATTGTATGGCGTAGGCTAAGTGCAACATTGACGATATGTTTGTTTGAAGAACTGTACCCAAGGGTTGCCAGCACTGTACATATTGCTGTAAATGTTGTGTGTGTGTGTGTGTGTGTGTGTGTGTGTGTGTGGTGTGTGTGTGTGTGTTTGTGGCTATGTCAGACACTATCAGAGAGGATGGTACACTGAAATATGAGATGATGGCAGTATTTTGAGTTGCAACTGAAGTGAATGCCCTACTCTACAAGAATAGGCTGAAGGCACTTCAGCTCTGCTTCAAGCATTTTGCATGAGTTAGTTCAACTCAGATTAAAGCATTTTGCATGAGTTAGTTCAACTCAGATTAAAGATCTCCTCATTTCATCCATTTAATAATTCTTGCAAGCCCTGATGCATAGCCTACTTCCTCGTCTGATAAATAAAGCTTGACATTTCCCAAGGGAGTTAACCGGAAATAAGTTTGAGATGTGTAATACACAAAACTAACAAGAGGGGGCAGCATCGCCCTAAAAGACATTTGCTCTATGAACACGAAGAAAACGAGGAGCCGTAGAATTACAATATGTAGAACAGTTTGCTGTGATTACATTGATTTGCCTTCCTTTGTATGGGTTACAACACAGTAATAATGAAAGGGCATCGTGTAGAATTAGCTTTTATAATATTGCTGCTTCTTGTGTGTACTTTCTGTGGGCTGAATCAGAAACTAGTTATAGTCAATATATCAACATATTAAATGTTTTATGTTGTCTATTTATTATATATTTAAGTTATTTGTTTTGTGATTCTCTCGCTACCAACTCAATGAAAAACACACAAATACAAATATTAAAACAGACAAGGAGAAATAACAGTATTTTGCTGGGCAAAATAGTACTTTATGACGGAAATATCCTCCAGACAGGCATTCTGTGTGGTTTGACTCTATGGAGTTGCTGCTGTATTGTTTTGATTACGAAAATTATTTGGACAGGTACAGCTACGGATTACCTTAAAGGTTAGTGTTCACTCTGTGATTTTACTTTATGTACAGTAAGTATTTGATTCAGTGATGTTTCAAACCACATATTGGCGAGTTTGCTTCAAATAAAGCAGGACGCTAACGGCTTGCTATCAGAGGACTTACGTCAGCTAGCTAGCCTAGTAGCACAACAGCCTAATATGCTAGTGCGAGAGTGTTGTTTCTGATGCCTTTTTAAATGTCAGCATACGTCGTCTTGAACAGTGGCCGCCCTGCAGTGGTGGTTAAATGAAGACACCATTTAATGCACTGCAGCTGTTGAAGTCGTCATTTACATTAGCTCATGTAAGTTACCATAATTGACGCTAGCCAGTAATGGTGCTATTTGCAAGCTGGCCATACAGCGTGTTTATGATACTCACCAACGTATTTATCTTTCTCAAAGTAATGTTGACCAACTTCTACTCTGCTACTTTACCTGTGATTCTGAGCACTCACTGGCCCCACGATATTTGACCATATTGACCACGCCATTTATTTGTATTAGCCGAGCGTTAACCAACGGTTCCAACGCTGCTGGCTGGTTGCTCGTACGAAAGCTTTATTTATGCCACAAGTAACATAACAACCTAATGACGTTTTGGATGCCATTGACTTATTTGTTAAGAATGTAAAACATCTATCCAGATTTTGAACGAATTTATGTTAGCCTTGCAGCTAGGTTGGGAATTCTGGGGTTCATAATTTGGAGTAAGAATATTTAAATACTAGAAAATAGCGCTATAGTAGACATATGGTAAGCAAATTAATATACAGAGCAGATTTTAAACACAAGTTTTAAGAAATAAGCCCCTTATGATACTAAGAAACCATGTGGTAATGCAATTTATCATTGAATCATGTCACTGAATCGGTATTTTGTACTTTCACCCAACAGAGGGCACTGTGGTCTAGCTTTTATTTGTTAGGTCTGGAAAGCAAGACACTGGAATTACAATGTCAGTAAATTTATGATTAAACTGGCTCAAATATGCCTCTCAGAATGGGTGACACATGGCAGTATTAATGATAAAGGCATTTACTATCCACTGACTTTGGCATCACAGAAGTGAAAGAAGGAAATTCCTGCTGTGCTGACCTTAAACTGTTTGCTGTAGAGTGGGTGTTTTCCCAGATATTCTCTTCCCAAAAGTGCTTATGGCATACTTTTTTAATGTGGTATGATCCTTCATTTTTTTGTATATATTACCTAATTGAGAGCAAAATAGAGGATTATTTTATGTTATATTCTGTTTTTTGTCATCAAAGTAGCAAAATATTGTAAATTCAAGAAAGGATTCAACACTGGTAAACATTTTTACTAACATTAGTCTACGCATAGCTCAAGTTTAGCTTGAGAAATGATTTTCTTTTTTTTTTTTTTATCAAAAGCTGTTTTTATAACTGACTTCCTTCCTTGCTTCCTTGAAAACAGGTTAAATTTGTGTCTGAGGAGAAGGGGATGCTGTGCTTTTTCATTCATTTGCTCAATAATGATTTATAGCATGAAGACATTTCTATTAGGGGAAACATGGCTGGCCAAGAGGAGATTTTGAGCCAAGACAGGGAGGAGTTTGCAGAAAAGGCGATTGAAAAGGTGTTTCAGAAGGAGCAGTCTGCTCTGGCAGGGCAGCATCCCTGGCGACAAATGCTCCACTCCTTAGTCCAACCCTGTCTCAATTTGTTTTCCATTAGATACAGTAGGGGCAGCACGGTTGTGTAGTAGTTAGCACTGTCGCCTCACAGCAAGAAGGTACCGGGTTCGAATCCCGGGCCCGGGGCCTTTCTGTGTGGAGTTTGCATGTTCCCCCCGTGTCTGCGTGGGTTCTCTCCGGGTACTCCGGCTTGCTCCCACCATCCAAAAAAACATGCATGGGGATTAGGTTAATTGGCTAATTTGAATTGACCGTAGGTGTGAATGTGAGTGTGAATGGTTGTCTGTTTCTGTGTGCCCTGCGATGAGGTGGAGACTTGTCCAGGGTGTACCCTGCCTTCTGCCCTAAGACAGCTGGGATAGGCTCCAGCCCCCCTGCGACCCTATGAGGATAAGCAGTAGATAATGGATGGATGGATTAGATACAGTAGCTTTACCTTAACTTATCACTGACCAGATCATATGTTAATACCAATTAGGGTTGTACCTCTTACAAGACTGGTATTCTAAAATCTCGCTCACATTTTCCCACAGATCCCCTGTGGTCATAGAAGTCATGGAGGAGCAGACAGGCTCTCCTGGAGCCAATGCTGACAACAATAGCCAGAGAAATGGAGATGAGGTAAGAGCTGACCACTCACATATGAAATTACCCATTTTTAAGGTTTTCCAATTCAGGCTTCGAAGAATGACTTGCTTGTTTATGTCTTTGGAGATTGCTACCTCAACCTTCAAAACACATCTGTGTTTGTTATCTTTGCAGAAGCCCCGACGTGGCAGCTGGACCAAGGGGAGGAAAAGGAAGAAGCCAATGAAGGACAGCAATGCACCCAAAGCCCCCCTAACAGGCTACGTTCGCTTCATGAACGACAGACGGGAGCAGCTACGGGCAGAGCGTCCAGATGTGCCCTTTCCAGAGATTACAAGGATGTTGGGCAATGAGTGGAGCAAGCTGCCCCCAGAGGAGAAGCAGGTCAGTGAAGAAGTCCCAGACAGGATTACATTAAAGTCTTATCTTTGCAGAAGATGTACATTCAGTAAGTATTCATGAACAGCAACTCAACAACACAGTCGCAGTCAACTCATCAGTGTCTCTCCATCTCTGCTGAGTGCCGGGGCTGACCTCTGACTTGCAGCAAAACACCACACACCATAAATGCAAAAACTTATATCCAGCAAAAAGCTGCGTAGTTTGTTGCACTCGTGTCATTTTGGCTCAGTGTGAGAATTACTTGCTGTCACATCAGTGGTGGGCAGTATTTCAATGCGGACAAAAAGGACGGTGGTGAAGAGTCGATGACAGCCACATATGCCACGCCACTGTATGTCAAGTCAACTTTATTTGTATAGCCCAATATCACAAATTATGAATTTGCCTCATTGGGCTTTACAATCTGTACAGGATATGACACCCTCTGTCCTTTACAAATGACCCTCGCATCGACTAAGGAAAAACTCCCCAAAAAAACCCTTTTAACAGGGAAAAAGAAACGGAAGAAACCTCAGGAAGAGCAACAGAGGAGGGATCCCTCTTCCAGGATGGACAGACGTGCAATAGATGCCATGTGTACAGAATAACAACAATGAAAACACATTAACACTAACATACAAAATTGTATGGAAATGTCCAAATCAATATAACAACAGCTAATATACAGTGTGTATATATAGAATTATATATGAGAGTGTCCAAGGATGAAGAGCATCATCAAGCTATCAGCAAAGGATGAGAAGCATGTCGTCCTCTCCAACACGCCAACCAGAAGAAGCCTGGGCAGCACATCTTCCACTCCACCACACCAAACAGGAGAAACCTCCGCAGGATGACCTCATCACCACCACGTCACTCAGAACCAGAAGATGAAGCCTGACTGGTCTGCACAACCACTACTCCACCAGGTAGACTGGATCCATGGATACTTGTGAGATGAGAACCACAGGGACTACGAGGCACAAAACTAATCTGCAGCATGTGTTAAAGGGAGGAAGAGGAAACACATCCTCTTCTCCACTACCCTAAAAGATACAACCTGAGCAGCATCGCCTCTTCTCCATCTCACCACCATCAGGACAGACGAAGCCTGGATGACACCACCTTCTTCTCACCAAGTAGCCTCAGCTCACGGACACCTGGGAGCTGGGAGCACAGGGGCTCCGGGGAAGAAGATGAGTTAGTAAAATGACTTAATGGAGGCATCCAAATGAAGAAGAAGAGAAGCTCAGTGTGTCAGAGGAAGTCCCCCGGCAGTCTAGACCTATAGCAGCATAACTAAGTTGATCCAAGGCAGCCTGAGTCAACCTTGGATCAGTCCTAACTATCAGCACTATCAAAAAGGAAAGTCTTAAGCCTACTCTTGAATAAGGGGATGGTGTCTGCCTCCCGGACTGAAAGAGGGAGTTGGTTCCACAGAAGAGGAGCTTGATAACTGAAAGCTCTAGCTCCCATTCTACTTTTATAAACCCTAGGAACCGCTAGTAGTCCTGCATTCTGAGGCGTAGAGTTCTCGCAGGATTATAAGGCACTATTAGCTCTTTAAGATAAGATGGTGCCTGACCATTAAGTGCCTTGTAGGTGAGGGAGGAGGATTTTAAATTCTATTCTAGATTTTACAGGAGCCAGTGCAGAGAGGCTAACACCGAGAAATATGGTCTCTCTTCCTGGTTCTGGTCAGAACACGCTGCAGCGTTCTGGACCAGCTGGAGAGTCCTGATAGACTTATTAGGGCAGCCTGATAATAACGAGTTACAATAGTCCAGCCTGGAAGTTACAAATGCATGGACTAATTTTTTCTGCATCATTTTGGGAGAGAATATGCCTTATTTTTGCAATGTTACGTAGATGAAAAAAGCTGTTCTAGCTGTATGTTTCATGTGGACGTTGAAGGACATATCTTGGTCAAAAATTACCCCTAGATTCCTTACAGTGGTGTTGAGGCTGGTACAAAGCCACCTAGAGTAAATAAGTCATTAGATAGGTTATTTCTGCGATTTTCAGGGCCAATTAGAATAACCTCAGTTTTATCTGAATTTAACAACAAGAAATTGTGCGCCATCCAAGTTTTTATATCCTGAAGACATGTTTGGAGTTTAGCTAACTGGCTGGATTCGTCCTGACTTAAATGACAAATATAGCTGAGTATCATCTGCATAACAGTGAAAGTTTATGGAGTGTTTCCTGATAACATTGCCTAAAGGAAGCATATATAAAGTAAATAGAATAGGCCCAAGCACAGAACCTTGAGGAACTCCATAACTGACTATGGACTGCATGGAGGACTCATCATTAATGTGAACAAACTGTGATCGATCCGATAAGTAGGATTTGAACCAGCTTAAAGCAGTTCCTCTGATGCCAGTTAAATGTTCTAATCTCTGCAACAGGATATGATGGTCAATAGTATCAAAAGCAGCGCTAAGATCTAACAAGACAAGTACTGAGACGAGGTCCATGGTCTGGCACAATTAGCAGGTCATTAGTAATTTTCACCAGAGCGGTCTCGGTGCTATGATATTTTCTAAATCCTGACTGAAAGTCCTCAAATAGATTATTGTTCTGGAGGAAGTCACACAGCTGACTGCACACTGCTTTTCTCAAGGATCTTAGAGAGAAAAGGAAAGGTTGGATATTGGTCTATAGTTGGCTAAAACCTCTGGATCAAGACCGGGCTTCTTCAGAAGAAGGTTTGATTATGGCTACTTTAAATGACTGAGGTACATAGCCTGACAGCAAAGATAAGTTGATCATGTTCAGTAAAGAGGTGCAGTAAGTAGCAATTAAAGCTTCTTTAAGCAGTGAAGTTGGGATGGGATCTAAGAGACAAGTAGAAGGCTTAGATGAGGAAATCAATGAAGTCAGTTTGTGGAGGTCTATGGGAGAAAAGCAGTCCAAGTATACATCAAGTTCTTCAATGGGTCCTATGCTTCCTGTGTTTAAAGACAAAGCAGTTTCAGTCAAAGGCACAGTGTGACTGATTTTCTCCCTAATAGTTATAATCTTCTCATTAAAGAAGCTCATGAAGTCACTACTACTGAGGGTTATGGGAACAGATGGTTCAATAGAGCTGTGGCTCTCTGTCAGCCTGGCCACAGTGCTGAAAAGAAACCTGGGGTTGTTTTTATTTTCCTCTATTAATGATGAATAATAAGCTGCTCTGGCCTTACGGAGAGCCTTCCTATAAGCTTTCAAACTATCATGCCAGTCAAAATGAGGCAGCTTGCAGACCGGTTAAACGCCACTTCCTTTCAAATCTTCTTGCTGCTTGCTTTAAACTGCGGGTGAGGGTTATACCATGGAGCCAGCTTTCTATGCTTTACTATCTTCTTTTAGAGGAGCAACAGAGTCTAGAGATGCTACGCAGAGAGTCTGCAGCACAATCTACCAAATTATCAATTTGAGTAGGACTGAAGTCTGAGCCCTCAAGTATATTGATATTAGGTATTGAATTAAAAGCTAATGGAATTATATCCTTAAACTTGGCTACAGCACTTTCAGATAAACATCTAGTGTACATGTATTTACCTGATGGAGTGTAGTCCAGAAGAAAAAAATTCAAAGGTTAACAAGTAATGGTCTGATAGGAAGGAATTCTGTTGGTGGACTGATAAATGTTCTACTTCAATGCCGTAGGTCAGGACCAGGTCGAGGGTATGGTTAAAACAGTGAGTTGGTTCCTGAACATTCTGACAGAAGCCAATTGAATCTAACAGCTTGAGATAAAAAGCAGTACCAAGGCTGTCACCGTCAGCGCCCACATGAATATTAAAGTCACCTACAATAATTACTTTATCAGTTCTCAGGACTAAAGTTGATAAAAACTCAGAGAACTCAGATAGAAATTCAGAATATGGACCTGGAGCACGGTACACTATAACAAATAAAACTGGTTTCTCTATTTTCCATTTAAGATGAGAAAGACTAAGAACCAGGCTTTCAAAAGACGTATAGTTTAATTTAGGTTTAGGTTTGATCGAAAGACTAGAATCAAAAATGGCTGCAACTCCTCCTCCACGACCTGTATCTCTAGGAATATGAGTATTAATATGACTAGGAGGAGTGGATTCATTCAGGCTGACATAATCATCTTGACACAACCAGGTTTCAGTAAGACAAAATAAATCAACCTGGTTATCAGATATTAATTCATTTACTAGTAGAGCTTTAGATGATAATGACCTGATATTTAAAAGTCCACATTTAATTCTCCTGTCCTGATTATCTATTTCAGCAGTGGATTTAATTTTTATTAAATTATTTTGTTCAACTCCCCTTTTGTATACTGTGGATTTAACTGATTTCAGTGGTCGTGGGACAGACACCGTTTCTATGGGGTTCTGGGTGGGTGACTGCTCTAATGGAAGCACAGAGAAGTGTGTTAAACTACAACTCTGTCTCCTGGTCTCAACCCTGGGTTGTCATGTGCAAATAGCAACGCAAGCAAAAAGCCATTAAGAATAATTTGGTACAGGCCAAATATGGTTCAGTAGGTAACTCTGGCAAAGGCTCCACTGAAGCCACAAATACTGGAGGACACTAAATACAGCAGGATGGCCAAAAAGTCACAGGGGCTATACATGGTTACTTTGTATACATGTACTGAAAGGCACACACAGGGAGGGTGACTTTAATCTCTGCTCAGGAAAACATTTTTCCTCTTTGCATGGAAAATAGTTGTACTATAATAATTCTCTGGCTATGGTACAGAGAACCAATAAATGATTCAGAAAAGGATGGGGGACCACAGAGATAACTATAATTAGTAAATTAATAATTGCTTATTAGTTGTTTTACAATAAGAAACCACTAGGTTTTGAGAAAACATCTGAAGAAAATAAAGAGATCAGAGGCAGGAGCAATCAGCAGCAAAATCTGTTCTTCAGTGTGCCAAATCTTAAGTACATCAGCAGCCACATTTAACACTGAAAGAGTGTCTTGCCATTGTGTCCCAGGTACACCCTGAAATTATGATTCAAGAATAACAGAAAGATTGTCTCAAGGCACAAGTCTGTGGAAGTGGACAGAAAAGTTTCTGCTGCTTTGAAGGCCCCAATCACTGCGTGCACATGGACAAGCTTAATCGTATAATAAAAGCATCAAAAACATCAAATTCATGTGCACAGGCTAAGGATTGTATAGGGACTGGATTCGCAAATACGATAGGAACCCCTGCCTTAAGATGTTGTTAATCTGCTTTGTGCCTCTTGTGAATGGTATCGTACCTTATTTGCGTCCTGCGTATGCTCAAGAATTTCCTTCGGGGATTTCACCCGGAAGTGGAAGGAGGCGCCGACACCGTCATAAACAGTAATGTTGCTGTTGGAAAAGTCACACGATACCATGGATTTGAATAAATCAACAGCTCACTTTCGGACGGACAAGGACATGGAGTTCATGCCGCCAGATAGTTTACTGATGTTGTTAAGTTGCCGTCAACTGGAAGCTGACTAGTTCTAACTCGCTGAAAGGGCTACAGCGCCACCTAACGTAATGGAGTCAGCCAGGTCGCTGACCATTATCTGAATTAAACAAACTCCATGTGGACTTGGATTTTGGGACAGGCCACCTGCTGAGTTGCAACATTGACTTCGGCGAATCCACAGTACGATCCTACCATGCGACCGTACTGAATGAGCACAGTGGCCTCCATCATCTGTAAATGGAAGAAGTTCTGGACCACCAGGACTCTCCCAAGAGCTGGCCGGCCGTCTAAACTGATCACTGACTCTTCCCATCCAAACTGATGGATCTTACTACAAAGAGGAATGGGTGAAACTGCCCAAAGATAGGTTTGCCAAGCTTGTGGCAGCATATTTAAAAAGACTTGAGCCTGTAATTGCTGCCAAAGGTGCATCGACAAAGCACTGAGCAAAGGCTGTGAATGGTTTCCGGATGCACTGTGTTATCCAAAATTGGAACTTTCTCTTCTTTCCAGAGAAGATTTGGAAAATGTGGGTTATTAATATTGGAAATTACATAATTATAATAATAAATATTAAAATTAAAATTTGCCAAGTAATTTCTCTCTCTCTCCCTCTATCTCTCTCACTCTCTTCCCCCCCCCAAGCGGTATTTGGATGAAGCGGAGCGAGATAAGGAGCGCTACATGCGAGAGTTGGAGAAATACCAGAAGACAGAGGCGTACAAACATTTTACCAGGAAGGTCCAAGAGAAGCAGAAGGGCAAGCGGCACAGGGGAGGTGAGATCTGATTAGAGAGGCAGCAGGGAGACCAGTTGGCATCAACCACTGACTCTGGAAAGTCAGGGCTGTTTTAAAAATAGTTTGCAAGTAAAATATTTCATGGGTCTGCAGTCAGCTCATGTTTGGTGGGTCATTCCTGCACAGACATATTGACAGGGAATTTTGATAAATACTGTACATACATAGTACATAATTTAAATATATCCCATTATATGGTGTTGGAACTCAGAGCTCATTATTTGCTTTCAGTGCAAATGTGCAAAGGGAAAAAGGTGGGATAATGCCCTGAGAGTTCATAATAGTTCAGGTTATGAGTTATACTTCACCTTTCAAGCCATTACTGTGCTTACACAACAGACATTATGTCTTCCTGCTTCCTACGTCAGGTAAGTCACAATACAGAGTGCAGAGATTGGATTTTTTTTATGGATCACTTTCATTCAGCTCAATTCACAATGGAGTAAAGACATGCTACGTCAGGAAACCCTGACTCATCTGTGGCCTTTTATTCTTTCCTTCCTTTCCAGATGTTGGGCACCAGGCAGCCAACGACGCTCTTCACGAGGTCACTAACTCTTTCCTGCCCTATCTCACACTCAGTAACTTTTCAAGCTAAAGAGGCCAAGCTTGGAACAGGAATATGGCAACAAATACTGAACATACAACTTCAAATGAATATCTGCAAAAATGTTTAAGCAACATGAATTGACTTTAATACAAAATTTCACAAAAATTAACTAAAAAGGAACCATGTTTCATTCATTCCGTTTTGGTATTTTCTCACAGGAGAACCTGAATCTGTTGTATTTACCCTCCTCTTGCTCTACCCATTAAGTGCTTATTGTTGCCTCGCTAAAGCTTGTTTAATCCTCTTTGGTGCTGTGTTCGTTTCAATCCAAACACTTGTGAGCTTGTAATTAATTTTCATTCATTTCTGCACATTATTTGCAGCTTTCCTTTGTGAGTCTTAGGAGTTAGGGTCAGTGTGACTTATTTTGAATCAGTGATGAATCAATCCTGCGGGTATCCCCACGATTGCCCCACTGGACTTCAAAGGACATGGGATTTAACATTCTTTTAAGAAATGCGGAAGTATAATTTGTTCTGTCAGGGGAAGGAGAAAACAAGTGAAACCGGTGCTGCTTTTGTGAAACATATTTTTATTGCAAAACATTATGGGGCCTTTCATATCTTAGCAGCACTATTGATGAAATTACTTCCCCTTCCTCATTTCTTAAACTGCAGCACCCTATTTCCCCTGATGCCAGGTATGAAATTAATTACCCACCCACCTACAGCCTAGCTATAGAAATGACCAGCTCTCACTGTCAGTCTGTTTGACCAAATAGTTCCACTGTTGAGTTCATCTCCTTCCCTCTCACTGTCTCTCTATTAACAGAAGGATGCAGAAGGGAAGGACAGAACTGTGTTTGACATACCGATCTTCACAGAGGAGTTTCTCAACCACAGCAAAGGTGAAGAGCTTGAACCCAGTCAGCTGTCTCGTTGAGAAATGCCCAGAATAGTTCTATGGAACCTTGTGTGTGTGTGTGTGTGTGTGTGTGTGTGTGTGTGTGTGTGCGCGCGCGCGCGTGTGTGTGTGCGTGTGTGTGTGTGTGTGTGCACGCGTGCGCACGTGTGGTGTGTGCGCGTGTGAGAGATTTTTTTGAATGGAGTTCTGCTCATGACCCGCTTTAATCTTCTTTAGTTGTTACGCATTTTGGGCAGTTTGTCCAATTAGGCTTACTGTTGCACATGCTGCTGCGGACCACATTGATGCGGCAGCAGCGCAAAATATAATATAATATAATTAAATTGAATTATATGATTTGGACAAGTTTGGCAGGCTGGATGAAAAAGCCCAGTGGGCTATATATGGCCCGTGGGCCGTAGTTTGCCCATGTAAATTTGTCTGCTTATCCAGAACCATTTCAGTTTATCTGTGCGTTCCTCAACAGCACGTGAAGCTGAGATGAGACAGCTGCGCAAGACCAACATGGAGTATGAAGAGCGCAACGCAGCGCTGCAGAAGCACGTGGAGAGCATGCGTGGCGCAGTGGAGAGACTGGAAGGCGACGTGATGCAAGAGAGGGGACGCAACGGGCTCCTGCACCAACACCTGGAGACCCTGCGCCAGGCGCTCACCTCTAGCTTCTCCTCTGTTCCTCTGCCAGGTGAGAATCAATGTTACTCCAAATATCTGGGGATACAAGTATCTTGTTTGGTTTTGTTTGTTTCAAAAAATGACAAATGACTCAACACTAAAACATTACTGCAGCATCCTTTTTGTCAGATGTTTGCAGATTGTAGACTGGACAGAAAAAGAAGTATATTCCCTTTTTTTAATCAACATTATGCTGTGTGTTGGGGGGGAGAAAAAATATTTTCTGAAAGTGTACAATTTGGCTCTTGGGTTTGTTGATATTGATCCATGCACATTATATATTCACATCCAGTCCTAAGCACAAATACTGTAATTGACTATTTATTACACGTGAATGAAAATGCAGGTGTGTTCATCCACCCAATGTGTTTACATTTTTCTGATCTCCCAACGTCTCTCCCTAAGAGATGCATATTTCACAGATGTGTACAGTGACTGGCTGTGTAAGTCTGCTTTTCCTTCTTTTAACCATTATTTGCATCCAAGGAGTAATATGCTCCTAATTTGTTCACACTTGTTTAATGCACACATATATGCTGACACCAGCAGGTTTTCATTTGATTTTTCTCTCCATACCTATTTCAACAGCAAACACAGCAAACACCACTGGGATTATTACACAAAATGTATTCTGTTTTGGAAAAAGTGTCAATAAATGAATGACCGTTAACATTAAAGCTTCTTTCCAGCCTAAGCATATATCCCTCTGATTTTATTGATTCTTTCAGTAATGACACCATTTCCATCAGTCAACTTTATTCAGGTTAACTGGAATTGACAACATGAGATGCCATGCCATGCGCTTTCTCATTATTCAATATTTTTATATTTTATTTATATATTGTTTTGACAAGCATTTGTGCTCTGACCATTGTTACCTCTTGCTTGCTGCTCACCAGACTCTTTGACGACGTTGCTCACAGCTAAAACATCAGTAGTGGCTGGTGGTATTGTGCTTGGATCATTTGGTCTTGTCATCAAGTGCATTCTTCCCCAAGTGTTCTGTGGTCACCCCAGCTGCTGCATAGTTGAACATAAAACCTCCATAGCAGTAAACGCAAGGCTGATTAAGTTTCCCGAATTTGTAGGCTGTAAGTAGAAATGAATTACACTTCTAAACATGTAAGAATCGTTAAAAATGAAAGGCACATTTGAAAACTAATCAAATTGAACCTGTTTCTGTTGTTCTGTGCAACCACAAGTACTTAACACATTTTTTGTCAGTACTGACATCACATACTTGTTCTCCTGTAGCTAGTGGAGAGACGCCCACTCTTGACAGCATTGACTCCTACATGAAGAAGCTCCACAGCATCATTGTGAGCAGCCCCCAAGAACATGAGAATCTCATCAACACTGTGAGAGACGTGGTCAACCGTTTGGACAGGTAAGAGCCGTCGTACACCGATAACATGACCACTGACAGGTGACGTGAACAACGCTGATTATCTCTTTATCATGGCTACTGGGATATACACTCACTGGCCACTTTATTTGGTACACATTTCAGTTGCTTGTTAACACATATAGCTAATCAATTCAATGCATTTAGGCATGTAGACATCAAGACAACTTGCTGAAGTTCAAACCGAGCATCAGAATGGGGAAGAAAAGGAATTTCAGTGACTTTGAATGTAGCATGGTTGGTGCTAGACAGGCTGGTCTGAGTATTTCAGAAATTGCTGATCTACTGGGGTTTTCACACACATCTCTAGAGTTCACAGAGAATGGTCCAAAAAAGAGTAAGTGGCAGTGGTTGTGTGTAGAACATGCCTTGTTGATGGGAGAGGTCACAGGAGAATGGGCGACTGGTTGGAGTTGATAGAACAGCAAAAGTTCTACTTAAATAGCCACTCTTTATGCTAGTCTGGATTTCAGATGCGACATGCAGATGGTGGGGTCAGAATTTGGTGTAAACAACATGAAAACATGGATCCATCCTGACTTGTATCAACGGTTCAGGCTGGTGGTGGTGGTGTAATGATGTGGGGAATATTTTCTTGGTACACTTCGAGGCCCTCAGTACCAACTGAGCACTGTTTACAGGCTGCAGCCTACCTGTGTGTTGTTGCCAACCATGTTTATCCCACAGTGCACCCATCTTCTGATGTCTACTTGCATTAGGATAATGCACCAAGTCACAAAGCTCATATAATCGCAAGCTGGTTTCTTGAACCAGATGTTAATCCAAAAGAGCACCTTTGGGATGTGGTGGAATGGCAGATTAGCATCAAGATGTGCAGCCAGCAAGTCTGCAGCAACTGTGTGATGCTATCATGTCAATATGGAACACAATCTCTGTGGAATGTTTCTAAAACCTTGTTGAAAGTATGCCACGAAGAATTAAGGCAGTTCTGAAGGCAAAAGAGGGTCCAACCTTTTATGAGCAAGGTGTAGTCAGGTCAAGTCAATTTTATTTGTATAGCCCAATATCACAAATTATGATTTTGCCTCAGAGGACTTTACAATCTGTACAGGACATGACACCCTCTCTCCTTTGCAAATGACCGTCACATCGTCAAAGGAAAAACTCCCAAAGAAAAAAAAACCCTCAATATAAACTTCAGGAAGGGATCCCCCCTCCACGATGAACAGATGTGCAATAGATGCCATGTGTACAGAGTAAAAACAATGGAAAACAACGCTCCTTATAACAATGGTTAATACATACAGAATTGTATGAAAGTGTCCAAGGGGATGAAGAGCATTATCAAGCTGTCAGTAATGGGTTCTGAGCAACATGTCTTCCTCCCCACCACGCCAAAACAGATGGAGCATAGCAGCATGTCCAGCAACTAGAAGAAGCCTGGCAGCACGTAATTACCTGTACCTAATAAAGTGGCCGGTGAGTGTATAAGGTAACAAATTAACATGTTGTCCTCAAGCAAGAAAAATGGGCAAGTGTAAGGATTTGAGCGAGTTTGACAAGGTCCAAATAGTGATGGCTAGATGACTGGGTCAGAGCATCTCCAAAACTGCAGCTCTTATGGGTTGTTCCCAGTCAACAGTGGTCAGTATCTATCAAAAGTGGTCCAAGGAAGGAACAGTGGTGAACTGAAGGCAGGGTCATGGGCAGGCCAAGGCTCCAGGTAGCTCAAGTCAAGGTTAATGCTGATTCTTATAGAAAGTGTCAGATACCACAGCACACCATCAGATGTAAGATCAGGGCTGTTTTGGCAGCAAAGGGAGAACCAACACAATATCAGGGAGGTTGTCACAGAGTTATGCCTGATCATCATACGAGACTGAACAGTTGAAAATAATGGTTTTACATCATTTATTAATCTAAAGAATGTTTCCTTTAATTATTTGTCTTTTAAATAAAAATCCTTTGTTAATCTGACCAGCACAAATCAATTTGTGTAATCTCAGTGTGCACCTATTAGCTGTTCTAAAGCTTTTTTCATTGTTTCAGTGTTTGATTTTCTTTTGTTTCAGCTGTGAATGAATAACAAGTCTTTTGCTGTAATGTTTTACCCCAGATAATTGGACCACAGATATGATGGATTGAAATTCAGAGCGACGTTTGGTAGAGGCTGCTCCTTGATGATGAATCTTCCTCTGGGGCTGTCATCCCAATTGATTCTAAGAAAGATCTTTTATTACTCTGCTAAGGTGATGTAGCGTCTCATATTTATTTACTGTTTTACGTTTTTTTTAAAAATATAATTTCACACTTATTATATAGCCATAGTTTGTTTTTCTAAATAATCAAATGGTAGGAAACGGTTTTGTCACTCGTTGCTCCTGTTGTCTTCACTGTCCATATATAGCAAACGCCTCCACAATAATCTCTAAAACATTATACAACTTGTTCTGATCAAAGAAAAATGTGGGGTTTCAGTGGGTTTGTATTTGCCATATCCAAGAAATACTGTTGATCAGATTTTCCCTTTTCATACTCTGTTGAAGAAAAATGTGCCATTTATTGTCTTTTTTTCTGAGTGAAAAAGTGTTTGTGTTTTCAATAAATGTATTTACATTCAAGCAGTTGGTTTGTTTGGATAAATTCATGCACTGAAATGAAAATCAAAGTTGGATGCAGATTTCTTGTTTCATCTTATTCAAATCCAAGTTTTGTTGTTATGTAACAGTGACTGTCAATTGTTAAAAAGCTCCATCTTTGATGGCATGTGTAAAATTAGCATTAGAAATATCAAAGCTGCTAGTTTAAGTATTTGCCAAACTAAATTCTGCATTTGTACTTTGATTTGTCACATTGGAAGACTTGTTGACTTTTAAACAGCCTTGTTTTCTAAGTCTTCTGTATCAAAAACAACTATGAGGCCAATCTGCTATAATTCACCACTGTGTGGAATTCTGCTTGGTCATTGCTAAAGCTTATTACTTATAGTAGATTTGGACTTGAATTGATTTTGAGCAGCTCTGCTGTAATTTACCACAATCTGGAGAAAAAGACACAAATAGATTCGCACTCTTCAGCTCGAGCTGCATGAATCTTTGAGAAACGACAACCTACTGTATCATTTTTGAGTTTTTTTCCCACGTGCCTTTAATGAGATGAGACAAAATAACTGCCATACATCCTCTTTAGTAGATTTATGTTACAATTTTCCCAGAAATTTAAAAATTATCTTACCATGTGTCTGACCAATTAGCTTGGAAGCCAAGTTGCTAACGCAGTAGTTTATTTATTTTTGACTTGACATTATGAGCCTTTCCTGTTTCCATGCACGGATGCCCGTTTCCTCTTTGCCAGCGGAGACTTCCTGTCCATAATGACTGCATTTGTCACACTGTTCTATCCAACATTGTGCATAACAGATGCTCTGCTCCTGCAGGAGAGTATGTCAGTTTATACAGTAAGCTATTTATATATGATGGCTGACTGCCGTGATACTGATTATGTGTGCGGACGTTGGGTATATCTGAGTGATATATGCACGTTGCAGAGATTCAGCGTTATAACCGGGAAGTATATCAACACCAGCTTATTTTTTTTGGTAGTTACATAGTTTTATTGTCAGGATGGAAGCAAGGAAACATGAGCAATAGGACCCTCTGTCCTTTAAAAAAATAATGTAAAAAGAAACGGTAGAAACCATTTGTGAAAATGTTAACAGTATGATCAGTAGATATACTGTTCATTATAGTTTAATTAGCATGCTACCATTTGCAGCACATAATTATTAATGTGTGTGATAATCCATCCTGTAGTTGTTGGACATTTCACTCAAATGGGGTAAAGCCGACCGGACTCGTTTTCTGGCAACTAATATCTGTAGATAAAGAGATAGATTAATAGATTTGAGTTCATCCTCTGGACACCATGAATATACAGTATGTACCATCCATCCATGATCTACCACTTATCCTCACATAGGGTCACGGGAGGCTGGAGCATATCCCAGCTGCCATAGGGCGACATAGACACCAACAACCATTCGCACTCACAGTCACACCTACAGGCAGTTTTAAATTAACCAATTGACCTTCCCCATGGATGTCTTTGGATGGTGGAAGTGCTAACTACTGCACCACCATGCCCCTGATAAGACATTTCACTGAAAGGGAAAAGTCAGTGACCACTAATTTCAGTACATTTCATGACAATTCATTCAACTGCTGTTGAGATAATTCAGTTTGGATGATTCTGGCTGCCCCTCTTCTTGCCATACCATCATTACATGCAGTCTTTGTCTTCACCCTCTGAAAAAAGGTACCCCCTTTCTCCACAGCAGGTCTTTGTATGCATCCTTGGCCAGCTTCCTGACCGTGGGTGGGGTGTTGGCATTAGGAGAGCCAGCTCCACCGAAGAGCCACAGATCCTGGACCAGAGGAAGGAGGTAGTGTCTCAGAGCAGCTAAACTTATTGAATCAATCAAGCATTCAGTTCAGTGAGTCACTGCTGAAGGCCACTGTTAACCTCTGTGTCTGGGATGGGATGGGCACATTATTGAGTACCCTTGAAAAGTAGTAGGGTAGAATAATGTACTTCTCAACTCCTGCTCAAATGATTGAATATACCATCTGGAAATTTCTTCTCAAATAGTGGGATCGTGTTAATGCTGCTCAGTTGAGTTTCCTGCAGGACATTAAGATCAGATATTACACAGCTGGAGAACAGCTGCCCTGCAGCTGGTGTTTTCTGGTGTCATCTGTGGTTTGCTTAACTCATTGAGTGCCAGCTATTTTATAAAACCAAAAGTGCCTTGTGCCAGCATTTTTGGGCATTTTGAGTCTTTTTTTTTTTTTTAATCCTCCATTATCCTGATGTTTTTAACACCCTCTGTATCTGTTGTGGACAAAAATGTCCATGCCATAAAGACTGCAATAAAAATATTACCTATTGATATATTGTTAATTTTTTTTTTATGAATACTATTATCAACTTCAGTCCTCATCATACAGTCGTGGTCAAAAGTTTACATACACTTCTAAAGAACTAGATAATGTCATTACTCTCTTGAGTTTCCAGTTATTTCTACAACTCTGATTTTTCTCTGATAGAGTGATTGGAACAGGTACTTCTTTGTCACAAAAAAAAACATTCATGAAGTTTGGTTCTTTTATAACTTTATTATGGGTCAACTGAAAATGTGACCAAATCATAAATCATATCATAAATATACATACAGCAACATGAATTAGCAATTTTGGTTACTTAGAAAGTTGTGTCAATGAAAAGAGCTTCATAGCATGGACTCTTAACTTCATGTGAGTGACCTGGTACTTTCTTGCTGTGAGGCGACAGTGCTAACCACTGCACCACTGTGTCACCCTGATAGAATCATTTTAGACATAAAACTAACCTTGCATTTTGATGGATTTATGCAGCAGCAGCTGGTTCGACAGCGGCAGACTGATATCACCTAGCAGCTAGGTTATCTGTTGTTTACCTTGCATTACTCCTCTGTCTGCATTTGTGTGCAATTTCTGCACTGGCACCACCAGTCTCTGGTTCTGTCTCGGTTTTCTGCAGCTCTCATACTTCCCTTTTAGCATCCATCTCTCTCAGCTCTTCGTCTGTGTATTCGGGCTTGTCCAGGTAGGGTTCATTGGAGAAAAATTGCTCATCGTTGTCTTAAAAGAAAAAAAATGTACTTTGAATGGGAGTCAATGGGACATTTTTGTACATGAGGGATACAGATGGCTCTAAAAATTTTCTACAGTGCTATGAAGACTTGGAAAAAATAAATATGAAATGCCATAATTTACCAAAAAACAAACACCCTGCGAAGATTTTGTACCATTTGCATGAACACAGACAATTTATTTTTTTAGAAATGTACACAGGACAACCAAATGGTTAAGACCCACAGAATGTTTTGTAATATGACTGAAAACACAGAATGAAAGAGACTCTATTACATCATGAAAACAATTGTTTTTTGAGTAGAGACCAGTTTCACCAAAATAACCAGTTTTTGTCCATATTCCTTTTGTTTTGCTCTGTAATTGTGATCATCTCCTCTTCCTTCTTTGATCTCTGTGGCGTATACTGTCTCTTAATCTCCTGACTACAAGTCCCAGAAGCCCCAAAATTATGCAAAGGCTGTGTGAGAGTGCCCTCTTGTGCCTGCTCCCCCACCCCAAAAAAAACACTTTGATGTATATATATACACGTCAATGACACAAAGAAAGATATTTAAAGTGGGCCAGGACACAGATATCCCTCCAGTACGAGAAGATTATGAGATTCCCTGAAACACAATCAGATGATGTTACAACAAAGTATTATGTAATATGTAGAAACAGTATGTGATATATTGAGTGATGATGAAGGACAAGATGTTTTGCTGACTGTTCTTTATGTTGAGAGACTGTAATGTCTGTCAGCTTCTCAAAATAACATTTTGTTTCTCATGAAGAATTGTTTTTCTGCTGTTCCATCATTGGAACTCTATTGACAACTCAACTTATATGCTTTAACGGTTTGTGACAACACCTAAGGTACAGATTCAACAAACTATTGTTGTTAGTGATTCAGCTCTGCTAACTTGTCTCGAATTTTATTTTTCCTGTTAGATATTGATTATTTTGAAGAAGGCTCTGACACATTTGTTAATAACAGATATAAACAATAATGTCAAATTGCAAGAAAATTATTGACTTATCCATATTGACTTATTTTGTTGACAAAAATCTGTGTGGACACTGGCGGAGCTGTCTATAGCACAAAATGCAATAGGCATCTTAAAATAAACAATTCAATAAGACTCCTTAAATCAACTCAAAATTCAAGCATGGTACTCTCCTGTAGGTGAGGGATACAGGAAATACCAATACCCCTCTCTTATTTATTCAGCTGGAGCATGAAAGAGTTACATTTTATAAAAAGGCAAAAGTGGAAAATGCGAGTCATCCTTCCTCTTCCTTGCTGTGTCATCTGCTCCATCTCTCTCAGCCCTGGAAAATCCATGGCCTCTGTTCCCAAGACTCAGGCAGGGAGAATGACGAGGAGGAGGAGGAGGAAACAATGTTTGGAATGTGCAAAAAACTTGAGTCATTCCCATATGTCAACCTCTTGCTCAGCTCCTCCTCCTCTTCCCAAATGCCTGTTGCCTCCATGTTCTCCTCATAAGCACTTTTATCCAAGTACTGAGGTTGTAAATTATTGTATTGCTAAAGTATTGCTGCAGTTGCTTGAAACAACCAAGCTAGGAAAAGACAAATGTGAAAGTCTCCACTAACTGGCATTGCAAAGCATTAACATCAAATGTAATGTGTGATTTATTACATAAGTTGTTGATATCATAAACATTAATCTTGGAGTAGAAGGGGAAAAAATATAATTTCACAGTTGCACTGTCACTTACATGTGTTTTACATGTGATTATTCATTATGATTAGAATATTTCCAACAGCACCTGAAGGCAGCAGGAGAGGAGGGGATTTCCTCTGAATGAGAAGGTCACTTCAGTAAAACACACTGACTTCTCTCAAGGCTTTTCAACGTAACTGTAAAACATGCACCCGCTGTGATTTTGTACTGTACTGCACATCTGTTTGCTTCCTTCTGATGTCAGCTGCCTTTTCCTTACAAACATGGTTTGAAATTACTGGAACTGCTTGAAATCATATTTGCTTTGAAGTGTGACCTCATAATTTACCATCTGGGACTATGTTTTTTTCTGTTCATTTAAGTGCCAGCTGTTTTCTAAAACCGAAAGTGCCTTGTGCCAGCGTTTTTGCCAATTTTGAGTCATATTTCTAGACCCACAGAATATTTTGTACTGTCTCTGAAAACACAGAGTAGCTCAAATGAAAAAAGAGTCCCGCTTTTTCATCATGAAAAAACAGTTTGTTTTTACCTTGTTCCATTCTTGTTTTATTAGAGGTAGAGGCCACTTTCACCAAAATAGCTACTTTTTGTCCAGAATCCGTCTGTTTTGCTCTCGAAATGTGATCGTGTCCACTTTCTGCTTTAAACTCCATGGCATTTATTAACTCTTTATCTCCCAATTACAAATCACAGAAGCCCGGAATTATTCACAGGCTGTGGGAGACCACGATTGGCAACCGGGTTGAGGTCAGGACTCTGTGCAGTCAAGTTCATCCACACCAGACTCTGTCATCCATGTCTTTATGGACCTTGCTTTGTGCACTGGTGCACAGTCATGCTCCCTTAAAGTTGGGACCATGGAATTGTCCAAAATGTCTTGGTATGCTGAAGCATTCAGAGTTCCTTTCACTGGAACTAAGGGGCCAAGCCCAGCCCAGCTTGGCAATATATTATATATATGTATATATATATATATACACGTATATATACGTATATATACGTATATACGTATATATACGTATATATATATATATATATATATATATATATATATATATATATATACACACACACACACACACACACACACACACCATTGTACAAAGATACATGTCATTCCATGGGCATAATCCTGTTTTCAAAAATTTACCTCCAGAAGACAAAGTAAATGTGTTTTTTTTTTCTGCCGACATTTTGGCTTGTCAAAGAGGGGAGACATACAGGTTGCAATTAATAATAATGATGATCGCAAAATGAAATGCATAATAATTAAAAAAAAAATCATGTGTAGTTGCATTTTTTGACTCTGGAGAGGTTACTGTTAAACAGTTTGCCTGTCTTCACGGGATTTCCACATTTATACAGACAGTATACACTGCTTGGTTCCCTTGTAAATTGCGCGTTCACGCGGTTCTTCTGGCCTGCCCACAGTGTCCCAGGGAGCTCGCTCCCGCTCCAGGCTGGTGGAAAAAACTGCAGCGGTTGTTTGTTACCGGAGCCACGCAGAAAGCAGTCGTGTGCGAGAAATCACTGTTGCTGACAAGAGTCGAGTCATACACACTGGGATTTTCCTTATTCCTGCCGAGGACGACGTTGTCAGAACCGGAATTTATGGCTACCAAGAAGCGATAGTGTCGGTGGAAAGATATTTGGCTTCTGTGAGGTATGTAAAAGTTAGCTAAGGGCTCATTTTCCCCCAAAATTCCAAGTGTCTAAGCCACAAGTCTCGTCACTTTCCTTCGGCTACCACGTTCCAGTTTTTACAGCAAGGGAATGTCGTGTGCGCAAACGGCCCTGTGATTTACATTAGCGCGAAATGTAGGGCAATTTATTATTGCATTATTATTCACGTATATTGATGTAAAGGCGGTGTAGTGTGTCGCTGTTGTTGCGTTTAACCGTAATGAGTCATAGCTAATTAGCTACTGACTGCGTGCAGACGTCGTAACGTTGTAACATAACTAGCTGCTGCTGTCATAACTTGACTGAGGGATGAAACATTGAGGAGCAGCTCGCTTTGTTCAGGCACTTGATGCTGTTTGTGTTTGGTTTTGCTCAAAAGTCAGTTTTGTGTAAACTTGGTTTTGAAATGAGCCCATATACAAAAACCCAACTTCTCAATGTTTACAAGTGGGATACGCAGCTTTAACTTAACGCTGCTGACCAAACGACTGTCCAGGGTGTTTTTAGAATGACTCTATTGAGCGGTATTTCACTATATCAAACTTTAATCGAATCAGGAAATTAATAGGGGTGAGTCGAAAGAGATGTGTAACCGTTGCCAGCGTTGTCACTCTCAGTGGTAGAGGCGGTTGTCCCCCCATCAGAAGGTTGGCGGTTCGATTCCGGCCTCCAGCAGTCCATGTGCTGTGATGTCCTTGATCAAAATACGTAACCCCCAATAAATCTTAATGCTGTGCATTAGTGAATGAATGGCAGTGAATATGGTTTGAAAGCTAGAAAAGTGCAGTCCATTTTGCTATTTGTATTTAACATTAACACACTTATTATAAGGGACTTTCTTTCATCACACTATCACTAAGTCAGAGTCTTATACATTCCCTCGAGTTATACTCTTTTACCAAATAAATGAATGTAGAAATAATAATTTATTTAAAGGTGTCATTTATTCAGTGGCCCAACCTGACTTACCTATTACTGACCCTTTACATAATTAAAAAGTCCCCAACCACCCACATTATCCTCGTGAAAAGCCATTCACACAAGACCCCACAGTGGGAATGTGTTAGGTAGTGTGTTAGTAGCTGTATACATTTTTTAATGATGAAGGTTTAGGATAGGCTTGTCACGATAACAGATTTTGCTGGACGATATATTGTCTCACAACTTATTGCAGATAAACGATATTATTGTCAGAATTATTCTGAGGTTCTTAACTTTCTGAGTGTCATTGACGAGTTTCACCGTCATTCAAAATACAACGCTCGAGTGCCATTGATGAGTTACGCCATCAAAGCGTTTTTTTTTTTTTTTTGCGGCAGGTGGCTGATCACAGTCTCCAGCAGCCTGTGAGTAATTTTGGGGCTTCTGTGATTTGTAGTCAGGACATAAAGGGTTAATATGCGCCACAGAGATCAAAGCAGGAAGTGGAGACACATTTAGAGAGCAAAACAGATTCTGGACGAAAAGTGGCGATTTTAGTGAAAGTGGCTTCTATTCTCCTCCAGACAAAACAAGAACGGAGCAAGGTAAAAACAAAGTTTTCTTCATGATGAAACGGCGCATCTCTTCTTTCATTTGAGCTACTCAGTATTTTCAGAGACATCGTACAAAATATTCAAAATGTTCAATATATTCTAAACGCTGGCACAAGGCACTTTCGATTTTAAAAAAACGTCTGTCACTCTAAGAGTTAAGAGGTTCTTTTTCTTTGCTGTGTGGGGCATACTTTTGCTCATGACTTACATTTTAATAAAATACATTTTCTTATGACTGTATACAACACTACATAACACTTCTTTTTTTCAGAACGTAGTATTTATTGCTATTTGCTAGTGCCATATATTTCATAAATAGCAGTCACATCCTCCACGCCTTGTCTGAACAGGTGAGTCACCTGTTTTAAATAAACAAGACACAATGTTATTCAGTATATCATCTTCTTAACCATTCATCAGCAGCTATGAATCATTGCCACTCCAAAACTAATCAAATTATCCTACTAACAAAATAGCACAGATGGCTCAGCGACTCTGGGCTCACCGACTGGGGCATTCAGCTTTGAAATCATCTCTTTCATTATTCCTATTAATGTTTCTGCTCGTTACCTTGCTCTCTATTCCTTACCAGCTCATCTGCTGTACACAGACACACAGGTGCCACACGACAACGGAATTCTGTGAATCAGACAATCTTTAATACCAATTCTGCCTTGCGTACAGACGGCTCCAGTGTTGACGGTCTTTTTCACGAGTCTCTCTGTGTTTCTTTACAGCACCACGTATGGGCTTGGCATATTTATTACAACCTTGCCACTCGTTGTCACTCGTTATCATGTTGCTAGACGAAAATACTTCCGGCAGTGTTGCGACAAGCGTTATAGTGCCGTTGTCGTGTGGATGGACAATATCACCTCTTTCAAAAAATCCATATCAGTTAAATCCTGTTTCTGCTCTAATCCATAATATTTCTTTTATCTTGTTATTTCATAACAGCAACCCCTTCTGTTTGTGTGAAGCATGTGTTTGTGACAGTGAATCTTTCTTAAATTTTGGTGTCACAAGTTCAGGTTAGTGAAAGTTGAAATGCATTCACTGCTCAAAAAGCTCAGCCCATTGAAAACACACCGCTCTTTATAAATGAGATCTTCTTTGTGTGTTCATGCGACACTCATAGCTGTCAGTTTGTGTTTTTAGTTTCTTTTTCCCTCTTGTTTTGATTACCACTCCCAAGTTGACAGCGTCAACAAAGACAGGCATCTGACATTGTTCCTTCTTTACCTGTTTATATTGGATGAGGAGGCAGATGTACAGAAATTTCAGATTCGCCCCCTGATAAGAGCCCCAGTGATGCCTGTGTGGGACAAATATTTGCTGGATAGTTTCCTACATTTCTGAATTGTTAACATACCTGGCATTCTTTGTGGGAAGCAACAGGAAGAAAGTGTTTTGCAGCAATCTTGATCTGTCTGTTTCATAGAGCTGTGCCTCACAATGCCTTTGACTGTTAACATTTGACAGTTGTAGGATGTACGCCTAAATGAGCTGAACATTTCATGACATTTGTTGTTTCATGGCAGCTGCTGAACAGTCACAGTTATTTGATTTGGCTACCTTTGTGTTTGCCTATTGCAGACATTGATCTGTGCAATTGTGATGGTTTGTTAGAAGAGATACCTTAATGCGACATATACTAATATTTTTATGAGGAAGCTACTGAATTATGTATGTGTACACATTTAATTCTACTTCAAAGACATGGAATTGTACACAGTTCCTCCCTCTATATTGAATTGCACAAATGTTTGCCTGAATTTCTAACTTTTTTAATTGTGATTGGTAGAAACAAATTGAACACACAAGTGCCAACTGAAATATTTCCAAATATGTCCATTTGGGGCTGGCACGGTGGTGCAGTGGTTAGCACTGTTGCCTCACAGCAAGAAGGTACTTGTGTTTGTGGCCCGGGGCCTTTCTGTATGGAGTTTGCATGTTCTCCTCATGTCTGCATGGGTTCTCTCCAGGTACTACGGCCTCCTCTCACCACCCATTGCCTGTAGGTGTGAATGTGAGTGTGAATGGTTGTCAGTCTCTATGTGCCCTGCGATGAACTGGCGACATGTCCAGGATGTACCCTACCTTTTGCCCTAAGACAACTGCTATACTCCAGTCCCCCCGTGACATAAATAATAGGTAATTTCTAGGCTGACAGAGTGCATGTGTACGTGTGGGCTCTGAAACAGATCTGGGAGGGGAAGTGTCATGTGACACCATGACCTTTGACTTCTCCTCCTTGCCCTGAGCCGGGGCTTAAGCTAGTAACAGGTGTAAAACAGCGGTTAAAAGGTGAACACACACTCACTCAAAGAAGGGCCCGTTGCAGTTAGAGTTGTTCCAATTCCAATACCAGTATCGGAAATGCCATCGGGAGAGAAGAGAGTATATGCTGAATCAATTCGGCCCGTACCACACCAGAAGCTGTTGCTGCGGCGGAGCCTGCTGCCGTGGCAGACCCCGGCCGGTGCCGGCGTCAGTGATTCTTTATTGATATGATAATTTGATTAGTTTAGGAATGGCAGCGATTTACAGCTGGTGAAGAGATTCTACTGAATAACAGTGATTTATTAAAAAAACAACATGGACTGTGAACTGAGTTCAGTTTTTTTACACACATGAACATGAACTATGAACTATGAGCTAGTTCATGTTCATTTGTGTGAACTGAAATTTGAGCTGGTGATCGGCCATTTTACAGGTGGCTCACCTGTTCATACAGGAGGGTGCTATTGATCAAATATGAAAACAGGAAGAATCAGATTCGGAATCAGCTTTACTGGCCAGGTATATTTTCACATATGAGGAATTTGACTCCGGTTTAGAGCACTCTCTTTGTCCCAAAATAGAATAAGAAATACAAAGTGACAGACCCCAGCAGACAATGAAAAGAAATAAAATATGTAAAATAAATTAAGGTCGTAGCTAGCTGCAGGGGCGATCATAGTCTATTTGGTGCCCTGGGCAAACACCTCCTGTGCCCTGTGCAGCCTGCTGTTTTAGAGGGGCGAGGAAGAACTGAGCTAAGTATTGTGGCTGCACATAATTTTTCTCTTAATTGTTCCTAGATTTATTTAGATTTTTTTTTTGTGCAATCTCAGTGAAAACTACATCTCACTTTCACTGAATCATTCATCATTCCAAGACTGCTGTTCTGTAGCTGTAGCTACATCTGCACTCTGATCCACTTCAGTGTTTCCCCTAGCTTTTTCGCTTTGGAAGGAGGGGTGCCTAGGCCGGAATGAGTGTGGTCCGTCATTGAGGTTCTTACAGGACCATCTCTCCACAGGACCCCATAACCATAATTACAGAGCATTTGGACCTGAATAAACAGTTAATGCTGATGTGTGTTCATTTTTTTTAAATTTAAGCAATGGAACATTTTTTCATACAATATGTACGGAATGTTTTGGGGTAGGGGCACAAATGGGATTTTTGAACTGGGTTGCTGTGTGTAATGTGGCCTTTAATCATGGTCATCATCAATATTTATTATTATTATTATTATGTTATGATCAACAGGCACAGGCTGCAACTAGTTCCTCTTTAGGACCCTGAGGAGTGAGAGTTTCCCTTATGGTTTGTTCACCGGAAGTCGGAATATAGAGCTCGTAGCTCTTCCAGCCTTACATACGTACAACAAAACATGTAGCTGCTGTTTATGTCAGTAGCAGATAGCATGAATTCAATGCCGGGTTGGTGAGATTAATCCAACTTTCCATCTTCATGGGGGTTCTGATTAAAATTAAATATATTTAAATGTCCCAATTCAATTAGATTCACGATTCGATTTGATACTGAGTCAGCCAGGGATATTTCAGTTAAAATAAATGCTTTGTTATTTTCTGTGCACGTTGAGAGTTTGCTGGTAACTTAGGTGCCAATACCTGCTCCAGGCTGGTTTGTTTGAGCTGTGCCGAGTCTGCCGACTCTGTTTGCGGGTGATTCTCCTCAAATGGTTACAAAGATTCGTCGTATTGCCGCTGTCTTTTATCTTTCTGTTGCATATTTTGCATACTACTTGTTTTTTGTCCAACTCGTCTTTTTCTTCCACCTTCTTAAATGCGAAATGCATCCAAACATCAGCTTTTAAACTCGTCGGCGGTGCCTGGAGAGGTGGACTTGCTTCCGACGTGTTTATTTGACTGCTGGCAGTAAAATCTCACAAGATCTTGTTCCGTGGAAAGCGGTGGAAAGCAGCACTAAACACTGATCACGCGAGACTTCTTCTTCTTCTTTGGTTTCGGCAGACTAGCTATGCAGACCAGACGTATGTATTGATGCCCTCACGCGAGACTGGCAGGCGTGCTTACACTTCAGGCTGCTTCTCCGCACATCCAATGAAGAAAAAAATATGCAAGTTAAAAGATCGATCTTTGGATTTTATGACTCGATTATCAACCATTTAAATGGAGATCAATTAAAATCGATTGAATCGATTTTTTTAACCCAGCCCTAGTCGGAACTCAAACGCCGAGCTCCCAATGCTGCTGCAGTGACATGATTCCTCTGTTCTATTTCATCCCTGCTGACATTTTGGATTCACAGAGCCGTAGTTACATTCATAACGATTGTTTTACCAGCGATTTGTTTGTCCACAGCTCTCCTCTGGCACATTTCACTCCTTCTAAAGGCTGGAATATACTTCTCCGACTGCGTAATACGTATCCGACTCTACAGCTACGGAGACCTCTCGAGCCCTCGCAGTTCTCCGTCGTGCTGCGTGTTGTGCACCCCTGCCGTGAAATGCACCCCCTCGGATGTTGCCTTAATATCTCAGACAAAAGCAGGGGAAAAAATACCATTTTATGATTTAATTAGAAGAACATTGGTTGTTTTCAGTCTTTAAAGCTCCTCTAAAGAGAGAAAGTAACAGATGTTCTTCTCGGATAATAGCGAACGCAAACCAACACCTTTCTGTATATTCTGTGGAAATATACCCCAGCCATAATTACGAAATGAATTAAATGATTTTTTTGAGCAAGTTGAATGTATTTGACTTGCGTTTCACAAGGCTAATTGATACTTTAGTTCCTGTCCTGTCTGTGCTGCTGCTGTCGCTGAGGCGACCTGTCTGTCTGTTTCTATGTAGGGCGAGGGGCTGCATTTCACGGCAGCGGTGCAACTAGAGGAACAGTCACAGCCCTTGCCATCTCTGTCTTCCCTTGATGGATTGACAGACAGTTAAAAAATATTTCCTGCGCCCAGAGAGGACAGAAAGGCTCTCCATCAGGCTCTCCGGTGACGCACAGGGCTCTCCGTCTATACGTACAGCAATTTACAGAGTACTATAAATTGGCCTTTAATGTCCATGGTGATGCCCAAGGTGGCTGCTTTTCATTCACCATAACACTTTGAAATTTTGGACCTCCAGACGGACACCCGGTGCTATCCGCTGGCCTTGGCCAGGAAGCAGCACTCCTGATCGGCCACTGTCACTGCGAACCCTCTGCTCACTTTACCACAGCCCTCTACAGCTCTCCTCCGCCCCATTTTACTCCTTCTAAGTGTCCATGGTGATGCCCAAGGTGGCTGCTTTTCATTCACTGTAACACTTCCCGTTCCTGTTGGATCCTGCAGCCTAGCTGGCAGCCTCTAGTCAGGGGGGAGAGCGAGGGGAGACACCGCTCTACAGTAATTTGAAAGTGATTGCAGTACCAGTTTTGGCCACAATCTTACATAATGTTCCTTTAATGCTCATCTTTGTCTTCGGCTGAAAATGTTTCCCTTGCTAGATACTTGCTTCATGAAAAATGTTAGTGAGATTGGAAAAGATGAACTATGTCAGCATAACACCCATATCATTTAACGTCTTTGAATCATGGTCTTCAACCCAACACAGTTCAGGTCAATGTCATTTTTTCCAAATGTCACACTCTTGGTCAGTGGAGCCTGCCAAAGGGCTTTATAAAGCTCTGCATGGAGTCAAGGCAGAGCTGGAGCCCAGTTGCATTTTGTTTTAGGTTCTTGATATAATTTGTGTTGGCACTACCTCTGGGTCGTGGCTTATACTGAGTACATTTTGCAGCTATGAGGCAATAACGTAGCACCTACCAAAAGTCAGTGTAGTGTCAGCTGAGTCATCTGGTGGGAAGAGCAAAGTAATCCTTTGGCTCCAGAAGTCTCCCAGATCCACATGGAGTCAGGTAGATTGATTTGATTACCAAAAGAACTTCTAAGAATTAGAAGCTTTGTGGTCTAATTGAAGTGCAGTCTTACAAGTGACTGACTTTCAGTTCTTTACATGATTTTACACAGTGTGAGGAGTCATTTTTGTATCGGTCTTCAATCTGTGGCTTGTTGCAAGATGGCGGATGATAAAGGAGCAGATCGCAGTGACACTGTTATCTTATATCAAGCCAGAAGGCATCGCCACCTGTGAGGGTATTTGATCTATGAGTCAGGAGCAATTATCAATACCTCTCCATCAACCTTGTGTCTGTTCTCATGTTTGTTTGCATGTCTTGTGTGACTATTTGTGTGCTTATTGACATGATGGAATCATTTTACTCTACTATGCATGCTTCCATATAACCAACTAAATTTATCAATCTACAGTATTGCATCAAAAGTATTGATTTAACTACTAGGGGTTTATTCTGGATTCTCCCTCTATGTGGTCAAAAAGGAAGAAAGCAGTGTCTTGTTAAAGTCTATTTAATGGCTGATTGATGTGGGTCACGTCACACTGTCCTTAGTTGTTGCTTTTGGCCATTTGTAATGTTGAATGACCTGATGGTGCACTTCTGTCTCAAACTCATCCAGAATATTAACTGGCTTGGTATCATTGCTCATTCCTGGTTCTAACACCATGTGGGTTGAGTTTGAATATTTCTGAAGGAACATTGTGAGCCTTGGCCTTCTGCCAAAGTCCACTCTCTGACTTTATTTAAGCTTTTCATAACAGTATTTATGGTGACAACCTTGACAAATATCTGTGATATTTGTGAGCAGTTGTTCACTGTACACTCTGGCCTCAACTAGACCCTCTGACCCTGAAACAAAATTCTTGATTTGGAGATTCTTTCAGAGGTCTGTTCAGCTGTGTTGCATTCCAAGCTTTATATCTTCTGTTATGTCTTAGGCTCTCGCTTACTCGTAGAGTAGTAGAATGGGAAGAGTAGTATTGTGGCTGTAGCCACTCAACCAGGGTTTTTTTGACTTGACACCAGGCCTATCTACTTTTCTGGAGGAAACCATGACCTTTCATTGAGAAACATCAAGGTAATAATTTATTTTTAGATGTTGTAAAGGATAACGTTCTTGGTTTCCTTAACTGGAGATCAGACAGCACAGGACTTCTTAAGTAAACATACTTTGTGCCATTGTTATAACTAAAAAATAAATTGCATTTAGCCATAGAATACATGCACACAATAATACGTTCACTCAGCTGTCACGCTTTGTTAGTAGGCCTGGGACAATAACCACATCACCGCAATACCACGGTCGGGTTACCGTCATCACTGCAATATATTAAAAAATTAAAAATGTATATATATCTGTATATATTTGCTGTTGAAAGTTACAGGAGTGCATATGGTGTTTGATATGAGATATAAACAGTAATATTTAGTAACATCTTGTTTTTTTTAAAGCTAGACAGAGAAGCAAAACTTTTCACACAGAAAGATTGGCTGACAATGGATTTCAACTTCCTTGATCAATACGTCAAATACAGTATGATATAAAGATGCCAACAATGTATTTCTGTAGTGTTGGTGAGTCACACGATGCACTTCAACTGTATTTTTACAGAAATGATACATCCCTGGTGCTCCAAAGAAAACATTGCTCCAAATGAGCACAGGCCGTTTGTGGAGACAACGCAGGGACCATCAACAAAGTGCAATACTTGGGCTGTGCAATTAATAAAATTTTGATCACGATTCTGATTTTGTTGTCAAACCATCTTCAAACTCATATAATCGAGTTGAAACTATTTATTTGCCATTTTTCTTTACACAATTTCTGATGGCAACCCCGCTACCTCTGCTACTGTCCCTGATCATGGCAAACCTGCTACCCCCGCCGCAATCCCGCTACTGTCCCTGATCACTGCAACGCCGCTACCCCCTATCCCCCCACAATCATGGCAACCCCGCCGATCGCTCCTTGTCTTTTGGCATAATATGTGGCAACAAATTGGCGACTCAGTGTTCGGCTTTGTAACAAGATTTGCAGCTATATTGTTGAATAACATCAAGTCAACAGAGCAATGTTAACAGCTATGGACAGAACTACATTAGAGGTGTGTGTGTCTGCTATAAGCATTTAAATTGAACTCCGACTGTTTATGCAATGCATCTGTCTTTTATGACTGTGTATTGTGTGTGTGTGTGTGTGTGTGTATATATTCAATTTAATCACGCCTCGAAAACCTCGAAATAATTAATAATAATATGAAAACAAAACAACCCCCTGCCCCTTAGGATTAATGGACTGGCCCTCTGCCGAGCTGCAGTGTGAAAAGTTTTGTTTCTCCGTCTAGCTTTGAAAACAGGATGTTACTAAATATTACTGTTTATATTGTTTTTTGAGAGGGAGAAATGCTGAATAAATGCATAATAATGATAATAATAACTGTGATTTCAATATTGACCAAAATAATCGTGATAATGTTTTTTTCCATAATCAAGCAGTCCCATGCAATACCAGAACGACAAATGTCCCCATTATGTAGCATCGCCACATTCAGCTCAGACACATCTCACCTCGTGCTGCTGAAAGCACAACACTGGTTTTGACAAAAAAGTAATTTTAATTAATTTTAATGTATTTTTTTATAAATTATTTCAGAGGTAGAGTTAAATGAACTCTAGTCAATGAAAGAGATATGGTTAGTTCCAAATGACTTTGTCCAGTCATATATTTTGTCATTTTAGTTTTCTTAAAAGTAATGTGAACATACTCTCTCGTCTCGTTCTCGTGAACCCAATATCGTGTATCACCTAAGAACTCCCAAACCAATATCAAAGAATGTCATGCAGTTATTACTACTTCTTATTGCTTATTTTAGTTATTATTACTTATTTGGCCTAATTTGTGTACCATATACTGTAATTTCTATACTGTGTACTGTAAATTCTCAGGAGACTAATCTGTGTCTCTGTGCCTGAATAAATTATTCCTTTCTCAGAGTTTTGCTACCCCAGCTTCTAATACATCCCTCAATCTTGAGAACACATCTTACAGCCCAAGGCTGGAACAAGAGATGGCCAATGAAGACTTAACAAAATATGGAGGAAGGTCAAAATCCATGGATGAATCCAGGTTTTTAGTGTCATTTAGAGGCAAACTGCCTCCAGGCTCAGTCCCACAGTTCTGCATTTACAGTGATTAAATCTGGGTGTGGATGGACATGGAGTAAAACAAACACCCATGGAATACAAATGAAATGCACCATAGACACCGTGGATAATGTTTCAAGTATTCACATGTATTTGAGCCCACCCAACATGTGTGTACACTCCTGCACATACTCCCAATACATATTCTATTTTTATATACCAGTGATTGTCTATTTCATGTGTTTCATTTGCTAAAGCAAAGATCAGCTAAACTGCATTTCATTAATTAATGACAATGACGATAAAGATCTGTTCTATTCTACATGCATACTTTACACTTCCAACTGTTCCAACTGTTGTCATGTATCTATGAAACAGGTGAAAATATTCTTTGCATGGTGGAAAAACACTGTCGACAGTGTTTTTCCAGTCTGGCATTTGATTTGAGAGTGTTGGCTCGAGTCTGGCCCTGTGGTTACCGCTCTCAAGAGATTTGCCTTGATAGTATGACTGTCAAATATTTTTACACTGGACAAATGTCACCAAAACAGGAAACTGAAATTCTTTTCAGTTCTTTTCTAATTTCCTTGACAATCTATTGAATTCCATATATGGAAGGATAATCCTCCCTCGAAGGATCTGTGGTGATCTATCTACACAAGTATTTGTTTGAGTTCAGCCAAGGCCCCTGTGATTGGTTGTGACTATGGCGAGGCCAACACAATTCTGGCTCACTCAAATGTGTTGAGCACAGAGGGGAACTTGCTTTTGGCCAAGTTTTGACCTCACTCTACTAGATACAGCCTGCATCTTAAAATAACACGTTACGTGTTGTGCAGATCTCTCAGACATACCTTGCTGCTGTTAGAGTTGTTTACCATGTGCCTGCTGTTGATTACAGGGCTGGATCAGGGGGCCTCTATATTATCTCATAAATTAATGCAAAGCTCGTGTTTGATATTACAGTGGCCATCAGGTATACAGCTTTGTCTACAAAATGTTAAACTACATTTGAAAAATTTTGTTTTTGGAGCTTGATTTTGCAGATTTTATTTTCATTGTGTCGATAGATTCCATATGGTTTATGGTCTAAATATTCTTTACGGTTCTTAATCTGCATCTCGCCAAACCTCAGTGGAATATAGAAGTCTCATAAATTACAGATGAGATGGATGAGGGAGGTGGGTGTGGTGCTGCTCTGCAAATGCACACTTATTAATGGCTCTTCCTGACACTGCAAATGTATAAAACCTTTCCCCCACAGTTCTGAATGTTAAAGTAGGTCGTCGTGATTTGCTTATTTCCATCCAAATTTAGAAAAGCTTTGCTCGTTGTCTCTTGTTCTGAGAGTGAGACCCCTTGTCTTTTTATGGCACTTTCAAATCTTGTCCTAATTCAATGATAAACAGAGACAACTTTTAATACCTCTGTGCCTCAGCTTTGTCTGATTTAAGCTATTGGGTAGGGGTGTCCCGATACAACTTTTTAACTTCCGATACAATACCAATATTGATCCGATACGATATCAGCACAAATCATGAAGATTTTTCTTACTCATTTTGTAGTATGGAATATTAGAAAAGGCTTGATCAAGTGTTATTACTCAAACAGAGAACAACAGTCAGCAACATTAGGTCTGGGGAAAACTGAGCCATTTGTTATTAATCAATGGGTTACATCAATTTTAACCTTAAACAGAAGAATATTCTATAATTGAATATAATAAATAAAAAAATAAATTAGAAAACCCTGAAAAATAGTTCACAGAAATACATATTACAAATGAAGTGTGGCGCTATCATTTAATCACAGTTTTGTTGCCATTTCACACTGCATAGACCATTACCAATTGTATAGCCATTGTCAAATGTATAGGCTACTTTCAAAGTAGTGCCAAACTCAATAGTGCAGACAGGTTTGACCATAAATGACTCATCCTTGAGATGATGCTTCTTAATTCCGTATCGGTATTGAGAGAAAATTATATTTGAAGACTGAATATGAACGTCAGTATGAACCAAGAAAATAAATTTACTGGCTAACAGAGGAACAATTGTACCTCAGAATATTTGTCATTTAGCATTCCGAGGTGGTTGAGGCAATACACAACATTCCCGATGGAAATGCATCCCAGCGTTCACCCCCTCATCACTTGTAAAGAAACATCCGATGCCTGACCTTGCCTGTCACAGGCTCTTTTCCTGAAATAATCCTGTTGGTGCTGCTCAATTTAAATGTGCAGACTCACCCCATTTTGAAGTCAGCAAGCTGAGTGAGGACTGCATCTCAAATTACCTGTCTCTCACACACGCACACACACTGCAGTGTAATTTAGCATTATTAGTGCATGCAAAATCTTCAAAACAATAACTTCCCAGTTGTGCAAGCACAAATTCGTTTGTTGCATGACGTCACCCAGATGTCACAAAGAGCTAAACTGAGAAAACGAACACGGCCATTCCTTCAGACCTTGGTCTACACTCGGGCTCATGTCACTGCTATATCAGGCTGGTGTGCATAAACAAGTCATTGTAATGGCAGGTGGGTGTCCTGCCCAGATATTGACATTCAGTCAGTCGATCTGGGCCATGGAAGGAGTTAACAGGAGATGGAGAAGTTTGGAAGCACTGTGATCCAGCTGACTGTTGACTGACAGGAACAGTGGCTGTGCACAAACTAGCCAATGAGCTCAGGGCTAGTAAACAAGACCACTGCTCAACAAGCTCTAGTGTTAGACGCTATGTGGGGACAACACAATATGCTGTTCAACATAAGGGTTGATTTTTCTCCTGGTTTCAATCAAGGAGGAGTTTTGGAGAATGATGAATTATTTTTCTTTGCTGAAGAAGAAAACAGAAACAGAGAATATAGACACATTGTTTTTCTGGCTTGCATATTTATCCCTTGTGCCAGTGGTACATTTTCCCTCTGGATGAGGGCTGGAGCAGAACACCTGCACCGACACGTGATGGGGACTCAAATCAGAGGAAACCCTTTCTGCTTTCTGTTTCTTTCACTATCAGCAAAGCAAGTCTTTTGGGGTGGATAAAGCACTCAAGAGGACTGGAATAGCAAAAACAATGCCATGTCTTACACTATGACGTGTTTCAATTTCTATTTAATGTGCCGTTGAGAATGTCAAATCAATTTTGTTGTGTTAAAAAAAAAAAAACACAAAATAAACTGAGGATGTTGCTCTCATTCAGGTTCATGTAGATTTTTATATTAAGCTATTATTTATTTCCCATACTGCGTCCACTGTTTTCCTTTGAATTATGAGCTACTGCTTTTGCACACAGTTACATCCCAGTTAGCTAAGCAAGACATGTTAATTTGCTTTTACTGTAAGCAAAATTAGGCTTGCTGTGGAAGCATGACAAAAATGAGGACATGCATGTTAATCCAGCCGACTTCATGGAATTAAACAGGTTGGTCACAGTCATTTTAAGCAACAGCTAAGGATTTTAAGACTAATAAACAAACGAATAAACAAATAGAGCATACTAGAGATGGTGAGATTAACCGATTCATATCGGTGGGCGGATACAAACGTTTGTGATGTGACTGCATCGGTAAATTTGGGGCGCATCGGATGTAATTTATGAGTGAATTTGCGGTGCATCGCTTCTAGTCTGTCTGCATCAGTAAAACCCATGGTTAAATTGGTTATATCATGTTCTATTCCCTACCCTATGGTGTTTCCTGACTCATAGATGTAGGCCAGAGCAGTGGATTGAACAGAGTGGCGACAACTTCAGATCTCGCCGCCGGAGCGGTCACGTGGTTCATGTACCCCTCAATAGTTCCAAGCGTAGCCTGCACTGTCCATGCTCTTCAACGGGACAGACTGCAGTGAGTGCGCATTTAAGAGGTAAATATTAAAATTAACCTTAATAAGTCAACATTTGCAACTCTTATTAGATTACTGTGTACACGTCAAAGTCACTTTCATATATTGAGTGCCTGTATGACAAATAAAAGTGAAATATGACAAGTTTGTCTGGTTGTGTTTTTGGAGGGAAAACTTTGCTAGCTTCACTAACTGGATAATAAGGAACTATATCGTCACCTGATGCAAAGTGATCTCTTATTTAGCAACATAAGGCTATTCTCGAACACTTTCTGAGATTGGACAATGATGATAAATTATGGTTTTCATTCAGGGATTTTATGTGAGCAATTTAAATGAATGTCACAACCACGTGTGTGTGTGTGTGTGTGTGTGTGTGTGTGTGTGTGTGCGCGCGTGTGAAAACAAGAAAAAACCAGACGTGTTTGTCATCAATAACGTGTATGCATGTATAATGTATGATTTAATGTCAATAGAGTGAGAGTTGACTGTTACCACCAATGCTATTGAACAATCACAGATACATACAAAACATTACATATAAACACATTTAATAAAATCATGTCAAATGCAGGCAGCTATTATCATAAAAGTATAAGAAAAATAAAATAAAAAAAATTGATCAATTCCTGACTAAAAAAAAACGTAATTACATTTGGGACATACATTTTTACATATAAAGGGATCCCTCGATATCAATAACACACGTATTGCCATTAAACTGGTTGATATTTTATCATTTTACCTCGGTGCGTGCTTGCCTTGTGGCCATAGAAGTGAACGGCGTCCGACGTGATAGGCGGCCATGTTGGAACTATTGAGAGTTCCATAACCCGGAAGTGGGGTCCGCCGGGCTGTACAGCGTATGCCTATGGGAGTGTCGCCACTCTGTTTAATCCAGTGCTCTGATGTAGGCAACCTGAATCAAAGACGTAGTAGAAGATTGAATGCACTGTCCATTGACATACAATGTAGTTATACTGTATATCTGTAAGGCTGGAAGAGCTGGGAGCACTAAACTTTGAGGTTACATTGATTTGGACTCAAAGTTCTGACTTCCTGTGAACACACACACACACACACACACTTAGAGCAAACTCTCACTCCCCAGGGTCCTAAAGAGCAACCTACAGCCTTTTCTGTCATCATCATCATCAGACCATTGTCTAGTGTCTACCATGATAAAGTCTAAGCAAAAATAACTTACTGAGTTGAAATCATAGAATTATCATCATAATAATAATAAAAATACTACTACTACTGCTACTTCTAATAATAACAATAATAATAAAATTAATAATTGCTATTCCTTTATTCAGCTCAAACAAGCAAGCTAGAGGTCATACATGTGTTTTAGCTTTCATAGTGATTCCAAGCGCTGTTTGCCTTTGCTATCAACAGTGTATGTGCCCACCTGTCATTTACATGTCAGTCTATGCTTTGTGCGGGATAGAAATTCTACACCCACTGTTGTCAACATGCTGTACAGATTTAAAAAATGCAAGGGCGTAAAACCAGTCACCTAGAGCCTAGAAAGTACCATCTAACAGTCTCAGGCTGTATATTAGAAAATGATGAGAAGACAATGAAAAAGAAGTTGTTTATATTTGTAAATATATAATTAATGCTATATAATATCACATCAAAGTGAATAATAAAATAATCCTATCCTTCTGTCATTAGTGGTGTTAGGTAGCTCCATTATTGTTTTGTACTGTAGGGTTGCCACCCAATAGGAGCAAAAGGGGTTTTGTTTAGCTACTAAGCGTACATCCAACATTACATTCTGTTACTGATACATTCATGATATGGTTAATCACTTTTAAACAGCCTAGTGTAAATTAAATTCTGGCCAAAATGCTGACGATGTCACCCCCTCAGGATAGCAATAAAACTGCAGCATTGTACCTCCAGCTCAAGTTAACGGTAGGCCTGTCACAATAACAGATTTTGCTGGACGATATATTGTCCCACAACTTATTGCCGATATACAATATTATTGTCAGCATTATTCTGAGGTTCTTAAGAGGTTCTTTTCTCTGTATGTGGCTCATATTTTACTAAAATCCATTTCCTGGTGACTGTATACAACAATACGTCACACTTATTTCTTCAGAAAGCAGTATTTATTGCTATTTCACATTTGATCAACAGCAGTCACACTCTCCATGCTGTCTGAACAGGTCATCTACCTGTTTTAAATAAATCAGACACTGTTACCAAATAGAACCTCTTCTTAACTATTTATCACCAGCTGTAAATCACTGCCAACTTCAAATAGGGTGACCATATTGTTAATAATTTATTAATAATTAATTAATAAAAACCCCGAATGGGACGTAAAAAGTGGACATGTCCGGGGAAAAGAGGATGTTTGGTCAGCCTAACTTCAAAACTAATCAAATTATCATACTAATAAAGTATTATAGACGACACCGGGCTCAGCGGTACCGGCTGGGCTCAGCAACACTGGCCAGGCTCTGCGACACTGAGTTACGCGGCACAGGCTGGCACGATCGGGCATTTTTGCGCACTGTCTGCCGGCCCGCCGGTTATTTTCATTTCACCCGGGCTTTCTGGCAACCGTTAATGTCAGACCCTGGTATTTGACATTGTCATCAGGGCTGGGGCATTAAGCTTTGAAATCATCTCTTTCATTATTCCTACTTATCCTCGTTACCTGGCTCTCTGTTCCTCACCAGCTCACCTGCTACAGCTCCTTTCTGTGTCTGTTAGCAGCCCCTCCTCCTCCCATTGAGACAAAGAGAATTTGTGACTGACAAGAGGTCTCATTCTGTTCATTCTGCTGTGGAACCAACGCACCCACGTGTTGAGAAAGATGCAACCCTCTTGAACCCTCTTGTTATGCCACCTCTTTGGTAGAGCGATGAGGAAAACAAGCGTGCATGTGCATGGCGATATATTGAGGCTGGAAAAACGACCTACTTTGTTTTCATTTACCGTACGACAAATCGATTTATTGATTATCGTGACAGGCCTAGTTAATAGGCTTCCCCCGGGGAGTGTGAGCTTAAAGTGATATTTTTAAGCCTCCCCATTGAGTTTGTATCACTCAGTGTTTTATCTGGCTTGTTGCAAGTTAGGTAGTTTTAATGGTCAGTCTGCATGTTTCCGCCTTATGTGTCATCTTTGTACCAACCACAGTTTCCAGAGCTTGGTGAGTTTGCTGATCTGTAGTTAGTGCCAACCATAAACAACCGGAATCCCACTGACCACTGCCATGGCTGTGATCATTGTGACAATCTCGAGTTTCCAGTTGTCCTCTGATGTGTCTGATGTGGAGCCAGGGCTACAGGGTAGCTCCAGACATTTGTCTCACATGCTTATTCTGTCACAAATTAATTGTAATATCCGTTCCTCACTTATGTTGGGTGAGATTTGAGGGGACTTGTACATTTTTTTCAGATATTGGTCCACTTTTTGATTCAGACACAAGCACCCTAATCAGTTAATTGTTTAATGCATTTTAGCACCATGCTAACTCTCAAGAGATCTTAGAGAGAAAAAAAAAACTTGCCAATTCCCAGTTCTTCCCTTGCAGCCTCAGAATCTCAAAAAAAAAGTTTTAATCTGGAATAGCCAACTTTCCAGGCTCTTGGAAAGGTCATGGTGAACTCTTGGGTGTTTTCGTCTTGAGAGTAGATGGGGTCTTGGCCCACTGCAAACAATCGCCTGCCCATCCTGTGGCCTCCCAGCCCACTTATGCCTTGTTCACGCTACATGACTGTCGGAGTTGTTGACTCTCCGTGCTGTTCACACTATGCAACTCTCTCCTCCCTAATCAGTTTTGAGGCGTTCACACTACAGGACTGGTTGGTGACTGGGGTGTTCACACTAAACAACCCTCTATTCAGCAGGCGTTGGTCAATGACCCGCTCTTTGTTTTCTCGTGATCGCTCTTTACAGTGATCACTGAAATGGCTCTGAGGCTGACAGGAGCTTTTATTTTTTTTCCAAGTTTTTTGAAGTACATTATTAATTATTAAATAAAGAAAAAATCTGTGATTTTTTTTTCGGTATTTTACTGTAAATATGAGTGACAATATTAATGAATATATGGACATATTGCTTTCCAAACACTAGAACAAAGCCTCTTCTAGGGACTCCTAGGGAGTGAGAGTTTGCCTTATGGTGTGTTCACTGTAAGTTGGAACTTGCTCTAATCAACATAACCTCAAAGGTTAGTGCTCCCAGCTTCTCCAGTCTTACAGACGTACAACACATGTAGCTACTGTTTACGTCAAAAGCAGACAGCATGAATTCTCTGTCTGGTTGGTGAGATAAATCCGACTTTCCATCTTCATTATGATTTAAATTCTGACATGGACATTCCGACATTTGAACGCACCATGAGCCGAATCACGCAGATGCCTGGCTCCCCATACTGCTGCAGTAAATCCTGTTTTACCGGTGATGTTTGTCGCCTTATGCTGGGAAAGTTGGGTGACAGATAAATCTCAGTGTTTATGTCCCCTTGTGCCATCCTAGAGCATGATTGTTACATTCTTAAATGTTCTGAAACTGCTTTCAACTTTTCTGCACTGCTCTCTGAGTGTGGTGATGTGTCTGTGCCGGTGTTTGCTGTGAGAGGGAGCGAGAGGAGAGTCCGTTCAGCAGAGGCTACTGTGCTATTATCTCAAATGCAAACTCCGTACTTTGTCCAGCTCATTAGGTCTTTCTTTTGTTTGAAAGCCAAAGTGCCTCCAAAAGTCAGCTTTGTTTTGCTGCGGACGGCGGTGAGCTCACTGCTCACTGTTCTCTTCCGCTTGTTTACTGTCGACTTCTTCACTGCCAAACACCGTGCAGCGCGGTAGCGGTATGGCGACACCTTGCGGAGCGGAGGAGCGGAAGTCGTTCTGGATTTAAAATCGGCCCAAAATATGATTATGTTGGGGTTGGAAAATATCAATATTAAGAATTTAAAAATCGATACGATATTGGAAGACAAAGTATCGCGATATATCGCCATATTAATATTTTTTAACACCCCTAGGTTTTGGTTTGATAGATCCCAAATATGGCAGAAAAAGAGTGTACGCACAAAATCGGGGAAAAAGCGGTAAAAGGTGTAATTGGCATTAGGACGCTTTCACACTGCCAGCTGACGTGGCTCTGACCTCCCCTGTGAGAGCTGTGTGTCTGTTTTTTCTCCCTCCCATAGGAGGAAGCTTCACAATGACAGCCTGACAGGCTGCTCAGTGACTAAAGCCGAACATGACAGGCATCAATGAGTAAATTAGCGGGTTGACACGGCTCGTCTGTCACACTGCAGCCGAGCCGATCCGAGCCGGTAAACCCCCGGGTCGATTGGAGGGTCGTTGGACCCACATCAAAATGCTGCTTCGTTTTTCGTGCAGTGTGAAAGGGGCTTTAGAGGAGGAAACATCTGTGTGTTTCATACAGACAGAAAATAGAATGTTTTGTAAATGTTAAGGAGCACTGTTCCTTTCACATTCCTGATATCGATCTCCTATATCTTTATACTAGTTTTCTTTTAACCACATTTATTGTTATTGTCTGTTTTGCATGAACAGGATTGTAATAACCTAGTGTGTCAGTGGCTTTGAAACCCTCTCATGCTCAGCCAATAATAGTCATATGTGGTTTCAGGGATTATTATCATGCATGGTCTTTGGTTCAGGTTATGCTGAGTTTGGCATATTTCCTTCCCATAGGGATCTATTACTGTAGTCTTAGCCTGAGTCAAAGATCAAAAGCCCAGTGTAGAAGTTAGGGAGCCACTGATCCACTTTTAGTATTGGCCAATACGATGTGATACTGACACAGAAAAACAGTGCTGAATTACTCAACAAACTATGTCTCATTATGTGGAAAAGAGGGGAATCATTCTTTTGTTCAAGGCATCATAAGACTTATATGTTGCTTTCCTATTTTTTTAAACAATGTAACAGATGTCAGAAATGTACTGAATTACATATTTATTTAATAATTGTGCACCAGTACAGCGATCTTAAATAAACTAATAGTTTCACTAGCTTGGTCAATCAAAACTTTTCATGCTTTAGTCAGTAGTAGGAGTTGGAGTATAACACCCAATGTAAAATAATAAAGCAGCTGAAACTGAGAAAATAACAATAGCTTGACTACCTTGGTAAAACAACGTTAAAAAAATGAACAGGAACAAAGCGTCTTTGAAATGGTTCAGTCATTGCAATTAGGAATTTAAAATCCATTGTAAAATAAATATTGAGAATAAAAAAAATAGCTCTACAAGCTTGGTAGATGTTCAAAATAAACAGAAATCAGCTGTTTGTATTGGTTTAATGCAATTGTGCAAATAGAAAGTAAATATCCATTACAAAAACTGCTGAATAAAACAATAGCTCCACTGGCTTGGTTGGTAGATCTATTTTCTCTAGCTTCTCTAGCTCAGGCTTAAGCATCACTGACAGGTTCTTGCTTAGGAAGTAAGTATTTCTGCTCTTGTGGCTGTCAGTCTGGGTCGCGATCTAGAATTTTCTTCAACATTGGTATCAATATCGATACCAATATCAGCTCCGTGGATCCCAAGTAAAAATGAAGACTCATGACTTAACTTTTCAGATCTTGATCTCTTCACTACAGTAGTGACTTTTTTTTTATCACGGCAACAGCAGCCTGTAAATCAAGAATGCCTGTGGAGGCATTATAATGCAGACAAGGCTCATTGAGTGGGTGCAAGCTACAATAGTGCTGTTGGGATTCAATAAAGCAGTTGGCATCTTGGTTGCAATAGCCTGGTGTGCTCAGCTCTGTATCAGCCCTGATTGCCATTGCTCAGCTGCTTAAAGGAACATATGGAGCTGTCACACTTCCTGTCTACATAGAATTATGGTAGTGTCCATTGTCCATTATAATTTTGTCTCTGTGTATGCTTCCAAAGTCTCTTAGCATTATGGCATAAGTCTGGCACCTCGTGGCATCAGTACATGATCATAATAAAATGTGATTGAGATGATATTGATGTACACATAAGATAGGAGTTTTTTTTCAAAGTATACACGTTGACAAAATGAATGGGAGCTCACCCAGATGGGCCGTGTGCACACGCTTGTGTTCACACACAATTTCTGTTCTCCTCCTATTGGATTAAACATTAAAGCCTGAGTCATATTGAGCAAATGGACTCTCTTAAAATAAAAAAGACCTCCCCACCTTTAAATTCTCGGCTCTAATAGTTTAGAGCCAAGAGACGGACTCGCCACTAACATTTCCTTATATAGCTTGGTTTCTTGTCTGAGCAGACTTCAGTATAATGAGGAGGCGAAGCCAGAACTCCATGCCTGCAGGAATGAATTAAGGGCCGGGGAGTGGTACATGTCTAATTTTTGCTGACTCTTGGTTTTTATGAGAATTGGGATGTGACAGTGTTGTGGAGACTGACTTTTAAATGGTTCGTTAGTTTGTTGGCATTATTAATGGCTGCACAATGACTTTTTGACTTTTTAGTGATGTGAGTGTTTATGGGGATTATCCCACGTCAAATGGAGCTGTGTTGTCAGGCTCATCCTAAGCATGGGGCAGATTTTTTTTTTAGTTTCATGCTTACTCATTTCTAATGAAGATCTCTCTTTAGTTTCTCATTTTTGTTTTGATCAAAGATTGTGTGCTGATGCTGTTGCTGTTAATGACAAAGCAGTCTGATTGTGTATCATATTGAGGTCGAGCTGCTTGACTGACCTCAGCAAACAGGTGCCAGCAGTAGGGCTGGGTACCGAACTTTGATACTTTTGTAGCACCGACCGACAAGCTCCAATCCTATTGGGTATCAAAGATTGAATCATTTTTGGTGCCAAATTCCAAAACAGTGCATTAATGTCATTGCAGCAGCACCGGGTGGTCAGCGCACTTGTTTCCGACTCATGGTGCATTCAGTTGTACAGAAATGTTGGAATTTCCAAGCTCCAAGTCAGAGTACACCACCTCTGAAAGTCAGAATAATCTCACCAACCCGACATAGAATTCATGCTAACTGCTACTGACAGTCACGACATGATTTGTTGTACGCCATAATTACACAAAAATAACTAAGCAAGCAGGCAACAAAGCTTTACAGCAGTTTACAGTTTTCTTTGTAATTGAGATGACTGAGGGCCGTCCTTCCACCTCACTATCATTAATCCTGCCATCTCTGATCACCATATTTTTTCTTGTAGAAGTGATGTCCATGCATGGAATCTGCCAATCTACACAAGATTGTAATTTCTAAACAATGCATTATTTTAATTCCCTTGTATCTGTGATGTCTCAGGAGTGGGAGCTCACCAGGAGCTCCTGATGGTGACAGAAAGCTGACATCTGTCCTATTGACTTCCCTTGCAGGAAAAAATTGGTTGCAGCCTTAAGATGCCCTGTGGCCTTGTCTGATTCAGCGACTTCTGGTGTTTTCAGACCTGTAACACCACAGACCATAGGAATCTCTATAAACTGGCAGGTAGGCAGAGTGACATTGCTGTTTGCTGTTATTATCTGCAGTAGGGATTCACCATTAGTTCCATTAAAATTGCTGCGTTATTTCATGCAGTAATGCAGTGTTGTGTACAGTAGGTCTGTCAGTTCTGAGTTCACAGGGATATCTGTTGCATTAAAGTGAACACTTCAAATTCCTCGATAAGCTACTTCTTCAAGAGCTTGGGCTTGGTTTGGAAATGTTGAGACATGAGTAATATTTGTACAAAAAACATACAACCAACGACAACAAGGCAAAGAAAACGCATACTTGACTAAATACGTAAACGTGGCTCCTCACAGGTCAACTGGTTTTGACATTAACTCTGATAGCTTTGAATTAACATCCTAATTAAAGTTGTCTGGTATATACATGGTTAGTCATGCTTGCACAAGAAGAGTGGGTAGCTATTGTGTGTTTCAGTCTCTGCCTGTGTTTGTTAAGTCAGTTCCCTTTGTAAAGGGAAATGATCTCATCCCTTCATGACTTCATGACCTTGCTATTTCAAAATTGTAGTTGCAAGGCACCTACAAAGCTCAGCAGCTATTTCTGGCCATGTTTTGTCTTTGGTCTGTTTTTGGTATTTATTACCAGCTCCACTTTGATGAATGGGACTGCTGTGTTGTCTGTTAGTAAGTCCCTTTGCGTTTAATGCCAACATGGTTGTCATTGCTGTTCCATTTTACAATGTGATGATGCATATTTGTCATTCCTTTTTCTCATCCTCCCCCAGCACATTTGATTTGTCATGTCTGTTGTGTCTTGCAAACACACTGTGCTCATGTTGCTACAGGAAGTAGCAGTTTCAGTGGTGGATGTCAGCTGAAATTAGGTTTTGAATAGTCATTTTGTTTGCTTTTCTATGACTGTCTTGATCCTCGATTTCTATAAATAGTGGTGCAAAAGTATGCACTTTCAGAAGGTTTAAAAGTGCTTAACTCATTAGCATCACACACATGATCTATGTTCAGATGCTCCCACCAATAGACTCCTGCACCATCTAGTCTAATGAAAGGTCTTTATCCATGACTATGTGAGGGCAGCAATGGTAAAGACAGAGCTGTATTACAGTTGCCATTAAAGCCACCATGTGTACTGTGTTTACATTCATAGAGATTGCATTGGAAGAAAGAATCCACAAACAAAGAAATTATAGGAACTTTCATTTTGTGTTGATTTTAGCAATCCTTGTGGACAACAGCAGTAGTTGTGAGAACTAGAGAGTTCCTTTAAAAAAACTTTAATTTTACTGCAGAAGGATCTGTCTGTGTCTCGTGTCTTCGTTCCTTTGCCAGAATCCGAAAAAAGTAGCACAGGTAGCACAGATGATGAGCATTAAGAGTAACTATATAGTGAAATTGGCTGATGGTCTCATTTACTTATGTGTCATTCATATAGAGGCATCACGGAATCATAATCAGCTCAAAGTTCCGGGTGACCAGAAGCCAACAAGCCATAGCCCATGCCCATGTGGGACAGACAGGATGTTTGTGTAGGACAATGTGGGACATGCTACCGTGATGCTGGGGGTACTTTAGACTTTGATATGTCCATCTAACCCAAAAAAATAAGCATTCAAATTGGAAGCATAAACGTATTAACATCAATGCAATAAAACTGTTATACAGGTTGTAAATTGAGCCTTTCGTTTTTACAAATACATTTGTTAAGGACTAAACAAATGTCAAAATTTGGTTTGATTGGATTTTCCATTAAAAAAAACAATCAAAAGAAGCAAAAGCCACATTTTTCCATCAGATAGTTTGTTTCCACGCATCTACAGAATTAAAGATCCCATATTATACACTTTTTCGGCAATTTTATATAGGTCTCAGTCGTCCAACAATATTGTATTCAAAGTGTATTACCCCAAACTCAGCCCTTGTCCTGAATTTCAGCCAGTTAAAAGTTGCTGTATTGAGTTCTGCTGAGATCAGACTGTTTCTGTCTGTACCTTTAAATGTTCTTGAGCTGTCTCAAGAACATTTAAAGATATATTAAAATTGGTCAAAATCACCTCAAGAAAAGCAGTTGTTCATTGTAGAACATCAAAGTTTCAAGCAGTGCCATGACCACACCCTTTGACCTACCAGTCTTAATTTTGGATACACTCCTGATCATACCTCGCCCCTCTCCGGAGAGAGGATGTGGCTCTCTCTCACCTTACCGTGCGCTTCTGTTTACTTATAGATACGTACTGGCACTGGCAAAAGAGGCTACTAACGTTAGTCTGCAGTAGTCAACAGTTAACAGTAGTCAGAGTCACCCAAATTACAAATAAGTGTATAACATTAGCTTCAAATGAGCCTTGCTCGCAAGCCAACTACTGTTTGATGCTTCTGCACAACCTGGAGCTCCATTGTTCCATTGACGGAAAAAGCCCCCAGATCCTGATGGTGCCCCCTCCATTGTGCCATGTAGAAAACGTCTCAGATGGGGTCTCCTTGTCATGCCAGTAACGTTGGAAGCCATCAGGACCGTCAAGGTTAAATTTTTTTCTTATCAGGGATAGGGCTTCGACTCCAAACTTCGTTATTCGAATATAATTAGAATGTTTACAAAACTAAAACTATTTGAACGAATAGTAGGCAGCCCTTAATATTCAAACCTGATATGGGCATTCTTTTTTGGAAATGTTGTGTTTGCTTGGTAAACATGATTTTCAATTTAGATTCTGAGGCTTTTTCACGCCTGGTGAAGTTGTGAAACGCAAGCTCATTAGCAAGGCTATTATTGGTCATCTGGACTCCTGTAGGTGACATTAGCGTCCTGGTTAGCGCCTATTTTGCTTATCAGAACAATGGTTGTGACAATGCCTACAACAGCTATGCCTGAGGAGTTTGAAATCTACACTCCAGACCATCTGAAAAGCAACACGTGGCGCTACTTCGGGTTCCCAAAAGAACAGGGAAAAATCACGACTAAGGTCAAAGTGATATGTAAAATATGTAGGACCAAACTCACATACCACGCAACAACCAGCAACTTGAGAGCCCACCTGTAAACACTACATCACGGTAAGCTGGAAGAAGAGGAAGGGGAGGGATCGGGGGCGAGGCAGGCCAGAAATGACTCTGTGCTGTCTCCTTCACGAGGCCTCAAAAAACCCTGTCAAAACAGAGCGACAGATTTCCTGACATGGTTCGTTTGCGAAGATATGAAGCCAATTAACGTGCTATATGAGAGCGATTTTCAAGCTTTCGTCCACAAACTAGTTTGATGCCAATATGGGTCTTACTGAACACATTTGATGGTCAAAATATTTTTAAGAAATATTTGAACACATTCAAATATTAATATTAACTTTGAATATGATTTTTGGCCAAAAGTCAAAGCCCTAATCAGAGAATAAAACTTTCTTCGACAGTGTCCCATGTTTGGTGCTCTTGTGCAAACTCCAAACAGGCAATTTTGTGCCGTTGAAGGAGACGAGGCCTTTGAAGATGTTTTTTCTTCTTAAAACCCTTCTCTCGCAGATGCCGTCTAATGGTTATGGGACTGCAGTTGGCACCAGTGACAAGCTTAATTTGGGCCAAAGATCGTCCCGTGTCTTGATGGACAGCCAATGGGATCCTCCGACTCAGGGCCGGCGAAATTTTTTTTGGGTCTACCACTCGGCTTTTGTGTTCCATAACCCTCAGGATCTTTTAAAAAGTTAAAAATGACTGTCTTACTGCATCTAACCTCAGCAGCAATGCACGCTGCGAGAGGCATTGCTGATGCAGCTCAACAGTCTGACCACGTTCAAAGAGAGGAAGCTTTTTTGCCATCAGGTCATGACAGTGTGGATACCTGATAGAAACTGAATCCACATTTTTGTGAAGATTTAGGCTTTCAGTTTTATGGTTGTTTGCAATAAATTGCTTACTCAATTTTTTTTGTCTTACTCCCATTTCTTATTTTTGCATTTTGAAGCATTAACAACCTTCTCAAGATCCAACAGTGCAAAATGTAAATTTTTGCAATTTTTTAACTGGTCTTAAAATTTTGATCAGGAGTGTATCCAAAATTAAGACTGGTAGGTCAAAGGGTGTGGTCATGGCACTGCTTGAAACTTTGATGTTCTACAATGAATAACTGCTTTTCTTGAGGTGATTTTGACCAATTTTAATATATTTTTAATTTCATACTCCTCCTAGGGATTTAATGATAGCAAGCTGAAACTCCAGCTACAGGTACACACAAAAGTGTAGTTTAAAATTCATAGAAAACTAATAGCAGGTTTGGTTTGGCAACGGCGCCCCCTTGAACAAAAGTAGTGCTTTTTACTACAGCGTACAAATAACTGCCTCAAAAGCATATGACATACAAGTTTGATAATATTTCTGCTCCAATCTGTGGTTAAGTCATTGTGGGAGATAATATGCCAAAATTATGCTATAGATGATAGGGCGGAGCCATGGTGACCTTCCAAACTGTGATGTTTTCAGAGCCCACAAGTTCTCACTGTGATTGGCCTGTAAGTCTGTCAGACGTGATCCCACCCAGCTCAGGTTGCTTCAGGACACTCCTTACTCCTTGTCAGTGCTGCAAGAACCTCATCAGAGTATTTTGTGTTACTGTGCCATGGTGGCACTATGGAGCTCGTCAAAAATAAGGGACACAGAATACACAAATGGAGTCCAGGGCAAACGATCGCCTAGGTCGGCGACTACAGGAGCCGGCGGTGCATCGGGTGGCAATGCATCAGACTGCAAGGGCCCGTCAGTACCCCAGGGGTCCTAATTTCTTGTTATATCTGTATGTTTGTGAATGCCGCACAGTGTGGTACAAGTTCATTTGTTCAGCTGCTGTTACCTTTTCTGTTTGCTAATCCTCTCTTGGTTTCAGGAGGAATGTGTCCAAAGATCGACATGTTTATCTATGAGCACATGTTTCAGCGTGCCGCTTATGTTTTGAGTTGAAGTGGCACATTATATAGTATATACACTACTCATAATAAGTTAGGGATATTGGTATTTACATGGGTGCTTTTCTATTTGGTCTGACTTTTAATGATATAAGTAATAGTTTCCTTTGATATTACTATTAATAAATGAGAAGAAACACAATTTTCATTATTTCAATATGTATTACCCCAACAATTTAGACAATAACAAAGATAGCCCCAAATAACCAAAATTGACAAAGTCAGTAGCAGGTGTTTCCACCATTTGCCACAATGACAGCTTGACAGCAACATCTCATGCTCCTCATGATGTTGTTCTGAAGCAATATCTTCCACTGCTCCACAAGTGCAGTTCTGCCAGCTCATGTGGGGTGGGGTACGAGCATCCAGACACTGCTTCAGCTGGTCCCAGATGTGCTCTATGGGGTTCAGATCAGGGGACATTGCTGGCCATACCATTTGAGGCACCCTGACTTCCTGAAGTCTAGCTGTAACAATTCTGGCACGATGTGGTGGAGCATTATCATCCACGAACAGGAAGTTGGGGGTGTGCTAGTGGAATTGTGGGATGATGTTAGGTTCTGTGATGTCTCTGAGGTAAGAACTTGGAGTGACTGAGCCATCTGAACTCATCAAATCTGTTTTTTGCTTGCTGGTGATGCCTGCCGACTGTTGCACCTCCTCCACCTTGCCTTCTCCAGAAACACTGGCAATCATCATTTCTGTGCAAGGTGACCCGATACGTGAATCAGTGAACAGGTAGACCACTGCTCCATTGTCCAGTTGTTGGCTGACTGAACTAATGAGATTGATAAACTGTGAAGCTTTTAATATGAATATATGAGTATCAATATCTTTAATATCTTTATCTTTATCTTTCCCTTCGATTTTGCAATAATTTCATATATTTGTCTTTATTATAATCAGATTCAAATTCAGAGACCTCATTGATAAGGTTTAAATCAATGAAGTCATAGAAAAGTACCCAACTTCCAGGAAATGTAAATGGAAAAAAGATAGACCTTGGACAGTGGTATGTCGTTGATACCCATCAAGTGAATGGAAGCAAGGTCAGTGGGGATCAATAAATGAGTGGGTGTTTGGAACATGTATTCCTGTTGCTCTCAATCCCTGTCTTTCCCTCAAGGCAGCACTAAGAAGACTGTGGAAACCAGCAGCTGTTTGACTTCCCTAACTGTGCACTTCAGAGTGTGAAAGTGAATTTCACCAAAAGAGTCCCTTAAGTTTGAGACATCAATATCAAATGATATATTGATCAGCTCTAACCGTTAGTCAATGAGAATCTCAGCATCACCAACGCAAATTCATTGGAATTATAGATTTACAGATTGTTATTGCTTTTTAGATGCAGTCAGTGCTTTAAATAATCAAATTACTTATCAGATCTGATTATGTTCATCCCCAACATTCCCAAGAAAACTGATCATATTCAGAAAATTCTCGCTTCATGTTGCCATCACCTGCTGACTGGAGGTCAAGTCGTAAAATGACGTCTGTTTGACATACTCAGTCTTCCAGGGCCAGTGGGTAGTCTTGTTGATGTATTTGAGAGGACTGGGAGGCAGTCTCCCCTGAATTCCACCAAGCTGTGACCCCCGTCCCCTCCACACTACCTGCTATAGTTATCCCAGGCATTCTTCAACTTAGTAATGGCAGGAATGTGCCATTGCATGAGAAGAGGTCATCCCTCCCCAGTCCTTAGTCAGTGCTGCCAAGATGTGGACATGCTTTCCCATGAATGCAACCTCCCTCACATTCATCATTTAGGATTGCTGATATTTACTATGCAAGGAGCTTGACTTTGCTTCACCCAGACTATTTGGAGGAAGTATGTGTGTTATATTTTTATCTGAAGCTCTGCTTAGTCTGGTTTCGAAATATACCTACGCTCCTGTTTATCGATCATCATGAATTAAGAACTTGTTTCAATTCAATCTAGCCTGAGAAAATTCACAGTGAATACTAACCTATTATGGATGATGCTTGGTCTAGCATCCAAACCTGCACTTTTGTAGAGGGGAATTCCCTCCATCCATCCAATTTCTACCGCTTATCCTCACATAAGGTTGTGGGGGGGCTGGAGCCTATCCCAGCTGTCTTAGGGCAAAAGGCGGGGTACACCCTGCACAAGTCACCAGTTCATTGCAAGTCACATACAGACAGACAACCATTCACATTCACACCAAGGCAATTTAAATTAGCCAATTAACCTAATCCCCATGCATGGATGATAGGAGGAAGCCGGAGAACCCATGCAGACACGGGGAGAATATGCAATCTCCACATAGAAAGGCCCCGGGCTGGGAATCAAACCCGGTACCTTCTTGCTGTGAGGTGACAGTGCTAACCACTACACCAACGTGCTGCCCGGGGAATTCCCTGATATGAAAATAGATCTAGTTACTGCAAATGGTGCCACCTAATCTGTTTCAGATTTATTGGCTACCATTCTGCACAAAGACTTTCAACTTGATCTGAGCCGAGCCTTTCAGTCTGACCACCTATTGTTTCACTGTTTAGTCAGCCTTGTCTTGCCTCGCTCTTCAAACAAGCTGAAGTTTCAGCTGTTCAGCCTCCCTAATGGCCTGTGCTTTGAAGAGGGAATGAGAAATTAGCTTTCGTGCTTTGGAGTTGATATTAAAGTTGAAATAGATAATGGAAACAGATGTCGACAAGAACCATCTCTTTTATTCTATTTTTAAGATGACTGTTTTTTTTTTTTGTTTTTGATATATGTGACTGAGCACTATGCGGAGCAGTGCTTCTAATTTCATTGTATGCACCGTCATATAATGACAATAAAGGCCTTTGAATGATTTTTTTGATCACTCAGTACCTTTACACAAGGCTGTACGATTAGCTTTTTCACTAGGAGCACAGGTGCTCCTAAATGAAAAAAATTGGGAGCATAGAAAAAATTTTGGAGTAATACGGAATTTCTTAAATAACACAATTTTATTATCAACACTCAAATCACGTACACAGTAACACGTGCACATAAATCAAATCAAATAAATTCTATGTGATTCAAACACATCCATCCATCCATTTTCTCCTGCTTATCCTCATAGGTTCATGGGGGGCTGGAGCCTATCCCACCTGTCTTAGGGCAAAAGGTAGGGTACACCCTGGACAAGTCGCCACCTCACCGCAGGGCACACAGAGACACTCACATTCACACCTACAGCCAATTTAAATTATCCAATTAGCCTAATCCCCATGCATGTTTTTGGGTGGTAGGAGGAAGCTGGAGTACCTGGAGAGAACCCACGCAGACAAGGAGAAACTCCACACAAACTCCACACAGAAAGGCCCCGGGAATCGAACCCGGTATCTTGCCTGCTGGGAGGCGACAGTGCTAACCACTACACCACCAGATTCAAACACATTTTGACAATATTTGTTGTCATATAACATTGAAGTAAACAAATAGATAATTCTGTAGATAGCAATCATGGTGTCTCGTTAAATAAGATTAGAGCTGCAATTAGAAATAAGACAAAATAAATAAAATCTTTTGAATAATTGCACTACACAGCAGCACAACAGGACTCTCCCTCCTTTGTTCCACCTTTTTTTCGAGTATCCTATGAGTTACGTCAGTGAGTACAACTGTCAGTGAGTGCAGCTTGTGCGTCTGAGACGTCATCACGTGTCGTCACGTGTCATCAGTTCTGTGTTTTGCAGGTGTGAAAACAGAAAGAAGTTGTAGGCTGTCTTGTCAATTTGTATACAGATGCGTGAAAATTTTACTCGTCTTTGAACCACTGGATTTCTTTTAGGAGCAAAATACGAATGAAAGGTTTGAAATCTGTATGCGCACATGTGCGCCCTTTTTATTTTTTCTACTCGCACAAGTGATCCATTTCATTTGAAAAGTCAGGTTTTTTTGCTTTTTTTTTAAAAAAAAAACCTGACGTGGCTCAGTTCAAAATTTTGAACTGCATATGTGAGTAAAATGCTCGCACTGTACAGCCCTGCTACATGCACTTAGAGAAATTTGACTTATTGCCTTAGTTTGGCTAATATCGAAGTTTGAAAAGCCATATATACAGCTTAGTCAGACTGTAATCAAACTGAACTGGAGTTTTTCTAATCGGAGGACTGTCCGTGCCAGATAATGCGGATCTAAATCAAGCTTTTCTGGCATTTATATGCAAACCACGGTTAGCCTAAGTATTGACTAACAGCATTCCCCCCTCCGGAAGTGATGAGACCAAGGAAGTGGTATGACAGCAACGCAGTCGCAGAAGAACTGGAAGACTGCCAATTCGGAAGGGGATGTAGCACCAGCTAGTGTCTCAGAGGCGAATGTACCTCACTCAGTAATTTGATTCTCTTGCCGTGCATGTACACTTGGATTTCTCGGAAACTCCAGTTAAATCCTTAGCTCGGTTGCTGCCAATAGTAGGGGTGGGCGGTATAAATGGTATAAGCGGTATAAGCAGTATACGATATAAATTTAGCCAATGGTGGAGATTTTGGCTTATACCTGCCTATCACGGTAAAAGATAAGCAACAGCTAAACTTTCAAAGGTTTCATTATTTCACAGAATTGATGAGAATATATGCATGGAAGTATTGTTGGTTGTCATATGTTCTACTCTGTGTGTCGCTGCACGGTTTCTGTTGAATATAGTAATTTGTTTAAAAAGTTAAAATGATCACGGTCACAATGCTAATTTACGTTAGCCCTTCTATGACATTTTCCATTATGTGTTAGCATTAAGCTAGCAGACTTGTGTAGAGCTAATAAAGGCAGTATCATTGTGTTAAAGGTATTTTGACAACCAGTAAAACATTCTATATGTTTTAATTCTTCTTTATGTGTGTTTAGTTTTACACTTTAACTTGCCTTGTAGTGTGCCAATAATTGGCATACAAGCTACTTGTTTACAGGCTTGGGTCTACCTCTTAAGTCGATTGTTGATATTGCACTTTTAAGTAATTTTCAATTTTGTGTTTATATATTTGGTTTAAAGTTAGGCTACCTGTTGTACTTTGTTGTAATTTACATACCAAAGTATATCGTGATAAATACCAGCTACCATCTATCGTTCAAATTATTATTATTCGAGTGGGAGGAAATTGCCTCGAGCATTTTTTGTATTCGAGTTACTCGAGTTTCTGGAGTAATTTTTTCAGCCCTAGCTGAGAGTGCTCAAAAACAAAATTTCCGTGTGCCCAGTGGTGTTAAAAGTTGAACAGATTTTAACCTGAAGCTGTCTGAGCGCTGCGCTAAAAACAGCGTTTCAGCTGATGGCCTTTTACCGCTGAAGGCATGAGTCAGCATCAAATCATCTGAAGTACAAGTGGCTTCAGGGTCTGGAGGTGTCTGCATTTTCTCTCTGCCATCACAATGCCCTGATAAACTGTTGCAAGGAGGATGCTAGCGAGAGGTCATGTGATCATGTCATGTGATCATGTAGGCCCACTAGTCATGTGACTGAATTCTGCCATGCTGCAGAGAGTGATGTGATGATATTATCGCAAACGATATACGGTATATCACCCACCCCTATGCACCAGGTGTATTGGCAGCCCAGGATCTCTTATACTGAATGTGACTGCTGAAAGTACATAATCATGTTTTACTAGAAGCAGATTTTTAGAGATGAAGGGATCTTTAAAAAATAATGCGTGATATCATGTGAACTAAACATGGAGAGTACTCAAACATGGATTTTCAGAAAGAGTTAGCATATGAAAATACTGGTTCAGACCAGTGTAACTACTGACCCATGGGCCATGGGTTGATGTTATGAGAGAAGATTTTTTTTTTCTGTTATGTTTTTCTGCTCCATATCTAATCTTTCCTTGTTGTGACTCTTCAACACTGGGCCAGACGTTCTATTGCTGTTATATTTTTCCAGCTGTGTGTACAACCCGCTCTTGGAATCTGGAAGGTTGGGGTGAATACCTTCCCTTGCACCAGACTTCTGACATCTGTCATGATTTAACATCTTCATGTTTTTCTTCACCTATAATGCATAAATGCTCGTTTTAAGCTTATGTGCACATTTACTTTATGTGAAAGAAAAGTATTTGTTGCTTCTTATTTCTTCTGTTTATTTGATGCATGTTTCAAACAAATGTTTTGCTTTCACAGATATGTTCACATCATCTATTCTTTGACATATAGTATCTGCATACTAAGTCTGCATAGTGTGAATGTATGATGACAATGAAGTTGAATAAAAACTAATCTGAAGAAAGAGTGACACTGTACTAAAGGATTCACTCTTAATGTTGATTTTCTACTTCCCACACAAACGTAGATCCTCTCCAGCAAATAATGCAAGCCACTCGGAAGGAAGGCATCCACATTACATGCATTATTGATGAGCATGGAAATTGCGCCTCTGAGCTAACAGTAATCTCTCATCTGTGGTACACGTTTGGTACCCTCAATCTATGAGAGTCCACTTCTTTGCTCTCAGCCTGCACCCCTGCTCTGTTATTGATCAATTTTGCTCTAATTTGGCACAGTATAGTCAGAATATGCAATCTATATGCATGTAACCATTGGCCTGGGAATGAGAGATTTTAGTTTAAATGGCAATATGTGGTGACAGATCATGTCAAAGAGTCTGTCAGCTACTAAGGTGATATGGTCACCTTCTTTCTTTCCATTTTGCCAAGTCAGACAATAATCCATCCCCCCATTACAGAAAGACTGATTTCCCCAACAGGAAAGTCAAATTGGCTTTGAAGAACTTGAATCGGAATGCATCAATATTCCATTCATCACAATATTCTTATGATTTAAAGTTAGAGGTGGGCGCTAAACTTCGATACTTTCCTAGCACCGACCGAAAAGCTCAGATCCTGTTGGGTATCAAAAAAATTAATCATCTTTCTGTGCCAAATGTCGGTACCCAATGTCTGTGAACCATGCTCACAGATGGCACTAGGAACAGGGGGACATTTCCCCCTCGGATTCATAGTGACACCGATCCACTTTCCCAGCACAAGGGGACAAACATCTCCGGTAAAACACAGGATTAATGTCATTGCAGCAACATTGGGGGCACGGCATTTGTGTGTTTAGAGTAATAGTGCATTCCGGTTGTACAGGAATGTCAGAATTTCCAAGCTCCAAATCAGCACCCTCCGTGAAGTCGGATCTCCAACTGGGAAAGACAGATTAATTTCACCAACCCGACACTGAATTCATGCTATCTGCTACTCATGGAAAAACTAGCTTCATGTTTTGTTGTACATCTCTAAGGCTAGGAAGCGCCAGGAGCACTCAACTTTGGGGTTACGTTCATAGACATATATTCATAGACGGCGCATTGAGTGCTGAATCATATGTCAACATCGCTGCCATTTTGGATGTGGCCATTCCCATATTTATGAAAAGAACAACATGGCAGTTAGCTGGTAGAGGAAGCACTGAATGAATAAATCCAGAGTTTTCTATAGAAATATGAGCTAAATTTTAAAAAGGTCTCAGCACACAAAATAGGATGGTTTTCCTCTTTTATTAACTGTTTGAGTGCTGGTCTCCCGCAGCCTGTCAGTAATTTTGTGGCTTATTGGATTTGTAATCAGGACATAAAGACACGGTTAATGCCAACTTTTGGTTTTAAAAAAGGGCTGGCACTCAATTAGTTAACCACCGGCACTGTGCTGGTGCAGAGAAAAAACCCCATTGGACACAATCTGGCTTTGCTGCAAATTTCCAGTTATCAGTTTCAACCGACTCAGATCCACCTGCAGCTGGATCGGGCTGATCCGCAACACCAAAACGCTCTGTAGAATTGGGCTCAGCAAGCCCTGCAGCGCCGGGCTTCGAGGCGTGGTGTCCTGCAGCATGCCAGCATCTGTAGAGGTTCAAACAAGTAACGAGCCAGTGAAATATAGGGAGCAAGAGTAAAAAAGTCGTCAGAAAAATAGATACTCAAGTAAAATACAGATAACAAAATCTAGTTAAGTGCAGTAACAACGTATTTGTACTTTACTTTACGTTACTTCTCCATCTCTTGTATGTGTTCAACAACGCCCCCATAACTAAACATGTTCATCAATCACTGAATATCAAAATGATTATGAATGATGGATGGGATGGTTACTGATTTATGACACAAAAGTGAGATTATGGTTATTTCCTTCCACTGTCTTTCCATAGATTGATAGTCTGTCCCTTTTCTTTGGAAGCATTGTGTACTACCTCTTTGCCAGGAGGACAATTCAGTAATTTCCCAAGTTGGGATCAATAAAGTAATTCTATTCTATTCTATTCTATTCTAGGACCATGGAGCCAAATCTGTCTTCAGATGACAAATGGCCAAAAATTGAATTAGACTTTACAGGGCTTGGGTGTGGGTGGGAAAAAGTGGAAACTAATTTAGGAAAGCCAAGTGGTACATGGTCAAAAAATTGACCAGAAATATAATGTCTCTTTCAATTAGGGGTGTCAAATTATCGCGTTAACTCCAATTAATTAATCAGTCATATTTAGCATGTTATGCTTTTTAATGAATGGTAATGGTACTGGTAATTTTTCATCTCTAACTTTACTGTCTCTGTATGCGAGCTGCCTTTTTATAAAAGCCGTTTTTATACGTTGGGCTGCTTCCCTGAAGTGGACATTGTTTGGCTGTCATTGTGTTTGGGATGGTTTAACATAAGCTGATGCTAAAGCTGGTGGCTCACAATAATGGTGTGCGTGAGATATAAAAAGTCTGAACAACTTACCTTAAAATGTGGACGACTCCTCACAATTTCACCTTTCAAACGGTGTATTCCAGCGGTATAGATAGGCTGCAACCATTACTGTTTACATTCGCAGTAGGGGTTTGGACCTGGAAGTGATGTGACGTAGCGACTAGCCATCCCTATAGGGATATACTTTTCTTGAAGTGTTAACTTGCAACACTTCATGATTGACAAACTAGAGACTGCAGGCAGCACTTGGGACTAGTCTCAAATACAGCAGAATGTAGTGGTAGAAGCAGTAGAAAATGGATGGATGGATGGGTGGATGGGAAATTATAATCATCAAAAGTTTTTTTTTGAGGATAGCTCATATGTTAAAATTAGTGCAAGCGCCATCTGATGTGCAGTCAGTTCCTATTAGGGAACTAAAGGAATTACAAAAAACAGGGATGTTAACATACCCCCATATCTCTACTTCATTTCCATACACATTCTAGAAATTTTTTACACATTTCTAGAATTTTTTCAACTTGTCCTCACAAACTATTCAGCATGTTCCAACGTTATCCTGCTCATGAAAGATAAATCTGATCATGGATTATTTTTTTGCAGTTTGCAGCAGTAGTCTCATTGGTAATGATTTTTTTTCCTTCATCGACCGCAGAATGCACCGTATAATGATGTGGCATGAAGCATAGCTCGCCTAGAAGTGACATGATACTCTTCATGATATTTCAAAGGATAGAATTCACAGTAATCCAGGGCTATACTATTATGAATCTTCAAACCCTGTCAGGTTGTAATGTGATATAACTCTTAAAGCCTTCGTCACCTGATGAAGTTCTGGCTGTGTTGTGGCGTCCTGTTACTGCATGTTTCTCACAAGCTCAGCTGTTGATGGAATGCAAGGTTGGTAGAGCTGAAATATTTCTCAGCAGACTAGCATAGATGTGCGATTATCAGAGTGCAACACTTTAGGTGAGAGAAAAGCAACAAGCATGTCTACAGATGCTTTCACAAGTTTCCTAAAATTTTTAGGAAAGCATTTCAGGCTAAAATGTGTGCCAACAGTTTGTAATGCTTCAGTTTTTTTGTTTTTTTTTTCTTAACAAGTTGTATTGAATTTTCAAAAAAAATAGAAATAAAAAGATGGTTAAAATATGGAAAAAAAACAATAAAATAAAAGAAGGAATAATAATTAAAAATAACACTGCCATCTGTACCACAAATTAAGTACAAAAAAATCTTTTCAGTTGCCTGCATTCCCTCTCCCCAACATCCCAGCTGTAGTATCATCAGCGCACATACTGTTCACCATATCATCCTCACAGTAACACTCTCAACTGTACAAGATTATCACGGAGGCACAGGATGCCATTCAAAATTTTAACTAAGGCACAAACTGATTCCTACGAGCTCAATCCAATTGGTACTGGTTATTTTATTATTTTTGTCTACACTTGGTGACACAGGCATTTTCTTCTTCACCTCTTGCTCCTCCTTGGACAGTTTGGTGGCAGTGTTTGTGGTCTTCTGGTTAGGCGTGCTGTCAGGATATTATGAAGTAATGATTGTATGGTTGTTACATCTTAAATAGCATGCATTTAGGCAAATATAGCTCATTAGAAAAGGGAGCTTGGCAGCGGGCGACAGCTCAGGGTGATTGACTTATATGACCCCCTCGTAATGCTTCACGTTGATACTTGGGGTATGAGCTATGCCTGCAGTTTTTTTTTTAATTTGCTGACCAACATCACAGAAGTTAGTGTGTGTTCTGGAGTAAAGTGTTGTTGTAAACTCTGTTTTACTTATGTAGCCCAAAATAGTAAAATAGTATCACAAATTGATAATTTACCTCAGAGGGCTTTACAATCTGTACAGGATATGACAGGATTTGCCTGTTTTCGTCTTACTTCACCTTTGTCTTGCAAAACTAATTACTAAAGGTACAGAAGAATGCAGGATTTGGTGGCATCTGGCTGCAACCAAACTTCTCCTGTGTTTTATTCTTCAAATATTGCACCGACTTGGTCTCAAGGACGAACTTATTTGATTTAGGAGGTTAAAAGGTCAAGGTCATTGTGACCATGGTCCAAACTCAAGAATGAATATGCTAATATTGACAATTCCAGAGAAATGTCTACTAGAATAAAATAATGAGGTGATGCCATTTTGACATAATGTAAACTATGGAGGCTTACATTTTATTTCACAGCTGTTCCTTTTATTTCACAACTGTTCCTCAAATAACAAATGTGCAATGTGCAATATTACAAGGGTGTTGTTTTACTAGAGAAATGTGAATTTGTCATTCTTTTATAGGCATTGATCGGTATACTTTTCATGTTGAGAGGACAGAAAAGAGCAATCTTTTTTTTTTTAAAATTTCCTGACTAGATTCTCACTTCTCGATAAACCTGAAGCAAATGCACACCCAAAATTATACTAAAAGTATCTGGCAGCAGCATCCTTTGCAAACTCATCTTCAGCAAGCGATGTTATACAAACATGTTTTTTTCATTTTCTACACTTCCTTCATTATTTGGTACCCGGTGAATACTATGAAACACACTTCAAAGGGCTAATTTAGGCCTGACATCCTATAAATAGAGCTGAATGACACAAAGCTGTGAAGCGCAGAAGGGATTTGCTTTTGCTGTTCTAATGACTTCATTTCTATGCATTGAGAGCAGGACTGAGGGATTTTGATGTCTTGTTGTGCTCGGTTGCAGTGTTCTACATGAAGACAGCCATGTGACTTTTTAACAGTATTCGGACTGTGACGTAATGACTTTGGCATGCAGTTTCACCACACCTTTTTCCTCGTTACCTATCCCTCTCCCACTTGCCAAAACTGATCCAGCTTTCTGCAATTATTCAGCTAAATATTTGTTGAGCTTCAAAACATATCACTTTAGGCTAAAACTCTTTTAAATTAAAAAAAATGTGACAGCTGCATGAAACATGTAGATCCTGAGGCATATTTGTTGTTTTAAATGTAAAAATGTGATGGTATGTTGTCACACACTCAATGGCCGCTTTAGTAGGTGCACCTTGTTAGTAAAATGTAGAACCCCCTTTTGCCCTCAGAGCTGCCTTAATTCTTTGTGGCATACTTTAAACAAGGTGTTGGAAACATTCTTCAGTTGCTGCAGATCTGTCAGCTGCACATCTATGATGAGAATCTTCCGTTCCACCACATCCCAAATGTGCTCTGTTGGATTGAGATCTGGTAACTGTGGAGGCCATAGGCCGGTGAACTCACTGTCATGTTCAAGGAACCTGTTTGAGATGATATGAGCTTTGTGACATGGTGCAATATCCTGCTGGAACTAGCCATCAGAAGATGTCCAGGTCGAGGTAAATTAAAAAGAGCAAAAAAGAGTCAACTGGACTTGCTTGAGGTTTGTTGAAGACGTTTCACCTCTCATTAGGGTGGCCATATGTCCAGATTTAGGCCGGACAGTCCTGCGCAGCCTCAACTTATTTGACCGCCTTTTTGGAGTTGCACTTGAATGCAATGCTGCATATCATCCGACGGTGTAAGACCAGTTATAAAAATGATTGGCTAAAAGCGGTGTCACTCATTTCTCTGATTTCTCATTGATTGAAAATGTAAACAAGCCGTCTCCTTTTCCCATGTGCTAGCTGTGCTGGCTTCTCACCTCATTAACGGAATGTTAACATGCCAAAAACACGGACCTCATTCAATGCCAAATGGTTAAAAGAGCACACGTTTGTCAGCAAAAGTAGCAACACATGCGTATTGCATGTATTGTCGCTGTGATGTGGATGTTAGCACACAACGAAAGACGGCCATTGAAAGGCATGCTAGCATGGATAAACAGATTGGCCGCAGGCACCTCCTCCTTCCGGTTGTTTTTTCGGGAAGCAACATTGTGCAAGGTACCCGCTGCAGAACTTTGTAAAGTTTATCATCCAGTCAAGCATCACCAGTCATACAGGAGTGTAGACTGTGGAATTAAAGTTGACTGAGAGATCTTCAGTGACTCTTCTAGTACAATGGATTCTTTCCTCACTAAATGCCGCAAAGTGTCCTCCTTTTTGGTGTTGTGGAAATGGCCACCCTACCTATCATCCAAGAGGCTTCTTCACTCTAGACACCATCTATCAGCCACTTACAACTCAGGTTCCATCCACACAACAACGGCACGACAACGCTTGTGAGAACATTGCCGGAATTATTTCTGTCTACATGGCAACGCGATAACGAGTGACAACAAGTGACAAGGATGTAATAAATATGCCACGCCGATACGTGGAGCTTCAAAGAAACACAGAGGCCCACGAAAACGAATGAAAGAATGCAATGAGCATGCGCATGAAGTCCTTGTTTACTACTCCTTCTGGTCACATGATGACGTGATGTCATCGTTAGCAAGAATGCCGGTACACACTGCAACTCCAAAACGGCATGGTCAGATCTTCTTTCTCTGAACCTGTTGTCAGAAAATACCGTTTTGGGTCTCCGACAATGCAGGAGCCGTCTGTACACAAGGCGGAATTGGTATTAAAGATTGGTGGTTGCACAGAATTCTGTTGTCGTGTGGACAGCAACTCAGTATTGACCTCCATCCCTCGAAACCCCCAGTATCCATTCACACCTGAGTGCAGATCACCTCAATGGCTCTCAAAAGGGTTGGCAAGACAGCGACTCCCACATGAATGGTAACGACTCCTAACAAGACCTATTGTTTTGGTGGTGATCAATTGTTGTTTGTTTTCTGCTCCAACAGGAGTATAAGTATCTCTTTACCAGTCATTTAGAACTGAAGAAGCCTCTTGGATGAGAGATGAAACATCTTCAAAAACCTCATGCAAGTCCAGTTGACTCTTTTTTGCTCTTTTTGATCCATTGGAAGATGGGTACACTGTGGTCATTAAGGAATGGACATGATCAGCAGCAATACTCAGTTAGGCTGCAGTGTTTAAGCAATGCTTAATTGGTACTAAGGAGCTCAAAGTGTGCCAAGAAAATATCCCCCCACACCCTTACACCACCACCAGCCTGAACCGGTGATACAAGGCAGGATGGATCCATGCTTTCATGTTGTTTCCACCATATTCGGACCCTAACATCTGACTATCACAGGCAACATTTTTCCAGTCTTGTATTGTCCAATTTTGGTGGGCCTTTGCAAATTGTAGCCTCAGTTTCCTGTTCTTAGCTGACAGGAGTGGCACCTGGTATGTTCTTCTGCTACTGTAGCCCATCTTCTTCAAGGTTCAAGTTTATTTGAGTTGCTGTTACCTTTCTATCATCTCCAGCCAGTCTGCCCATCCTCTCTTGACCTCTCACATCAATATGGCATTTTCATCCACACAGCTGCCGCTAACTGGATATTTTCTCTGTTTTGGACCATTCTGTGTAAACCGTAAGGAGATGTTTGTGCATGAAAATCCCAGTAGATCAGCAGTTTGTGAAATATTCAGACCAGCCCATCTGGCACACACAACCATACCATGTTCAAAGTAGGAGTGTGTATTAGCAAGAATCTGGCAATACGTATCACGATACGGGGCAACGATATGGTATATTGCGATATATTGCGATACTATAGAAACAACGATATATTGAGTTTCTTTTAAAGAACTTAATTGCAGGAAAACTGTCATAGCATAGCAAACGCAATGATGTTACATGCTTAACATCGTCATGTTCATCATCAATATTTGTTGTTAATTTATGATTATTTAAACTCAATAAGATATTTTGTGCAATTTGCCCCAGTTTGCCCATACGGAAAAGAAACAGGAAAAAAAATGAATAGTATATGATTTACTCTTGAAAATGGCCGCTTTTGCATTCTTTTCATACAAGATAATAAAAAGAAGCATAAGGATATTGTATGCATCATTCACTGTTGTATGCTTTACTTACAAGTTTCATGCAATGGAAATCTCCTTTGCATGAAAGTTGTATGTAAAGCATACAACAGTGAATCCGGATATAAGATCATTAGTAAATTTAAACAAAATAAAACTTATATGATTTGGGTATTTATCAGAATAGCATATGACGGTAATGATACATACAATGTCCTTATACTTCTTTTAATTATCTTGTATGAAAAGAATGCAGAAGTGGCCACTTTCATGAGTAAATTATATACTATTCATAAATTTCAATACATTTTTTAATGTATTGTAATTTTTTACATGTTTTTCCATATGGGTGGGCTTTATCATGGTAGACTGATGATATTCAACAGTCACAGGCTGCTATCAGTTCCTCTTTAGGACACTAGGATGAGAGTTTGCCTTATGGTGTGTTCACTGGAGCTCAAATCAACATAAGCTCAAAGTTTAGTGCTCCCAGCTCTTCCCGCCTTATAGCCTTACAACACATGTAGCTACTGTTTACATAAGTAGCAGATAGCATGAATTCGGTCTGGTTGGTGAGATAAAGCCGACTTTCCATCTTCATTGTGATTTAAATTCTGACGTGGATATTCCGACATTCGTGTACATTTGAACACACTATGAGCTGAATCACACAGACGCCGGGCTCCCCATACTGTTGCAGTAAATCCTGTTTTACTGGCGATGTTTGTCGCCTTATGCTGGGAAAGTTGGGTGACGGATAAATCTCAGCGGACATGTCCCCCTGTGCCCACTGGCATCTGAGAGCATCATTATTACATTCTTAAATGTTCTGAAACTGCTTTTAACTTTTTGCACCGCTCTCCAAGTGTAGTGATGTGTCTGTGCCGGTGTTTGTCTTGAGAGGGAGCGAGAGGAGAATCCGTTCAGCGGCAGCTGCTGTGCTATTATCTTAGTGTATCGTTTGCAAACTCTGTACTCTTTGTCCAGCTTATTAGTTCCTTCTTTCGTTTGAAAGCCAAAGTGCCTCCAAACGTCGGTTTTGTTTTGTTGTGGACGCCGGTGAGCTCACTGCTCACTGCTCTCTTCCGCTTGTTTACTGTCGACTTCTTCACTGCCTCACTCACCACAAAAGCCGTGCAGCACAGTAGCGGTACAGCGACACCTTGTGGAGCGGAGGAGTGGAAGTCATTCTGGATTTAAAATCGGCCCAAAATATGATTATGTTGGGGTTGGAAAATATCAATATTAAGAAATTAATAATCAATACGATATCAGAAGACAAAGTATCGCAATATATTGCCATATCGATATTTTTTAACACCCCTAGTTCAAAGTCAATTATTTTTTTTCCCCATTCTGATGCTCACTTTGAATTTCAGCAAGTTGTCTTGACCACACCTACATGCCCAAATGCATCCAATTGTGATCAGCTGATTGTCTTAGTAAGAAATTAAGCAGGTGTACCTAATAAAATGGCCCAAGAGTGTATAATCTACTGTCCAGTAACTTGAGGATAATCTACGTGCAACGAAATTTCCAAAATGCAAAAATCTTTAGAATTCTGTCATCTTGTTTTCAAAAAATCAGAAACTTTCTGAGATAGTGGACCACTGAACCCTAAATAGTTTGCTGGAGAATTTATTTTCCAAAGTAGCACCCCCGGCAGAAAGAGAAAATACAAGTTTTATATTTTATATTTCCTCTCTAAAATGATATTTCAGGTTTCGCTTTGATTGTTCCAGGAACTTGGCTATTTTCAACATTAAAATTTTAATTCCTCAATATGTAAAAAAAAAAAAACGATAGAACAGAAAAAATAGAATAGAATTAATTTATTGAGCCAAAATGGGAAATTACTTTGTAGCAGCAGCAAGAAATGCAATCACAGTACAAATAAAAGACAATAAAACATAACAGAAAAGTATTACTATTTACAATTGAATTATAGCCTAATGCAGAAGAGCAGTATTAAAAGTATAAAATGTATAAGCTAATAAATAATTATGGCTCGTGCTGATAGTCATTGTGCAATAAACAAACAAACGGGTGCAGTGAAATACAAACGAACAGTCGTAATGATGTACAGTTATGACTAGAAATAGTGCAAATTGCAGTAAGTTGCGGTGAAATTAAGATGAACTGTATATTATGATATGGCATTTATAACTCTATTAACAATGCAACTAAACAGTAAAGTGCAGTGAAATAAAATGAACAGTAGGCTATGATACAGGTATGACTATAATAGTGCAGTGAACTGAGGATGAACAATGTGATGTGGCATGAAAGCACCAGCAGAAATTGATTTACCTTCAAATAATTTAGACAGTGTCTCAATTCCGACAGCATTAATTGTGGAGCTCGGATACTCCAGAGCTGCACATAGAGGACAAATATAATCCAGCGCTGTGCCATTATCACTTTCAGTCACCCGGCTCCCCAAGCTCAACCTCACTGACGCAGAAGCCTTTTCATATGCTTTGATCCTGTTAATTATTATTTGCTACGCTGCTGAAAAAGGAGGGCAGATAGAGAAAGCGGCAGAATGCTGTTCACTGATAGTCGCATTGAGAAAGAGAGGGAGAGTAAGACTTGGAAGGTTTTGTGGCGAGGGAGTTTCTACATCCCTGTGTCCTTTCCAGACATTTCCTCAAGGCTTCATCTGAAGCTGTCAGTAAATGCCAAAACGTGAACGTTGAATGTGAAACTTTTTTGACATAATTTTTGCCATGAAAAAATAGGGCTGCCGCTGATATTAGATATATCATTCACTGTCATGCTTCATGCTATTTATATTTATATTCTTGTTTTGCACATTGACTATCATCACGAACCATAATTATTTATCAGGTTATACATTTTTATTTTATACTTTCAATACTGTTCTTCTGTATTATAATCTAATTTAATTGTAAATAGTAATATTTTCTATTTTTCTGTTATTTTTTATATCCTCTTATTTGTATTGTGATTGCATTTTCTTGCTGCTGCTACACAGTAATTTCCCTAGTTGGGATCAATAAAGTAATTCTATTCTATTCTATTCTTCCATTTCTGATGTTGGTTTAATAGGCATTTAGTGCCTATCTCATCCACGCCATCCTCTGCTATTGGAAAATGTCTCCTTCCTGGACCGGGTCCTTGTCTAGAGGTGCTCTGGATGGGCTCAGAACAGAGCTGGAATCAACATCCCTGCTGATCTGCTGGCAACGTTGAATAAGGAAAGCAATGGCTGGGGGTGCGAAAGCAAGCCAAGGAGCGGTTTCTTCATCCTCCTCTCTCCACTGGGGTTGGAGATAGATAACTATGACATTCCAACATTTCTCCATTGATACTGGAGCTCATACTGTCCTCTTGATACCTATTTGGTTTGTGATCAGAAAGCTAAGAGCCAAGAGTCAGGAAGCTAATTGTTTGATGCAGGAACATTCAGTATTTAGTATAAGAAAGAGCTCCACGATCAACAACACAAACAGCATTGTTATTAAATAAATGTAAATGAACCATACCGTACCGAACCGAACTGTCATTTTAAAACCGATGACCATTACACATTTTACTTCCCACCCTGATAGACATCTTCACCACCCAGTGCCTCAGCAGAGACCAGAACATCATCAAGGACAGTTCACATCTCAGTTCTCAGCTGTTTGAGCTGCTTCCTTCTGGGAGGCGCTACAGGTGTGTCAAAGGACAAGGCAAGGACAAACAGAATGAAAAACTACTGTTTTGTCATTCTATCACACTGGATCATGCCGACATCATGCCGACTGGATTCCCTTTTCATTAGTTTCCTTGGCCGCGTTGATCTGTTGCTCTGGCGGCTCAGGTTACCTTTTGGTGTGGGATTGGATAGAGTCTCCAGACAGCTTAGGTTCCAGCTCAGGTACGGAAAACAGGGTTGACAGGTTGATTATGGACTCATGGGTCCTCCACAGCATGCGCTGCCACAAAAGCAAACCCCAGCACGGACATATCTAGCTGTACATCAACATCACTCACGCCAGCACCGACGTGCACCAAGTCGGTCCGCCGCTCTGGTCAAAGCCGGTGTCCCGGCTTCCCCGCTCAGCAGCTCCACATACGATCCTCAGCCCGCTGTTTGCTCCAAGACCAAGTTTGTTGACAGTCCTGGATTAAGGTGCACATCGCCGGCTAGCAGAAGCAGGGTTAGTCGTATTCTGTAAGCTAGGGCTAATTTGATCTTGATTCGGGACCGCGATAAAATTTGGATTGATTTCGATAATATGCTTGGGACATATTATTCGATATCGCATGGAAAAAGTAAGTGCAATAACAACAGTATCAGAGTCTGTCGGCTGCTGTATGCTGGTAGGACAAGCCCACTTCCCAGCGAGTAGTGTGGCTACAGTTGCGACCAGAGGGAGAGGGAGAGAGGGAAAGAAGTTGGAAAAAGGAGAAAAAATGAGCGAAACTGAAGTCGAGGACAGCGCAAATAATGCAGAACGTGAAAGTAACATCACTGCATCACCCGAGACTGAAGACATTGTTGAAAAAAAGGTAACATGACGTCAATTGTATGGACATGGTTTGGATACGGCAAAAGCGACCGGGAGCAGGTGAAGCAGGTCTGCAAAATGTGCCGACGGTTGGTGCCAGCCAGGACGGGGAACACAACAGATATTTTCCTTCACTTGAGACGGAACCACCCCAGTAATTATACTGAGAATGTGACACCACACGACCACTACCTGTACGTCTCCCTTTAGCATCACTAGCGGGAGCAGCTCTGCGAAACAACAATCTATCAAGTCATGCTTTACAGCCATTACCCTGTATGAAAAACAATCAAAGTGGAGCAAAAATACAACGAGCCATATTACTTATTGCCTCGCTAAGGATATAATGCCCCTGAGCACAGTGGAAAAAGACAGCTTCAGGAAACTAAACAAAGTATTAGACCCCCAAGTACGTGCTTATTATTGGAAGGCCTCTTCCAACTGCTGTCTTCTCAGTATGGCAGAGGCTTGCAGATATACTGTCAAGCTTAGAGACAAGATGGACAGGATGGTCACACTGGGCTGAATAGATCCACAGAGAACGGCTGAAATCCATTTTCAAAGATAGCAGAAGAGAGTTGGTATTAGTGGTAGTCAGATACCTAAAGATAATCTGCTAGAACCTGATTCAGCTTTGTTGATGGAGCGGCTGAAAAATTCCGAAATTTTGCAGGATCTGGGTTTGGTACTGGGTCATCTGTTGGAGTACCAGCAGATGGAGTTGTCAGAATTGATTAGGTCCTATCCATGCTTGTTTGGTGATGTTCCATCTGGCACCCACATGATAGAACATGACACTGGGGATGCCAAGCTTAACAGTTCTATCGCGTTCATCCACAGAAGCGCAAAATGCTGGTCAAAATGTTAGTGCTTTTTCTCACAGTGGCCCTTCACTTCTAATGAGCGCTGAAGTCTCTGAGCCGATCAGACACAGAGCTTCATGAACATGAATGAGTCTGTCAACGCTGGGTTCACCTCTTTTTTCTCCATCCACTTGTCTTCTCTTAAACAGTGTCGTTTTTCTGTCCTTGTCTCTGGCTCATTTGTCTTGTCTATCTGTGTTGATTTCTTTAGTTTTTCATTCTTTTTCTGTCCTTTTCCCTCTGTCCCTCTCTTCTTCACTTTCGTCTGTGTGCGGAGCGGCAGTGTAGCATCTCGAATGCAGAGACTTCATTGGCTGAGTCCCGTCACACGGGAGGCTTAACTCTAATTCACTTGGTCTGTGCATTTCCGGATCTGTTGGACTGGTTAAAATAGAAGCGTCCTGTCAAAATTAAAATCCCCATATAATTTATTTATAGTTGATCTGCGTTCCATATAGGACAGCATCTGGGTCCGGACCCGGACTGCCAGTTAGTGACGAGAAAGCGGGCCGCTAGCATTACCCTAAAAGCTAATCAGTCTTCACCTCCTGCAATAAATCTTTGCTTCAAGTGAAACAGACACATCTGGAGTAGGGGTGTCACGGTGTGTGAAAATTTAAGGTCACGGTTATTGTGACCAAAATTATCACAGTTTTCTGTATTATCGCGGTATTTTTAAAAAGTGTGTTGAATATGTTCAGAAAGCACTGACAGTCCTACACAAACTGAAATAGTTTCAAAAAAGTGTAACAATGTTTATTATATTAAAAAATACAAAGCCTTATCAAAAGTGCAACTTTTCACATCAAAGGAAAGGAACAATGGTTAAGCATGTAAACAGCTTATATTTGTCTAGAACATTTACAGTAGTGCAGTTCATGAATTATACAAATCCAAACATTCAAGACATAAAGAACGATATGTAAACAAATCAAAGAAACACCACTTGTCTAATATACTTTTCTTCATCATCAAAATTAAAATCTAAAACTATACACTTGAGCACTGTACAAGTCAACCTTAAAAATATACATTTAAAATAGACTGCCACTTTAAACACATTATAAAAATAACTACTACAATCATATGTAATCAAATCCAAAAGTTAAAGTATTGATGGCATTAAAATAAAAAAATATGTAAACAAATCAATGGCACGTGACAGAACTGACTGTATACTTCTCTCCATCATGAACAAATAAGATGCTGCTGATCCAGCGTCATGTCTGCATGTATCTCCATTTACTTGAGATTGAAATGCAAAAATGTCAACATATTTACCTTGTCTGGTTTAAGTTGTGATTGAAGAGGGGAAACAGTGTACCTGCTGGCATTGAATATTCTCTCTGATGGAACACTGACTGCTGACACACAAAAGCTTTTTTACCAGCCTGACAAGATGAGGCTCTGTAAAGAAAAATACCCATTACACAAATACCCATTATTCATTCAGTCATTATTGTTCTGAATCATTATTGTCGTAGTATAGTATAGTAAAGCGCTATATAAAAACAGACCATTTATTATCATTAGGCTACCATTCATATCAATATACAGAGGAATTTGCTTATAGTTGTTTTTATTGTTAAACAAAACCATCTAGCTCAGGTTAATAAAGTATCCTGATTAGCTTCACACATTTAGCTGATCCAGCTGCAAGCTAGTATTTGGTTGATTCCAACGGTCCACTTAGTTATATGGTAACACACACGTAGTTGTTGAGGACTGGTCGGCGACGGGAGTGTTCACACTACAAGACTCTTGATTTGGCAGGTGTGTGTGACTACCACACTGCTGTCCAGTCAGCCTCCTCTTGTTGATTCCTGGTTAATAAATGAGCTGCTCATTGTTTTCTAAACGTGCAAATGATTGCGTGTTTACAGTGATCACTGAAACGGCTCTGAGGCTGACAGGAGCTTTTCTTTTTTCACAAAGTTTATTGAAGAACATCATTTATTAAACTTGTGGGATGAAGAAAATGTCCACGGCATTTTTTTCTGTATTTCACTGCAAATATGAGTGACAATATTAATGAATCTATGGACATATTGCCTTGCAAACTCTAGAACAAAGCCTCTTCTGCTATCTTTGAAGATGGATTTCAGCTATCACTGTAAATCACGCGATCATTTGAACACTAGAAAACAACAACTCATTTCTTAACCAGGAATTAGTGTGAGGAGGCTGACTGGAGTGCAGTCAACAGCGAGGTTTTCATTGTAAACATGGACATGGAGCAGAACGCAGCCCTCTTGGTTGTTTTGTAAGCTACCATGTAGTGAAAGAACAAAAAGAGAAAAGTTCTTTCTGCTGTTGATGTTGATGTTGTTGCTTCTGCCACCGCTCTGCTGCAGCAGCAGCTCCTTTCAATCATATCTGCTCTCATTGGCCGCAGCTCTTTTTATGTCAGCGTGACTCGACTGGATATTTAGCAGTCTAGATGTTCAGTTTTCGTCGGCAACAAACAGTTCAGACGCTGGCGAGCTTATGACTGGCGTCTTTGTGGTGTTCACACTTACTGACAAAGGCTCGCTAAGCTGATGACTGCCTCACCCCGATCTGGGGGAGGGGTGTGAAAAACCGTCTCCGTGAAAATCGTGTAGTGTGAACGAGGCATTAAGGCTGGAATATACTTCTCCGACTACGTAATACGTGATCCGACTCTGTAGCTACGGAGACCCCTCGAGCCCTCGCACTTCTCCGTCGCGATGCGTGTTGTGCAGCCCTGCGCTGAAATGCACCCCATTGGAAAGTGAAGCAATTCGCCTTAATATCGCAGATAAAACCAGGAGAAAATACTATTTTATGATTTAATTATTTGTGAGGGAGATAGAAGAGAACAACATTGATTGCTTACAGTCTTTAAAACTCCTCTTCCTCTTTCTTTTCAACACAAAATCGGACAATAGCGAACGCAAACCAGCAACTCTCGGTATGCTCTGTGGAAATATACCCCAGGCATAATTACGAAATGAATTAAATAGATTTTTTGAGCAGGTTGAATGTGTTTGATTTGCCTTTCACAAGGATAATCAATACTTTACTTCCTGTCCTGTCCGCGCTGCTGCAGAGGAGACCTGTCTGTCTGTTTCTGTGTAGGGAGAGGGACTGCATTTCACAGCAGGGGTGCAGCTAGATGACCAATCACAGCCCTTGTCGTCTCCGTCTTCCCTTGACGGATTGACGGACAGTTAAAAAAAATTCCTGTGCCCAGAGAGGACGGAGAGGCTCTCCGTCAGGCTCGCCGGTGACGTAGAGGGCTCTCCGTCTCTACGTACGGCACTTTATGGAGTACTATAAATTAGCCTTTAGGCACTGCCGAAATACCCTTGAGCCATACACGAACCTTTATATTGGCCTTAATGAAAGTAATTCTTAATTCTTATTTCTTAATTTCAAACCACCTAGTCATTGTTTTAACAGAATTACTCATACAGTCAGTTAAAAACCTGTTTACTGCAGAGTGTGGTGGTCAGAAATTCAAGCTGTTATTAAGGTGGCAAAACCAGCAATACACGCTCATGCTGTCTTAGTAATCTCGGAGGAGACAAACCAATAGTATACTAGGGCTATGAGTCTTGTAGAGGGGAATGTACAAGTAGCAGATGGACTACAGGAACCAGCTGTTGTTTACTGGGTCTGAGGGAGGGATTGTGGTCAATTATATTCATAGAGGCAGGGGCAAACGTGCAGTGGCACCTACACACACCACATTTTAATTTTAAGTCTGCTGAAATGTGCTAAACAAACAAGCTGGTTTGTTGGAGTGGTCAAACAAATTATCTATTCTTCAGTAAAGTTAAAGGCTTCTGTTGTTTACCCAACTGCACTCACACCATATCCTGAATCGCTGCAGTTTTTCCCTTAGGTTTTTCGCTTTTTGTGGGGGGGACTTCTTACGGGACTATCACTCCACAGGACCCCATAACCATAATTACAGAGCATTTGGATCTGAATAAACAATTAATGCTGATTTTTCTTCTTTTTTTACAAAAAAAAAATTAGCAATAGAACATTTTTCATACAATATGTACGTAGTGTTTGGGGTAGGGGCACAAATGGGATTTTTTTAAAAACTTTTTTAATTTGGATTTTGAACACAAAACAATGGCTTAATTGAGCCCATACAGCAATACGCACACATACACATGCTAATTAATGTACACAGAATATGTTGGCACATCTGAAAAATTCGCAACAATGCCATTTTTAGGTCCAATATACATTGCCATATGCAAGAATCAATGCACACATATCCCTCCAAAAGCATATAGGTATAAGAAAAAAGGGGTTGTGATGCCACCAGATAGTTATAAATAAATAAACAAAAAAACAAAAAAAAAAAAAAATAATTTAATTGTTTCCACTGGAAGTGAAATGGTCAATAAAAGGCTGCCAAATTTTGCGGAATCTTCCTGTTTGATTTTTCAGTGAGAATTTTATTTGCTCTAGCTCTAAGTGCTTCATATAACGTCTTGCATTAAATTTCAATGGGTTGGTGCAGTTTTTTTTGTCAATCCAAGAGCCAATAGAGTTACAAATGACACAATAGCCTGTTCTACGCTGCTTTCTAGTGTATCATCCATAATTCCTAATTGCTCCCAGAAGTTATGGCTTAATAGGTTGATGTAAAACTTTTGATAGCGTTTGAAAAACACTATATGGTTAGTTTTGGACAACTCCAAAACATATGCCCCAGTGATGCTGGTAAAAATCCACATCGATTACATGAAGGATCTGCTTCTGGAAATGTCTTATTAAGTTTTTGTTTCGACCAGTGTAAGCGATGGATTATTCTAAATTGGAGGAGACCATGCCTTGCACATACTGAATGTTTATGGGTTTGAATCAGGGCTGTCCGCCATTGCTGCTCAGTAATCTCAGAGCCTTGATCATCCTGCCAGGCGGCCTTCAAGTGATCCAAGGTAGCAGTCTGTGTCAGGTCAAAAAGTTTAACATACAAATTTGATATAACGCCTTTCTTATAAGGATCTTGCCCAAGTATTACTTCCATTGAAGATTGGCTGGTTGAATTAGGATATGAGGAATTATTACACCTAACATAATTTCTCACCTGTAAATACTTATGAAATTGAGACTGTGGTATATTGCATTTTTTTCTGCATCTGATCAAAAGTTGGAAACACCCCATCAATAAAGATATCTATGAAAGTATGACTTCCACTTTCTATCCAGTAATTAAATACTGTTTTATTAAATGAAGGTGCAAAGGAGTGATTTTCAATAAGAGGGCTTCACAGAGAACCGGATTGCCATCCATAAAATTTGCGAACTTGGGACCAGATTTTAAGTGAATGAGAAACTACAGGATTTGACAATGACCCAGACTGCACAGTGGGTAGAGCCGAAAATAACATAGAAGGAAGAGAGGAGGGGGAGCACACAAATGGGATTTTTGAACTGGGTTATTGTGTGTAATCTGGCCTTTAATCATGGTCATCATCAATATATTATTATTATTATTATTATTATTATGTTATGATCAACAGGCACAGGCTGCTACCAGTTCCTCTTTAGGACCCTGAGGAGTGAGAGTTTCCCTTATGGTTTGTTCACTGGAAGTCGGAATATAGCGCTCCCATCTCTTGCAGCCTTAGAGACATACAACAAATCATATAGCTACTGCTAGTAGCAGATAGCATGAATCTGGTTGGTGAGATTAATCCAACTTTCCATCTTCATGGGGGTTCTGTTTTAAATTAAATATATTTAAACTGACTTGGAGCGTCGAAATTTCAACATTCTTGTACATTCTTGAACGCACCATGAGTCGGAACTCAAACGCCGATCTCCCAATGCTGCTGTAGTGACAATCCTCTGTTCTATTTCATCCCTGCTGACATTCGGGATTCATAGAGCTGTAGTTACATTCGTAACTATTGTTTTACAGGCAGTGTTTGTCTCCTTATGTTGGGAAAGTGGGGGGACGTGTCGGTGTCTCTATGAATCTGAATAGGTGGGGCGCCCTCCCAAGTAAACGGTAGGGGAAACACTGCGCTGCAGTTAAGCTGTTGAGAAAAATGTACTGTATGTCCAGAGCTACAATGTTAAAAAATACAATCTATTTTCCTCCGACAGCCATTCAGCAGGGTTTTGCGTGCAAGTTGCCAGAAATGTTCATTTGATGTCATCAGAGCTGTGGTGTTGGGTGATAATGCTCGGCATAGAAATGGGTGCTGCATAAGAGACTGATGGGTCACACAACATTGTTATATTATTACAATGTAATTGTATATCACAAGTGTTTGTGTATTTTACGAGTTAACTGGTTTCTTGCTAGTCAGAGATATCCACAAGCAGCAATGTTTTTAATGCCCCACACTAGAATGAATAGCGAAGAAGCTTACATACAAATGGACAATGTTTTTTTGAAACCAAATTGCAGTTTTTATATATACAACAGTATTTTTATCACTGCAGACCATACAAGTATTTTCTCTCTGCATTCCGATTTTGAAAAATCTTTTTTTCCCTTTTCGGAAGCATACAAATAGGCTAAAAAAACAAGGTTCCTGAGATGACAGCAGTTATTTTTATCCCCCAACAATATGCTTCATCCTCAAATGAATTAATGTAGAACAGTTTTTAAGATCAAATCCCTGACTTGATGGTGGATGGTTTTGTGTTATTTCTGAAGTTTTCCTTGGTTGCTTGGCAACTATGATAAAGCTAAGTATTGGTGACAAACTGATCTTTAAGGAGCAAATGGAGAATTGGATATGGAAAAGTAAGCTTTGTGTGCATTAATATAAAGTATTGCCTCAACTGACATTATATCCACCAACTGGATTTGAAGAACACAAAATGCTCAAGCTTTATTTTCCTACATTTTGGTGGAAAATATGGCTGAGATTTTGCACTGAGAATAGACTAGAATAGAATAGTTTCAGTGTCACAACTGCTTCTGGTACACTGTCACTTAGCTTGATACTTTAGTATGACTACTTTTGGTAATTTTGTCAATAACAAGCTAAATAATTTGCAGCAAATGCAGAAAATTTAGACCAACTATTTTAATCAAACTCTCTCCAACTGCTAGGTGTGTTTAAGTCAGCATCATCAGCATCTGTTGTCCACAACTGATTAATATTGCATGAAATTTCCAATAAACAAACTTACATACTTAATTCTGACAGAAAACATTATTTTTATTATTATTGTTGCATCCACCTCACATTGAATACTGCGCAGATGAAAAAAAAATCATTTAGTTAGTTATGAATAGTAGCCTATTGGTCCTACTGAGGACCTTGGCAGCATTGTTACCAAAAAAGGTCAAATTAGTTCATATGCATTAAATTATGTCCACTGGTGGCATCTAAAATCATGAAGTGTTTCTGCTTGTTCCTGTCTCTGTTATCTGCAGGTTTCAGAAGAATAAGGTGCTCTCTGCACCAGCTGGGATTCCATGGCTTCCAGTGCTGCCGCTTGATTAACTGTGAGGTCACTCTTCTTTTGAGTGTTTGTCCATCTGTGTTTTCTCGTGTGTATGTGGTTTTCATAATTCTTAAGTCAGTCTATGCAGCATGCTCACTTGAATTAATGACATACCAAACCCTTGGAGAGTCGAGCCCTATGAACCAGTTGTCCTGTGATTTGTCTCTCATTCTATGCTCAATAATATTGAGATGATTCCTCTCTTTATACTGCTCTATGCACCCTATCATTAATATGATAACACTGGCTTTCTCTGTATAATTTAAAACTCCATGACTAGGAGACTGTTTGATCAATACTGTTATACATTAAGCATGAAATTATCCATACCTCTGGCAAATTTTGACTTAAAGTTACTTTTAATCAACCAGCAACTTTTTTCTTGATTGGAAATGACACAGGTGTTTCCCAGAAGATAATAAGACGATGTACAAGAGTCATCATTGGGGATAAAAAATTACATTTGAACAAGTAACATGTCCAAAATGATTCATACCCTTCTCAATAATCAATAAATATACTTTATTGGCTATTACAGCAACCAAAGTCTCCTTATAATTATAATTACTCCTTATAATTGCTGAACAGCTTTTTGCATGTCTCCACTGGTATTTTTGAGGATCTTTAGCAATGAGCTCCAACTTTTTCAGGTAGGAAGGTCTCCTTGCCATCCCCCTGATCTTTAGCTCCCTCCACAGATTCTGGCTGGGCCACTGCAAAATGTGAATGCTTTTGTCCGCAAACCATTTCTTCACCACTTTTGCTGTGTATTTTGGATCATTGTCATGTTGAAATCCACTGGTGCCTTAGGCCAAGTTTCTCTGCAGACTGCTTGATGTTGTTGTTGAGAATCTATATGCTCTTCATGCTCTTTTTTCATGGTGCTTTTTTGCTATGATCAGGTTTCCTGGTCCATTGGCTGAAAAACATCCCCAAAGCATTTCCGCCACTGTGTTTGACAGTGAGGATGTTGTTCTTTGGGTTGAAGTCTTCTCCTTTTTTACACCAAAAGTAGGACACATCACTGTGTCCAACAATTAAATTTTTGTTTCATCTGACCTTAAAACAGCAGACCAGAAGTCTTCTTCTTTGTCCAGATGAGTGTTTGCAATTCCTCCATGGACACCAGCAGTGTGCAGTGTCCGTTGGACTCCCTGCCTTTTCACCAGCAGACCTCAGATACACCAGGATGGCCTCAGTGGTGATCCTTGACTCTTTTTCACCTCCATCACTATCTTAATGGCAAACACAGGTGTCAATTTTGGCTGACCATGTCCTCTGGAATTATCTCTCTCTTGCTGCTTCAACCTCCTGTGGTATCCATCAGTTTTTACTGCTGTTGGTTTGTTCTGCAGTTGGCTATTTTTTTTCATCAAAGTCTCTCACATTTTGGACTAAAACACCTGCTTTAACATAGCATAACATAACATAGCTGGCAGAATATGCCTGTACCCCCATTACAGTCAGTCTGGTCTAGTCTAACACCATCATGGGAAAAGAAGAAAATTCCCGCCTTCACTTTCTTTTTAATGGCGTTAATTGCCCATCCCAGCTTCTCATTTCTTTTCTGCTGTGGCAGAGGCGATTGAAGAAAATAGGTCGAGTTTTTTCAGTAGCCTCAGTTTTGTCTTGGGGCTGTTTCTGTCTTTTGTAGCTTCCTATATATTCCGCCTATATGTCCTGTTTCTCATGCATGTACTCCTGCAAGTCTAATTAAGGCTTGGATAGTTGGGAGTGCCAAGAGTAATATTTTTGTGTGTATTACATTTAAATAAAATTGATTCAGGTTAAAACAAAACAAAAGAAGAGTAATAAGAATTATTGTCCTGGTTTTCAAAGTGAGTCTAAGACAGACAGTTTGACAACATTTTCAAGTCATTAAAGCTGCAATCCATGATGTTGTCATACTGGGTGAAATGCTTCTTCCACCCTGAGAGCAATCAATACATTACGTGTTCAGAAAAAGGAAGGAAAAGAATCAGACCTCTGTGGCAGCTACAGGACTGTAAAAACTGACCAATCAACTGACACTCGGAGCGAGATGGGAGAACCAATCATATGCCTTCATGTCTCATCCTGCTCATGTCCCTCCCTTCTCCCCACTATTGCCAGATATATCCAGCGCACTCCTCTACAGAAATAATAATAGTTAGCTGGAGAATACGTTGTGTAGGGAACAATGGCAGAGAAAATGCAGCCAAAAATACCACTTCTGGCGTTACTTCGGCTCACCCCGCTAAACAGGAAAAGAGAAGAAAGAAAGAGGCAGAAAAGGCTGCAACAAAAGTATGGATAAAGCTAAGAGGACAAACCAGAGTGAACATCGGTGAGACACTGGGGCATAGGGCTGAACGATTTATCGTTTTCAGATCGAAATCGCGATTTCAGACAACGCGATCCTGTGATCGGCAAAGCTGCGGTTTTGTGCAGTGCTTCTGACTGACATCTGTTGTTTTAATTATTTTACATATACATGCCGTCTCCCTACTGTCCTGCCAAGCTCACCAATCTGAAGCGGCATGCTACTCGTGGACAGATCACGCTAACCAATCGGTGTGTTAACCTGCTGCTCCTGCTTTGTAACGTTAACGTGTTTAGAAATTACTTCTAAACGGAAACGGAAGCTGAGGAGGGGATTTAATCTCCAAGACAAACAGCACAGCTGTCATTAGGTGGTATCTGGGGTTTGAGACTGCAGACGTGCACCAGAAACAGGAACTGTGCGTAAAACCTGCCACTCTAAAGTTGTAACATCCAGCAACACAACACAACCAACTTTTACCGGCATTTGAAAAATCACCACAGGCATTTGCATGAGGAGTGCATGACAAAAAAGTCCGGTGAAAAGTCTAATGGAAATGATTCACATGCTCAGATGTTACTAGGGACGAGGGGACATGTCCCCCTCAGCTTGAAAGTGATGCTGATTCGTCTTCCCCACTTTCCAGCATAAGGAGACAAACAGCGCTAGTAAAAAAAAGAGCATAATGTCATGACAGCAGCGGGAGCTCAGTGTTTGTGTTTAGCCCGCAGTGTACTCAAGAATGTCGGACTTTCCAAGCTCCAAATCAGAATTTAAATCTCCAACTCAGAAAGTCGGATTAATCTCCTCAAAAAGATATTCATGCTATCTGCTACTGACGTAAACAATAAACATGTTTTGTTGTACGTAAGGCTGGAAGCGCTGGGAACACTACACTTTGGGGTTATGTTGAATTGAGCTCCAAGTTCCATCTTTCAGTGAACACACCATAATGCAAACGTTCACTCCTCAGGGTCCTAAATAGTAACAGTTTGCAACCTGTGGCTGTTGATCATCATCGTAATGTTGTCTAGTATGTCTACCATGATAGAGCCTTAATTACACAAAAATAACCTATTGAGTTGAAATCATAAAATAATAATAATCATTATTGATGACATAAAATCATTGTGTAATTTTCTGTCATGTTTGTAAAGGTCACTGTACACATTGTGAATATGGCACAAGTTTTGAAGAAAACCGTGAATCGAATTGAAATCAAAATATCTGCCAGAAAAATCGCAATTCAATCTTTTCCTAAAATCGTTCAGCCCTACTGGGGCATCTGAAGGGACTGAAAAGTGATGTTGAAGTTTCAGCTTTCTTTCTGTTGGACAAGTAATTATTTGTTTAGCCTTGGCAGGAGTTATTATTTTCATGAAATATGTAATGTTTGCTAACTTAGCTACTGTTGTAGTACGTATTAGCCGATGCTAACGTTAGCTTCTCTGTGGGTGTAAGCCGGTCGTAGGTGCAGCTTGTATTGGGTCAATGTGAAAAATAGGTGCCGAGCAGTGTGTAGTGTGACAACAGTGTGGAGCGGAGGTCGGATAATTTGAGCCTTGCGCACTCCGTGTCCGTCCAGCCGAGTGTGTTTGGGCCTTTAGCCCAGTGCTAACTTATCATGCTAGCTTATCTGTGCTTGTAAACTGGTCGACAGTGGCACTTGTATTGAAGAGGTTATAGGATATGACATTTTGATCATATTGCACAGCCATAGTCGTCAGTGTCTGGATTATAAACGTGACAAAATTACGTTGATACTGTATATTGATTTGAATGGGACATTTTGCAACTGTGGTGATGTAGCATAATGGCTCTTCTCTCCCCGCCAAATCCTACTGTTCAAGTTTGAGGGGGTGTAACTTTGGACAGAGCACTGATGGGAGGGGGAGGAGAGTGTGGAGCTTAGAGGAGGCTGAGAGGAGGTGCTACTTTCAAATCTTGCTAGCTCTCTTGCTAGCTCTCTCCCACCATGGACTGCAGCTTTAAACCATTACCATAGTTTCTTTCCCACTCATTGCTTGTTTTATATATTGAATCAAGCAATGAGGTTGATACTGAAGCTGACTAAATGAAGGCTAAGCTTTGATACATCAAAGGTATCATGATAAAATTATACTTGTTGATGTGTGACATTGCAGTTCTGAAGCTACAGTGGTTTTCTGTGATCCCAGATAACTGCTGTTCCCTACACTGCCACTTACATCCCAGGAACATCCAGCTCTCTGCCCTCCATGTTTGATGTTTCCTGGTGCCAAACAAGCCTCTGTTCTTTGGGGAAAGAGAGGAAATGGCACCAGGGATGTTAGTTAGTACGAGTTAGTCATCATCACCTGCCCCCGGCTAATCACTGTGTTAGTTTTACACCGTTGTGAGTGAGTGTACCTGCGTGTGGAAGCATGAAAATGTGTGTGTTATTGCTGTTTGCTTGAGAGACAGAGACAACTGTAAGAGGGAGAAAAAAAAACATGATTACATGCTTGCTATTTATAGCCCTGCAGACGGATTTTGCATTAATTTAGATCTGTGACAGCACTGCAGTTGCATGTAGTCATACAAGGTTTGAGTTTCAATGTTACAGACATATTCACCGTAGACAGAGAATATCCTCCTTTTCCCACGACCACACGTTAACATAGCAGTGACTTACTGTATTTCAGATGTCTTTCTCTACCATAACATGCACATGACTGTGCACAGTTGAGACATTTTCCTCTCCACAAATAGCTGTCCAAATGCTAAGCAGTACAGAGTGAAGTCTCTTATCTGCAATGAACATATCATGTTGCACATTTTTTACCTGCTCCAGTGACAAGGGCTTTGTGAATACTGAGGGAGCACACACTGTGATTTCTGTGAAGTACAAGGAACATTTTATTCCTGGTCAGAGTTTATGTGGTTAAGTAAAAGTAATACACACATACATTTATGTACACAGGCAGGTATCTCTGCAAAACCAGCCTTGTACTTATTTTCAGTGCAACTAATTACTAATTACTACTGGACAGTATTGTATTACGTACAGTTTACTGTGAAATATAGTTACAGTACAGCATATATTCATGGTAACCTTCAAACACACTGTCAGATGTGGTGTTCATAGCAGAGGTGTTATGATACTCAACGGCTTTACTAATATTACATAATTCATTTCACTGTGTCACATTTTCCAAATGGCCAATATTTATTTTTGGAAGGAAGTTGTATTTGAGTTTCCAAGCGTATTGGCTCTGTGTGTGTGTCCATAAATCTGTAAGCTGTTTTGTGTATATAATGCACTCCCACACATCTGGCTGTGTCTGCTCTGCCACTCTGCTGGTGTTTGTCTGGAGGCCAGTGGGTTGGTCTCTCCAGAGACCTGCACTGGCTTTTTCCCAGACCCAGCTGCAACAAAACTCCCAGAGCTTGCACAATACCAAACACGGTGCTGGAATGTCGTTGATTTCTTTTTTTCCCTCTTTTTTTCTTCAAGTTTTACTCTCCCTCTGCCTTTCTCCTTCTTATCTGAATAGGCTATACATATCCATTCATTGCTTTGAGCCATTTTTGCCCATTGAGTGTAATTGCAAACCTATCAAAATACACCCACCGGACACCTAGGTGCAACAGTTCAGAAACTGCTGATCTACTGGGATTTTCATGCACAACCATCTGTAAGATTTACAAAGAATAGTCTGAAAAAGAAAATATCCAGTGAGCTGCAGTTCTCAGGGTGAAAATACCTTGTTGATTCCAGAACAGCCAGACTGATTGGGGATGATAGAAAGGTAACAGTAACACAAATGACCACTCGTTACAAACAATGTATACAGAAGACCATCTCTAAACATAGAACTCATTGAACCTATTGATGGGCAGAAGACCACACTCCTGTCAGCTAAGAACAGGAAACTGTAAACTGAGACTGTGCTCAGCCAGATTTGTTAATAGAAGATTGAAGTGTTGCATGGTCTGATAAGTCTTGATTTTTGATGCGACATTCAAATTATCGTGCCAGAATTTTGCAACTAATTTTAAAAAAAAAAAAAGCATGGATTTGTCCTACCTTGTATCAATAGCCTAATTCAGGCTGATTTAGGGTTTTTTGTTGGGACACTGAGCCTCTTATGGCGCTTTGCCACAGACGCGGTACGGTACAGTACGGCATGGCTCTACGCGGTTGTGGCTCTTTTCCACTGGTACCTGGTACCTGGTACTAGGTACTTTTTCCGTACCTCCTCAGCCTTGGTTTCATGCGAGCCGAAGTGATACGAAAACACGACGTCAGCTGATTGGCCAACGAGTGTCGTCATTGGAAGCGTCATTAGATACGGGACGTCCGATTGGACTGTAAAAGCCAAAAACAACTCCACTCCGCCATTTTTAAAACCGGCAACTGCTTCGCTGTTTTACACTTCCTGGAGTCTTCATGTGTCTCTTCTTTCACTTTGTGTGTGACAAAAAGTCACAGAGTTAGCAACAAATACATGATCGCTTCGTTGTCCTCCATTGTTTGTGTTGTTGTTCTTCTGTTCTCCAGTTTTCTGTGTCGCATGCAAATGAAGTTATGGCAGGTTTGCGCTGCCGTATGACGACCCCGCCCACACCGAGGAGGTACTCAGTTGTAATGGAAAAGCAACAAAACTGGGCCGTACCATGCCGTACCGCGCTGCGCCGTTACTGTGTAGTGGAAAAGCGCAATTAGAACCTTTTGAGCATTGTTTAAACACTGCTGGCGCTAACCATGTTCGTCCCTTTATGACCACAGTGCACCCGTTCCTTCTGTCCAGAAGGATAATGTGGCATGTAAGACAGCTCAAAGCCTCCTCACTCACCAGAGATTTATACCACGGATGTTCAACTGATAAAACTTCAGTAGCTGGATGATACTGTCTACTATCTACTATGTACTACTGTCAATATGTGCCAGAATAATTGGGAAAAGTCTCCAGCAGCTTGTTGAATCTTTGCCACAAGGAATTATGGCAGTTCTGAAAGCAAAAGGGGGTCAATCCCTGGCTTAGCAAGGTGATCCTAATTAAGTGGCTGGGGAGTGAAACTTCCGACTCAGAATTTGGAAATTCCATCTTCCGAGTACAACTGGAAGGCAGCATATGTTAAGACAACTGTTTATTGAGCAGATTGAACACAATGGGTCGTACAGGCAGGCAGGAGATGTCAGATTTATATACTTATTTGTAACAATGAGCCTACATTACGGATGCACACACGTGTTTTGATCACAAATACAGCTGGAAATTTACTTATTTACACCAATGTTAAAAGAAAAAGGAAAAAAAAGATTTTTGTCCCACAGAATCAAGAGCTTAAAATTGAGATCCTCACCAGCTACACTGAAACTAAACTGCAAATCTTACAACAGAGACCGAGAATTGGAACTTCTGAGAGATAGTGATTAAATACAGTGAAGAGGACATTGTTTTGACAGTATCAACTGATCTTGACTATTACAAGTCAAATCTATCAGTAAATTGGCTCTGGGAGGTGAGCTAATAATGAGGTTGTTTGGTTGTCACATTATTATCGCTTCATCAGTTCATCTTGCCACACACACACACAGAACAGCAAAACTCGTATGAATAAACAAAGAATGCTACACAGACATACACACAGATACAGCTATCTAACCACTTAGCACATCACAGTGGATCAGCAAGAACACTGTAAATGCCAATCGACAATGCAAAAGAATGTTCCTTCTGATGATGTTTTTTTGTGTGGCATCATTTTTTTCACATCGTCAATTCAATATTACATGGAAAGAAACAATACATCGTAAATGCCTTTTTTATATTCACCATCTACTAGTGCTGGGCGGCATACCGGTTCATACCGAATACCGGTGTGTAATTTTTTTATGATATGAATTTTTAATATACCACTATACCGGTGTTCGTCATTACACAACGTTCGGAACGCTGCGCCTCGCGACAGATGGAACCCTTTCAATGTTGCGCAACACGCACGGAGCGACTGCGGGACAAACATTAGTTCTCAGGTGTTACGTTGCGGCGATTATGCGGCGTTGTCCTACGACACAGAGGGAATGGATGAGCAGGGCACGTTGTCTAGCCTCAGGCCAAGCGTTGCCGGTAGCATGTATTAGCCATACATGCTACCGGCAACGCCTGGCCTGAGGCTAGACGACAGGTAATCCTCGAACATTTTCCTCCACGTAACGAACGGCACAGGTGGCTCTGTACAGGGGAGAGCCACCTGTACTCTACCCCTTCTCCTCTTCTCACCGTGCACCCCAGCAATACTATGCCACATAGTGGCGGACACAACACCTCTCTCAACCGGTAGAATATATTATGGACACCTGATTATGCATGAAAAAAATACTGTCATATGCCGTGAAACCATCAGAATTTAGAAAAATACTGTGATATGAATTTTTAGTCATACGGCCCAGCACTACCATCTACCATCTGCAGTTAACTGTGGTAACACTGTTACCACGTCATTAATAAGTATATTGTATTCTGGTATTGACAGACAGAACAGAAATAATGTGGATAAACTGAGTCCCCTGCTCATCCTCTCACCTCTTTTTTCTTCTCTGCCTTCCTTGGTGGTCTGTGTGTTGTCAGCTCACTGACTTGTTTGGATTGTGAAAGTAGCTCTCAGGGGAGATTCTGTGAATTTTCTCTTACTGCTGCTCATTTGTTGGTACACAGTTCTCAAAATGAAGTCTGCAGTGGAAGCTGTTTTCCAAACTATTTTCACCCTGCACTATTTTATACATAGTACTAACTGTATGCAGCCAAATTAGTGAACTCAAGACACATGACATATGTTCCATGGAATGTGTATTCAATGGGATTCTCCACACAGAGTGAAGTAGGGCTAGGAGAACCACATTTCGCACTGGGGCCAGATGGGATTTTTGAACTGGACTATTTTTGTGTAATTTGGCCTTCAATCATGGCCATCATCAATGTTATCATTATTATTGTTGTTATTATTATTATTATTATTACTTCCTGCCCTCCTGTTTTCTGCATCCGGTGATTATCTGCCCCGCCCCTGATTGTTTCCAGCTGTTTCCCCACTCCCTAGTGTATAAATATTCTACGTCTCCAGTTGTCTTGCGCCAGTACGTCTTGTGTCCCTATAACCAAGCTACCAGCCGATCTTCCCATGTCATCGATCCCTGTCCACGTCAGGTTCCCCCGTCAGTGTGTCTGTTGAGCTGTTGTTCTTTTGTCACTTGGTTTGTTCGACACATGTTAGTCTGTCAGTGTAGTCAGTGTTTTTTTCCATCAGTTAAGTCCTTTTTTTTAAGAGATCATTTTTGTTTCCTCTCTCAACAGTGAATGAATATGTGTGAAAGGGTTGAATGCTGACATTTAGTTCAAAGTGCTTTGAGTGGTCAGACGATTATAAAGGTGCCAAGAAGAGGGCTTTTCACTTATTTTAAAATGAATTATTTTTCAGTCCATTGAACCTCCACTTTACCCGAAAATGAGAGGAAACATCAGGGGTAGACAATAAGTGAAATTTGCCACTGGACCTGTGCGGCAGTGTAGCATCTGGAATGCAGAGACTTCATTAGCTAAGTAGTGTCACGTGGGAGGCTTAGCTCTAATTCAATTGGTCTGTGCGTTTCCTGATCTGCTGTACTGATAAAACTGAAGCGTCCTGTCAAATTTAAAGTGCTCATATAATTTATTTATAGTTGGTCCGCATCGGTATAGGACGGCGTCTGAGTTCGGACCCAGTCAGCCAGTTACTGACTTCTGGTCTAAAGCCAGAGGAGAAAAAAATGGACCAGTGCGCTAGCATTTTGCTAGCAGCTAATCAGCCTTCACCTCCTGCAATAAAGCCGAACTGAACTGAATTCATTAGGTTTTTACTCTCCCTATCTCCCTTTCTCTCAGATTGCTGTGGGTGGGACAATGCTGGAGACAGAGTAGTGACTGCAGCCAGAGGGAGAGACGCGGCTGCATCAGAGCCAAAAATAATTCTGTTTTAAATTGATCTCTTATTGGCTGTCGGATTTTAAAAAAGGCCGCTAAGAGCCAAAAATAATTCAGTGTTAAATTGATCTCTTATCAGCCATCACTGTTTACAGTGATCACTGAAACAGCTCTGAGGCTGACAGGAGCTTTGCTTTTTCCACAAAGTTTATTAACATAATTTATTAAACTTTTGTGATAAAAAAGTAGTCTGTTGCATTTTTTCTGTATTTTACGATAAATATGAGTGACAATATTAATGAATATCTGGAGATATTGCCTTCCAAACACTTGAACAAAACCTCTTCTGCTTTCTTTGAAGATGGATTTCAGCCATTTCAGTGATCTCTGTAAACACGTGATCATTTTTGCACTAGAAAAAGACCAGCGTATCATTTGACCAGGAGTTAGCAAGAGGAGGCTGACTTGACCTCAGTCAACGAGCTTTTCATTGCAAACATGGACATGGGGCAGGAAAAAAAAAAAGGAGAAAAGTTGTTGTTGTTGATGATGTTGCTGCTGCAGCCGCTGCTCCTTTCAAAGCATGTCTGCTCTCATTGGCTGGAGCTCTTTTTAACGTCAGCGTGACCTGACTGGATATTTAACAGGCTGGATGTTCAGTTTTTGTCATCGACAAACACTCACAAAGCTTATGACTGGCGTCTTTGAGGTGTTCACACTAAACGACAAAAGCTCGCCTCACCCTGATCTGGGGGAGGGGTGTCAAAAAACGTTGCCGTCATGCTGATTGGCTTAAAATCCTGTAGTGTGAACAAGGCATTAGACAGGTGGGATATACTTCAGCCCCCCCGCAACCCTATGTGAGGATAAGTGGTAGAAAATGGATGGATGGAACAAGGCAGTTAAGACTTGAAAATTGAAAGCTCGTTGACGGCACGTACAGACTCAAACAAGGCTTGGGAAGATTTGACTTCAGAGTGACTATGTCTATTTCTTGAGCACAGTATATGGAACAGACATACTCATTTGAGTTTTGGATTATTGCAAAACAGGTAGCATTGGTAACAAGAATTTACCAAAGTATTGAATATCAAAATTTACAAGCAGTGCAGTGTGTGGGGTTCTTGGCCCATTTTTCTTTTTTCCTAAAAAAAACATCTTGAAAACTTTTGATACAATGTGATCAGAATAAATGGTAGTGGGTTTTTCTTTAAATAACTTTTGGAAGCTCACTCTTGGTTTAACAAACAACCATGTACACAGCTTTCTCCCACTTCCTGGTCTCTTTCTGCAGTCTCTCCCTCCCATCCCATATCAGATGTCCTTATGGCTTCAGCTTTCAGCCTCACTTATTCCACTGTTATGCACCAGACTCAGTGAGCTCCCACTCCCTCTCCATAAACGTGGATGGGAAATGAGCTCCTGTCTTCAGAGTAGTGACGCTTATCAGGGGAAAAAACATTGCTTCTCCTCAGAGAGATGAGTGTGGTAGAGCCTGAATTAAAAATTTAACATGTGCTTTTAACATTTACCTCTCAATCTCTCCATCTTTTATCTTTGTCAGTGATTTCACTCTCTGATTCACTGGCACTATGTTTCAGCGCTTCATATTATGCTGAGTCGCTTGTCCTCTATGCAAGAGTGAGTTTGAATCATAGACTGTATGTATTACACATTACAAAAGGGAAGACACACCCGCCCAGGCCAATCATGAGCCGAGTGTGACTGGAGCTGTTAACCCTAGCACCACAGTAGAGACTTGGGTGGAAAGGCACAACAACTAATCATAATATCTAAAACAATATTTATGATCAAATTGTCTCGCAGACTTGGGATGGTTACAGAAGTTTAAAGTTAAAACGCTTCTCTAGCACAATTCCAGAACCTCTGGCTCCATAACCACTTCACTTAAAGGAGCTGTAAGTCACAGCTGTCAATCACAACGTCTCACCCCGTGAAAGTTAAAAATAACCTCACATAAATAAAACCAAACTTTTCATCAGTGTTGTCCTGGTTACTGAAAAATAGTAAATAGTTACAGTTACTAGTAACTTCATTCAAAAAATAACTCAATTACTTTGTTGATTACTTACATCAAAAAGTAATGGGTTACTGTTGAAAGTAACTTTCAGTTACACTTTAGGACCGTAGGGAATGAGAGTTTACCTTATGGTGTGTTCACTGTTCGTCAGAACTTGGATCTCGCATCAACGTGACTTCAAAGTTTAGTGCTCCCAGCTCTTCCAGTCCGGCATAAAATAAAACATGTAGCTACTGTTTATGTAAGTAGCAGATAGCATGAACTCTATGTCAGGTTGATTAATCCAACTTTCCGAGTTGGCAATCTGACTTCATGAGGTTTTTATTTAAATTCTCACTTGAAGTTAGAAATTCCGACATTAGTGTACAATTGAATGCACCATGAATTGAATCACACAAACGCTGGTGCTGCTGCTGCAGTGATATTAATGCTTTGTTTTTACCGGAGTTTGTCTCCTTATGCTGGGAAAGTAGGGGGATGGATCAGTTTCACTATGAATCTAAGGGGACATGTCCCCCCGTCCCTAGGGACATCTGAGAGCATGAATGAAAACAATCTGAATTCATCAATCAGGAAATCATTTACCAAGTAACGAACAAACACACCATATTGTAAGGATAACTGCATTTATTCATATAAAAAGTAATGCATTAGAGTATTAGTTGCTGTCAAAAATAATAGCGTTACAGTAATGCATTACTCCCCAACACTGCAACTCTGCTTTAAATGCTGCCACAACAGACCTGGTGCATGTAGAGCACGTTAGTCCTGTCTATGATGTGGATAGGGAGAACTTTCGATATTTTAGCTTCCAGTGTTGTTGCAGTGGCCACAGGAATTTCTCTCTTGCTTGCCGGTCATTGGTCATGCTGACTTGCACATGTTCGTTTCCGGCTGGAAAAACACGAGCGATGACATCACTGTCACAAATGAATTTGTCTGCAATAAATTTTACTATCAATTTTCGTCAACTATGTCAACTAATCGCAGCAGTTATTCACAGATCTTATATCTGACTATTGTTCAGTGCTATTAGGATCAGATACACACATGCACATTTTATTACAATGTTCAATGAAGTGCAGCTAAATGGAAGGCTTCCTGCGACTACAAAATCCACTCACACACAAACACATGCAGACACTTCCCTGTGTAGTCGTTGAATTGAGAGCCACACTGCATGTGTGCTGAGTGGTAAATCCTAGTTGTTCCTCCTCTCACACTGACACATGCTACAGGTGACCTGTTGACACACCAAAGGCAATGAGATGAGATATATAAGGACTGGATGTAGACACAAAAAAATTGATATGCCTAAAAATTCATGGATACACTGTATAGATGTACACTACAGGCCAAAAGTTTGGATCAACTTCAAGTTTCTCTTCACAGTGCCATATGTATTTTGGGATTTACTGCATGATCAAACTTTGCCTTCATTGATATTAGGGCTGGACGATATGGCCTAAAATTTATATTGCCGTATAATTTGAACCATAGATGATATATATCACGGTATACTTTGGTATGTAACTTACTCGGGCTGACCCAAAAAATTTGAAACTTCCAATTTAAAAAAAAAAAAAGTCGAAGCGTCTGCCTTTTTTTCTCTATGGTTTTCACTCACTCGCTACAGACAAGAGCAAACATGTCCAAGAAGTCATCAGATGTGTGGCTGCGCTTTAAAATGTGTCCTGATAGTCTATTGTGTAATTAAAAAAAAGAAAATAAAAAACTCAGACAAGGAAATGGAAAGCCCTACGCGCAACGGTGCGCCCCCACCACACACACACACACCCCGCCGCTGGAAAATATTGATACTGTTTTACATAAAACTATGCATTTAATGATATTTTTGATGATCCCTGATCACCCTAGGGCGGCACGGTGGTGTAGTGGTTAGCACTGTTGCCTCACAGCAAGAAGGTACTGGGTTCAAATCTTTCTGTGTGGAGTTTTCATGTTCTCCCCGTGTCTGCGTGGGTTCTCTCCGGGTACTCTGGCTTCCTCCCACCATCCAAAAACATGCATGGGGATTAGGTTAATTGGCTAATTTAAATTGACCGTAGGTGTGAATGTGAGTGTGAGTGATTGTCTGTCTCTATGTGCCCTGCGATGAGGTGGCGACTTGTCCAGGGTGTACCCTGCCTTCCACCCCAAGATAGCTGGGATAGGCTCCAGCCCTCCCGCGACCCTATGAGGATAAGCGGTAGATAATGATTGGATGGATGATCACCCTGAATTTGGAGGCATCCTGCTGTCTCCTCCTCCACTCGTTAAGTCGCTGTCTGTCTGTTGCGCTGTGTAGGCTGTCTGACGGAGCAGCTAGACAGAGCCATTTTACGTAAATGAGGGGGAGGACGTTGTGTTTTCACAACAATCCCAGACAGCGTCGCGACCGCGATCATTTTAACTTGTTAAACAAATGGCTGTATTCAACACAAACAGTGCAGCAACACACAGAGTAGAACATAAGACAGCACTTTTTTGGAGGTCATAGTTACGCTACACATCTTGCAAATAACTTTTATCTGCTCCACAGCCAACTTTTTAAAACCAAACCACGTCCAAATCACGGTCGTTCTTCTCCGCTGTCTCTGTGCTTACAGCCATTCTCACTCTGAGGCAGGAGCAATGACGTCATCGACGGTAGGGCGATACTATGCAAATCTCTATCGTGGGCCACATTTTCTACCGTCTACTGCAAATACCACCTATACCGCGCAGCCCTAATTGCTATGCACAATTTTCCTCAGTTTACCTTCAGGTGTACATTGATGTTACCCAACCATTGCTGAATAAATGTCAACAAAAGAAAAGAATGGCTTAGTTTTAGGGTCAGGAAGATTTGCAGGACGCAACTTAAGCACAAAAGTAAAAAAAAAAAAATAAATCACTAGCTTTTGAGAAAATCCCAAAAAATCTCAGCTGCGTTCAAATCTTTGACAAACTACCACAGAAATGGCTAGAAAGAAGCAACTGAGTAAAGACACAAGACTTACTCTTTATGTAACAGTCATGTTTATTTTGTTGCAAAGTATACCAACGGATCGATGATCTTTTTTTGTACAAATTCTTGCTTCCAATATTTTGGCCTGTAGTGTACATACATATCATTTTGATTCCTACTATACTATTTGTGCTATGACCAGCACCTGACTGTGTTGTATTGCTTTTTCGATGGTCTCTACTGGCGATAGCCTCCATGTGCTCAATTTTAAAACAATAAGAATATGCAATCTAGACCAAATTTGTTTTTAAATTTTGAGTCTTTTTTACATTCATTGTGTACTTTCCATCTCTCTAAAATTAACTTTGCAGAACCAATGATGTCATTGATGGATAGCAGGTGTTCCTTTACCTCAGACAGTCATCAGTTTTTACAAATCAGGGATACATTTAAATTATTGCCACTAATGTTGTGACCTCATCAAATATGCATGACAAGCACATTGGTGATGTGATGTGATTGAGAAATAACATGCAATGTAAAATTAGTGTTTGTGTCCAGTATTAGAAGTGGCTAGCGAATAGCTGTCACTTAGTATTTGACAGTGAAATCATAGAAAGCTGGGGTAAAGGAGTAGGCCAAAATCTGAAGGAGGAGAGAAAATTTATACAACGGCACTGTGTTGTTTTCCAGTTTTCCAGTAATAGCCTGTGTGGTTTCAGTCAGATATGTTGCAGAGTCACATTGTGGGCACACGCAAGAAATAGATCAATAACACACTGTCAATATTATAGAAAAATCCCACTTGTAGAAAAAATATTTATAATATTGTGTGGGTATGTGTTTGATCTCCACTGTAGTGTTGAGAATGTGTTGTGATTTGTAATGGAACAGAAATTGATATTGTAGTTCATCACACTTTTATTGTGTTGTGTAATATCTGTTACATAATGAACGGAACGCAAAAATAGTCTTTATTTGGCCGAGTCATGAGTAAGAACACTTATATCGCAATGAGCATAACCACAGATAGAATCATTTCATGCTTAAACAAAGACAATTACATAAGCAAAAGGGATTGCTTGTTTCCATGAGGTCTCCCCAATGTTTCTGTATGGTGTCTGGAGTGCTCATATTTTAATGATGTGCTCTGCTCTGAACTAAAAAAATATTGGACTGCATGATTTAGGCAAGGACTGTTGGGCAGATGGGATTGTTGGTTTCCCTAAGGCATACCTGCCATCCCGGATTAAATGTTAATAACAACATGGGCACTTCTATTTGCCTTTTGGCTTCATGAAAAATTAAAGTATGACTTATCTTTCTGGCTCAAAGGAGTGTCATATCTGCCTCCACTATGGAGAGAAATTAAAAAAATGAAATCAAGACAACAACAAAATTTTAATGGTAGCTGAGGGAAAAGTAAAATCATCACATCTAGCACTGGGAGATTCTTTTGGCTGAGAAATGTTGGCTGTGTGATATGTTTTGGATATTTCTGATTCGTGATCTCAATCACAAAGGCATGAAAAACTGAATTGTCTCAGAATGTTGCCTGGGAGCTGCTTTTCATAATTCCATCTTGCTACTTTGAAGAAAGTAAACACAATAAGGAGGCTTTATCTTGATTTCAAAAGAAAACAGTTCCCTCTGCCTTGCTCTCTGCTGTCTGTCAGAGAGAAAATAATGCAGTTATGAAGAAAGTCTGTCTGGTGTAGATCCAATGAAAGCAATTCAGCTGTGTCTCAATGTGCAAAACATATTGAAATGTTAATTCCATTTGTTTTATGTCTTCCTTTGCTGTCCGTTTGTGTCTCATGGAAATTACTTGTGCAACAGCTGCATGACAACTGTGCAAAACAAAGTCTTAAATTTGTCCTGTTGTGTTTCAAGGAGGACAGGGGCATTGAGTTGAGAAAATAACTCTGGATGCTGTTGCTGCTTTTATTCAGTCAGATGAGCAACATGCTGACTATGCTGGACTGAGTTCTCTTAGTTTTCACTTTTAAGTGTCCATGGAGTTTTGGAAGTCTATCCAGTGCTGTCACATCACTGGCAGGTTTTGAATAATGCTGTTTGACTTACAGTCTGTTTCCTGTATGGCGTGACAGGATAAATCGTCCCCCCGCCCATCGTAACTTGGCCAGCAAAGTTTGAGTCAAGAGTTCCTGCTATATTGTGTCTGGCCCTGGGCAGGTCCGAGGTATTGTCAACATTGGTACAAACGCACAATAAATTTTAGGTTAATGTGGTGTTAATGAATTGATTGAAAAGCAAATAACTGTTGCACCCACACATGTCTGGTCTGATTTAAAAGAAAAAGTGTGTTTATGTGCTGATTATAAAACAAAAGAATGTCCATGAATGCACCTACTCCTACTTGTTGCTAAAGTCTAGTTTATTGGAAAACAGTAAACTCATAAATCTCTTTCTTCAAGTCATTTGTCAGACTTCAGTAAGTGAACGCAGCTGAAGCACTTTTGGTTTACATTTTCCATGCTGATCTAGATCATAGGATTTAGGACATGAGTAATATCAGTACCTTTATCTCACCTAAATGTGGCTGAAACAGCCAACATCAACGTGGGATGGTCATTCAGAAATAAACTCTCTTAATCCTCTTCACTTCCACCCCTCTGCTTTTCAAGTTTTACCAGTCCAGTTGCGGAAAAGGGAGAGAGAGAGAGAGAGAGAGAGAGGACTACACCATAGGATAGATTGGCTTCTAAGTAGGGGAAGTTTGCCACCTAATGGAGACAATGTAGTACTGCCTTCCTCTTTCATTCTCATTCCTGTATCCTCTTCACTTCTGCTCTGTGTGTGAGAAATGTATTAACGGGATCTAATTGTCCTTATATGGGTCAGTATTTTGGCCATGCATAGACATAATTTTGCAGAAACATAACTTTGTGTTTAAATGTTTCCTGAACAATGTTGTGTTGTTCAAGTGATGGCAAATGAAACAGATTTCAGTTTTCAATTTAAAATTTTGAATGGCTTATTTAATGTATTCCTTTCTCTTTTTTTTGCTTTTTTACAGGTCCAGTACTCCCCACATGTGAATCTTGAAAAGCCTCCATTATTGTTGTACTACAGTCAGTTCCTGTAGCCTGTAGATTAATGGAGGGGTTTCCTGTCCACTGATCCAACCAGCTGCCCCACTGGACCAGCAGCCATGTCTGCCTGCAGCACATTTACTGAGCATGTGTGGAAACCAGGCGAGTGCAAGAACTGCTTTAAACCTAAGAGTCTGCACTGCCTGGCTCAAAGCAGTGGCGGGAAGCCTCCTTCTGAGCAGAGGCCTCCAGCAATTCAGCAACAAATTCGTCCCCCTGCTGGGGCCAGAGCCAACACTAACCTTGCCGTCAACTCCCAGAGATCTGGCAGTGATTCTGCCCACTCAGGACACTTCCGTCCACCAGTGGCTAAGAAGCCAACAATTGCTGTTAAGCCCACTATGATGCTGCCCTGCTCCTCTGCAGAACTGGATTCTGACAGAAACCTGCAACGACCACTAAATATGGATAAAGAACAGGGCAAAACATCAGCCTTCACAGTCTGGAATCGTAATGGACTAAACCATAAGAGGCCTGGTGGTCCCAGCAATAACAACAATGAAAGAGAGGATGGCAATGATGAGACTGAAAGTTATGGACAACTTAGCCCAAAGACTCCTAGTGGAAATAATAACAACAGTGGGCTGACAGATGTCCTAAAAGAAATTGCTGGGTTAAGCCCTGGCCCTAGCATCACACCCCTCTCTGGTTCCAAGGACTTATTTTGGGGACGAATCAGTAGTTCATACCAACGATCGTTGGAAAGAGGCCTTCCAGCCTCAAGCTGTCTTGCCATGGGAAGCAGCAGTGGTGGTGGCACTGCTCAAAAACGAGTATCACTGAGCGATAGCTCTGAGATCATCAGCACAGAGGGTGGTCGGTTTTGCTACCCTGACTTTTCCAGTGAAGGTGAAGATGATGAGGAAGAGGAGGATGAGGACGAAGAGACTGAAAGGGATGATGATGAGCATGAGAGCTGGGATGAAAGTGATGAAGAGTTGCTCGCCATGGAGATCCGTATGCGAGGCCAACCACGATTTTCAAATTTCCGCGCTGCCACATTGTCGCCAGTGCCCTTTGCTGCAGGGAAAAAGTGGAATACTGTACCACTTCGCAACCGCTCACTACAACGGATATGTGCAGTCGACTATGATGATAGCTATGATGAAATCTTGAATGGATACCCCTCCATGGACTCAAATGGAGCTCTACTTCCCTATGAGCGCCATGACATACAAGGCAGTGTTTTCTTATCAAATTCAGAGTCTACCACTTCTCCAGAATCATCATCATCACTGCCAGAGGATTCTCGAACAACTTCCAGCAGTGGGAACAGTGCCACCTGTGCTCTTCAAAATAGCTTGCATTCACCCAAATCTCCTAAGGCGCCCTTGCCCTGCACTTCTCCCCAAAAAAATGAACCTGTCCACAGAGCCCTGAGTCCACTCAAGGTGACTGAAACACACAAGGCTGTCCTGGCCATTAGATTAGAAGATCAGGATGGCAGAGACGGTGCATCTATGCCCCAGGCCATTCCAGGTCAACCAGTCACTATCAGTTTTAGTCCCACAGAAGAACAGGCTAAACCATACCGTATAGTGAATTTGGAAAAATCGCTTGTCTGTAAGCCTTACACTGTAGTGGATGTGTCAGCATCCATGGCTAACAAACACGAACAGAGTCAGGACTCGACTCCAAAACCCCAAAACCTATCATCAATGCCTTCCAGCCCTACGTCATTCTGTCACATGCCTTTAGGTCAGCCCCTGTCGCCAACCTCCCCTCTTTCTCCTTCTTCTCCTGTGACGTCAACATCACCCACATCTGTAGCCCTGTCAGGTACCCCCAGAAAGAAATTAGGTAACATACGCTATCAAGAAGTGTGGACATCAAATACAAGTCCCCGCCAAAAGATAGCTAAAGTGGATCTTGGGGTTGGGACTAATCCATGTCCCTCCATCCCTACTCAACACTATAGCCACAAATCAGCTCCCACTTCACCCATTGCTGGGCTGTCTTCCTCCAGAACTGTACCTGTGAAATCTTCCAACTTATCAGAGATCAAGTTTAATAGTTTCAATAATGCAGGCATGCCTCCTTTTCCCATTATTATTCGAGATGAGCCAGCCTATGCCCGAAGCTCAAAGAATGCTGTCAAAGTACCTATTGTCATTAATCCAAGCGCATATGACAACCTAGCTGTGTACAAGAGCTTCTTGGGACTCAGTGGGGAGCTACCACAGCCAAAAGGGGGAGGCAGTAGGATAGCCAGTCATACTTATGAAGAGATCGGATCCTCTGAGAGTGTCCAGACCTCCTCAACAGAGAAAACCATCTCTGGTAGAGGCACATCAGAGAGAGCCTCTTTTGAAGAAATAAAAGCCCCATCTGAGGCACTGTCAAAAACACCAAATTTACAACCAAGAACCACTACAGACTCTAGCACTGCAATAAGCACTGTGATGAGGTCCACAGTTGGGGCCCTCTCTACCAATACATCAGCAAGTTCCCCTGCAATTCTTGCCATTTCTGCAAACCAACATAAAACCAGTGCTATTGCCAATGCTGTTACACCTACTTGCCAGACAAATGGAGATGCTACTTGCAGTAAAGGTGATAATACAGACTCACCTTTGTCTTCTGAGGCAGTGGTAAGCCATAGGGAGGAGGCAAGTGCTGTGCTTTTAGAAATTGTGGCTGCCATTCAACCTCCCCGGTCTCCTCCAGAGTCACCCTCAGCACAGGCCAATTCTGAGGAGCTGTATTCCCTCCCACCTGATGCCATGAAAGACACCCTCACGCGACACAAGACTCTCTTTTCCACAACTGATGGCTGTCTTTCCAAACCCAAAAAGGACACACCCTCCAAAGTTTTATCAAAATCCCAAAGTGCATCTGCTGCTGTCCCACTCTCCAGCCCTCGGTCAGAGCCCAACCTACCTACCCCCCCACCTAGATCTACATCTTCCCCATACCATGCTTCTAACATCCTCCAGAGACATTTTGGCAACTGGACCAAGAGCTCTGCTTCCAATTCTCCTGTACGACCTAGTGAAAGTGAAACAAGTCCAGGTGGAGAGGGGAGACGGATTTCAACAGAAAGTTCCAAACCCAAGCGCTGGATCTCCTTTAAGAGCTTTTTTCGCCGGCGGAAAGATGAGGATGAGCAGAGAGAGAAGGTGGAGAGAGAGAAGGACAAAGCCAAGCTAGTTGGGCTTGACGGAACAGTTATTCACATGCTTCCACCACCACCAGTCCAACAGCATCACTGGTTCACTGAGGCCAAGCCAGAAGATCCTACCCAGAAGCCAACCATCATATTCACCTACAAACCAGAAAGCACCCCCTGTGATGGAGAAGGAGAACTACAAGTAGAAGAGTGCAGAGAAAATGTACCATTGACACTCAGTGAGAGCAAGGAATCCAGTCCTCTTTACCCAGAGCAAACACCAACCTCACACACCACTGGATCTGATCTCATCACCAAGGCTTTAAGGTATTTGTCCAAGTTTTAATCATCCCTGATGTGACTGCATTAAAAGATGTCCACATGACCATACCAAAGCATGTAAAAGTACAAATTCATAATAAAGATTCTGCTAAAAACTGGAGTTTACCACATGAATGTGGCTTCAGATTTTCACCAGAATATTGAGAACAAGAAAAAAAAACAGTAAAGATGCTTAAATAAACACCTATTGCAGAGGACACACAGTGGGACTGTGACCTTCTTTAATGGAGAGAATGATGATAGTTAAAGCAGCTGTTAAATTTTACTTAAATTATTTTATTGCACCTTTGTCTCAAAGGCGTGTAGTAAAATTCTTAGCAGTCTGTCGAAGTCCAAGTCCATGTGCATTTTATCCCCTCTTGATGATCTTATTGATTATTTTTCATGCAATGCCCATTTTGTCATTACCCACATACACTTCTTTCAGAGCTTTCATGGCACCCAGCTAAAATAAGGATGCTCAACTCTCACCTTAACACTCAGAGCTCTCATCACAGATTCTAGAGGAGTTTTATCTTAATTTAGCATGTCTGCTCGCCCACTTTCCCAGCCAGTGTGGTCTTTTCCTCACTGTCATCTATTACCTGAACAGCAAGTTCTCTGCTCAGCAGTTCCCCCCCTCAGGATGGGACCTCACAAGTTATCTAAGAGCTGTTCGATCTACCTTTACGCTGTGATACACTGTGTCATGAATTATAAGCTTGCTTCTGTATGCAACTTGTTTTTGTGCCACTGTATGTCAGTAGGTGGTAATCAGTTAAATGGATGCTTTAATGGCTAAAAAAGTATTTCTCAGGGAAGCTGTGTAGTGAAAGTACTACTAATAATGTGAGGTATTAATCATTTAGTGCACTCCATTTTGTGTTAATCCTTGTTTTGGCAAAATATAATTTGTTGTCAGCATGAAATGTTTGTTGGCAGCATGAAACTATATTTGAACTTGAGATACCATGTATATTATCAACAAGTAACTAAACCTAGTAGGATAAAAGAACTGCCATTTTACCTACAAATTAGGAAAACTGACCACATATTCCACGTCAAGTAAGTGATTCAATCAACTGATTCATAATGATGTACCTGGCACAATCAGTAAAGTAATTTCCCGTTTTGCTAAATTCCACCAACGATGCTGCTATAAAAGGTCATTTTTATATGAAAGCTTCAGAAGTACACTTAACGTAGGCTGAGTACGACCTGATAGTATCTCCATACTCTGTGGAGTTATGAGTGAAAAAGGCACATTTCCATTAATTTTGTAGTTAAACACAGGAATCGAACTGAAAACAGGCACTGTGCAGCACTGGTTTTCACCTCCCTGCAGTCTGTATCTGTTTCTTCTCCTCTTTTTGGTATCCCTGCTGCCAACTCATATTATCTGTAACTTCTGGGTTCTTTCCAAGGTGCTTTCTACCATCGATGTCTCTGTTTCCTGTAATTGTTTACTTCCTTACCATGCCTTCCATGCCACACTTTTTTTGTTCCTTTGAGCCTGGAGTACTGTGAACTCTTGAATATTTCTTTTTTCCATACTGTCAAGAGATTGTCCCCATTCTGTCTCCTTTACAGCTTTCTTGCTTTACCTCTCCTCAGAAAGTTTCAGCTCTAGTCTTTTTTTATTTCTTCCAGAAGTTTCCATTCCTTGTTTCAAATTCTCTCAAGAATCAAGTTTGTGCTAATTTTGCTATTAATGTGACTATTTGGCATTTATTCACTTACAAATGAAATTATACAACAAACACAGTTTCCTCGTCACACTTATTAAAATAGTTTTTGCAATATTGCATGGTTCACCACATAATAATGTAGAATCATACTGAAAGCAGATCATATACATCACGCTTTAAAGCAGCTCACCTTTGGTCTTGTGTTTGTTCTTTTCTTTACAGCTGTCTCTTATAAACATTTTCTGTGACCCTTCTGCTTACAGTACAGTGAACCTGTCAATGAGTAACTTATTTATTCACTTGGTGGGTTGGTAGTGTGTTATTGTGTCGCTTTACTGTCTGTTGGATGTTTTTCAAGGTATTAGAGTTGACCCACAAACAGATGTTTGTATAATTTGAATAAATACCTAACAGTTCTTCTGCATTTATGTGATCGGAAGTGTTCTTTAGCTAGACTGACTTTTAACTTCAAGGTCCCTCGAGTTTTAAAGAGATTAAGTATAGATTTGTTATATTTTCAGATCAGTGCCTCTGGAAAGTACCGGAGCTTCAAAGTCTTTCTTAAAGATTGGTGTGCAACCAAAGCTTTTTCTACAGTACATTTTATTAGTTAATCCTTTGCTGTTTAAAATAATTCTCCATAACATATTTCAGTCTCACTTGCATGAATTATTTCATTGATGGTAAATAGAAATAAACCTATTTGGTGCAAATCTGTTTTGTATTTACTGACCCAGATGGTCAGTTGACCATCAGGGCAGTGTTTTCATGTTGTACACAGGTTATTTTACAGATATTTTGTTTTGTTTGGCAGATGATGGGTTAACAATGCTTGGTTGTTTTTTTTTTTTTTGAGACTGGAAACCATTTTATTGGCTAACAGTGGGTGTGTGCTGGCAAACACACATTACCTTAGGCAGGTTAGAGCATTCAAAGAAGGAAAAACAGAGGAAGACGAGGAAAGAACACATGCAGTGAAAATACTTTCTGGTTCTTCGCAATTACTGTTTTTCCTAGAATGTGAATTCAGCTTTGACTTGAGTTCAAGGTTTCCAGATGGGAAGCTGTGTGAGCCAGTACAGTGGGTAAGAATTGAAACCAGTTTCTTTCATTCACACCTGCGACCATCTAGGTCATTTGGTAATATTACTCTCCTTCTTAATACGTAGGAGAGTCTTTTTTTAGATTTTGTGATCTGTGCTTTGGATCATAGATTGTTCATTTCTGGCAACTGAGGTCAAAGAAATGGTGAAATGCACTGAGGCAGCCTCATGCTGTCTGAACAAGTCAGGTCCTGACAATGAAACATGTAGCAGCCATAGAGGTATTTATTGTGTCAAGGACCTCTCAAGGCGTATATCCACACTGGATGTTTTGTTCATACGGGATTATGTACAGTACTGGAGATTTATTTGTGATTTAATGCTGTTTTGGGTAGTTGTGTAGCAGACTGTAACCCATTAATAGTCTGTTCAGTGGATAATATAAGATGTAACCTTGTATACAATACCAGAACCATTTTATAGGTTGTGTTGTTTTGTTACTTATTCTTTACACCCCCATCTCTTCAGAGTTTACTTACTCTTACTGACTGGTTTTCTAGTTATGGATTGCAACAGTGATGGGCCTTTTATGTCAACTGTCTACTGCTGGCAAGCTGGCAAATGCTAAAGCAATGGGCCATGGCAACTCAAAGGCTATTGATCGACTGTCTTTAAAAGAGACGCAGAGAGCTTGTGCTCTACAAATCATAAACATTTCAGATCTGGTGTTTTCCTTCGACACAGAGCCCCAGGGTAGAGATAGACACATGGGCCGTTTTCTTTGAGTGCTCACTTTGCTATCGGGTCATGGTCAAAACATTGCAATCGCACTTGTGCTTCTTAGAAAGCACAGCTTTCCTTTCATTCTTCCCCTGTACCAGTGTAATGATAATTGCACAGAATGACTGTTTTCAGATCAGCATTATTTAGAAGGGCTACAAGATAATGCCGTTAGGTTGTTTTGAGCTTAATGATTTTTAAAGCCTAAAAAAAATCTTTTTCAATTACATCAGCATCAGTTTCAGTTTGAAAAATGTATACAGAGAAAATGAGTCATTAAAAATTTAGTTTTGTGAATGATAGGGTAGTTTTTTTCTTTTTTTCTTGATGGGGACTTTTGCCTATGATAACTTAAACTGTTAGTCATATTAGCATGTGTATTAACAATTCCAGTCAAAGGAAATGGCATATATGATTCATGCTCATACAAACATTGCTGCCAACCTGCCCCACCCACGACATGCCTGCAGCTATGAAACCAGCACTGTGAACTTTTTGTGACCCTTTGCTTCTTTTAAGCTGATTTTTAAATAATTAATTATCAGCATTCTCAATTCAGCAGTGCCAGAATGAAGTAAAGAATATGCAACCACAACGGCATGTGAAATTTAGAGCCGACAGTAAGGCCAGCCACTCGCTGGAGAGCTAGGTCTAAGGCATTTTGTGTATTTCAATGGGGGTTCAAATTTAAAGTTTTAGTAAAGTAAAGTTTTTAATATCATGCAACATGGGTGGTCACAATCCAGGTGACCTGAGGCAGTAACAACCGGGTTGCTTTGAGTATCGTTTGAAGGGCAGACCATTCCCAGATAGCTCTCAATGAAATGCCAACTTTTGAGGTTTATTCAGCATAGAGCAGCATGTTACAGATATCAAGGTGACAGTGAAAAACTGGTTGTAACTTCATGATGTAGTTAACTTTGATTAAAAGGAAAGGCTTTGTCGAACAAAATCTTCCTTTTTTCCTGTGAGTGAGACCACACCATTTGTCCCCAGTTTAGCATCACTAGACGTGCTTCAGTTTAACTGTTTGTTTATTATTTGCTGTAGCCCCAGCTCCATCATTAATTTGCGAACACAACTATCCCAGATTTGTTTGTTTTTTGGCATTAGATTTGGTTACAGTTAACATAACATATAGATTTTTGTCATGTTGTTGCCATACTTCATCACTTCCATGTATATTTATTTCTTATTATTTAATTATTATAGTTAAGTGGAATTAGTGCAAATTTGTTGATGTTGTATTTAGATGACAAATAACAGAAAGAGTAATGAGTCCAGATTGTATTAACGCCAACCAGCGATGCTGAAGTCTTAACGCCTATGACAGGAATGACCTGTGGTAGTGCTCCTTCTTGCAGAGTGGGACTCTCAGTCTGCTGATGTAAGAGCTCTTTAAAGCCTCCACAGTCCCATGCAGAGGTTGAGAGGGGTTGTCCATGATGGATGTGAGCTTTGCAAACATCCTTTTCTCACCCACCTCTTCTATGGAGTCCAGGAAGCAGTCCAGGACAGAACTGGCCCTGTAAAGTCTCTTCCTCTCTGTGCTCCCTCCTCCTCCGCAGACCACTGCATAAGTATCTTTTTTCTTTAAAGACAGCTAATCACATTTAAATCTGCTGTCTTAGAAACAACCCTTTTGATCAACCTGCTATGGCAGAAAATAAATCTCCCTCATCAAAAGCTTCAAATCATAGGCACTCACTGTCACAAAGGGATCTCCAAAACATTTACATTAATATGCACCATAGTGACCTGCTTTGCCCCTTTCTTACACCTTCCCTCAGACAACGTATGTGTACTGTAGTTGCATGTTGCACACCAAGCTTCAGAAAACCCTCACCTACTCTCATGCCACTTCTACTTGCTGAGAAGAAATAAGTGAGTTTATGAAGTGTTGCATTTAATCAGACAGTTAATAGAGTAATTATTCCACATTTTCATAACAAGCCCATTTTTCTCTCTTTCATATGCAGCCAGGCACCAGTCATAAGCAGTGATGCTGGGGATCGGGGGCTGCTCACCAACTCCTCCTTGCCTCTCAAAGTGAATCTTGGGCACACGCTTGGGGAGGGAGAGGAGGGCTGTGCCAACCAGGTTGCGACACCGGCCTCAGCCAGTGAGGGCAGTGCCAGCATCGGAGAGCCAGAAGATGATGGGAGTCATTCCCATCACTCCCACTCTCCCGCCTCCGGCCAATGCAGCGCCACCTACACCAACCTGGGTAAGAATGACTCGTGCAAAATTAGATATTTAGACTCAACAAGTTTTTCTGCATACTTATTTTCCGCTAATCCACTCACCACAACAAGACACAAAGGTTTGCGTGTATAAAAATCTGTGCAAACCCATAACAGATGTAAATATATTAATTTCGCACACAGTGATTTATCAAACCTGAAAGCAATTTTGTCACATTGAAACAATGAAAAAAGATGCATTTTTCACCCTTGTGTGAACATTTTTGAAAGAATGAGGAAATACTCATTACGAAAAAAAACATATGGCCTGTCCAACCTTGCCATTTTGGAGCTGCTGGAGTAACTCAGAGCAGATTTGGAGTCACGAGAAGGAGTCACGTGATACCTACAATGATTAAACTCCTTGCAAGTTCACTTTTTTTTTTGCATCTGGGCCATTCCAGCATACGGCAGCTATTTCAGCTGGGATTTCCCAGTCCTGTTTTTAAGATGTCTGAAGTCCTCAATACTATGTCGCACCTGGCCAGGTTTATTAGGTTTCTAAAAACTCATTTAAATAGTCTCCAGCATGTTTGCACCTGTCATTTTCATATTCACTCTTAGTAAATCACTCTCAAACTGTGGTTCAACCCCACACACAAAATTCTAGATTGTGCACACAAACATGCAAATTGTGATCTTAGTAGAGCTGGTGTTGTGTTAACCGATGTGTTAACTGTGGATTTTATGTTGCAATGCATCCAAAATATGTTTGTTTCCTTTTGCAAAGACCCATTTTGTCCCCTGCCCTTGTCCCTTGTCATTTACAGGGTACACTACAAGGGCATCTTACAGCTCAGAATATATTTTTAAAAAATGGGGAGAAAATAAGATGCTGACTATGCATCCCAATATATCAGAGCAATAAAGCAGTGAGCTTTATCGCATGGTTTAACTCCACAGTGTTTGGTCTCTAAATAGTTTATTTTTTCCAATTTGCATTTCTATTGATTTGTTTTTTTGGGGGGGGAACTGAACACAGATTATGTTTTTGAACTAAAAAACATCCTATAAGTCTCTGTACGGTGGTTCTGTTTAGCATCACTGTCATGATAAATACTCTTTGGATTTCTGTCTGTCAGTCCTCAGCATCTGCAGTTCACTTAACACCTAAATCTTACTTTCTTCAACATCACCACACTTTACATGTAACAGGTCATAATTTATGCCCTGCTAAAACAGCTAACAGGCACATTTTGTCACATTCAGTCTGTTAACTGGAATTTAGAATAACTAAATATGTTTTTTCAGCTGAGGTGGAAATCTGCCTCTCTCCCTGTTAGACCGGGATCTTTCAGGGTATTGAAGAACCCTGTCAAGGTGGTCAAAAATGAAGAGTGCACACATATTTTTTTCTATTGGAATAAAAGAAATCCAAATGGCAAGAGAGACGTACAGTATTTGAATTGATGCTTATTTTCACAAGTTTTGTCCCAGATCCTCATAACAATTACAGATATAAACAAGTATAGGCCCCAAACAAATAACAAGTATAGGCCCCAAACCGAGTAGGTATCTGTGTGTGGGAAAGGATTTCACTATCATCAGGTGGTGTGTGAGGGGAAAAATCGAAAATAGAAACATAAAGTGGTGTAGAGTGAGTTTGTGGAGCAGATGCATTAGCCGCTTCACTGTATGTCTACACATTTGCTTGTGTTGTTGTGTGAGGTTTAAACAGCATGTGGGGCTTTCTTGTTGAAGGATTCATCAGAGACCACAAGAGGTCGCTGTGAGGTCGCTACTGCCACAGACTCCACTCTCAGGCCACCTCCACTGTCAGGACAGGAAATGCATCGTCGTTTATCTCGCAAATACATTAATTAGTTAACAATATGACATAAAATCTATCAGTTCCTTTTCTATATTGTTATTTATATGTAAACTTTTGTTTTTTTTTCATTTTTGTTCTGTGCATGGGGCATGATCCCCAAGTGGGCATTTTGATTTATTCTGTCCAAATCTAGGACAAAAAGCCATCCATAACCTGTATTAATTCAAAGAAAAAAAACTTAAGCTTCTTATTTGGACAATTGAAGCATTAGCCTTTGTCTTTTTCAAAACACGTCTCATAAATGATTGTCATATATGCAGACTAATGTACACGGCACTGCATAATTTTACAACTTCGTCATTACGAAAAACAAACGGTGGGTGATATGACGACAGAATTGTTGAACGTTCAGGACAATTCTGTTGTGGGATTGGTCCAAAGGTAGTCACGTGTTTGGTGAACACAACGTTTAAGACGTAAAAGAAACATTAGTTGTCGGTTCTCTCTCTATACATAGCTCTGCCTGCCTCCCCACAAACTCAACCCATGCTTTCTACATACTCCCCATTGTAGAGCAGCCTCTGCCTGTTCCTCGTCCCCATGCACAAAAAACATATAAAATGTATCATGTATTGGAATTACAGTACATGAACTTCGATTGAAATTAATGTATACAGTCAACTTAGATTGTCTGCTTACAGGTAAAATGGCCACTTGCTCCAGGTAGTGTAAATTTGGCCTTACTTATGTAGAAGTAGTAATAATGACTAAGGAAGTACTTACTTAAGTGAAAGTGGATAAAACAAGACCCTTAAGTAATTTAGTACATTATGTTAGAAGCAAAATATACTCAAGCATCAAAAATAAAAGTACTGATGGTGCATAGCAGTTGCTATTCATTTTGTTTATATAACGTTGCTGTAGTGTACAACAGAGGTGGAAAAATAAAAAGTAAAAATGTGCCATATAGTTCTGTAGTTAAACAAGTGATATCACTAATTAGCTAGTCGACCTCTGGCAAAACATCACGGTGTTGCATAGTGTTGGTATCTTGGCTGTGTCACTATCATGTTCTTGAGTTCAGAAAGACATGTTTAACGTTGTGACTATGTCCACCTAACGCAAGGAGAGTTTACAAAAATGTTTTATGACGCTACATACAAAGAACTGTGAACAGTTACTTTACGTTATGCACTAAAAAGTAAAGAATCCTTAGGTGTTTATGTTAACTGTCATCCAAAACGACAACCGTAATGTAACATTCGGTAATTTGCACCATTTCTGACTTCTATAACGCTACTATTTTATGGCACCTATATTGACAAAAAACACAAGAAACCATACATTTTAGACTGCTGATAATCATCTACTCACAGCTACTCGGGGTACATCCTAACTCGCTGGTCTCTCCCGAATTAAAAGGCAGGTAAAAACGTCTTCCCTACCACTGTGAAAACTTTGTGTATTTGTGAATTTCAGACTGTGCACCGGCACAGTCTGAAATTGAAATTGAGTCTGAATTGAAATTGAAAGTGTGTTTTTTTTCCCAAATCTTTTTATTGAGAAATATATTTAGAAAATGACATAACATGTCAACATAATGTGACTAACACAATATTGCCAAAACAAGAATGAAGAGACACAGAAACAGGCACACATTCAATCAGGGAGTAGCTCCAAGCTTGTAAAATATGAAGTGTGTTTGTCTTCAAATATTGTACTGTAACAGATAACGTTTTTGTCTTGGGAGGGTGTGTGTGGCCTTAAGGTTAACATCATAGCAGCTGAGTGTAATGCAATGCCACTTCCATCTTTCTATTTTCAGAATTTCAGAAATAAAATCAATTTGCCTCCGCTCCATGTTACAGTACCTGTTCACAAATTTTAGTGGCGGTATCACCTCCACTCTCTCTCTCTCTCTCTCTCTCTCTCTCTCTCTCTGGCTGTACATGTACGATATACACACACACTTGTGTTTTAAATAGAGCAGCAGGCAATAGGAGGCAGAGCACTTGCTGTCTCGCTCTGTTCAAAATCTCAGTGTCAGTTGGCAACAGCTACTCCACACACTCAGATAGGGATGGAAGCAGGGGAAAGCATTTCACTCTACCTGGCCACACAGCTGCTTCACCGTGTTTACCTAAAAACTTTAAGGCACGAGTGGAACTGAGGTATGGCTCTTGATTTTCCCCCTCATCTCTCAGCATTCATTCCTCGTTCTTCTCTCTGGTATAGTGTCTCCTGCTCGCCTTTTTGTCTTCCTCTTTCTCTGTCCCTTCCCTCACTTTTACCACCTCCTCCTTCTCTGTTTCTGCTCCATTCCTTCCCTTCTGATTTTTTTGTTCGACCCACTTCCTCCATGGTTTTGTTACAGTGCAGTGGCCGAACAGTTATCACTCTGCTTTGGCATCAAGTTCCATTCCTATTATTATTATTATGTTCTAAATCAGAGACAGTGTGTAACAAGCAGTAGGGAGAATGTTATGCTTATGAAATGGTTAGTACCCTGATTTGTACTGAGGAAAGCACAAGAGTTGTTACTAGTTTGTGATAGCTGCATTGTCTTGTTATTCTGAGAAAACACTCTTTGTCTGTCTGTCTTTAATCCAGGACAGTTACTGAAGGGACTGAGTTGAGCATTATACTGAGTATACTGTGTGCGTGTGTGTGTGTGTGTGTATATATACACACGTGTGTGTATATATATTTATACATGTATATATGTATGTGTGTGTGTGTGTATATATATATATATATATATATATATATATATATATATATATATATATATATATATATATGCTGTTTTATATATATAAAAAACCTACATTTAGATAGATTTTGGATAGATTTGTAACAATGACACTTAAACATTTCTTATTAGAAATTATAGTACATGTTATTCTGTTAACTTTGATTAAAAGAAAAGTTACCAGCAACATTTTTGCTGGACCAAGGAAGACATTTTAAGACTCAGAGAGCATTTTGATGTCCATTTTTCCACAATATTTTAACATTTCATAGACCACACCGTTGATAGAGCAATTGGAAAAATTGGAAATCAGTTGCAGCCTTAATTTTATTATATTGCCATATAGATTTTTTAATCCCTCCATACAGGTTTTATTTTAACATTTCATTTAATTCTGTGTATTGTGTATAATTATAAATATATAAAATATATGTGTATAATTCTAAAAAGTGTTTTCCATTTTGAAATGACAACACAGTCTTATATAATTTAGTTAAGTCACAGCCATGTTGCTGCAGTAGAAGATCACTATGACTGAAAGAGGACAGTTGTTTTCTTGGATGGATTACTGCAGCTTGGTGGAGGAACACATTAAATATACCCGTTCTAGAGAGGATTACCAAGACTCATTTACTTCATCCTGACAGCTCTTTCTTAAGGCCTCTTTTACTTTCTTAAGATGATGGCAGCGTGACACACACGTGGGGAGCCACATGTATCGTTTGACCAGAATATGTGCTGATATGCATTTCGTAAAGGGAAATGGTTTGTCCAAGGCAAGCAATGAGAAAAAGTCATTTGGCAAAAGAAATGACATTGAAAGCAGGAAATGAGTTATTCCCTGATGAGCTAAAAGCTCCACTGGAGGGTTGTCAGTGACATTGCACACCCATTCAGTTAAAAATGTCAGATGTTTGATCACACACGTCTCTGACCATTCTACCTCTTTGGTCCTTGAAAACATGGTCGAAGTCCAACCGACCCCTCAACCGTCCAAATCCCTCCCATCACCATCCCAGAAAAATAAGGTTAGTTGAAGCCAGCGATGAATGTGCTCTCCAGGCTGCCTCTTTAAAGGGACACTGTAATTTTTTAAGTATTTTATTACTTCAAATCAACGTCTTCATTCATAAATAGATCCTCATTGGTGTAAAATAAGACATACCAACAATCTGACTCATCCTCCTGGGCGAAGAATCAGTTATCTGTCTTTATATAGAGTGGGTCGCTCATACGGAGGCTTCCATGTCTTCCATGTCTATCAAAAACTATGAACTGCCGTGAGAGACATAAAGCACTACCTTCTAGTACCCATAGGACAAAATGCATTTCCATGTTTTGCGATTCACTTTTCACAGAGAAGCAAAGTGGAAACGCCAGTCTTACTTACCCAGCACTAAACTAAAACCTGCACTGCGCTTTTGGTCATAAGACCATTCTTATGCCACGTCAAATCCTCATGGCCAAAAAAGTGTAAAAGGACCATAAAATGACCGGAGCTCCGGGCTGGGGATCCGCGGTGAGTGGCCGCACGGGGAGCGCCCCATACCCGTCCAAGGCCGGCCGGGGCGAGTTGACCCATTCTGCTTACCGTAGTTCCAACTTCCAACCATGTTGCCATGAATGCAAAGTTATATTTAACCACTAGATGGGAGAAAAAATTACACAGTGTCCGTTAGGGCTGAACGATTGATCGTTTTCAGATCGAAATCGCGATTCCAGATAACGCGATCCTGTGATCGTCAAAGATGTGGTTTTTTGCAGCGCTTCTGACTGACACAGGATCTGTTGATTTAATTATTTTACACATACATGCAGGCTCCCTACTGTCCTGCCAAGCTCACCAATCTGAAGCGGCGTGCTACTCGTGGACAGATCATGCTAACCAATCAGTGTGTTAACCTGCTTCTCCTGCTTTGTAACGTTAACCAGTGTAACCAGAAACAGGAACTGTGCGTAAAACCTGTCGCTCTAAAGTTGTAACATCCAGCGGAAACACAACCAACTTTTACCGACACTTGAAAAATTACCACAGGCATTTGCATGAGGAGTGCATGATGAAAAAGTCTGGTGAAAAGTCTAATGGAAATGATTCACATGCTCAGATGTTACTAGGGATGAGGAGACATGTCCCCCTCAGATTGATAGTGGCATTGATCCGTCTCCCCACTTTCCAGCATAAGGAGACAAACAGCGCCGGTGAAAAAAAGAGCATAATGTCATGGCAGCAGCGGCAGCTTAGCGTTTGTGTTTAGTCCGCGGTCTATTCAAGAATGTCGGACTTTCCAAGCTCCAAATCAGAATTTAAATCTCCTCAAAAAGATATTCATGCTATCTGCTACTGACGTAAACCGTAAACATGTTTTGTTGTACGTCTATAAGGCTGGAAGCGCTGGGAACACTACACTTTGGGATTATGTTGAGTTGAACTCAAAGTTCCAACTTTCAGTGAACACACCACAATGCAAACGTTCACTCCCCAGGGTCCTAAAGAGTAACAGATTGCAACCTGCGGCTGTTGATCATCATCAGAATGTTGTCTAGTATGACTACCATGATAGAGCCCTAATTACACAAAAATAATCTATTGAGTTGAAATCATAAAATATTAATAATCATTATTGATGACATAAAGTCATTGTGTAATTTTCTGTCATGTTTGTAAAGATCACTGTACACATTGTGAATATGGCACTGAAGTTTCATTTGAAGAAAATCGTGAATCGAATTGAAATCGAAATATCTGCCAGAAAAATCGCAATTCAATCTTTTCCTAAAATCGTTCAGCCCTAGTGTCCGCTTAAGCTTCACTGCAGAACAGAACTGCAGATTGGGCAGGGCAGTTGGATGGTTAGAGGGACGACTTGAGTCCAACTGTCATTCTCTCTCCGGCTTGAATTTTTCCTCCAGGCCACCAATTCCCTCACGTGTTGTAGCACACAACAACAATCACAACTCTCGTATTTGTGAAAAGCAGCAAGCCAGTGAGTGACTGGGAACACCATGTGGGAGAAAAAAGAAACTGGAATAATTAGTGTTTTAGTTTTCTACTTTTCTGCTGAATTAGGAATTGTATTTGTGTACAATGGTGAATGGGAGCTAAATGTATTTAGTTTCTTTCCACCGTAAATTATGATGCAGTTTTACTGTCTCTGTCCAAATGCATTATCTGTATTATGTCCTGCTGTTTGGAACTAAGTGTGTAGCATTATGCTCTCCACACAGTTTTATGAAGTTCAATGTTTTAACTCTTCAAATTAGAATTTCATTTTAATTCTTGCAATATACATATCGTTGTCTTTCTTTTCCTCCAGGTCAATCCAGAGCCAACATGATACCGATGAAACAGCCACGAAACATCAAAGCATCCAGTGATACCTTGGCCTCCACTGACCTGGACATCCTTGCAGACCAGCCAGCCCCTAAGGCCACACCACCACCACTACCTAAGAAAGCTGTTCCCCGCTCCAGCACCGAACCCAGCTTGGGAGGCAAAGAGTCGGTCCAGGGAGGCCTGAGACCTCGAGCTGAGGCCAGACCTGGGGGCACCAACTTGAGCGTGGCCAACCCAATCTACGATCTCGACTCCACCTGGGAGACAGCCAGCCAGAGCTCCTCTCTGAGCTCTGAGTTTCATCGTGTCCACGACCACGAGAGCGGTGACTCCCTGGAAAGGCAGAAAACAACTGTCATAGCTACAAACAAGGGTCGTCTTACTAACAGCGTGTCCTCCCTGGTTCCTCAACCTGCACCTGCTGCACCCAGCGCCACGACCAGCAGAGAGAGGAGGGCCTACCCGAGTGCAGAGTCCCTGGCTGGAAGGGGTCGGGCAGCAGGTCAAGGTTTTGCTGCTGGAGGCTCCAAACTTCAGAGACCTGCTCTTTACAGGGGGTTGGACAGCTGGGATGAGGTGGTGGGGAGGATCCGGGGGCTGCATACGGACACACTGCGGAAGCTGGCGACAAAGTGTGAGGACCGTTTTATGGCTGGTCAGAAAGATCACTTGAGATTTGGCACTGACAGCTGGTCCCACTTCAGGCTGACCACTGGGAAACCCTGCTGCGAAGCAGGGGATGCTGTATACTACACCGCCTCCTACGCCAAGGACCCACTGGTAAACTACGCCATCAAGGTGAGATTTCAAGTTCTGTTAATAGATCAGTTTTACAAAATGTATGCCAAATTACAACATTCAGATCCATCCCTTCCACTGCACAGTATAAAGCTAGTATAATAGTTTTATTATATTAATGCTTAAACCGGTCTGCCTCTACCGTCAGGGCTCAGGGAGGTATAAAGTTTACTGGAATTTCACTGTATTCTGTCTCATAAAAGTTTAATCTTGTAAACACAACATGATGCACCTTTGAATTTTTGTGTCTTTTTTAAACCATTAATCAGTTTGCAGAAAATTTACAAAAATGCCAGACATTCTATCTGTTCTAGGGCATGTCCAATGTGAGGATTTTAATATTGTAAATTCTGTATAAGCGTTGGGTGGACAAAGCAAGACATTTATAGTGTAGTATCTAGTGGTGAGATTGCAGATAAAGAAACATTATTGTATTCCATTTCTATCAATTTTTAAATATTACATACTGTTGTTTAAAGATGTTATTTATATGACCCTTAAACATACACGTGTGCGCTACTTTCTAATCAAACGGTTTTAGGCTTTCACACACATGCAGCTACTCACTTAAGGTCAGTAGTTTTTACTGTATACTTTTACCAAATCTTGCAACAAACAGTTTATTTTTAGCATCCTATTACTGTGAATTTATTAGTTTGTGTTTGTTTTTTAAGGTTTGCATTTTTTTTCTCCCCACATCGAGATGGATTTTAAGATACATATGGAATGTGGTGGTTGCTGTCCTTGCAGGAGATTTGTTCAACCCTTGGAGTTTTTATGTTGAGCACTCCCCTCCCACTCCATATAGCTGAGGTGAAGGAAAGTGTTTGTACTGAAATATTGGCACTTAAACTTTGAACCTTGAGGACATGATATATACATTAAACCTGTGTGTGCATGCATTCTTTTTTTCATATCTATAATAAGCGTGTTTATGTGTGTGCGTACATGAAATATGAGTTGGAGGCAGAGCTTGCCAGAACAGTTCTGAAGCTAAATAAAAAAGCTGATATGGATGACGGTTGCATTATTCAGAGAATATGAAACTGTCTGTTCTCTGCAGCACTTCACAGCTTTGCCCTCATATTAGCTGCAGACTTTAAAGAAAAAGTCTTGTTTTTTTATGATGTTCATTGATAAATAAGGCAACCGTGAGCGGCAGAACACAAACCGCGCCCCAGCTTCCTAATTAAAGTTCCGAAATAGCGAAATATAGTGCAATTATTGAGGTAGCGGCAATTAAAGAACACACACACAAAAACTTTGTTTTATAAAAGACAGGTTTTACTTTTGTTTCACTTACATTCAGTTTTGACTGATATAAGAGGAGAATATGTGATTTTCCATGCCATATATGTCATGATTTACATCAACAGTGACTGTAGTTGTGACACCAAACCCACTATGTAGGGGAAAAAAAATTCAAAAGCTTTTTTTCTATTAGTTTGGACAAACTGTATTGTGCATTGTAAAATTTTGTGAATATAATATTCAATTTTCAACCGAGAAATTATATAATCTATTACATTGTTTTGTGTGATTACATTTCAGAATCAGTAACAAGTTTATTGCCAAGTAAGTTTGCACAAACAAGGGATTTAGCTTGATATTCTGGTGCATGGCAACTAAGCATATAAACAAACATATAATCATATAAAGTGCGTAGTAAGATAGGATGGTAAAGTGACTAAGAATAAATATGAATGCAACAACTCTATATTCTCTATTTTCCCACCAAGTGTGCATATACGAATTGATATACGTATATGCAAAAAATCATTTCACCTTTAAATAAATCTGACTGATGATCTGATGCCACCTTTAAACTGGGTCATGTCTAGAAGACAATCCAAAAATGTTGAATCATTAGTGGATAATCACCTGAAACAAGGAATTGATGTGTTTCAGTTAGAATGAGCCATTTATCAGAATCAGAATTAGAAAGTTTATTGCCAAGTAAGTTTGCATAAGCAAGTAATTTAACTTGGTGACTTGGTGCATGACATATAGACATATAAACATAAACCTATATGCAGTACATACAGTATAAACATGTAAATGTAGTGCAGAGATAAGAACTGAAGATATTAAAGTAACTAAGAATAAATGTGTGACAACAACAGTTCAATATGGCAGATAAAGGTAAGAACTGTACATCTGTACACTGTAGATCCCTCTACTAGGATGGACAGATGTGCAATAGATGTAATTTATACAATGAAAATCATATTGTGTATTTTGGTCCTGGTGTTGTAGAAGTTATATCAGTTACAGCAAATAATTTACAACATGGATGTTCAGAACATAAGCTGTATATAGTCTGGTGACAGTATATAGTATATATAGGCAGTCTCTACAGACTGAGTTACTATTGGTGGGATTTCTGACTGCAGAACGTTGTCTGGTACTGATACAAATTAAAGCACCCTGCCCAAGTTTTTACCAGTATGGAGAATAACATTTGGTACAACAGAACTCTTTGTCACAGAGGAATCAGCAATATTGGGCTTTTGGATACACGTACAATACTAGTTACAGTAGTATGGTGTGTGGTGTAATTTGGCAAATTGTCAATTTAAAAATAGCTCCATTATAAGGTTATATATAGGTTGTATAGGTTGGTTTGTTTCTTAATGAAAATATTCTCTTTGTCTTAACTTCTCCAGATCTGTCGGGGCAAAGTGAAGGAGACCCAGCAGCAGTTTTTCCATAGCCTAGCAGTGAGACAGAGTCTGGCTGTGCACTTCAATATTCAGCAGGACTATGGCCACTTTCTGGCTGATGTTCCTGCCCGCCTACTGCCCTGGGAAGAGGAAGAGCAGGAAGAGGATGAGGAAGATGTAGATAGGCTGAAAGAGAAAGAAATTAAGACTGACACCAAGGCAACTGACTCCAAAGCATCAAATGGTAAATTAGATGAATCCCCAACAGCAGGTCACATGAACACTGGTGGACACTTGAGGAGCCGGGTGGTGGTCATCACACACGAGGTGCCCTTCCAGACGGTGGCTGACTTTGTCCGAGAAGGCGTGTTGCGACACACTCATAACCCCGAGCTGTACGAGCGCCAGGTTTGCCTCCTGCTGCTGCAGCTGTGCTCTGGCTTGGAGCACATGAAACCTTACCATGTGACCCACTGTGACCTGCGACTGGAAAACCTGTTACTGGTCCACTGCCAGCGGGACAGTCCCTGGAATCCGGACATTGTTGAGCCCAACAACACCAGCAACAGTGGCAGTGCCGGTGCAACCGCTGCCGGCGCTTCAGCCACCAGTGCCACCTGCCCTGCCCGCCTCATCATCAGCAACTTCTCCCAAGCAAAACAGAAGAGCACCCTCATGGCCGCTGACCCCAGTACTCTGCGTGACCAGTCACGTCTGGCACCCGAAATTGTCACAGCGACGCAGTACCGCAAGTGTGACGAGTTCCAGACTGGGATTCTCATCTATGAGATGCTGCACCAGCCCAACCCCTTTGAGGAGACGCCGGAGCTAAAAGAGCGTGAATATACCTGGGCAGACCTGCCACCATTGCCCGTCAGATCGCTTTACTCACAGGGTCTGCAGCAGCTTGCCAGGTTACTGCTCACAGTCAACCCCTCTGAAAGAATCCGCATGTCTGAAGCCCGGGCCTGCCTGCAGTGCCTGCTCTGGGGTCCCCGGGAGGACTTGTTCCAGGCCCTTGGCTGCAGCAATATGGGCCCCATGTCAGGGGCCACTTCCAACCAGCGTGAGGTCACCCTTCAGAACTGGCTAGACCTGAAGCGGACACTGATGATGATCAAGTTTGCAGAGCGCTCACTGGATGCGGCTTGTGGCGTGAGTCTAGAGGACTGGCTATGCTGCCAGTATCTTGCGTTTGCCACCACAGACACTCTGAGCCGGGTGGTGCAAATCTTGTGGCACCCACAGCCACATCCTCAGTCACAGAACCAGAGCCAGACAGTACATGCAGCACCAAGCCAAACTCCAGCACATCAAACACACACCCTCCACCTAACTCAGTCACAGCCACTCTGAGCTCTTACAGCCAGCTAATACTATGGCAGCAGATTAGGGCTGCAACAACAAATCAATAAATTTTATAAAAATCTATGATTAAAAGTGTCGGCAATGAATTTCATTTTCGATTCATTGTGTCGCATGAATAATATGCCAGTCGCGGCTACGTCACGGAGCTCACTGAGTTGAGTGGATGGATGCACACTGCTGTAAAACACAACAGGAGAGCAGAGTGTGGTTCATATGGAGTGGAGCCTGTGTACAACACGGCAAGCTGTATTTTTGACAGATTGCTTTTTTTTAATTATTCATAATTTATTATTTTAATAGCTCTAGGATGTTCATGCAGCAACCTGTGATATGCGCACTTTTCTGCACTGTTGATTTGAGATAATGACCTGTTTTTGAATAACAGGATGTCAATTAAAAAAATGTTTCTTTTTTTATCCAATTCATGGATTAATTGAAAAGAAATAATTGACTGATTAATTGATTATTAAAATAATCATTAGTTACAGCCGTACAACAAATCCAACATCCCCCATGTGGTCCCTCTGCTGGCACTAATTTGTGATTTACGCTTATAGTCAGCTTTGTTGCAGCCACCAGAGTGCTCACCTAAAATTTAACAGCTGATTGAGTAAAGTCTGTGTTTTCTTCATGGACATGTCTGTCCACAGTGAGAGGCCATGTTTCCATTAAACACGCTTGGTTTCATGTAATCAGAGTTATCCTTAGCTTTCATTAGCAACAGCAGGGGAATTATGTCTTGCAAATAAAATGTTATGCTCTGATATTGTCAGATCCAGTCCAAGATTGGAAAACTAAACCAGCAAGTTGAAGTCATTTTGGCTCTTGGCAGTGATTTGCCAGACATAACTTCATTATTCATTTCTTTTGCTGGTGACATCTCACGTGTGTTTAAACACTCCATCAGTTTTTGATTGAAGAGCTTTACTATATGTGTAAGGGAATTTCATGAGTATTTTTTTATCCAACTTCTGCAAGACTACATAATTGTTATAGCTTCATCAGATCTAAAGAAAAGAACCTGATAAAGCATCAGCATCATGGAGATCTAACTCAAGAGTGCTGTGTTATTTTTTTAGCAACAATTCATTTCTCAAATGATGAAGGGAGCCCATTTGAAATGAAGGGAATGGGAACAAGCTTAAGCATTGATGGCTTTGTACTTTTCAAAAATCTAATCATTAACTTTTTTATATCTAGACTGATTCAAAGTGAAATGTGTTTACCACTTAAGCCAAAGATCTGCGTCAAATTGTCCAATTAGACAGTTTGAGATACTTTGAGAAGTTTTTTCCACAAATGTTTATTTTAGCGTATTACAAATGCAGTCGGACGTGAGTACAGTAATGACATGTTGGTCCCAAAATTTGCACATTCTGGAGCTACATTTAAGAGAAGTTACACCCTTAAATGTTGTTTCACACCATGTTACACTTCTGCACAGGGCTCTGAATGAGGAAGGTCAAAAAGGGTTGGCTGGCTGTTGATTTGTTTTCTTGACAGACCACGTGCAATTAATATTTTTGTTTGTCCTTTCCTTAGGAGGTTACAGAGCATGAGCATTTTATGCAGTCTTTCACTAATCATCTCTTCCATAGTTTTGTGGCACATAAACTGATTAATTTCAGTGATTTAGACAATACTTCAGTATAAAGAACTTCTTACTGTAGATGGGAGATTGCCAAAACAGTTCTTCTTTGTCGTTTGTGTTGTTTTTGTCTATTCGTTTTTGAGCAGCTCTGCGTTTACGGATGACATTTGCACATTCAGGCTGAATGTTTGTGCTCCTCAATGAGAGGCTGAAGGCATGACAACATAGGAGAGACTAAGAAATGTTCCCATAAACGTTTAGGATTTGATTTGTTTTGCAGCATGTGGAATGTAAAAGTTTGCCTGGACTTAAAACAGACATTTGGACCTGGTCTCATCTGCTTCAGAGACACACTCATCATCCATCTGAACCACTTTCATGTATGAATTCTTTCGAACCACAGCCTTGAAGAGAAACTCAACCAATGAGACTTGCTTCCATTTTCCTGCTTTGTTTGCCCCTCAGTTTTCCGGCCAATAGGATGACAGATACTGCATTGACGGTCTTTGCTTGTCACCCAACCTGCTTTAAATAACTAAGTGAACTGTATGTTATTGAGCAGTACATTTCAGCCTGAAAGTAATACATGTACACAAGCTTCCCATAAACACAATAAGAAACATTTAGAGTTTAATTCATATGGGTTTATTTGTGATTATGACAATTAAACCCAGAACAGTACAGAACTCTCGGTTTACTTCTGTGCAGAATGTTCCCTTGATAGTAATGTGTCCAGGCTCTGCATAAACAAGTTTTGACAGTTTTTGCTCTGGTTGACTGCAGCTCAGCTTGTCACTGGGCAGAAAAAATATTATGTTTGAGATCAGGATCCTGTGATCCTTTCACTGTAGTTGTACAGTACGAGACCAATGGTCCATGGAGCGAGAAATGAGACAAAGCAGGTGTGATTTTTTTTTGCTGCAATAAAGGGTTTGTGTGCTAAGCAATTTGTGTAGGCAGCACTGGTGGCTGTCCTTGTGCCTGGAGATTTAAGCCTATATATAGTATGTATAGTATAAATTTATATAGCCTTTTTCTATTTTAATCCACACACTTTTTGTTGAGTACAGAGCACCGCTAATTATGTCTTTTGAGAGTCTAAATATCATTTATTCATTTTATTCATTATAAAGCTTGCATTAACTGAGGTTCAACTGTCAAGTTATCTGTCATAAACAAAGGATACATGAAAAAGATCATGGTTAAGGAGCATTAATATACAGAACAATGTGCAGTATTTTTTACCCCTCTTGTAAACGTTTCAGCCAAGGGGATGAACCACTTTGAAAGGAGGCTGAAGATGACTTTTGAACATGCTATTAAAACCCAACATTCATTAACTGTGTGACCTACATTGAACATTGTTTTCTCTTTATCTCTCTTTGAATTGTTAATTGCCACTGACCAGAAAAACAGAAGCTCTCTTAAGCTTTCTATTAATATGTGTACAGTTTGTCTCCTGGCCTCCTGCCATTTATTGTTGATGAAGATAACCAACAGTAACAGAACAATAAATATCTTTTTTATATATACACGTTGTACTGTGGTTTTATTGCTGTAGTGTTTGCTTTTTTTCCCTCCGGTGGAGAGTAACTACGGTGTAGTTTAGAGTTTCAACGAGAGGCTCGGTTTTGTAGTGGACTAAGACTGATTTTATGTATTTTATATAAGTATTTTATAGCACATTCTTGCCTGGAATTTTCGTCTCTACATTGAAGCTTGTTTCCAGTCATTTTGGACCAAGGACTGGATTCACAAAAATGAGACCGCAAGCCCTGGGGTTATAATGAGACTTTAAATTATTTACAATGACTGCACTAAAACTGGAAACGGATTAAAATTCAGAAGGGTTTACAACATCAACCAAAAGCCCTTTGATTTTTTTATTAACTACAGGGAAATCTGCAGTCTCGTTTTTGGGATTGGCTTTTGAACTTGCACAGCTGCTCCTCTGGCGGTTTACATCAAAGAAGCATCTTAAAGACTGAGGGAGACCTTGGAGTCCAGAAAGTTATTGAGTTATTAATGAAATAATTATTCTGATTTCAGCATATTAGATTCAAGCTTTAAACATATCTTTGATTCTGCCTAGTGAAGAACACTACAGGATGTCTTCCCAGTTCACATTTGGCCTGTGAAATTAGGGGACTCTTATTGTCCATAAAGCTTCTCAACTGCCACACAGACTCAGTTAAACTCAGATTTAATGAAAACTCTAACAATTACCATTTGATAAAATAGAGCATTATTAATCCCAAAGGAAATTCTTGCACAACAGCTGCCATACACAAAATTTAGGATATATATATATATATATAGATATATAGATATATATGTATACACAGTACAGAATGCAAAAATGCAATATAGTGCAAAACCAACAAACTAAACAATACAACAATATACAAAAAAATCTAGAAAAACTATAAGAACATAAGTATGCAAACAAGCCAACAGTAAGCTGCCAAGAAGTTTAAAGTGACATCTTCTGAATTAGAGAGAGGGGGAGGTAGAGAGATATATAGAGAGAGAGAAACCCAGGTGGATGAATTGTAGAGTCTGATGGCTGCAGGAAGGAAAGACTTTCTGCAGCCATCAGTCTCTCTGTCCCCTTTCTGAAAGCCCTCTTCTCCTCATTTAAGAAGACCTTATTTCTGGTAACCCTTGGTTTGTTATTGGGAAAACAGCGCAGTCTCTGTACGAACTACATTATCCACACAGAAATTGATGTACCCTGTTAAACAGTGCGTGAGATCATCAGTGTGAGTTGCAGAGTAAATCCCAGTCTGTAATTTCAAAGCAGCCCTGCAGAGCCTCATTGACCCCCTGTGACCTTCTCCTCACAGTCCCAGTAGTCACAGGCTGCCGCTGGACTAGAGGTTTGTACAGGTAGATGGATCAGATTATGGTCTGATCTACCTAATGGAGGGAGGGCCGTGGAACTGTATGCTTCCTTAACATTAGCATACAGTAAGTCCAGAGTTTTGTTCTCTCTGGTTGGACAGTCCACAAACTGCTTGAAGGTGGGCAGTGGGCAGATTAGCAGACATGGTTAAAATCCCCAGATATCGCGATGAATGCGTCTGGGTGCTATGCAGTCTCGCTATGACTGGGTGGATGACGTCAGTCGCAAGCGACGCATTAGCCGGTGGAATGTAAATAACCAGGAAATTATTATTATTTTTTTTCTTTTTTTTATAATCATAATTATTTCATTTAGACTGTAACCTGGAGTACATGTCACCCTGAGATTACATACTCCAGTACAGTAGGTGGCGGTATGCACCTTAAAAGGTGGTTGCAAAACGCCAGAAACTCCAGAGAAGAAGAAGAAGCACAACCAGGAAGCGCTCTCTCGTGGAAGCTCGTATGGTCGCAGCAGCACAGTGTCCGTGCTTCTTTCACGAGGATGTGTCCAGGGTTACACCATATGTTGTTGACAAGACTAGGAAGTCCTCGACCTTTCATCTTGCCACTCTTTCTGTAAATCCTGTCCGCCCGAACCGTCTGGAAAACGTCCACAGACAACATTAGAGTCAGGGATCTCCTCATGTAGCCATGTCTCCACATCACATCACACTGCTTTCAAGATAGACCCACTGACTCCTCACCAGGACCGCTAGCTCATCCGTCTTGTTAGCCAACGATCTCACGTTTCGGATGATGATAGAAAGAAGATACGGCTTGTATCTCCTTTTTGCTTCCTGTTGTTTAACTCCAGCCTCACATCCCCTGTGTGTCCTCTTCACCCCTCTGTGGATTTCAGACCTGTCCCGAGTCGGTCGGAGAGACAATGGCTGATTCCGTATGTAAACAACGGCTCCGCTGACGCCGTAATGTTGAGCGATGGCAGAGTAACGGTTGGTTAAAAAATGTCCAACAGGCGAAAAGCACGGCGACATCTTCTAACAGCACCCTGTCCTAAAATAACTCAACAGCTAAACTGAAAACAACAAACAATAAATAGAGTAATTCACATAAAAAGTCAGTAGGCTGCCGCCAGTGCCCGTTGATTATATGGCACCTGGATCACTGAATTTTGAAAAAAAAACGTGTATAGACTGAGTAAAGTAGATGATATGGGCATTTCCTCTATTGGAACATGAAGTGATTATGTGCACACTGCAGTACATAAGTTTCACCACTGGACAGAGACATTTACAAGGCAAATAAAACCCCAAAATGCACTATTATCCTGCTGTTAAGCCGCTAAACAGTAACAGTATTTAGTTTGACTTTTAGTTTTGTCACATTCAGCTCAGCGTGGCTGAAAGCTGTGAAAACATGAATTTTGCAGGACAAATATAGACTCAAACATGATTCCAGGCATTTTTCAGAACTTAGAAAGGACAGCATTGAACCAAAAAGATTATGCTGTCTTGAATGAGATCACACACGACACAATGTTTTACTCAACTGTCCCACATGAAGAAGTGAAAATGAGAAATCCACTCTATGTTTTATGGGCATTTTGTAGCTCTCTAATTTTATTTTATTTTTTTTTCCTTTCAGATTTAGTGCTTGGGCGGTGGTGTAGTGGTTAGCACTGTCGCCTCACAGCAAGAAGGTACTGGCCTTGATTCCCGGCCCGGGGCCTTTCTGTGTGGATTCACACACTGTGTGTGGAGTTTGCATGTTCTCCCTGTGTCTGTGTGGGTTCTCTCCGGGTACTCCGGCTTCCTCCCACCATCCAAAAACATGCATGGGAATTAGGTTAATTGGCTAATTTAAATTGCCCGTAGGTGTGAATGTGAGTGTGAGTGGTTGTCTGTCTCTATGTGCCCTGTGATGAGGTGGTGACTTGTCCAGGGTGTACCCTGCCTTCCACCCTAAGACAGCTGGGATAGGCTCCAGCCTCCCTACGACCCTATGAGGATAAGCAGTAGGAAATGGATGCATGGATTTAGTGCATTTCCTGTTACATGCCAGGTTTGTTTGATCAGTCAGCAACACTGTTGGCAAACAAAGCTTTAATATAAATAGTGTCATTCCTTGTTTATCACATTTTCACATCTTTCTGTCTTCATCTGCCAATGCGAATGTTTTTCCCCAAACAGAGGAACACTTGTTGTTTACTATAACCATTGTTGGTATTGCATTTTGTGCATGTCTTCCAGATGGACCCATATAAGTTATGGTTATATATAAGTTAAGGGAAAGGTTATCCCTGGACCAGTTTCAAAAATTGGCCCCATAAGCATTTGAGTTCCAGGTTGAAAAATGCAGAAGTTTAGTGTAATGAGTAGTGGCTTTGCACTGCATGGCAGCAGAGCAAAGAGGCCTGCACTTTAATTTATTTGGAATTGGTACAATTAAAGGATGAACAAAGATGAGTGTTCTGCTATCAGAGGTGTCATTATCTTATCCAAGCACCTCCAGTATAGACTGTTATATAAGTTCACAGTGAACCATCCCAAACTTCTCTTACAGTGAGAGAGAATACTGACAAACACAAGCCACGCTGCTGTACGTATATTCTGTATACACACACGATCATATCCACCTGTATATAAGCTATCCATTGAAATAATGATATTTATATTAAGCATCATTTGCACTCACACCGCTCTATCGCACTCTATGCAATTGTATTGTATGGAGGTATGAGAGAGTGCTGTAAAATCTCGTGTCCATATACCTGGGCAATAAAGTTGATAATGAGAAGAGCTATTTTATTACTTTTTTAGTCCGTACGGGTATCGAACCGGCGATCACAGAAGAATACGAATCGTATGTTCGGGGTCGGGACGGTTTTAGGGGACATCAGTTTGCGGAGGAGTGATGAAGAGGAAAAGTTTGTGTGTCCTTGCCCCTCCTCCTCTTGTTGCGTAACACCAGTGTGCGTGTGTGAGGTCTTCATCGGTGTTGCTGCAGCAGATGATGTGGAGCCTCGGAGGAGGAGGCGGTGGTCGTGTTATTTAGCGGCCCGGCGGTGGAAGTTGCGCTGCAGGGGAGGGACTTTGTTTCTGCAGTCGGTCGGTCGGTCGGTCGTTCGGTCGTTCGGTCGGAGGTTGAGCTACGGCTCACACAGAAATGCCTCTGGCAGCAGCTTTTCAGACTGTGGCGATCATCGGCAGCAGCGCGAACAGACGGACACCTCCTCTTCCTCGACACCCTTTTTTCTCACCTTCCTCCTCCATGTGCTGAAAGCAGGAGGAGTGTGAACGCCAGCCTCGGGATACACAGACCGGACCGGCACCGGTGTCATTGGATGGAGAGCGGCGCCTAAAGAAGGGAGAGTGGTGGAGTTGGTCTACCCCCTCCTCCTCCTCTTTCTTCCCTACTGCACCAAAAGAAAACTCCGGGTAAGAAATGCCTGCGTACTCATCGACTACCTCCCATAAGCTGCTGCGCTCCACTGTGCGCAACATAATGAGACTTGGCATGCTTTTTTTCGTCTGTTTTTTTTTTCCACAGTGAAGGGATTCATGTAAAGCACGAGGCTTTAGCTGAATTCATCCCAGTAGATGATATATCAGGGGTTTTTTTCTGGCACGGAAAAACAGTCGACCCAAATATCGATCCGCATCGCATGTCGACCTGAACTATAGAGGTTATTGGCTGTGGGAGTGAACTGGTGCTCACAGCCTTCGGTGGCTGCAGGGGTTAAAGGAGCTGAGCTGTCTATTCAGCACCACTCTACTCGACTCCATCTGAAAACTGCAGCCTTGGTACAGCTTTGATGAGCAGCTTTACAGATGTCGGAATCTACTGAGTACTGATTATGTTATTGTCAGCATGAAAAGAGTAAACACATTTTTTCATTTTTTGTGATATATAACTGATCAAATCGTTATGCATCCTGCGAGGTCAAACATTACTTTGCATCCCAAGCAATAAGAGGTTAGCAGTCAGTGTCTCACTGATAGAGAATAAAGGTGAAAATTAATTTTGATGTCAATCCTATAAAATGATGCAAACACCAGAATATGGACTGGTTGGTTTCTGTATTTGAGACTTTTAGATGTTTTAGATTGTGACTTTTGGAGATTGTTGTCCTAGTGTTCTCTGAAATTAGTGGACTGATAGTGCTTCTAACTTTGTCGGCTTTGTCAATGCCCTGTTCCTCCTGAATCCAAGTAGACGGATTCTTGCTGCTGTTTTTTTCTGAGCTCTTAGCTCCATCTAAAAAAATGAAACAGATAACTAGGAAAGGGTTTTTTTTTTTGCATCAATTAACAGTTACAAGTTGTGTGGGAGTCAACTTTCTGCCTCTCAAAGCCAATGGAACAATTTCAAAAGAGTAACTTCACTTTGCTTTACTTGGCATTTTGAAAAATCAAGCAAAAATGTTTTAACATGATTTTTATTAATACTTGAGTATTAACATGATGTTGTGGGTCTGTGTGAAGTGGCTGGGCAGTAGAGGTAGAATAGTTCTGTGTGTGTGTGTGTGTGTGTGTGAGTGACTAACACTGCTTTCCCTAAGTGTCATTACATTAAGAAAATTCAGAGAGGAAGACATGTGGCTCTGTCTTAAGGCCAGGTCTCTGTCAAGTATAAAAATGTTTCTCCTTCCAAGAGGGAGCAGTGGTCTACACCTTAATGTGTCACCCCTAATATTTCCAGAATAGATCATGTAATGGATTGCCACATTTTATGGTGGATGCATGTTGTCGGAGCAGTTTGCTGCCAAATGTAGCTACAGCTTAACTCTCCTGGAAATGCCTCAAAACGCAGCAGGCTGGAGAGAGAATCGCAAAATAAAGTATCACTGGATGAGTCACAGTCATGAGATTGAGACATTAAACAGTGCTGTTCATACCACTCTCACATATTTATTGTAAATACGCAGCTAGACCTAGTTAGATTAGCTTCGACTGGAAGCAAAGGGAATCAGTTCACTTGGCACTAATGGAAAGCCCACTAACTAACATATTGTAATTTATTTAAAAACCCCTCTGCCCTATCTGACCATTTCAAAGAGGGTGCACAGTGGAAGCACAAAAACTGCGTTGCTGTCCAAATCTTTTTGGCTCTGACTGCAATTACTTAATTGTTAATCCATAAAGTTCTTCCCCACTTTGGAGAATTTAAGCTTCCATCCAGCTTCACATTACTGAGAGTGAATGAACTGTTTTCCATAACATTAAGTCAAGTCCGACAGATTTTTATAGCACCAAGTTCTTACCCTGTCCTGTATTAGTCTGTCAGCTGTTAATCTAATAAATTATATGTATAATGAAAAATAAGTGACAATGAAGACATTAGTCCAGGTGTGTAAGTAAATGGGAAACACAAATCACCTTCTTGAACGCTGCACTGCATGAAAAGACCTGTATGTGCTCCCGATTATGGCAGCACACAGCTGAGATAAGCCCCTTTCACACTGCACAAAATCCTGCATCGACCCGTGTTTTTTGCGCTGACGCGGCATTTTGTGTAAGAACGTGTAAATCAAAAGTTTAAAAATCGCTGTGAGAATATAAATATAACAAAATAATATAAATAGGCTATTTAAACCAGAGAAAGTGGTAGCTACTTGCAATGCAGCTTTAATTTTTTCCAGAGCTACTTTAATGGAGAGTGAAGGGGGCTGGCGTTGCTTGCTTTGAGCACTGAATTTGGCTTCTTTTCCTAGGTATTTAAGTTATTACAGTATCTGCCGTTCTCTGAATTCCTTATGGAGGTCTGGGTGCTTGTCTTTAATGCCTGGCTTCACAGTGACGTTGTGCAAAGTGACAGTATGTAACATACAGCTGTTCAATAGGCAAACAACAGGCTTGGGTGTTGATGGGAATTTATTTGGTCAGAATTCTTATGTAATTTATCCCATGTTCAACAACGCTCACTGAAGATTCAGGTAGTACGTACATGTTAACACACCCGTGGGTGTCCAGAGGCTTTAAAATATCACCTCTGTAGCTCAGGTAAATTTCTCAGTGCTGTGAAATGTTACTGATTTTTCTGCATTGCATGCCGACATACGAAACAAAGATTGTGAACATTATACCTGCAAGTCTCCTATACTTTTTGTGAGCATATTAGCATGCTGTCATTAACAGTTACCTCAAAGTATGGCTGTGCCTAAATGCAGCCATTATAAATGTGGTTTCAGTACCCTTCCCACACTTTAGAAGCGAAGTAGCCGTACCAAAGAAATTTTGAAGGTTTCAGGGTATATTGTTTCAATTCTTAGTGATTGAGCTGATTGGCTGCAGCATGCACATTCTTCCTGTCTCAGATGGCACCACAGCTGACATTTAAAAGCTGGCACCAGCTGATGTACTGCTCCTTTTACTTAACCATGCACCAAACGAGCTGTCCGAACCAGAAAGTCAAAGTGTAGCTGACATGGTAACAAACAGGAAAATGTGTGAGGAGGCAGGATAGACAGAGAGAGAATGCCTTGTCATGTTATATCTGGCCATGTCACTGAGTGCAGCAATGAGGCAGTTAATTTTGATTAAGAGTCACTGGGTGAGATTAAATGCAAAGTTGATTGATCAGTCCTTGAGAGAGCAAGCTGACAGGCCAGTATACGATATACTGTATAAAAGAAAGAAATGTTTGGAGTGAATGTGTCAGCTCTAGCAATAGTAACCTGAATACAAACAAAACAATGACACAAGTATCTAATGGTAATACAATCATGTGAAGATAGGTTTACTCTTTGAACTAGCTTCTATTTTGAAGGACCGAAGGATGGACGGAGAAGAGGTGAGAGGTATACACAACATCCATTTTGACAGGGTGAACACAGTTGTAATGATTTACTTTAATTATGGCCCTGGTCCTCTGAAGTGACAGAATGAAAACCTCCATGACCTTAAATTATCCTCCAAAGTCCTTCTTATGTGTATGTGTATGTGTCTGTGTCTGATTAGTGAGTCTGCTCTCAACAGTTAGATGCTGCCAGGGCAACCCTTGATGTTACTTACTGGTTGAAATTGGGTGAAAGAGGGTGAGACAATTTTCCATTGGAATTAACATGGGCAATGTGGAACAGTTTCTGGGACTTCTTGATGCAATGAGGCACTTTTAGGCAAATGCCTCTGACAGATACAGTCATGATCAAAAGTTTACATACCGGTACACTTGTAAAGAACATTATGTCATGGCTCTCTTGAGTTTCCAGTTATTTCTACAACTCTGATTTTTCTCTGATAGAGTGATTGGAACAGTTACTTCTTTGTCACAAAACATTCATGAAGTTTGGTTCTTTTATGACTTTATTATGGGTCAACTGAAAATGTGACAAAATCAGCTGGGTCAAAAATATACATACAGCAACATGAATTAGAGGGAAGCCCTTGCTCCAAAAGTGGCACCTTAAGGCTCGACTGACGTTTGCTGCTGATCACATGTACAAAGATAAGACCTTCTGGAGGAAAGTTCTGTGGTCAGACGAAACAAAAATCGAGCTGTTTGGCCACAATGCCCAGCAATATGTTTGGAGGAGAAAAGGTGAGTCCTTTAACACCATGCCTACCGTCAAGCACGGTAGTGGTAGTATTATGCTGTGGGGCTGTTTTGCTGCCAATGGAACTGGTGCTTTACAGAGAGTAAATGGGAAAATGAAGAAGGAGGATTACCTTCAGATTCTTAAAGATAACCGAAAATCATCAGCCTGAAGGTTGGGTCTTGGGCGCAGTTGGTGTTCCAACAGGACAATGAACCCAAACACACATCAAAAGTGGTAATGGAATTGCTAAATCAGGCTAGAATTAAGGTTTTAGAATGGCCTTCCCAAAGTCCTGACTTAAACTCCATTGAGAACATGTAGACAATGCTGAAGAAACAAGTCCATGTCAGAAAGCCAACAAATTTAACGAAACTGCACCAATTCTGTCAAGAGGAGTGGTCAAAGATTCAACCAGAAACTTGCCAAAAACTTATGGATGGATAGCAAAAGCACCTAATTGAAGTGAAAATGGCCAAGGGACATGTAACTGTAGCATAAATAGTCTAGAGCAGATTAGTCAATCATTAATTATTGTCAAATTATGTATTTATGAACAATAACTTTTAAGTTATTGATCATAAACCATAAATGGTCATTAAAGCTGAAGAAGAGTGTATATACTCAGCTTCAAGTATAATTCCCTATTACCTTCAATAGTGGAAATTATCAGGGCGCCACCCAGTTTTGCTAAAACAGGGAAAACTTGTTTTTGACATTAATTAATAGTCTCTTAATCTCAGGGAGTTCTTGACCTAGTGAACAGTGATTCAGTCGCTTTATATCCACACACAAATCAAATAACCATGTTCTTTATAAATGAGATATTTATTTGACAACTACATGACCAGACTACTAGCAGAAAATAATTAATAATAAATGATTAATTTGACAAACTAAATGACCATTTTTTTAACAGAAAATAATAAAATAGAAAATAGGAAATAATAGAATAATGAAAGTCTGATGGATTAATGAATGATTAATTAATTAATTCAATGTGACCAATTAGATTCAGTGATGGTTATCTATATCAAATTAAGAATTGGACTGTTGTTACCAACATTTGGTGTAGGTTTGGTGCACCGTTCAGCAGTTTGACAAGCATCGGAGAAAACTGTGGAGTAATTTACTTTTCAGAATTTTAGTTTTAGTATTTTATTGTTAAGTATTATTAAGTTTTCTAGATTGATCTAAATTCGGCCATTTAATTCAGTATCAAATCATCAAACTCTTTAATATCTGGGGATGTATATGCTGTATATCACCGTTCCTGTATGGGTGGGAGAGAGGAGTGGCTGCAGGTTCTGTCTGGGTCTGCTGGATCTCTGCTGGACCCGCTTCATCACCAGTGGCTCTTTTGGACATCTGTGGACATCTGTGGACAGCTCTGGGCATCTTGGGTTAACATGGCTCGGCTGCTACATCACCAAATATTAGCATTGTTGTATGTATATTTTTGACCCAGCAGGTCACATTTTCAGTTGACCCACAATGAAGTCATAAAAGAACCAAACTTCATGAATGTTTTTTGTGACAAAAAAGTATCTGGTCCAATTCACTCTATCAGAGAAAATTCTGAGTTTTAGAAATAACTGGAAACTCAAGAGAGCCATGACATTATGTTCTTTACAAGTGTATGTAAACTTTTGACCATATAGTCATACAATGACTATGGCTATGACCAGCCCAAGATTTCCAACATTTTTATGAAGAAATTAAGTATGAAGAGTGGATATTGCAGGAACAGTCGCAATTTAAAAAAAAATCCATTCCTCATCATTTCCGATCATTCTGCATGTTTGATGTATTTTTGTGGCAGGAGTGACAAACGTGGAAAAAAGGAAGAAGGAAAATGATTAGGAGAAGCCTCTTTTAATAATAATACTACAGAGTGCTTTGCACAATATATGCCTTAGATATTAGGAAATCTATGCTTGCTTTGGCAATTTAATGTCAATAATCACATGTGATTATTTACTTTGGCTATCCTTTATATTGATTTTTTTATTTTGACCGCCTCACTACTGCTGGAAAATTATATTGCACAAATTTCATAATCTTGCTTCTATTGTATTAGTCAGGAGCCATTAAACACTCAACATCACAGCCTGTTTTGGAAGCCGACACTGTGACAATATATTTCATGCATATCTTGGTAATTACAACATCCTCCACATAACTGATCTCAGTGTGCACTAGAAGGAAACAGGCGCTTTAGACTTCAAGAATAATCAAGATGATGTTGGGCACGAAGATGACTGCGGCGTTTTTATGCACCTTTTCCTTCACAGCAGTGTGTTAATGGGCTGTAATGCCAAAGAAAAGTCTCTTATCCAAAGTGAAAAATTTTGAGATCTTGGAAAAATCATTGTTCCTTGTCTGTGTACATTTTTATCTCAATCTCAGTTTATTACACAAACTATTTTTGCCATCCTCATACAATCTTCCTTATCATGCTGTTCTACTTCTGCTTAGATGTTTGATGGTGACAGGAGAACTGGAAGTTAGATGATGGATAACAAGCAGTTAATGTCACAAGCTAGAGCATATCATGCTCCTCTCTGTCAAAGGCAGTGTGCTGAGCATCCACTTGAAAACTGGAAACTCTAAAAATATCAGTTTTTGTGTAAGCAAATGTCATGAAATTGGTTAATATATGTAACTAGAACATCATGGCTGGTGTTGATGAAGTGATACTGTGTTACACTACCAACTTCATTAGGAAACAATTGCAACTTTTTGACTGATGACATGATGTCTAATTCCTCAAATCCACTGGCACAGCACTCAAATTGATAGACTTAACAAAATTGCTGTAAATGTGATTTCAAACATATTTCTATTTCAGGTATTGTTATTTACTAAATCTGTCTCTTTCTCTCTCTGTCTTGTTCTTCCTCTCCTCATCCCTGAGCCCTTTTCCTCCTTTTCCTCCTCCTCCTTGAGTTTCCCTTGGAGCTACACTTGTATGTTATCTTAAACCAAGCCGAGCTGATGTGAGCGTTGCTGGGCCGAGTCGAAGAGGGAATACTCACACTTCCCTCTCTGTTAGAGATTCCCCACACTTTGCTAATGGCATATCAGCAGCTGTCAGAGAGCCTGCACTGCGTCAGCTCCTTTAATTGGCCGGCATGGCTGTGTCCTGCTAAGTGCTCAGCAGAACTGACTCGACAACCCCCCTCCAAGCTTTTCCTATATCATTAGTGTAATGTTCCCGTTTCCCTGTAGCCACTGAGATATGGGTAGATTCCAACAAGCGGGGGAGCAGAATGGGAGATCGGGTGGAGGAATGAGTCACACACCACTGCACATGTTTTTTTTTTTTTTTGTTTTTTTTTTTGCAGTTTGCGGAGGAAGAGAGGGGTTCAGGAAAGATGTTGTTCTATTTAGTCTTATGAAAAACAGGCCCTGCTCCTGTTTTAAGAAGGAACCATGAAAACTGAATGAATTTTAACAATCTTACTAGCTGCATGCTCCAACTGTGAATGTAAAATCATTCCCAGAAACCATGTACTGCAGGGTTAAAGAAAGATTACAGTGCTTGTCAAAGCAGAGAGATATCAAACTGATACTATGTTTTTCACATCTATGTACAGTATTCATCTGTGCTCCTGTAAAAAGGAAATCAAAGTGGGGTGTTTATTCTTTCCCAGTCTTTGCTATATCAGTCATTTGCTTATTTCATCATCAGAAAAAAAATGGCAGCCTACCATGGAGACACACCATTAAAAGCACATGTTCAGTGTTTATGCACATATAGTATATTTAGCAGTGGCATGCCATTCAGATTTGGGTCCTTTTGTCACTTAATTTGGCTTTTTCAGAGGGGAAGCTTAAAGAGACAGGCGATAAAATGGAGCGTTCCAGACAGAGGATGGAAACAGGTATGGTAGGTGGTGGGTTTTAACAAGGAACAAGACTGTGTGATGAACAGGTGTCCAAGTAAACCCAGATGCACAACTCGTGAGGCAGGTTTCCTTCCGAGTAAACGTCTTTTATCGAAGCTGTAGTTCGACAGCGTGGAAGAAGGCGAAAGGGGTTTCATGTAGATAGAGAGCACTCAGCCACCTGGACACTCTACTCTGAGAAACAAAATAGTTCACCTTAGTGGGAGAAAACAAAACCTAGGTATTAAAGGGCTTACTTGAGGGACAAAGTCTAAAGCTAGAACTCACAACAAAACTCAAAAAAGGGAGGACTTAACACTAACATATCAACCTAAACTCAACTTGTAATGAGGGAGATAATCTTAATTAGAAACAAAAACAACTCGACCTACTAAGGGAGATAGTAAACTAAATCTATAAACTAAGGTCACTTTCACACTTAACCAAGTGGACTCAGTTTGCTTGGGGGGACTAAAAGTTGCAACATTGTTGCATTGTTGCAAACTTTCTGAGTGTCAACAGTCAGGTATGTAACATCACAGACTACAAACAGGGGTGGACTGGTAATCTTGTATTGTGCTTACATTATTTCAGGGAACATTAACATTAATTAGTACATACTAGTGAACGCAGCCGTCACTAATGCTAACGTAGTTTGGCAGGGATTGAAGCCGTTAATTTTCTAACTTTGACAATATAACGTGTGACAACACATCGGCACAGAGTTTAAGGACTGTGGCTCTTGGTAGTTGTGATTAATTTTGTTCAAATACGTGAAATTGTGAATTTATGGGTTATGTTGTTCAGACGATTGAGCTAAGCTAGCTAACTGCTGATGGTGGGCACTCGTTGTTTGTTGTGGTCTCGAGTGCGCGCTGTACTTGCTGTACATGCACTACGTACATTTGGTCCTGTGTTTGGTCCGGTGAGCTTTCACACTGCATACAAATCACACCAGGGTTCATTCAACCGAGAGCTCCGTTTTCAAGTGGACCAGAGTTCGTTTGGTTCGCACCAGAGTTCGTATGAGCTTTCACACCTGCCCGAACGAAGCAGACTATCAGAGGAAACTGGTCCATTTAAAACAGATCAAAAGAGGACAGTCTGAAAGCGACCTAAAAGGCTAGACCTAAAGGGAGAGAATATGATCTGAACTAGAAACAAAAACTCCACCTATTAGGGAGGTGGTAATCAGAAATAGAAACAAAAGGACCTACTAAAGGAGAAAGAAAACACAAACTACACTAACACCAGAAAGAAGGGAGAACAGAAACAAAACACTTATCTATGTGTAGTGACAGCTCTGTAAGGGCTGGCCACAAAAACAGGCTGGTACAGTGGAGATAGGAACAAGCACACAGCAGGGATGTTGAAACAAGACATTATATGACAAGATGACTTCACAGAGACAAAGGGGAGACAGGACTATTTAAACATGAGGTAATGGGACACAGGTGGAAAAAATCAGGGCGGGTCAGACAATCATGCAGGCAGGAACACAGGAGGGCAGGAAGCAAAAACATCTGAAATCTGAGGGAGACAGGATTACTACAAAAGAAAACAGGAAATGATAAGACAACATTCAGGCATGAGACAAAAATGGGTAAAAAACCAGCATGACAGAATGCATGGAATTAAAACCGCTGTATATCTGGTTCTGCTTTACACTGTCAGAATTTTATAGCTAACCACAATCTTTCCTTAACCCTAACTAAGTAGTTAACTTGCCTAAACCTAACCAAGCCTTCGTCAGACATCTTTTGTTATGCATACATGTTATTGTGCATGTGCCCCATCCTGTCCATGTAAACAGCTGTGACTAAATTTTTTTAAAGGTTGTTAGAACTGAGTATGAAAAGATTATTTTATTATACTGAAAACATTATTAATTGTTGCTTAAAGTAAATATTTGATATATTTTAGATGAAAAATAATACATTTTACACTGGATGATGAGCAACTTGAACAGATTATTGTTTGGATGTTTATTCTCCAGGCTGGCTGCAGCAACATGTCCTCTGCTCAAAGTGGGGATATATCAAGCTACCATCTGAGTGGTGAGTAGACAGTTTTTTTCTGCATGGTTGCCCTTGTGTGGATTGTGCACATCTGAAAGATGAGGCTGTGTATTTTGCGTGTGTCCTTCTAGTCTGTGATCTATTTGACAGTGATGGTCACCTTTTTTGCCCATGGTTTACAACTCCTTCTGCCTCATCTTCTATTGAAGGCAGTCAGTTTTACAACACATTTTGACTTGCCATATAATTGGTTTATCTCTAGAGCTAAAGTAATGTCCTCCCTCAGAAGCAGTTCATCTTCAGAAAGGAAACTTGGCAAAGTCTCATAATTCCATTCTGAAATGCAAGATGAGATGCCCTGGCATTTAAATTTGTCTGTTGTTTTGTTGCAAACTGTTATTGACTTAAAATATTACACATCCCAAACACTTACAGAGTCATCTCAATGCTCAGCACTAAATGACAAGGCCTTAAATGGTAGTGCTCAGTGATCGTGAGCTTGTTAAAACTACTGATCTTAAAATGAAAACCTTTCTAAATGCTCTGTCCTGTCTCCTATTACATTTTCAGACAGTTTTTTGGTTTGGTTTGCAAACGTTGATGAAATGGTAGTAAGGTTTTCTTGAAGTACTTGTTTTGTGTCTCTGTTTCAGTGGTGCGCAACCCACCTGGCTGGGAGGTGGGGATCTACTTGGTGGGCTTTTTCGTGCTGCTAGCTGTGGCTGGGCTCAACATCTGGAAGCTGTGGAAATCTGGAAGCTTCCCTGCACCGTCCCCCTTCCCCAACTTTGACTACAGATATCTTCAAGAAAAATATGGAACCTCCTTCTCAGAAGTCAGACAAAAGGTACAGTTACGTACTAGTCAGAAATGTGTGAAATATCAATATCCGCTTCTTTGTTGGAGCAAGTGATAAGGGTCAAATATGTAGCTTTCCTTTCCCATTGAAGATGCCAGCAGTTGATTTAAAAGAACAGTTTCCTGGTTTTGAAGGGTTGAAATTCACTTCTTTTGGTTTCATCCTCAGAGTCTTGGGCCTACCATAGAAGATAATTAGTTTATTACAATTTGGGCCTTATTTTTGTAATTGTGGTCATCATACCTATTGTTTATGATAACATGCAAGTCATTTCTGAGATCTGGGAAAATGATGATGACAGTTAGACAAGATGAAAAACACAAGCAGGATAGCTTGGGTAATATTTTCATTAATCACCTATATTTTCACTGACATGCCTCTTGCTCATTCAAATTCTTATTAGCAATATTGCATGGTGCCTACATTTCCAGTCCCAAAGTAGAAGGGCTCTCAGAGAGACCAGACGACCAATCTGCTCCCAAACTCTATGGGTTTTACCTTGGCCCATCCACAGAGTTTCATAAAAATAAGGCCTGTGATTTCCTGTAATCCTGCTGACAAACAGACAAATTGACTTGAAAATATAATATCCTTCGAGGACAGGTAAACCCAGGAACATGCAAAGGTTTCTCCATCTACTGGATGTGTACAATATCAGAACTAACTAAAGAAAGGAAGAAAAGCTAAATCATCATTAGATGATAGCCGTGGATTCTTAGATTGCACCTTGCTCTTCACACAGACTGTTTACCTGCATTCAACAAAAGTGTACTCAAACGTGATTGGTCAGTGCTAATCACTCTACAACCTAGAATGTTCCCAATGCCTTCAAGTCAAGTCAAATGTATTTATGGAGCACATTTAGGACGACAGCTGTTGATCAAAGTGCTGTACACATAAAATACATAAAACAAGAAGCGAATGAAGCAAATAAATAAATAGATTTAAAAAAGCAATAAAATTAAAACAGTGAAATGAATGAAGTGAAATGAAGAGTAAAAGTTAAAAAAAAGAAGTCCAGTGCCCATGATTCAAGTGTGCTCATCCATGAAACTCCAGGGAAAAGAGGTGAGTTTTCAGAGGAGATTTAAAAGACTCAAGGGTCTGGGAAATTCAGATGGAAATGGGGAGACTGTTCCAGAGTCTAGGGGCAGCTGCCGAAAAGGCCGTGTCACTTCTAGTCTTCAGTCTGGTTTTGGGGACCTCCAGCAGTAGCTGATCAGAGGACCTTAGAGCTCTGGTTGTGGAGTGGTGATGCAGGAGCTCAGTAAGGTAAAAAGGGGCAAGACCAGTAAGGGCTTTAAAAACCATTAAAAGAAGTTTAAAATCAATACGAAAATGGACCGGAAGCCAGTGGAGGGATGCTAAGACTGGAGTGATGTGATCATGTTTTCTTTTACCAGAGAGCAGTCGAGCAGCTGCATTCTGGATGAGTTGGAGGTGGTTGATGGATGCCTTATCCAAGCCAACATACAAAGAGTTGCAGAAATCTAACCTTGAAGTGATGAAGGCATGGATGATCTTTTCAAGATCCACCTTCGAAAAATATTTAATTCCTTGGTCTCAGCTAAAAGACAGAGTTGAAAAAAGCTTGTTTTTACAACCGCACTAATCTGTTTATCAAATTTAAAAAGACTGTCAAAAATCAAACCAAGGTTCCTAACAAAGGACTGAGTGTTGGAACTCAAGAGTGTCCAGGACATCAGCGGGGCAGGCTGTGGACAAGTTAATGCCTTGTCCCATTCCCTATAGATTCTGAATGAATGAATGCAGACTATTGATAAAGGTAGATGACTAAATACATTCCACATTTCCTGCTTTTTGATAGTCTGTATGACTATTACATGGTAGAGTTAGATACTATGAATACATCCACATACTTGTTTGATTGTTCTGTTTTGAACAAGTTTCTGCTGTAGTTGCACAACAGTTTGCTGAGAATTGCTCTTCCATCCCAGTACATTTAAAGTGTTCTTCATCCTTTACTTAACTCTGAAGCGAGTGGCTGCCAACAACCACCGGCGGACATCCACCACCTCCAGTCGCAAACCCAGCCTGGCCCTTGGCGACACACCGGACGGTTTCAGGGATTTGGGCCACCTGGAGCTGATGAGCAGGGAGCTGGACCCAACCGGCATGGCACAGCTTAATCGATCCATCTCCACTGACTCGCTCAGCTCCATTTCCTCCATCGCCAACAACTTTGGCCACGACTTCACGGTCGGCCAGCTGGAGGTGACACTTGAGTTTGAGCCATCCAGACATCCAGGCCAGGGGGCAGGACTGCTCCACATCACCCTGCACCAGGGCAAAGACCTGCTGGAGAGGGAGGAGGGAGACTTCCCCGGCTGCTTCATCAGAGTCTCCCTGGGGCCAGAGGAGCTCAGTGTGGGAGTCACAAGGGTAAGGAAGCTGTGTTTTTATTAAAACTAATTAATTTATGCTATAAAAATATATATTAAAAAAAAATATTAAAGCAAACATAAGTGAACAAGATAAGTGAACACAGTGAAATTACTGGTGTTATAAAGACAGCAGAAGTACTTCACAGTGAATAGTAGAAATTAATGGAAGTGATATTGCACATGCAAATTACCCACATTGATTTAAGGTTCTGCTTGCACTTGTCCACAAAGGCTTGGATCAGTTCTGTGTACTCACTGTCGTCCCTGTCTTTGATAAGGCCATTGCAGAGTCATCAGAGAGTTATGAAGTCAGCTGTGTAGACTGTGAACGGGAAAGGTGCCAGAACTGTTCCCTGTGGGGCCTCAGTGCTATACAGAAGTGTGCTGGACACACAATCCTATATTGTCACATACTGTGGTACTGTGATGAGGTAGTCAATAATCCATGTAGTGAGGTGGTTGTCCACCCCAGCAAGATCCAGCTTGGCCCCAGAGGTGTAGGCTGAATTGTGTTAAACACACTGGAGAAGTCAAAAAAATTATATTCACAGTAATTCCAGCCTTTTTCAGGTGAGTTAGGGATGACTGTAGGAGTTAGATGACAGTGTCATTCACCCCGATACCAGGTTGGCAGGCAAACCCGCCTGTAGCTGTTAAGTTCCTTGGGTGGTTGAGTCTTTGGAGAGTGGAGGACGGATGGTTGAAGTTTCCAGAGATGAGGAGGAGAGCATTGAGGGGGGAATGTACGTTACTATTGAATGGCATACAAGAATTCCCTCGGCAGATGGCTTCATGCCTCTTAAATAAGGAGGATCATAAATGTACACATGACACAGCATACATTCCAGTCAGTTTGTTACTATTCCCCAGTCTAATGTGTTTTATAAGGAAGCTGTACAAAATGCAATTGAGATAATACATCATTGTTGTTGATTCTCTTTGGTCTGGACCAACCTGTTGGACAAACCAAGCAACATATACTTTTATTTATTTTATTTATTTTTAACTTTTTCATTTGTTGAAGACTGGTAGAGAGTGCACATACTTACTTTTGAAGCAGAAAACAGTCGACTGAAACCATCAAGGCAGTTGTTTGTTCTCCCCGTTGTTCAAGTCACTTCATTCTTCACTACACTGGGCAGCATACACTCCATTACATTCTTTGTGTCGTCGTGTTTTGTCCTTTTGCTGGACCTGCTTCTGCCTCAGTGTGTTACCAGTGTTGAAGTGCATGTGAATTTTGTCCATCCATCCATCCATTATCTACCGCTTATCCTCATAGGGTCGCGGGGGGGGGGCTGGAGCCTATTCCAGCTGTCTTAAGGCGGAAGGCGGGGTACACCCTGGACAAGTCGCCACCTCATCGCAGGGCACATAGAGACAGACAACCACTTACACTCACATTCACACCTACGGTCAATTTAAATTAGCCAATTAACCTAATCCCCATGCATGTTTTTGGATGGTGGGAGGAAGCCGGAGAACCAGGAGAGAACCCACGCAGACACGGGGAGAACATGCAAACTCCACACAGAAAGGCCCCGGGCCCGAGATTCGGACCCGGTACCTTCTTGCTGTGAGGCGACAGTACTAACCACTACACCACCGTGCCCATATGTGAATTTTGTCTTTATTGAAAATTATCTTGAATTTTTCAGATAGTCCAGCAGTGTAGGGAATGACAATGTGTTTCCTTTTGTCTTCCCTCTCCTGTTCGTTATTGGTTTTGTTAGTCTTGACAAAGGCTCATTTTGGATAGCCACGTCTAATGCCTTGTTCACACTACATGATTTTAGGTCAATCGGCAGGTCGGTGACAGTTTTTTGACACCCCTCCCCCAGGCAGTGGTCCATTCGGCATACTGACTCTGTGTTGCCGATGAAAACTGAACATCCAGCCTGCTAAATATCCAGTAGAGTCGCACTGACATAAAAAGAGCTACAGCCAATGAGAGCAGACATGGTTGAAAGGATAAGCGGCTGCAGCATTGCAGCGGCAGAAGCAACAACAACATCAACAACAACTTCTTTCTTTTTGTTCTTTCACTACATGGTAGCACACAAACAACCTGGTGGGCTGCGTTCTGCTCTGTGTCCATGCTTGCAATGAAAAGCTCGCACCTTGACTGAGGTCCGGTCAACTGCCTCTCACTAATTCCTGATGAAATGAGCCACTTGTCTTTTTCTAGTGCAAATGATTGTGTGTTTACAGGGTCATTTTTCTTTTATCCCACAAGTTTAATAAATGGTGTTCTTCAATAAACTTTGTAGAAAAAGAAAAGCTCCTGTCAGCTTCAGAGCAATGAGTGGTTCATTTCACCAGGAATTAACGAGAGGCGGCAGACTGGACAGCAGTGTGGCAGTTGACTGCTGATGGAGAGTCATGTAGTGTAAACACCCCAAGACTCTGACCAGGGAGGAGAGAGTTGCTTAGTGAGAACAGCACGGAGAGTCGACAACTCCGACAGTCATGTAGTGTGAACAAGGCTTTAAATGAGTTCCTGATGTATTTCTATTCTTAAACAGACACTATGTATTTTTTTTTCTTCCATCTAGTGGTTAAATTTGATGATTACATTCACTCTCTAGCGCCAGGCGTTTTTTTTTACTGTGCATTGCATCATGGCTGGAACTACGGTAGGTGGAATGGGTCGAAAATCAAGATTCAAGAGGCTGTTGACAACAACATGTCTTCAAACACCAGTTCATCGAGTTTTCGTTTGGGTGATGAGGTATGTTATTTCAAACTGCATAGAATCATTTGTGTGAGCAGGTAGTATGCAATGGCATGAAATGCCCTTAGCTTACTCAATCAAACATATGCTAACGTTATCATCCACCAACGAGGTTTATGCTTTATGTGATCTACTGTTATGCCGCCAACGTAATGAATTACACAACCAAGCAATGAGACATTTTAATTTACACTGTAACATTGACTTACCTGTCGAGAAGAAAGCAGACAAGTTCAGCATCCCTTTGGAATCTTTCTCAGTCACCCTGACCCCTTGTTTTGTTAATTTGCCTGTTGTCTTTTTAATTCCCTTTTGAGTCCTTCTCCCTTGCCGTGGCATAACTACGATCTTGCATTACGACCAAAAGTGCAGTGCAGGTTTTAGTGTAGTGCCAGGTAGGTAATGACGTCTTCTCCACGCTGCTTCTTCGTGAAAAATGAATTGCGAAAACGTGTTTTGCCCTATTGGTACGAGCAGGTAGTGTTTTATGTCCCTCTCGGCAGTTTTTCGTAGTTTTTTTAGACCGGAAAGACATGGAAGCCTCTGTATGAGCGACCCACTCTATGTAAAATAGGTGACTGATTCTTTGCCCAGGAGGATAAGTCAGATTGTTGGCATAGGTTATTTTACACCGATGAGGCTCTACATGTATTTATGAATGAAGACGTTGATTTGAGGTAATAAAATACTTAGAAAATAACATTGTGTCCCTTTAACCTTTCCTAATGTTTTTGGTGGGGATGTTTTGAGCCTGGTGGTACAAGGTTCTGATGCCCCCTAACTTGCTGCAGTGGGTGATGAGAATCAAAGAGAAGATACTGGTCTGTGGGTGGCTTTTCTGTACACCTCGATGTTGAGACTCTTGTCCGTTTCAAGGTGTACTGCACAGTCCCAAGAAGGCCACGAGGCTGTCCTTTATGTCTTCATGGGTAAACCTGATGTTGTGATCCAGTGTGTTGATGTGGTCTGTAAAGGCCTCCACTTTTTGGGTCCTGATCCTCACTTTGACGATGACGATGGGTCTGAGGGGCACTCCTTCCTTGTGAATCTACTACTATACACTATCATGGCTATAAATTGGCCTTTGCAAGACCAAGTTGATTGTTTTGTTACATCAACTGCCCAAAACTCTTGTGCAAGGATATATGTATGTCAACGTTAATAAAGGCAATGTATTTTTAATGTTTCTCATATATGATCATTAAATACTTCAATAACCATTCAAGTTGCTTGTAAGAGACATTTAGCGTAACTGCCACCAGAATACTAATGGGACAGAGAGGCAGGATGGAAGGGGAAAATTAAACAAAAAACAGCTTCTCAGATGGATAATTAGCTGCCAAGATTGACCTTGAGAGCAGTGAGGCTGCAGCATTGCTCAGGGGGGTGAGAGCCTTTGACAAGGCAATCCTTTCCCTTCCTGTCTGACAGAAGTGTCCATTTCATTTACTTGAGTGTGAGCCCCCTGGGAGCTGGATATGGTCAGGAAAGTTGTTTTAACATCCACTACCCTCATCAGGATTAGATGTAATTGACTTTCAGTTCACACAGGCCAAGCAAACTAACCTGTAACTTGTGCAAACACCTTATAAATCAATGAGCAAGACATTGTGATGAAGTACATAAAGTATCCCGAACTTTCAATTAAAATTCTATACCATGAAATAGTTTGATGTATTGTGAGTCTGGATTTCTGTATTTATAGAATCATTTTTACCTGAAGGAGGAAAACCTACTGTAAATAATACTCTCCTTTAAGCACACATTTGTGAGGGCTCCATTTTTGGAGAGCTCAGATCACGACTCTGGAGACTGGGTGCTGGGTGCAAACAAAAGGGACTTCATTGAGCACAAGGACAGGTTAGAGAGCATGGTGTTCCAGCAGAGAGATGGGGAGTCATGCACGTCACCGGGCTGGCGGAGACGCACACCAGGGAGACCCTGCTCTTAACTGCTCTCAACTATAAAAGGGGATAAATCAAAACCACTCACCAAAATTGTGAGGGAAAACACTTTAACCAAATACCCGAGAAAAAAAGAAGCTGACTTGAAGGCTACAAAAATTAAATACAACTTAAATCTCTCACTAAGGAGGCTACCATAAGTCAGGGAAAAGCTGAGGGGAAAACTAAAGGTGCTAGTGTCAGGCACACTAGGGAGAACAAGCTAATCTAAACAGGCTATGAAATGTATCTAACAAAAGAAACACCTACAACTCAAACACAATAGGGACTAAACTAAGCTACAAAAATTACAAAACAAATCACTCACTCTGCACTAGAGGAGACAGACTAGACAATTAGGGTCAACTCACACTGAGGATCTACTTGGAAAATACAAGCTACTAGGGTCCACTCACACAGAGGATCTACTAGGAAATACAGAACCTAAACTAGAAACCAAAAACAGGCACTATTAAACACAAACAAAAAGCACTGGAGGATCAGGGAAGCTGGGACACTGGAGATCGACTCGAGACAGATGAAGGGACATGACAATCTCGTGATGAACAAACAAATGACAAGACTATTTATTCAGTGTTCAAAAAAATTAAAGGAATGTGTTTTTTTATTGGGCATGGCATGAGATCAATTGAGCCTGTCTGATAGTGATCTGGTCCGTTAAGTAGCAGAGAGCGTTGTTAATCAGTTTCAGCTGTATTGGTGTTGATGGAATGAACAACAGGTGCACTAGAGTGGCAACAATGAGAAAACCCCCAAAACAGGACTGGTTTTACATGTGGAGGTCATTTCAAGTTCACCCCTCTTGATCTTTTTTGGCTGGTTTTCCACTGATGGTGATTTTGGCTTGAGTCATTGTCACTACTGGCAGTATGAGGCGATTCCTTAATCCTACAGAAGTTGCACAGGTTGTCCAGCTCCTCAAGGATGGCACATCCACAAGAAGATTTAATGTGTCTCTCAGCACAATTTCCAGAACATTAAGGAGATTTCTGGAGACAGGCAGTTACTCTTGGAGAGCTGGACAGGGCCGTAGAAGGTCTTCATCCCATCAGCAGGACCAATACCTGCTCCTTTGTGCAAGGCAGAACAGGTTGAGCACTGCTCATGCCCTACAGAATGACCTCCAGCAGGCCACTGGTGTGAATGTCTCTGCCCAAACAATCAGAAATAGACTTCATGAGGGTGGCCTGAGGGCCTGACATCCTGTAGTGGGCCCTGTGCTCACTGCCCAGCACAGTGGCGCTCGACTGGCATTTGCTAGAGAACACCAGAATTGGCAAGTCCGCCAGTGGTGCCCTGTACTTTTCACAGATGAGAGCAGGTTCACCCTGAGCACCTGTGTTGGACATAAAAGAGTCTGGTGAAGACAAGGAGAATGCTCTGCTGCCTGCAACATCACTCAACATGACAGGTTTAATGGTGGGTCAGTCTGGTGCGGCATATCCATGGAGGGACGCACAGACCTCTACTGGCTAGAAAATGGCAGCCTGACTGCCATTAGGTATTGGGATGAAATCCTTGAACCTATTGTCAGACCCTAGCCTGGTGCAGTAGATCCTGGGTTCCTCCTGATGCACGACAATGCCCGGCCTCATGTGGCAAGAGTATGCAGGCAGTACCTGGAGGATGAAGGAATTGATACAATTGAATGGCCGTCATGATCACCTGACTTAAACCCGATAGAACACCTCTGGGACATTATGTTTTAGTCCATTAGGCACCGCCAGGTTGTTCCTCGACTTTACAGGAGCTCACACATAATGTATTGACTGCTCTCAGGGTGGAGTGACCATTTAACCCACTATAACAAAAGGTGTTTCTGAACATGACAGACGATAGTTTTAATAAGGTCACCCGGTTCACCTGCGAGCAATCACGTGAAGGGAGAAACCAACTGTGGGCTTGAGGGTTTTAAGTTAATCTGGTGATTGGGTATTGATGAGGCCAAAACATGAAAATATAGATTATGTTTTTTTCCAGTTTTACCCATGGTGAATATTAAATATTCTAAAGTTATGTGTAACTGGATGGGAATCACGTTGTACTTGCTTTTCCTCTGGCTGGCTTCGATCCCCAGAGAATGGTTTGGTCTGATAGGGAATGGGGCCGGGGACGCTATAAGAAGCCACTTTTTCTGTAGCAGGGAGGAGTGGTTGACAGCTTGATGAGAGGTTGTGTGAGGGATTGTTTTGTTTTGTTTGTTGTAATCTGTTTAAACACTCTAAATTGTATGGGACTGTTTTGTGCTGCATTTTTGTAATTAAACATTTCATCTTTGAATGGATTTCTTGACTTGTATTTCACTTTTGATAAGCTCCACCGAGCAGCGGTTCCTCTGGTCAGTCCATGCAGCAGTCATGAGGGAAAACACTCTCTCTACTGGAGCATTGGTGATGGGGATGCTGAAGATGAAGGATGCAACAGCAATCAGATTTGGTGTGTTTTTGCCTTTAAGCACCACTTCTCCAGAACAGGAGTCTTTTTTTCCACAATTTCCTGCTGGCGTGGCAGAGTCACACAGTACTCATTATACAGGTCATCCATGTCCAGTTTCCCTCTGATCTGTAGGGCCTCCACCACATCACTGAGCTGGGAGAATGTGAACCTGTTCTTCAGTACCAAGCATGCAACATTCTTCTGGTAGTTGTTCTCTGTGAAGTCATACCACTTTTCCAGATGGTGAGTGCAGCATTGTAGAAGTTGGAGAGATCTTTTTCGATTGTTGCTGCCTCTCGGTCTGGGAACTGTTGGAGGAGTTCACTGGCCTCCATTCCAAAGACGGAATCAGTTTGTCATTGTTGAAGCTTTGTCTTGAGAGTAAACATTATGTCATATAGCTCACAGACAGTCCCATCCTGTCCAGGGCACTGATTCTCTCCCAGTGATAAAAAGTAGCTCTTGATAGCTGCCCAGCTGTCATGTAGCCTCTTGACAGCAGGCCACAGGCTCAGCCATCTTGTGGGTACATGTCTCCTAACAGCATGATACTCCTCCTCCACAAAGGCAAACACTGACTTCAGTGCTTCTATACGGTGTGCAGATACAAAAAAGTGACTGAATATTTTGTTCACTACAGAGTTGATGTCAATGTTCAGCCTGTCTCCTGCATTCTTTGCACAGTTGTATACTACACGGGCCATGCAGTTTGCCTTGACAATGACAGTGGTGTCTGCCTTTAGTTTCTGGTACACTGAATTATTTTTCCCATAATTTACGCTAGCATTATCAGCAGTGTATGCTGAAATCATGTCCAGTTCCAGGCCATTTTCTTTTAACTTGCTTGTAACCTGGTGGTGTATTGTGGCAGATGTCTCATCACTATCCTCATAAAAGTCAATTACCTTGCTTTTCAAACCCAGCTCTGGTGTCCAGTAACTCAGAGACAATGGGAAGAGCTTTGTTGTGCCATGATTAGAAGCATCTGAAGCCACTGAAAAGAAAGGAGTTTGGGCTTTTTTGTCACTTGGGTGTTGAACCACTGGTGTTTTTAGCTCTCTCAAACTACTCTCCACACTAGCAGGTGCAAGAACATCAGTAACTATGGATGCAGATTTTGTACGACCACATGCCATCTGCTTTGCAATATCAGAGTGTGGAAATATAACTGATGAGAGCTTATTACCACAATCCTCTGACCTGTACGACTGGGAGTGTTGAACAGTGTGGTAAACACTAGTTATTTCAGCAGCTGTTACCTTGTCTGTGTTGGAATCTTGTTGTGGTTTTAGTAGGAATGTATCCATAGAACGTGAAGCCTCCTTTTGAGTTTGTTTGTGGCGTTTGACATCGTATTCGCCTCCGCTTTTAACAGAGAAGACACTCTGAGTTCACAAAAAGCTTTATCTGACTCGTCTTTCACTGGCTTCACCCACGGATAATGATTTTCCCAGACCTTGTTGTAACTGCATTACCTTTTCTTTGCAGTCTTCTGACTTTCCTCGGAGTCCTCCATTTTCATTCGTTCATCACAAATTCCTTTTCAATGTATCGCTAAAAGGCTTCCTGTTGCCGTGTGTTTCACTGGCTGTTTTTGGTTTTGGTGGGCGTTCCTTTAAACAGCATTGACTTCCCTGCAGGTGTGCCCGGCTGTTTGATTGACAGCATACCCCTGCCTCACACAGTCGCGCACACAGTCACACTCACCCAGCCCCACACACACACACACACAGCCCGCGACCCGCCCCCATGACAGCCTCCACAGTCTGTCATCTGCTCTCTTCACACAGGCGTTTGATAAAAAACGAGATTTTAGATGCACGTTTGAAAACTGGTGCCTGTCGATCAGAAATGCGGGACAGCGCATCAATTTGCGGGACGCATTAAAAATCATTAAAATGCGGGACAGTCCCGCGCAAATCGGGACAAATGGTCACCCTAGTTCTGCGGCATACACAAAACGTTACTACCTTTGAAACAATCCACTGTACGGTGTACACGTCATCTTTACTACACAACATTAAACACTAGTTGGCGGTGTTCTCTCTACATACGGCTCTGATCGAGACTAGCAGTTACTTGGTAGAGGAAGCACTGAATGAATAAATCCAGAGTTTTCTTCAGAAATATGAACTAATATAGGGAGAAAAGTGAGCTAGTTTTTAAACTCTGGACAAAGTCAGGAATAGCCAACAGACTAGTGTTCCAGAACATTCCATCACATGAACCACTAACAGACCCACCTTGCCTATGAAAGAACAGGGTGACAAACTGTCGACCCTTCACTTCTTTCTCCTCTCTGAGCTTTTTTCTTTTCTTTTATAACTCCCTGACTTTCAAGGCATCCTGCCATCTCCTCCTCCACTTATTAAGTCGCTGTCTGTCTGTCGCACTGTGCCGGCTGTCTTTTACCATTTTATATAAATAGAGGGGGAGGGCGTTGAGAAATGTTTCTGACAACCTGAAACTGACAACCGGGGGGCACACACATATACACACACAGAAGGAAAACCGGACACTATAATCAAATAATAAAAATGGCCCAGACGCAGAGAAAAGAGGATGTTTGGTCAGCCTAAACTTGTGGGACTGAGGACAGATGGTGTGCCCACAATGTGCGGTCAAAAGAGAAGATTGGTTTGCATGATTCGGGAGAAGATGCAGGAGAACCATGCAGGTGATCTTACAGATTATCACTGCATTATACACCAGGAAGTGCTGTGTGACAAAGTACTGAAAATGGAACATGAGAACCATAACATGAGCAGTTAAGTTCATAATCACCACCAGTTCAAGTCTTTTCTGAAGGAGTTTGGTTCGGAATACAGAGACGTGCCCTATCACACAGAGGTTAGAAGGTTAAGTTGAGGAAAAGTAGTAAACAGATGTTTTTGAGCTGCGTTAGGAAATTGGTCAGTTTATGGAAAGCAAAGGGAAAGACACAACAGAGTTCAGGGATGAAAAGTTTGTGTGTGAGCTGGCATTTCTGTGTAACATCCTGAGCCATCTCGATGTGCTCAACCTGCAGCTTGAGGGGCGGGGCCACGTCATCACAGACATGTACAGTGAAGGCTTTTAAAACCAAGCTGTGGGAGACTCAGATGCTGCAAGGAAACTTGGGTCATTTTCCATGCTGCCAATCCATGAAAGAGCACATCTCTCCCGCTGTGTTGAATAGTGCACAGTTTGCTGAAAAACTCAGTGTACTCAGTGCTGAGTTCACCTGCCGATTTGCCTACTTTAAAGCCCAGAAATGTAAATTTGAACTGCTCAGGAAGCCGTTTGCAGTTGACGCACCAACCAAACTCCAAATGGAGCTGATCGAGGTGATAGGCTATACCTGTGTTCATTTATCACTGCCTACGCTGATAGCCAATCACATTTCGTCCATGTGGGTAAGTCCCACCCATTTCCTCAGGCTGTTGCAGCTGTCAACTGTCAATCACGGTGCAAGACAGCTTTGGTGGTTTGAGAGCCAGTGCTGTCCGGGCAGATGGAAAATAAAGAACAAGCCCCAAAACACGAAGGTAGTGCTGAAAAGCTTAGGGATAAGAAAAAGAAATCAGCCACAAGTCAGAAAATTATGGACACCACCAGACAAGAATCTGGTGATGACGTTGCCATACCTATTAGCAGCGTTAGCAGCAGTGAGCTTTCAACAGCTGGATATTTCCATACAGGCACCTGCACCAGCAGCAAGGATGCAGAGCATGAAACAATGCGGCCTCCAGAGCCCAGCCAAAAACCCAGTAATATAACAATGGTAAGTTATGTTTTGAACTTAATGATGCTTTAGGTGAAAAATGCTCATTTGTCTAATGTTAGTTAATGCCGTTAATTGCCTAGCCTAGTGTTAGCTAGCATACAGTCCAGATAAGCGCCATTTTTGTATTTGTCAACCTGCCTATAGATAATGTTATCTGTCTGGTTGAAATCAACCTGTTACTGTCTTTGAATTGACTCTAATACTAAATGAGTATAAATTAATGAATAGTTAATTTATGTGTCTGTACATGGCCCATCCTACATGGGGTCATCATCAGAGAGGCACCATGTGTTTTAACACTTATTGCATGACAGTTTTATGATTGCAGCTTGTCATTTTAACTTGCATTTTGGTGTGTACTCTCACCTTATGACTTATGACCTGATTCTCCTAGATGTGTAGATGATAGTTGTTACTCTGCTCCTTATTTTTTTACTTAATGTATAACCTCATGTAACGCTCAGCATTCTTGGCCAGGTCACCACTGATAAAGAGATTTCAATCTCAGTTGTTTTCATCTGCCTGAATAAAGGCTAACATTTTTGTTTAGTTATCCTTGTCTGTCTCTCTCTTTCAAAAGCAGCTGGAGACTTTTAGAATCATGGGTGCTCAACCAGTTGTTGTTACAAAGATGTTACAAATTCAGTAAGGTAATACTATATGGTCATTACTTATGTTTTTATAACTGTCTGACTTAGATTTACATAAGTAAATGTCTTATCATTTTAGACTAATGAACTAACAAAGGATATTATAACTTCAGTAGTATTTTGTCTCTCACCCATAAAGGCTGGCATATATGTCCCAGAAGGGACTCTAGAGAGGACTACCACAACCACTTCAACCCAGCCTCCATAAGCACTGACAGACTGACTGACTGACAAAGACCAAAAAAAAGGTAAAGACAGAAAAGTTTCTTGAGTGAACAAAGTGAATGGACAAGCTGGAGGACTTCCCAGAATTTTTCACATTTCAAGTTTAGTTTTAAAATGTCAGTTTGCAATTTTAAGTTTTTACACACTATATAGTCAGCTTTGTTGTTTATCTATTTTTAAATAACATTTTATTGAAATGGGCTTATTGTTGTAATTATGTTGCCCTCTAGTGGACACAGTCAGTGTCATTCACTTCTAACAGCCTGGCAAAATGGTCGGTGAGATTTTATTGTATCAATGACCTGTTTGCATTAAAGTCACTACATGCTGTAAAATCACTATACTGCTGTTATTATTTTATTGTAGGTTACTTAAGTGGATTGTCAATAGTTTTCAATTTTCATAATTTTCAACGGAAATAAAACTAAAGTAAAGGGAAAACATGCACAATTGCAGTCAATTTTTCAATAAATATTGAGTTTGGCCCTTGACTTCATCCCAGTTTTCAATTTTGGCCTGCTGTGAATTTGAGTTTGACACCCCTGCTGTAGCTTCTGATGAGCCAAAACCCTCCCACATCCTTCCTACCCTCAAAATGGCATGTATCCATCTACTTGCAGATCTCCTCCTCCTCATCATCATCAGCATAAATAAAGCCAGGGCTTTCCGCTGGATCCGTAGCCTAGCAACATAGTCGCGGTGGTCCTGCTCTGCGCTTGCTTTCGCCCTACCCCATACAGTGCACCACACTTTCCGTGTTTGGTTGAAACCAGCTTTAGAAAGATAGTAGCAGATTTGAACTTCCTGGGTCAATACTTCAAATCAGTGGCGTGTCCAGACTTCTTTTGCGGGGGTGACCCAAGTGGGGCACTAAGTCATGCAGGGGCAGCAAGCAGGATTAGGTGATATGTCAGTTACTGTGCATGTGCATCTATCAACATAGCATCAGTTTTTTCTCTTTTACAATCAATTTGACTACTAAAATTACAATATTACATGTTAGCATGAACTGAATGTGGAACACAAAGGCTTAATCTTTTAGTTTTTATGGAAGAAAAATATAAATCATAATATGAAGTGCCCACCAAATCAAACTAAATAAATGACTAAAAAACTTATATAGGTTGATTTTACAAATACTGAAATTTGATCAACTTAACAAATGTGTATTTCATGCTGAACAGCTTTTTGGCTTAATACTGACCCTCAGGTCAGAGGTCAAATTGCAAACCAAATCATGTCTGCCGATCAGATAGTCCATCATGCGGGGTGGCACCTTGGGTGACCAATCAGATTTCAGGGATGGCACATGCCTCCCCAGGCCACCCCCTAGACACGCCCCTGCTTCAAATACAGTAGGATCTAAAGGTGCAAATGAGACATTTCTGCTATGCTGGTGAGGCACATGATGAGCTACAACCATATTTTTTACCGAAACAATGCATCCTCAGTGCTCCTAATCAGCACTGGCATTTGCGGAGACAAAACAGGGACCATCTACAAAGTGCAGCACAGAACGAAAAATAAAAAGCTTTCCACTTATATATGCTGTAGCATCACCACCTTCAGCTCAGACAAATCTCACCTCATGCTGCTGATATTACAACACTGACTTTGACTAAAGATCATTTAATGTAATTTGTATGAATTATTGTTTGATTTTTATGGGAATCACATTCAATAACGTATACATTATGACCTAAAGCGTCCCCAAATTCAGCTCAGACTCACCATATGTTGCTGAACACCCAGATCTTTTGATGGAACCCCAAAACTATCCTGAACTAGAGAAAAGTATTTATTCACTGTTCCATCAGACAGTTGGTTAATTGTGAGAAGGCCTTTATCAGCCCATCTTCTAAACCCTCCATCTGATGTTTAAGGGGGAAATTCTATATTGCCTACTATTGACATGGCTCTTGATATTGTCACTGACCTCCTAAATATGTTTTATCCAGTCATTTTCAATTCTAATTCTGTTAGCATACTTCATATCAGTGTAAGATAATGACGTATCCTTGGTTGCATTCTGCTCTACAGTATCTGGGTCCATCCTGTCTCCTTGCCCCTTCCAAGCCACTATTGCAGTTGACTGAGCAGCTCAATAGTAGTATTTTAAATTTGACAAGGCTGAGCCATGTCTGTCTTTTGACAGAAGAAGAATTTTAAGTCTTATCCTAGGTCTCTTATTCTGCCAAATAAAACAATAAACATTCATTTATTTGACATATTAAAGATGAAAGTTAGAATTCGGATGGGCAGGGAGATGTACAGTTATATAAATATCTATTTTTCTTTTATAAAGAAGCATTTTATGGAGCTAATTTATTCCCTCATTCTGGGAAAGATGATCTGGTGCAGGCGGAGTTGTTTTTGTTTAGGTAGACAAGGAAGCAGGTTCTTCTTATCATCTCTAATTTGACTAATAATGATGTTGAAGAATTTCCCATCATGGCATGTCAATTTCTATTTGTTTAATTAATTTAGCTAATTGATTAGAGTGGGGTGTGAGGATCATTTAGAGATATCTACATCCCCATTTGGACCAGCGGTAAAAGATGTCTTTATTTAGTTGTGCAGGCCAGTTCCCTGTTATCATTATTGCCTTATTTTAAATCCCAAGATTGCCCCATATTTATTCAAGCATTGTATAAGAGCTGGAATAGAGGTTAGTGGGTGTCTTATAAGGGTTTTTTCTTAATTTCAGTTGTCAAATTGCTGTCATCATGTTGTTCTTATAATGACTTTTTTTGTCTTTTGTGAAGCATTTTGTAACTTTCTAAAATGCTGTATGCATTTTAATATTACTTGCCTTTACTAACCACAATTCAATCAAAATTATGATTTTAATACTGTAATGTAAAGAAACTATTACTTGGAATTCTCTACATAACTATTTCATGGAACGCTTGAATCTAATATGAAATGACCTTTCGGGAGGAAGAGAGCAGGACTACATTCCTCCATCTGCTACACCTGCCATTTGCCTTCTGCTCTTAGCGAGACGCTGCCAGAAAATTCACTAAGTCCTGCCTGGCTGTGAGTCATCTGCATCTCGCCTCATGTGACCATGGTCTTGTACAGTTTGTACAGACTGACAGAGGCAGTGTGCACAGACTCACGAGAGGTTTCCCCTCACATGAGCTTGTTGTTTTGTCATATTAATGCATTCAGACTTGGATGTAATAATAATGGAAGCTGCTCCTTCAGTGGCTCCCTCTTCCTAACGGTAGTGGTGAAGACCAAAGAAATGCTGACATCAGCTTCTCTCATCCTAATGTCTAAGCAAGCAAACCAGCCATCTCGCTCTCTCTCTATTTTTCTGTCCCTCATTTTCTTCTCTTTGTTGTCACTGCTTTTGCTTTTCACCTATCGCCCGTCTGTCACCTGTTTTTCTCTCATTTATTTTCCATCACTGCCTCCTACTTATTTTGCCTGTAATAATGTGTATGCCATTCTTCTCTCAGCCATTATTGCCTCATTTCTACCACACACATCTCCACTGTTATCCTTACTAAGCGAAAATCCTTACAGTGCAGACAGACTCATACTATATTGTAGATTGGGTGCACATACACTAGTTGCCTGGTAACTCCCGACTGCTTTGTGAAACCTTGATTCAGCCCGCGCTTTGGGCATCTGAAGGCCTGAAATCAGCTTTAGCCACACAGCCAATGCTAGAGTCACTGTGGTGGTCTCTCATTTCAGTCTGAAATAGTCATGGTGTACCCAGCCCAAACTGCCTTTAAACTGTCTTCTTAATTGTAAAAGCTGTTTTTGTATCCCCAAGTGCAATGGCAGACACATCTCTACTTCAACCTTTCAGAGGTGACTGTGCGAATCAGGCCTTCATGGTCAAATAGCTGCCAAGAAACCACTGCTGAGGACAAGCAGCAAGCAGAAGAGATTTGTTTGGGCCAAGAAATACAAAGAATGGACATTAGACCAGTGGAAAATGCATTGGTCTGATGAGTCCAAATTTGAGATCTTTGGTTCCACCCATTCCACCTTTGTGCGACCCATGTGTCTTTGTGCGATACATTGAAGGCACACTGAAGGCACACTGAACCAGCATAGCTACAACAGCATCAGGGGTGGTTTTTGATATGGGCGAAATGGGCTGTTGCCCAGGGCAGCATCGTGGAGGGGCGGCATCATACCCATCGGGCATTGGCAAATTTTTCACCGATCGGTTTTCTATTGCCCGTTTGCGGGGAGTAAGGACACCTTCCATTTGGTGCTAGTGCGCCTGCTGCTTGCCACACAGGAGAGGGAGGGGCAGGCCGGTTCTCTGTCGGGGTGGCTGGGAGAGGCATCTAAAGGTGGACAGACAGTGTGCGATATTTTCAATTGTTGTACTCAGCTCCAGATCAAACTGCACGACTAAATTGCAGAATTCAATAGTTCGCAGCTCACAGTTCAAGTGCTCACACTATACGGCCCGATGCTCTGATGCAACCTGACTGCTCACACTGTACGTCCGTACACGGCTCGTTGGACTCTTTTATTGGTGAGTCTTTGCTGTTTAATTCCCCCGAGAGCTTTCCTTAGTGCCTCTCCTGATGGTCAGCTGATCTTAGCTGGCCAGGCTGGTCTTAGCAGGTCAAGTCAAGCTGGTCAGGCTGGTCTTTACTGGTTGGGCTTGTCTTAGCTGGTCGGGCTGGTCAAGGTGGTCTTAACTGTTTGGACTGGTCTTAGCTGGTCTTAGCTGTCTTGGTTGGTGAGGATGGTGTAAACTGATAAGATGATCTTCCAAGATGGAAACAGAGTGTGACAGTTTGGGTCTGGGGACTTTAGTTTTGTATTATTTTAATTATTACTGCACAGAGAATAACACATACACTCAAGGAAAGTCAAGGCAAAATAATGTTGCAAAAAATGGAAGCAATTTTTACCAAAAACATCCAAGCAATGCAACAAAATCCAAATCCAAGGAAAAATCAAAATTCCACTCTGGGTTTCTCAAAAAATGACAAAAGGAAAGAAAGTTCAGTTCACTTTCTCGGGTCCAGAAGAGCCAGAAATGTTCATCAGTTCTGTTCAGTTACTATGACTTTTGAAATATAAAAGAAAAGGTACTCACTGTCACCATCCTCTCAGTCCGTCAGTCCAGTCCACTCAGTCTGGGATCTAGTCTGGGATTTGCGGAGTGAGGCAATGGCGGATTAAGTGATCAGCTGGAACATGAGCAAGATGGATATGACAAATGAACCAGAACGATATGGACGGTAGCCGCGGGATTATACTGCCAAACTTTTCTCTCTGAAAAACGAGCTGCTCCGACACTTCCTGTGCACTGCGTCTTCCTGAGCCGCCTGTGGACTTCTTCTTTTCTTATTTGGTTTTTCAATGGCGGTTGGCAACCAGCTTGAAGGTACATTACCGCCACCTACTGGCCTGGAGTGTGGGCATTAGGTTGGAAGAAAAATTAAAAAAAACAAACCTATAAATCCCAAATCCTGTCAAACAGTCCTGTTTCTTACACACACAATGAACACAATGACATTCCTCTCCCATATACTCCCATTTAACTTCTCTATATTCTTGATGCTATCTTCTATTCTGGCACAACTATCTTTACTCAGTGTTTGAAATGTTTCCCAATCTGCCTTCTGTAGTTTCCACCTCCGTGTTCTCAAACTCATATCTTGATGAGGCTCAATTACAATCCTGACCATAATTGGGTAATGGTAACTTCCCACTGTTGTTTCTTTCAAAACTCCCTAACTGCTAAATCTTGCCAAATCTGTTGATGTAAGTGTCAAGTCTATTGCACTTTCTGTGTTTCATATGCTGTTATATCTTGTTCCCACTCCATTATTGATACACACCAGTTCCCTATCATCCATAAACTCCTCGGTGGTCTTTCCATTTCTGTCTGTGCTCTCACTCCCCCATACTGTGCTTTGTGCATTAAAGTCACCACACCATACCACTTTCCTTTGTGCTGGCCCATATTTTAATTTCAATTGATTCATATTCCTTCCCAAGATTAGCCAGTTTGTAACTCACCCCATTCTGAACAAAAATTGCTACTTCCCCTGCACTTACAGACACCCTGTCATTCCTAATTGTTGTGTATCCATATATACAAAAATCCCATTTTGGTTTCAGCAAGTCTCTTGTATGCATATTACATGGGGTTTCGCTGCTAAGTTTGAGATACTCTTGCCCATTTGAAAGTAAACTCCTTGCATTCCATTGCAGGTCAGTTAAGAGCACGAGGATCCACCAGCCCATGGTTGAGAGTTGTTCATTTCCTCCGCAAACATGTCCTTCACAGTTTCAGTGCTTATTCAACTGATGTTTTCCACTGCTTTCAATATCATTTTTATCTTTTGAGCCATGCTTCCTGTTTGCGCTGTGCAATTTATTGCCTCAATAATGAATAGTAGAAATTGCTTCTTGCCCATAACGAGTGTGTCTTCTTTTAAATCTGATTTGGTGCATCCTCCACAGAGTCTGCTGTTAGTTTTTGTTGTCACTGGGCGAGGGGCTCCTGCTTGAGCAGTCTTCACCCTCCTTGCTGCCTCTGCATAAGCTACTCCTTGATTTATTTTGACTGTCTGTACTTCTTCAGCTTTCCTGCTCATCTCACATCCTCTGTATGCTGATGTATACTCAGTTGCAGCATTTTACTTCGACCCCTTCTTCACACCTCCCATATTCCTGTTCCCCTGATCCATTTTGCAAAATTTTCACATCTTTCACTGCTCCCACCGTGTCACGTATCACATTTGTGATAGCAAAAGGACCCCATTCAGCAAATGATGCACCCTCTTTGGCTAGCTTGACATTCACTTTAAACACTTCCTCAAACTGTTGGCTTATGTTTACTGTTACACTTGCTGCCATACTATCACTATCTGTATCATTTGCTGTGCTGCTGTTCGTTCGCAACATTTACGTTTTAGCCTTTTGTTCCTTATCACACGCTATATCTTCTCCTTGCTTTCTACCCACCTCACTTGCCTCACCCTCCATCTCATCACTACAATCTGTCATCTCCTCTGTCACTCTGCCCATTCACAACCCAGTTGTCACCAACCGCCTTACAAGGTCCAGTTGTTCCTTCCTCCCGCCTTTGTTTTTCCTTCTTTTCCTCATCCACTTATCTATCAGCCGATCTGACACCTACACGCCACCACAATCCTACTGATTTCCAAATTGAGACGAAATTCCCGCCGTCCGTCCTCCAACCTCCCACATCAGACAAACGAGCAATCGTCCTGGGTTCCACATGCCGCCGCCCATGGACGCGGATGCAGAAAGTATTTAAAAACTGCCGTGAGCCGGGAGCGACTGGGGTGAGTGGATTGTCGCTTCAAAGGCGTGGACGGACAGTAAGAGCCTTGCAGGGGTGTGTGTGTGCCGATGTCATGCATGGTGCAACTTATTTGAGGTGTCACAAGATAAATATTAATATGGTGAGCTATTTTTTTTTTGGGGGGGGGCGTTGTATTCCAGGTAGGAGGTTCAACAAGTCATTGTTAGTTCAACGAGTCTAATCCTTAACTCTGAGTTGACTTACCCTGAGAAGAGAAACTCTGAGTATCTGGATACGAATTTGTTCAATCCACTCTGAGTAGGTTCACCTTGAGGTACACTTTATTGTAATCGTAGCATACAGGTGAAAAGTGGTGGAGTGGTTATGAATAAAATCTGATTATCATGTAGGTGCAATCACACAGGGGAAAAACTGACTTGGAAGCAGTTTAACATTAAATATAAAAGCAATATTCTAACAGGTAAGATATATCTTACTTGGTCATGTAAACAAAGTAGCTTAAATAACCTGTCATTCAGTGGCTATTTCATTAACCCTCCCGCCACACCCGCAAAAACACACTGTCACCTCACAGCAAGAAGATACGGGGTTCGATTCCCGGCCCGGGGCCTTTTGTGTGGAGTTTGCATGTTCTCCCCGTGACTGCGTGGGTTACTCCAGCTTCCTCCCACCATCCAAAAACATGCATGGGGATTAGGTTAATTGGCTAATTCAAATTGACCGTAGGTGTGAATGTGAGTGTGAGTGGTTGTCTGTCTCTATGTGCTCTGTGATGAGGTGGCGACTTGTCCAGGGCGTCCCCTGCCTTCAGCCCTAAGACAGCTGGGATAGCACCCCCAACCCTATGAGGATAAGTGGTAGAAAATGGATGGATGGATGGATGATAGCACATCTAAGCGCAAGACATTGGTGCCTCCATGTCAATCGTATTTCCTACATATGGGCATCATGTCTGTCTGATGGCTCGGCAGTAGGAGACAGGATAAACTCAGGGTTTCTGCTAGAAAACCCGCTAGTGAGCAGATTAAGTTCACAGAGTCAGTTATCATGGTGATTGACTCAGAGTTTTACTTACCAACTCATATAAAACCAACCAGCCTACTGAACCAGCTAAAACCATCTAAACCCACCAGCTAAGACGAGCTAAAACATCAATCAGCTAAAACCACTGAGACCAGCTAAAACCATCAACCAGCCAGTTTCACCCGCTAAAACCATCTAAACCCACCAGCTAAGATGAGCCAAAACCATCAACCACCCTAAGCTGGTCTAAGCTGTTTTTTTTGTGAGGATGCCATCCCATCTGGTTTGTGTTTAGTTGGATCATCATTTATTTTTCAACAGAATATGATCCCAAACACACCTCCAGGCTGTTTAATGACTATTTGACCAAGAAGGAGAGAGATGGAGTGCTGCAACAGATGACCTGGCCTCCAAAGTCAGCTGACCTAAACCCAATTGAGATGATTTGGGATGGACCGCAGAGTGAAGGCAAAAGGTCCAACAAGTGCTCAGCATCTTTGGGAACTCCTTCAAGACTAGAGGACAACTACACTATATTGCCAAAAATATTCCCTCACCTGCCTTGACTCACATAGGCCACATGAAGTTTGGAGGTCTGATTGACTCTGCTGAAAGTTGGCGACCTTTTCGCACTATGCGCCTCAGCATCCGCTTACCCCGCTCTGTCAGTTTACGTAGCCTACCACTTTGTGGCTGAGTTGCTGTCGTTCCCAAACACTTCCATGTTCTTATAATACAACTGACAGTTGACAGCGGAATATTTAGGAGCGAGGAAATTTCACGACTGGATTTGTTGCACAGGTGGCATCCTATCACAGTTCCACGCTGGAATTCACTGAGCTCCTGAGAGCAACCTATTCTTTCACAAATGTTTGTAAAAGCAGTCTGCATGTCTAGGTGCTTGATTTTATACACCTGTGGCCATGGAAGTGATTGGAACACCTGATTCTGATCATTTGGATGGGTGAGTGAATACTTTTGGCAATAAAGTGTATTTAAGGTGGACTACCTCATGAAGCTCAGCAAGAGAATGCCAAGTGTGTACAATGCAGTAATCAAAGCAAAGGGTGGCTATTTTAAAGAATCTAAAATATAAAACATGTTTAGTTATTTCACACTTTTTTACTGCATAATTCCATGTGATTATTCACTGAGGATCTACAATGTAAATAATCATGAAAATAAAGACAAAACATTAAATAAGGTGTGTCTAAACTTTTGACAGGCAGTGTATATGAATATAAATGAGGGATGACTTCTGTACAGGTTTTTTATCTCTTTTATTTGCACAAGATATCTGAGAGGTGAATGTTATCAGTAAAAAAAATAGATAATGCATACATGTTCTTCCTCTCACAGATCCAGACAAATGCATTCACAGTGATTTTTGATGAGCACTTCTCCATCCCCATGGACTCGTCCTTGCTGGAGGAATACAGTCTGCGCTGTGCTGCCTTTGGTATTGATGCAGATGAGAGGAACATCAGTGCAGGTGTCGCAGATCTCAAGCTGTCAGACCTGGACCTGACAATCAGACCATTCAACGCCTGGCTCTACCTTCAAGATGTCAATAAGGTGAGTTATGTTATTGGGTAGAATTTGATATGATGCAGTGCAATCCAGAAAAAAAACAATGCTGTAATATATTCTGCAATTTGAGACATATTCCAGTATGGCATTTTCAATTGCAATAAAGTAAATATCTCAATGCTGTGTAAGAAAGCATGGTGGTGTCTGAGAACCCCTGCTGGGTGTTCACCAAAACTACATATCAATATTCAATAAATAACAGTCAAAGCTGAGTTCAATGGATTCCATGTGAAATGTAATGAGTTGACACTGACAGGTAAAGTGAATAAGGCAACAAATTATCATTTTGTCTTTAAAGTTAAAAGTGTAAGAAGCAGGAAAATGGGCAAAGTGAAGATTTGAGTGAGTTTGACAAATGCCAAATTATGATGTCTTGATGACTGGGTCAGAGCACTAAAACTGCAGATCTTGTGGGGTGGTCCTGTTCTGCAGTGGTCAGTATCTTTCAAAAGTGGTCCAAGGAAGGAACGGTGGTGAACATGGGTGGCCAATCCAACAGATGAGCTTTGGCTTACAGGCATTTACCATTTTAATGGAAATCGATAAATTTAGCAATTTTGAAAAGTTATCATAATTGAATTTTTAACTTCAAATGAGCCATTTATATTTACATACTGACCTGGTCCTATTCAAAGTGCCTACTGCCATGTAGGCAGTATTATTTGCCACTACTTACCAGAGAGTATAAGCAGTGAACCATATTATTATATAGTGTGAGTGTTATGATGTAATTAAATCCAAACCACTTGAAGAGGGAGCTCTGATTGGCTAGACTCCTGCTAACACCATTGAGAATAATAGAATAAGAGAAATTATGATTTTGGAAAGTGCTTTAAAGCATTGCCTAGACTGTAACATGTCATGTTATATTTGATGTATATCGTGACACCACAGGCTGTGGATGCAGTTGGGGAGATCCTTTTGTCTCTCAGCTACTTGCCGACAGCAGAGCGACTCACAGTGGTTGTGGCCAAGTGCAAGAACCTGATGTGGACCAACAGCAAGAACACAGCAGGTTGGGGACATTTGTTTGTTGGCTGTTTTTGTTTCATATTTAAATGTGTGAATGGGGGCTACCTGTCTATTACCCTTTGTATGAAATGCATATACCTGCCTGCTTTTGAATCTATCCAAACAGAACACAATACTTAACAGACTCCTGTTGTCAACTCCCAGAGGATACATTTCCTCATATCCAGACAGTCAGATGGGACTCAAATGACTCGTTCATCACATTAAATGTCCACTGCAACACTTTATTATTGTTATCGGAGGTTATTGTGCGTGCTTCTAACTGATTACTCTTCAATGAGGAGTTTATTATGTGCTTTATAAACTGTGCATGGGGGTGTTTGTGTTTATGCATGTGTAGCTTGGGTTTTAGATGCTTTATAAAATATGGAAGTAACCGTGTGTGCTCATTTTCATGATCAGATCCGTTTGTCAAAGTGTATCTCCTGCAAGACGGCAGGAAGATCAGCAAGAAGAAGACTTCCACCAAAAGGGATGACACAAACCCCATCTTCAATGAAGCCATGATCTTCTCTGTGCCATCCATCGTCCTGCAGGTGACAACCTATGACAGCACCAAAGTAGTCCTGAAGGGTGAAATGAAGAGATGGACCTTTATTAACCTGAGAAACAAGGGGAATTTAGGTCAAGAAAAACGATATCAAAGCTCAAATGCAATAACAAAAACAGAATAATAAATCAGCTTTCTGATTGCTGCAACAACAGTGCAGTGCGGGCATGTACATGCAGTTGACATTTAAGAAGGTGACTGCATTCATAATGATTAATTATAATATGTTTGCCATGAACATAGTTTTAAAAAGTCATGCCTTTCTACTTCATGCCTCTCAGGTTTTATTTTATTGTGTTATTTGTAAGTGTTAATTAATTGAGTGTGTTTCTTTTCCTGATAAAGAAAGAGGGATAATGTATTCCAAGAGGGATCTTGGTTAGATAAAGCTTGAGTAAATAATAAGACACCATAAAATTAGTATTGATACAGAAGGAGCAACAAGACTTTGAGTCTGTATATATAGCCACTCTGTGACTCAGTAGCACGCAGAGCCCAATGCTAATGCTATCATGCTCACAATGACGATGCTAACATGCTGATTTTAAGTAGGTGTGTTTACCATGTTAGCATGCTTACATTTGCTAAGTAGCACTACACCAAGTACAGCAGTGTCTAATGGGAACATAGCATTCACCATCCATCCATCCATCCATCCATTCTCTTCCACTTATCCGGGATCGGGTCGCAGGGGCATCAGCTTGAGCAGGGAAGCCCAGACTTCCCTCTCCCTGGCCTCTTCATCCAGCTCTTCCGGAGGAATCCCAAGGCAGTCCCAGGCCAACCGGAAGACAGCATGTCGTGGGTCATTCCCGGGGTCTCCTACTGGTGGGAGGTGCCCAGGGAGGCATCCTTACCAGATGCCCGAGCCACCACATCTGGCTCCTCTCGATGTGGAGGAACAGCGGCTCTACTCTGAGCCCTCTCTCTTCACCACAACGGATCGGTACAGCATCCGCATCAATGCAGAAGCTGCACCGATCCGCCTGTCGATCTCCTGCTCCATTCTTCCCTCACTCATGAACAAGACCCTGCTTAAACTCCTCTACTTGTGGCAGGGTCAGCGCCCCGACCTGGAGAGAGTACTCCACCCTTTTCCGACTGAGGACCATGGCCTCAGGATTGGAGGTGCTGATTTTCATCCCAACCGCTTCACACGGCTGCAAACTGCTCCAGTGAGAGTTGAAGATCATGGCCTGATGAAGCCAACTGAACTACATCATCCACAAAATGCAGCGATGTGATACTGAGGTCACCAAACCGGTACCCCCTCAATGCCGCGGCTGTGCCTAGAAATTCTGTCCATAAAAGATATGAACAGAATCTGTGACAAAGGGCAGCCTTGGCGGATTCCAGGTCTCACTGGAAATGAATCCAGCCTACTGCCGGCAATGTGGACCAAACTCTGACACCAGTCGTACAAAGACCAAACTGCCCGCACCAGGGGGTCCGATACCCCATAATCTTGGGGCACCCCCCCACAGGACTCCCCGAGGGACACGGTCAAACACCTTCTCCAAGTCCACAAAACACACTTAGACTGGTTGGGCGAACTCCCACGCACCCTCCAGGATCCTGCTGAGGGTGCAGAGATGGTCCACTGTTCCACGACCAGGAAGAAAACCACATTGCTCCTCCTGAATGAGATTCAACTTCCAGATAGACCCGCCTCTCCAGGACCCCTGAATAGACCTTACCAGGGAGGCTGAGGAGTGGGATTCCCTATAGTTGGAGCACACCCTTCGGTCACCCTTTTTAAAAAGGGGAACCACCCCCACCCCGGTCTGCCAATTCAGAGGCACTGTCCCCGATGTCCATGCAATGTTGCAGAGGCGTGTCAACCATGACAGTCCCACAACATCCAGAGCCTTTAGGAACTCCGAGTGGATCTCATCCAGCCCCGGGGCCCTGCCACCGAGGAGCTTTTTAACCACCTCTGTGACAACCCCAGAAATAAGATAGCCCGCCTCAGAGTCCTCAGTCTCTGCTTCCTCATAGATGGAATTGAGGAGGTCTTTGAAGTATTCTCCCTACCAATTCAGTCGAGTCAAGGTCAGCAGCGCACCATCTCCACTATATTAAGTGTTGATGGTGCACCAGTACCATCAACACTTAAGACACAGGATGGTGGACCAGAATTTGCTTGGAGCCGTCAGGAAGTCGATCTCCATGGCCTCACCGAACTCCTCCCACGCCTGAATTTTTGCCTCAGCGACCACCAAACCTGCATTCCGCTTGGCCAGCCGGTACCTGTCAGCCTCCAGAGTCCCACAGGCCAAGAAGGACCGATAAGACTCCTTCTTCAGCTTGATGGCACCCCTTACTGCAGGTGTCCACCACAGTTTTGTGGCTTGCCACCGCGACAGGCACCAACCACCTTGTGGCCACAGGTCCGGTCAGCTGCCTCAACAATGGAGGAACGGAACATGGCCCATTCGGACTCAATGTCTCCCACCTCCCCTGGGACGTGGTTGAAGTTCTGCCGGAGGTGGGAGTTAAAACTCCTTCTAACAGGGGACTCTGTCAGACATTCCCAGTAGACCCTCACAATACGTTTGGGTCTGCCAGGTTGAACCGGCATCTTCCCCCACCATCAGTGCCAACACACCACCAGGTGTGACTGATCGACAGTTCTGCCTCTCTCTTCACCATGACACGACGTGACATGTGACATGACGTGACCACAAGTCTGGTGACACGACCACAAAGTCGATCATCGAACTCTAGGCTGCAGCCTGTCCTGGTACTAAGTGCACATATGGACACCCTTATGCTTGAACATGGTGTTCGTTATGGACAATCCATGATGAGCACAGAAGTCCAATAAAAGAACACCACTCGGTTTCCGGTGGGGGGAGCCGTTCCTCCCAATCAAGCCTCTCCGGGTCTCACTGACATTGCCCATGAGAGCATTGAAGTCCCCCAGCAGAACGAGGGAGTCCCCCGAGGGAAATTCTCCAGCACCCCCCCCAAGGACTCCAAAAATGGTGGGTACTCAGAACTGCTGTTTGGTGCATAAGCACACACAACAGTCAGAACCCGTCCCCCCACACGAAGGTGGAGGGAGGCTACCCTCTTGTCTCGAGAGGACTGGTACTGGAGCCCAAACTGTGTGTCGAGGTAAGTCCGACTATATCTAGTCGGAACTTCTCAACCTTGCACACCAGTTCGGGCTCCTTCCCTGCCAGAGAGGTGACATTCCATGTCCATAGCTTCTGTAACCAAGGATTGGACCACCTTCGGCTGGCACCCAGCTCTGCCCAACCGGCCCTCCTTGAGCCGTCACCTTGTTGTGGTGGAGGGGTTTGTATGTCCTAATGAACTTAAAAGCTATGTTGTCGCGGGCTTTATGCCTCTGGTAGGGTCACCCAAGGCAGACAAGTCCTAGGTGAGGGACCAGACAAAGCACGGGTCAAGACCCCCATATGATGGATAAAATCATAAAATCATAACATTCACATTATATAATAATATAATAATGACAATCCGTAAGCAATTACTATCATTCGAGGTAACAATTCATCTAATAGCTGTCAATACATTGTATGTACATACAACGTATGTAGACCTTATGATAACTCTATCTATTTGTTTATTATTGTGTGTGTGTGTGTGTGTGGTTGTGTATTAATGTACTTTGATATGATGTTTTGAGTACGCCAATGTTCTTTTGAATGCCCAAGCTGAATTTCTCCTAGGGGAGACAATAAAGGCTAATCTAATTTAATCTACAAAGTCAAAGTCAAGTCAAAACTATCAAATATTATTATTACACATGCCATTTTAACTGATTCCATAAAGATCTGGATGAATCACTGTAAAGAAAGATGCTGAGTCATGTTTACACAGCAGGTTGCATAACCATGTTATGCTTTTTACAGGAACTCTCCCTGAGAGTGACAGTGGCAGAGGCAACAGACGATGGCCGGGGCGAGAACTTGGGTCACGTGATCATTGGCCCTGAGGCCAGTGGGATGGGGATTACCCACTGGAACCAGATGCTGGCCACTCTGAGGAAGCCTGTGTCCATGTGGCACCCTCTGCGTAGGATCTAGACCTTTTTGCCCCTGCACATAGAAACACGTTTCAAGTAAAACACTCACTTAGTCACGTTCCTTTCACCTCTTTCCTCATTTGGTGCCATGCTCAACTATATTAGTAGATGAAAGTTTTTGAACAACTGGAAGATAGAATACTGTGTTACGTGGTGTTGTTCTGATGGTGAGTAACACCATATATTCATTTGAGGGGAAGGAATCTGAAATGCCGGTATTTGACTTTGAACATGGTGTTTTTCTTGATTCCTGGGTCCATTACATACTTAAATCATGTCTTAAGCTTCAGTCTGATTTGGGTGAAGAAAGATGACATTTTGGCAGAAAAAGTGCATAATCCCAAATTGCACGCTGAAAGGTGATGAGTTTTCAAATGGTGTGCAACCTACATCTTTACCTTATCTCCTTAGCTCGAGAATCAGTCTGAATCGAGATCCTCCACTGCAGACGTGAATATGTGTGGTCAAAAGTTTTGTAATTTCAGTTTGGAATCGATGTGATGTGAAAGAAAGGGAGCCTAGCTTTGGCAGGTGTAACCCCCTCTCTGCATGGTGCCTACTCTAGTTGTAGCCCATTATAGCTGTCTAGAGAATGGCCAACTGGACGGAGCAGTGAAATTGCCTCTCTTTCAGGAAACTCTTTTGTCTTTTCAAAAACAGTCATTGATTGCGCCTACTTGATTGATTAAATCATGGTTTTAGAGCCGAGTTGAGTTAGCTCCATTGAATTTGCTTGTGCAATTTAATAGTGAGATGGACAAATAATTGTATTGTAATAATTGTGCTTTTGAAAAAAAAAATCCAGGTACTCTTATCCAGGTGAAATAATTGTAATTTGTAGCAGTTATTACAGGGTGGCCAAATCTGATGTAATCATCATATAAATATCATACTATTCTATTTTTACCATGATTGATGCAATACACATTGCATAAGTATATTTAACAGTGTTTATAGTGTACCACAACATTCTTCTCATTGTAATTTTTTTCTTCTAAATTGTGTGTTTTCATAGTATTACAACAGACATCAGACTCCAGTCTCCAAGTTAATTTACACAACACTATATTTCACACCAGTATTGTTCAGTAATTTATTATCAAAATGCCTCTGGGAATTTAACTCGTGACGTAAAGTATACTAACCCCTTTAAATGGGTTCACAGTTTCTTTTCTCTTAGAGGAAACACCTTGATATTCTGAATGAATCTTTTTTCACTAACTTGTCAGTTTAGCTGATGGTGTGACAGGGGGTCTTTAAAACCAGAATATCAAGGTAGCTTTTTATCTGTCTGAGATATTCTCTACCACACTGTGCAGTAGTGCTGTTTTGTTGTAACTTTTGAACGTGAATTATCATGTGAAATTTATCCTAACTCTAAAAACATCACTGGCCTTGTGCATTGTGGTGATTTTTTTTTTAATTATGCAGAACCTAGTCTATATTTTATTTATGGTCATGTTTTGATTGCATTCTTCACCTCACTTGTAAAATCAATCTAAAAGTAACACACCTGCGGTCATACATTAGACAATATTTCCTACTGTGCCAAATAATAGAGCAATAGTTTCATTTACAATCAGCATTCGATTCAACAGATCTGTAGCCTACATTTGATCATGCATGAAGTTATTTAGCACTCAATGTGAATGTGCCTCAAGAATACAGTGTACTGTGTGAATGCTGTTTGAAGTAAAATCAATTCAACAGTAACAGCCTGAAATGTGTTTATCTTGTTGGTAATCCCTCATAAGGCAGAAGAAAAGAAAAGAAAAGAAAAGAAAAAAAATGTTTTTTTTTGTACTGTACATTTCATGGAAAAGGAACAATGAGCTATGGTGCACATCAGAATTAAAACATACGCATAATACATAATGGGTATATAGCGTCTGAATGGCATACTAATACAGTTAAGGCCCAGGAGCACTAGAACTGGAGGCACTCTTCTGGGTTGCACTAATTGTAGAAGTTTGTTCGAGAATATACAGCAATAAAACATGGTGGTATAATGAGATTCAGGTACTTCACTGGAGTAAAAGTAGCAATAGCATTATTTTTTGGTACAAGTAAATGTCATGTACTCAAACTTAAAGTAATAATATCAAAAAATACCTAAAATTACCAAAAATTCAAAAAGTACAGATAATGCAGAATTGTATGATGTTGCTGCTGGCAAAAGTATAAACATAATATCACTTCCTTCTTCCTAGTGTGCAGACGGTTTCACTGCTTGCTCTCACCTCTGCTTGCAATTTTCTGTTAATATTCTTGTTTTCTTGTTTCCTCCTGTGAGAAACTTTGAGTAGCTGCTTCTGGATACTTATAAATCACTGGGACTATAATTCTTTGGAGAAAAAATAGGCACTACTAATAGGTAAGAAAAGACTTCAGCTGACTGAGGAGGAGTTGTGTCAGCACACCAAGATTAGCAACAAGATGCCTTCCTTTTCCACTCATGACTACATGACTTCTTCAGAGGATAGTGGTACTGGAGACTGTTGTGGAAAAAATGCTGCTGGTGAAAATTGAAACAGAGACTGCTGACTGACAAAAGTTTTATTTTCTTTGCAAAGAAAAGGTCAATCTTCACATGAGTGGTCAAAATGGAGAAAGACCCAGAATAAGGGTAAACCTGAATATTTATACCAAATGGACATCCCCTTGAGGAGAATGGCTTCCCTTTGTCTGCCACAGGCCCTTGAGGTGTGAAACCGAAAGGGTCCAGACAGAACAATAGGAACACAAATGAGTTGAATATAAATGGGAGAATAGGAAGGGCTGGGTGTCCCCCCTGCACCTCAGGTGGTGGAAATCAAAGGACCAGAGTTTACAATAACAAGTCTGGCATCCTAGTGTGAACAGGAAAGTATGTGGTCAAGAGGCAAAGAAATTGAATTTCCCATTACAAGACATTCGTCACCTCCAAGTCTATGTGGAGGTAAATGGACAACCTGGGGATGAGGCCACCTTACCAATCCAGTGTGGACATCACCCCCACAGGGAAGCAGAGGAGAGACCATCTTCAGGTAACATCATCTATTTATTGTCATATGTTACATTCCCGGCCTAGGGGAACCAGGGTTGTGACATAAAATGTAGCCCCCTCCCAGTCCCAAGCACAGACCGCTCCAGAAGCAAGTTTCAGCGAACCAAAGCAGTTTATTTCAAAGAAAAATAAACAGTGCTGGCTTCGGGGAAGAGCAATGCCTAAAGCCTGCATGAACGGGGCGACAGTGTGTACGGGTTAGACGGCACTGCATTTTCTCGTCATCCTGGCTCCGATGGCGATCCATTTTTTTATTTAACAATTTCTGTCCATTTAAATAAAAAGCCACCCATCTCCAGTTTTTATTTAACCTATTTTTAAATCCCACTGACACGATTGCAGCCATAGGGATTGTGGATTAGCTCATAACGAGCAAGGAAGGGAATCACCAAATTTTAAAAATCTTTTATCTGTGGACGATCGTAACCACACCAGCTCTCAGGATGTTAGCAGTGTGTGAGTCCTGCCTCCCCACCCTCTCAAAAGTGAAGGACAGCATAACGGGACTACAGATTGACTTCAGGGAGAGAGACAAGATCCTGATCAATTACTCCACAGTGACCACAACCCAGGCAAAACTTATCGCTGGAGGCATCTGACGTAGGTGATCGGAGCATGACTAACAACACCAGCCTTCCGTGGACCGGCTCCATCACCACCAGGACTTTGATGCTTGCACAACCCAAGTTGAATACACCGGCACCCTCCACCTCCACCTCCTGCCGCCGCTCCAACTTGCAGGCTGGAATGGAGGCTCTATCAACCTCAAGTCCGATCAAGCCGAAGGAACCCTGGTCTGTGGTGGCCAGGGGCGCTGGGGCACATCCGTCTCCTCCACCTCCAGGTACCTGCAGGTCCCACCAGCCGTCCAAACATCCAGCTGATCATGGCTCTTGTCAGTCCCGGAGCCAGGGTTCACTCGCCCAGGCTAACCCTTCTTGGTCGGGAAAAAAAAACCCAGCCACGGCCAATGTTGCACGAGCAAGATGGGCAAACCGCAGCCCCACGTCACCAACCACAGGTTCCACGCAGGTTCGATCCCGTTACCACCTTATCTCCAGGACGTCGGAGCAGCACACCCCCTCCGCACTGTTGGTTGGAACCTCCTCCTGAAGACCTTCTGCCACCCCGGTGCCCAGCTCAAGGAGGTTGAATCCTCCGCCCTGCAGCTGAGTGTGCAGCACAGCTCGGCCACCTCGCTGGTCCTGGAGGCCGGCATGAACAATTTAAAAAAACAACAGTCTGAGGTCCTTACACAGGACCTAACTAATCAATCACTTGCTGGACACTGGGAAATGAATAATTATTTCAGGCCCGCTCCCCCCACCTCGCTACAGTGATGTCATCAGCAACCGAATCCGTCAGCTGCACCTGTGGCTGAAGGGACACTGCCTATACAAAAGTATCCATTTATTGAAAATTTTGCAGTGTTTTTAAATAGACCCTACCTTTTTCAGGAGGGATGACCACCACCCAAACCAGACGGGATCACGGCTTTTATCTGTAAACATTGAACTGACCCTCCAGTCCTGCACGACAGCCACCTCCTGACTCACGGTTAACACAAATGCACACATACCCTCCACCCACCACTCACCCCCACAACACACTCATCTCACCATCCGCACCCCCACATCTGTCAGTAGAATCACAGGTCACTCACACCATCAATACATCATTTCACATGAACAGTGGAAACCCAGGACTGTTTTAAGACAGTTCTCTGTGCTTCCATTAGAGCAGTCACCTACCCAAAACCCCATAGAAACAGTGTCTGCCCCATGATCACTGAAATCAATTGAATCTATAGTAAACAGGAGGGGAGTTGAACACAATAATTTAATAAAAAAGAGGAAAAGGAAGAAGTGTGCAACCGGTCTGCAAGAGTCTTGCCTGGACTGGCATGATAGTCTTAAAGCATGTAACAAGGCTCTCCTTAAGGCCAGAGCAGCCCATTATTCATCATTAATAGAGGAAAATAAAAACAACCCCAGGTTTCTTTTTAGCTCTGTAGCCAGGCTGACAGAGAGCCATAGCTCTGTTGAGCCAAGTACTCCTTTAACCCTGAGTAATAGTGATTTCATGTTTCTTTAATGAGAAGATTATAACTATTAGGGAGAAAATCAGTCGTACTCTGCCTTTACATGGAACTGCTTTGTCCTTAAACACAGGAAGCTTAGAACCCATTGAAGAATCTGATGTTTATGTATACTGCTTAAAGAAGTTTTACTTTACGTTACTGAGCACCTCTTTAAATTAAACATGATCAACTTGTCATTGCTGTCTGGCTATGTACCACAGCCATTTAAATTAGCTGTAATCAAACCTCTTCTAAAGAAGCCCACTCTTGATCCAGAGATTTTAGCCAACTGCCGACCAATATCCAACCTTCCTTTTCTCTCGAAGATCCTTGAGAAAGTAGTGTGACTTTCTACAGAACAATAATCTATTTGAGGATTCAGAAAATATCATAGCATCGAGACAGCTCTGGTGAAAATTACCAACAACCTGCTAATTGCATCAGACAACGGACTTGTCTCTGTACCTGTCTTGTTAGTTCTTAAGCCTGGTTTATGCTTCTGCGTCGCAGCGACGGTGTCAACGTGGACCCCTACGCACCTCCAAAAAATCCTCACTACGCGTTGCGTCAACGCGTTGAGACGCGAACGGCAAGGACTATGAATGGTCCACTCAGAAGGTAATTTCCGGCTGTTGCTTTTCCGGTCAACAGCTCAACAACACCGCTAATTGTGGAGCGGCATGAGCTGTACGGAATAGTCGGACAGACCACCTCCACAAACGTCTTATGAGGTTCAACATTTGTAGTAACAGCATTTCTTTTTAAATTTTATGAACTCCATCTCCAGAAACACCCGCTCCATCTCAGTTGTCATTGTTTACGGTCGGAAGAACACCAAGGAATCCGATATGAGCCCCAGAAGGCACACAAAGACGCAGCGCTTCGAATGCTCAACGACGGCATCGGGTCTACGCCGTAGCTACGCCGTCGCCGCGACGCAGAAGCATAAAACAGGCTTTAGCCTTTGACACTATTGACCACCATATCCTGTTGCAGAGATTAGAACATTTAATTGACATCAGAGGAACTACATTAAACTGGTTTAAGTCGTATTTATCAGATCGATCACAGTTTGTTCATGTTAATGGTGAGTCCTCCATGCACTCCAAAGTCAGTTATGGAGTTCCTCAAGGTTCTGTGCTTGGGCTAATTCTATTCACTTTATATATGCTTCCATTAGGTAATGTTATTAGAAAACACTCCAGAAACTTTTACTGTTATGCAGATGATACTCAGCTATATTTGTCATTCAAGCCAGACGAAACCAGCCAGTTAGCTAAACTACAAGCATGCCTTAAAAACTTGGATGATGGACAATTTCCTGTTTTTAAATTCAGACAAAACTGAAGTTAATCAAATTGGCTCCGAAAATCTCAGAAATAGATTATCCATCCATCCCATCCATTTTCTACCACTTATCCTCACATAGGGTCGTGGGAGGACTGGAGCCTATTCCAGCTGTATTAGGACGAAAGGCAGGGTATACCCTGGACAAGTTGTGAGTTCATAGCAGGGCACATAGATACAGACAACCACTCACACTCACACCTACGGTCAATTTAAATTAGCCAATTAACCTAATCCCCATGCATGTTTTTGGATGGTGGGAGGAAGCCGGAAGTACCCGGAGAGAACCCACGCAGAACATGCAAACTCCACACAGAAAGGTGCCGGGCCCAGGATTCGAACCCGGTACCTTCTTGCTGTGAGGCGACAGTGCTAACCACTACACCACCGTGCCACCCCTACGTAATGTGTACACAAAAGACAATCACTTAAGCTAAAATAAATAAACAGGAGAGAAAGGATTTGAAAAAAATAGGCTTCTCTCCCCTGCTCAATGCACACTGCTTTGGAGTAAGCAAAAGGCATTCAACATTACTACTAAAACACATTAGGGTTTATCCTCTAACTATCACAATTGTAGGACTTACTAACAAATATATGTGGGTCACAGCAACGTGGTGTTTGGGAATGGGTAGAGAGCGGGGGAAGGAAGGAGTCCGCAAGCTTTTGAATTGGAGCTCTCCAATCATCTGGTCCGAACAGGTCACCTGACTGTCAGCAGCTCACCTGCAACACACACACACACATACACATGCACACGCACACACACACACACACACACACACACACGAGTGGTGGCTGCTGGTCTTTCAAAGTGGGGAAGCTCATTGTCGGCTTGTATCATAAAATTCAAGAAAACAATCTAACGAAACAATATTAAACTCGAATAAGGAAATGTTGAAATTATGTTAAACTTAAACAAGGCAATACTATGAGTGTGTTTTATTTACAGTGTAAGAAATGAACAAATAATTTCGCCGAGCAAATACCAACAAATGGGTTGCAGTTTATCTTTCAACTTCACTTGCAAAATCTGTGATGGGACTGAGCTGAGCTGTCAAGTGATGGTGTATATCTCAAAATACCTGTCAATCAAGACGGGATTCAGCCTTTCGAATGATCCTCCAATCATCATGCGGAAGCTCAGTGTCCAGGCCAGCCGAGGCCCGCACACAGCTCCATTCATCCCCAGAGACGCTGAGCGTCCGGGGGCGGGACAAAATCGTTATCAAATGACCGTCAAATTTTGAGGCAATAAAAAAAAACTGTTCCATGCAGTCCCATTGAAGCGCATGGATGCTCAGCTTCAGATTCTGAATGAACTCGTCTTTGAGATGAACACGTTCTGATGCATTTATAGCCAATGAAATGTTAACACAACTGTACATATGTGACCATTTAATTTTTGACATTTTAGGGAAAGCTGAGCTTCCCTTGCAGTCTTTGAGAAATCGCCTTTGACACACTCACACACACACACACACACACACACACACACACACACCCCTGCAGAGGAGGGGAGGAAGCAGAGCAATACAAGAAAACAAAACAACATATGACAACAGTCATAACACATATAATTATCATGTACAGTATGTATGTATTCCAGATATATACAGAGATACAGAACAATCAGAGCACAGAGAAATAGACTGAAAAACAGTTTTTAATCCCACAACCATAACTACACTCAACAACCATACATAACTACACTCACTAGGAAGCTGCTTACATGGAATGTGCAATAGGTGGGAAGTACAGTATGTGTGAGGGTGGGTTAGGTTGTTTTAGGTTATCTTTTTATATTACTTGTATATTTTCTTTTATATTGTTGAAAATTATCTCATATTTATAAGTCCTATTGTTGGATGATTGCGCACCTTGAACTGAACGACACTTTATATGTCACATTCATATGTCACTGTATTTCTGGCCTGGAACAAAAGTGTCACATACAAAGAACAAAAATGTAAACAAGAATTCTTTTACACTTAGTCTGTATAAATGTAAGCTACTTGAACACTTGAGATCCCTTTATGCGTCAAGAAACTTTGTTAGGACTCTCCTGACCTTCCTTCTCTGACAGTTGGTGGATTATCAGGTTGGTTGTTCTGATCATATTGAATAGCCTCTGTAACCCTGGCGTCATCCACTGTGTCCATAGCAGCCTTTCAATAATTATGCAGGACGAAGCATGCATATGACAAAGGGACGGTCATTAAGGTTAATGTCCATTGCTCTTCTTAGAGCTCCAAACCAACCTTTCAGCCTCCCGAATGCACACTCTATAACCATCCTTGCATGGCACAAAGATGTGTACAAAGTCCAAAGTCCAAAGTACTGCTCTTGAGCATTGCTCATATACACTTTCATTAGGTATGGGAGCAGAGGGTATGGAGGATCTCCAAGTAATTACACTGGTATGGCTTCTTCATCCTCAAGTATTTGCTTGGGACATGGTGGAATTTTTCCAGTTTTCAGATGGCTGTTGAGTGCAGAATTTGAAAAAAATGTGTGCGTCATAAAAGCTCCCAGGCATTTAACTACCACATCAATGAAAGAATATTTATAGTCACAGGTAGCCTGAACATTCAAAGTGACCCTCCCTTTTCTATTTAAATAATCTGTGGAATTCACAGATGGCTGCTTTATTTCCACATGCATGCCATCCACAGCACATATGCATTGAGGGAGGCTGTACATTTCTTAAAATCTCTGCAGTAGTTGCTGCACCGAATCCTCAGATTACTAATTTAGATACTGTCGATTGAGCAAGACCGAATGTGTTGGCTGTTTTGCACAGTCTACCCTCGTCAGACAGATAATACAGGGTGCAGGCAACTTTTTTAATCACACTGACAGCCCATACGGAAAAGACACATAAAAAACTTATTAAAAATGGACTGAAATTTATGAATAGTATATGATTTACTCTTAAAAGTGGCCACTTTTGCATTCTTTTCATACAACATAATGAAAAGAAGTATAGGGATATTGTATAAGTCATGTCATAAGTCAGAAAACAAGCAGAACCAAGCACCAACAGATTAATGAGGAAACTGGTTTAGCAAACCAATGAAAAACACAGACATTGAATTAAAAAACTCAAGATTGAAAGAATGCTCATCTCCCAACACCAAAGAACGGTATGAAACAACAGAGGTTCTGAAGCAACATCACTGGTCACATGGTAGGATCGATTGGATTTCATCAAATTCTATGTTGCAACTCAGCAGGTTGTCTGTCCCAAAATCCAACTAGCTACACATAGAGTTTGTTTCATTCAAATAATGGTCAGCGACCTGGCTGACTCCGCTACACTAGCTGGTGCTGTTGCCCTTTCAACAAGTGGTGTTAGAACTACTTACGGTTGACGGCTACTTAACAACAACAATAAACTATCTGGTGGCATACAAACAAATTCACATGCACATGAATTTGATATGTTTTCAGTGCTTTTATTATATCATTAAGCTCATCCATGTGCACAAAAGATGTGTGTTCTGATCAATCAGTGAAATTCATTGTCAACTTCTGTATTTTTGGGGGAATGAACACCTCTTTTTAAAGCAGACAGTTTGGGCCTAAATAAACAAGGAGTGCAAATATTGAGTTCCAACATTTTTTTACTGTGTGCGTCACCCAGCGTTACTGGCAGGCTCAGCCAAGGACAGAAGAAATGGTGCAGAACAACAGATAAGACAACACTCTAAAGGACAGCAGACGTAGAAGGAGGCTTCAACCCCCCCCCCAACAAGAAGAGTCACCTCTAACCCCCACACAACCAGGGGGAGTCATAGCCTATATGGTGCCCTGGGCACCCCCCAACCCACCCCCAGACACAAACATAAAACATATTAAAGATTGTACATTTACATATTTTATTTTACAAACTGTTAGAACCATACTGAATTTAACCAGATAACTTACTTAATTATGGTTATCATCAGTATTAATGTATTATTATTATTATTATATAGTAGTATTTTATGATTTCAACTCAATAGGTTATTTTTGTAAGTTGGTCTATCATGGTAGGCATACCAGGCAATGGTCTGATGATGACTAACAGACATAGGCTGCTACCATTTCCTCTTTAGGACCCTATGGAGTTGGAACTTGGAGCTCAAATCAAGTTTAGTGCTTGTAGCTCTTCCAGCCTTACAGACCCTTAACAAAACATGTAGCTACTGTTTACATCAGTTGCTGATAGCATGAATTCTGGTTGGTGAGATAATTCCAACTTTTCGAGTTGGAGATCTGAATTTATGGGGCTTCTGATTTAAATTTTGACTTGGAGCTTGGAAATTCCAACATTCCTGTTTGCATCTATGATACTTAACTCAAACGCCAGGCTCCCAACACTGCTGTGATGACATTAATGCTCTGTTTTACTGACGATGACATTTGTCTCCTTGTGCTGGGAAAGTGGGAGGACGGGTCAATGTCACTATGAATCTGAAGGGGACATTTCCTTCCATCCATAGTGACATTTGAGAGCATGTCTCACAGACACTTCAGTTTTGGATTTTGGCACCAAAAGATTTAGTTTTTGATACCTGATAGGATTGGAGCTTTTCATGTGATGTAACGATGTTCACATTAAAACATTCACATTTTGCACGGTGAGATGTGCTGTAGCACCAGCATGTGATACACTGTCAGTTCTTGTAATACGTTGTCTGTAAATTATAAAATTAGACAGTGTTTTATTAGCATTTCTACTACACATAATCTTGTAACAGCATTTCTGAATTAAGATCCATAAATGAAAATTCTTCATAAATGACACTAGAATTAGCCTAGCATTAAGGCTGTGGCACATCCACTCACCAAGCTGGTGAGTGGATGTGCCACAGCCCGTTCGTTATGCCATAATAAGGGGCATAAACAGTGGCATGTGCACATAAAGCGCTGTTAATGACATAGATTTGCTGTGTAAGTAAATATGTGAACCGCATTATATTGTTGGTTAGACATGTTATTTACTGAATTATTTTAGATGCATTGAAAAATGGTACAGAATAAATAGTCATGTGGAGCACGGGAGCAGTGCAGCAGTGGTTAATGCTTCTACGTCACAGTGACGGTGTTGCTATGGCCTAGACCCAACGCCGTCATTGAGCATTAGAAGCTCTGCATCGAGGGAATGCGTTGCACTGCAATTTACCACCAAGTCGCCAGTGATGTACAGTGTGTTTTATGAATGATTAATGGTGTGTAATCTGTTGTTGAAAGTAAACATCAAAACAACTCTTTGAAAACAAACTTGTGCTTTATTCTTAAATATACATTGTAATTATATAATGTAATAAGTAATAATAAAAAGTAAAAACACAAATAGAATATAAAACTATTTATAAGAAAAAGTCCAATGCTTTGATTTCGACTACTCTCTACTCTCATGAATCAGGTTGTATACTTTAAAAATAATGTCTGGTCTCCAGTCCTCTGGCACTTGGCGTAGCAAGTCGGCCACTGTCTGCCCGAACCTGGAACACTCATCGGTCCCCTGCAGAATCTTCTGCTGTAGCTCCATCCTGCGTTCCTCCAGGTGTGCCATCTGCTTCACAAACCAGTCATCCTGCTGATCCCTCTTCTTTTTGGGCCGAGACGGGGGGACTCAACTGGGTGTTGAATGGCGGTGTTGTTGTGCTGTTGACCGGGAAAAGCATTCGTCGAAATGACGTTCTGAGCGGACTAATCAGGATTTTAGAGGTGCAAGTCAGGCTACCACATCGGGTCCGTGTAGGGGTCTGCATAGCTACACTGTCGCCGCAACGCAGAAGCATAAACCAGGCATTAGAGGGAAAACTACCGATGGGCATGATGTAACAGTGCTGTGCCCTGCTCTAAATCCTGACTGAACATCTCTTGAACATTGTTGTCTGTCAGATGTTGTTTCAGTTGACCAGGAAATTTTGAGGTTGGATGGTAATTATTTAGATCTGAGGGATCTCCACATACACTGCCTTCTATATTTTGGGAACAGAGTTCGTCTGCAAGCTGCAGTTAAAATGTGAGCAATAGGCTTACCAATGATTTCAGCTGCCGTCTTCAAAAGGAAAGTTATCGGTTATCTGGACCTGGAGACTTTATTGCATCAATGCCTTTCAGAGCTGTACAGGTATCCTCAATTGTGATTTGTCTAAAAGCAAAAGATGCCTATAGTGCATCAGAGATTTTTTTGTTGCTGGGGTTAGCACAATTAGAAACTGTATTGGACTCACTGAAGATGCAGCCAGCTGTTACAAAGTGTTTATTGAAGAGCAACTGTACAACGCACGAAACAACAGGATATGCACCCTTTTATTTTATGTTCAGTAGGGTGCCAAGGTTGCTGGTTGACATCATGTTTGGCAGTTCATTGAGAAATGAAGAGATGATGACTTATGACACCTACATTGACTCTTTCCAGAGGGATTTGAGAGAAGCTGCAAAGATCGCTCAGAGTAACACAACAGCAATGAGCCTTTATTTGGCACAGAAAGGGCCTAGGATACAGTAGAATGGCTGTTTGGGTACTGAGTGGCCAATGTCCTGAACTGTGCAGTATGGGGGAGATCCCAGCAACTCCTGCAGAGCACCCAGTGGAGCTCACAGCCAGGCTTGGTATGAGAGAGCAGCAGACTAGGTCAGGTCAAGAGGATAATATGTCTTCTTCAGATGAAGGTAGTTCTAGTGAGAACAGCAGCCAAAGCATTGTGAGTGAGTGTGATGTCTCTGGGAATGATAGTAGTGAGTCTGAAGCTAATACCGAAGATGGCAGGAGCAAAAGGAGATATTACACAAGTCTGGAAGAAGAAGAGGTGGTTATTCCATGTTGGTAACAAGCTTAAATGGAATCAGTAGTGTGACTGCTTCGGGCGGCTGTTCTAGATGTAGTTCTCCAGGACATGACCACATTCTGCTGAGTGAGAAATTGTCTAGGAGGAGTCGAGGAGAAGAACCATCAGAGACTATCTTCAGACCCAATGAGGTACAACAACAACCAGAGTCGATGAGCATGGTCATGGGAGAGTCCAGAAGCACAGAGCCTTTGGCTGCCTTATTTGAGGTCCTCTCAACCTTTGCAGAGGTGTAAGCCATTACAGAGAGGGGGGTGGGCAGGGACACATGGATAAAAAAATATAGGATACAGGGTTGAGAAGTGCTTTATTAGGGGGTTCAAGGTTATATGTTCAAGGGCATGTTTCTACCTGGTTAAGTGATTTGCTCTCCTACTGGATGACTTTGGTTGCCCCTATATAGTAAAGTTCTCACCTAGTCTTAAAGTTTGTAGTAATTGAGGAGGGGTGAATGTAATAGTGTGTTTCTGTATTCCAGCTAACTTTAAGCCTCTTAAGTGAGTTGGTATGTTCCAGTTGCTACCAGTGAGGGGCAGGGGTATACAGATTTTTTATACCTTCAGAGTTTTATTTAACACTCAGTTATTATATTAGGACAATCGAAACATTGCTGTCAAACTGCTTTCAGTATTAACAAAGGAGTAATAATTTGTATACCCTTATTTTACTCACATGAGAATGTGAGTATTTTGGTGAACAACGCCCTCTACCAAACAATACACTTGGCACAATGCAGTCCGACAAGAAGCGTGATTCGTCACTCCAAAGAATGTGTCTCCACTGCTCTAGAGTCCAGGGGCGGCGTGCTTTTCACCACTGCATCCAACGCTTTGCATTGCACTTGGACGCAGCTGCTCGGCCATGGAAACCCATTCTATGAAGCTCTCTGTGCACTGTTCTTGAGCCAATCTGAAGGCCACATGAAGTTTGGAGGTCTGTAGTGATTGACTCTGCAGAAAGTTGGCGACCTCTTCGCACTATGCGCCTCAGCAGCCGCTGACCCCGCTCCGTCAGTTTACATGGCCTACCACTTCGTGGCTGAGTTGCTGTCGTTCCCAAACACTTCCACGTTCTTATAATACAGCTGACAGTTGACTGTGGAATATTTAGGAGCGAGGAAATTTCACGACTGGATTTGTTGCACAGGTGGCATCTTATCACAGTTCCAAGCTGGAATTCAATGAGCTCCTGGAAGCAACCCATTCTTTCACAAATGTTTGTAAAAGCAGTCTGCATGCCTAGGTGCTTGATTTTATACACCTTTGGCCATTTTTAGTTGTTTGAAAGTGTCCAAGGGGATGAAGAGCATCATCAAGCTGTCAGCAATGGATGAGCAACACGTGTTCCTCTCCACCACGCCAACCAGATGAAGCCTGGGTAGCACGCTTTCCTCTCCACCATACCAACGGATGAAGCATGGGCAGCACGTCCTCCTCTCCACCATGCCATGCAGAAGAAGCCTCAGCAAGATGTCCTCGTAATCACCATGTCACTCAGTACCAGAAGATGAAGATGAAGCCTGCTCTGTCCAATCTCTACTCTATCAGGTAAGCTAGATCCATGGATACCTGTGAGATGAGAACACACAGGGCCTAGGAGAACAAAAAAACTAATCTGCAACATGTGTTAAATGGAGCAAGAGGAAACCCATCCTCTTCTCCACTACTGAAACAGATACAACCTGAGCAGCATCACCTCTTCTCTGTCTCATCAAACAGATGAAGCCTGGATGACACCACCGTCTTCCCACCAAGTAGCCTCAGCTTGCGGACACCTGGGAGGTGAAAAGCACAGGGACTCCGGGGAAGAAGGCGAGTTAGTAAAATGACTTAATGGAAGCATCCAAATGAGGAGGAAGAGAAGCTCAGTGTGTCAGAGGGAGTCCCTCGGCAGTCTAGACCTACAGCAGCATAACTAAGGACTGATCCAAGACAGCCCGAGTCAGCCTTGGATCAGTCCTAACTATAAGCACTATCAAAAAGGAAAGTCTTAAGCCTACTCTTGAATAATGGGATAGTGTCTGCCTCCCGGACTGAACGAGGGAATTGGTTCCACAGAAGAGAAGCTTGATAACTGAAAGCTCTAGCTCCCATTCTACTTTTATAAACCCTAGGAACCTCTAGTAGTCTTGCATTCTGAGAGCGCAGAGTTCTAGCAGGGTTATAGGTCACTATCAGCTCTTTATGATAAGATGGTGCCTGACCATTCAGTGCCTTATAGATGAGGAGGAGAATTTTAAATTCTGTTCCAGATTTTACAGGGAGCCAGTGCAGAGAAGCTAACAGAGGAGAAATATGTTCTCTTTTCCTGGTTCTGGTCAGAACACGTGCTGCAGCGTTCTGGACCACCTGGAGAGTCTTGATAGACTTATTGGGGCAAAGTTATGCAGATGGAAAAAAGCAGTTCTAGCTGTTTGTTTCATGTGGATGTTGAAGGACATATCTTGGTCAAAAATTACCACTAGATTCCTTACAGTGGTGCTAGAGGCAGGTGCAAAGCCATCTAGAAGTCATTAGATAATTTATTTCTGAGATTTTCGGGGCCAATTAGAATAACTTTGGTTTTGTCTGAATTTAACAACAGGAAATTGTCCATCATCCACGTTTTTATGTGCTGGAGTTTAGTTAACTGGCTGGATTCGTCTGGCTTGAACGACAAATATAGCTGAGTATCATCTGTATGACAGTGAAAATTTATGGAGCGTTTTCTAATAACATTGCCTAAAGGAAGCAAATATAAAGTGAACAGAATTGGCCCAAGCACAGAACCTTGAGGAACTTAATAACTGACTTTGGAGTGCATGGAGGACTCACCATTAACATGTACAAACTGGGATCAGTCTGATAAATAGGACTAAAACCTCTGGATCAAGAGTGGGCTTCTTCAAAAGAGGTTTGATTACACCTACTTTAAATGACTGAGGGACATAGCCAGACAGCAAAGACAAGTTGATCATGTTTAATAAAGAGGTGCTCAGTAACAGCAAAACGTCTTTAAGCAGTGAAGTTGGGATGGGGTCTAAGAGACAGGTAGACGGCTTTGATGAGGAAATCACTGAAGTCCGTTTGAGGAGGTCTATGGGAGAAAAACAGCCTAAATATACGTCAGGTTCTGCAGTGGGTTCTAAAATTCCAGAGTTTGAGGACAAAGCAGTTTCAGTTAAAGGCAGAGTGTGACTGATTTTCTCCCTAATAATTATAATCTTCTCATTAAAGAAGCTCATAAAGGCACTACTACTGAGGGTCATGGGAATAGATGGCTCAATAGAGCTGTGGCTCTCTGTCTGCCTGGCTACAGTGCTGAGAAGAAACCTGGGGTTGTTTTTATTTTCCTCTATTAATGATGAATAATAGGCCGCTCTGGCCTTACAGAAAGCCTTCCTATATGCTTTAAGACTATTATGCTAGTCCAGACGAGACTCTTGCAGACCGGTTAAATGCCACTTCCTTTCAAAGCTTCTTGCTGCTTGCTTTAAAATACAGGTGTGAGGGTTATACCATGGAGCCAAGTTTCTGTGCTTTACTATCTTTTTTAACGGAGCAACAGAGTCGAGTGATGCTTGCAGAGAGTCTGTAGCACTACCAGCACTCCAGCACTCAATTTGGGTAGGACTGAAGTCTGAGCCCTCAAGTATATTGAGATTAGGCATTGTATTAAAAGCTAATGGAATTATACCTTTAAATTTGGCTACAGCTATCAGATAAACTAGTGTATACGGATTTACCTGATGGAGTGTAATCCAGAAGTAAAAAATTCAAAAGTTAATAAATAATGGTCTGATAGGAAGGAATTCTGTTGGTAGACAGTGTTGGTTGATAAATGTTCCACTTCAATGCCATAGGTCAGGACCAAGTCGAGGGTATGGTTGAAACAGTGAGTTGGTTCCTGAACATTCTGACAGAAGCCAATTGAATCTAACAGAGAGATAAAAGCAGTACCAAGGCTGTCACTATCAATGTTCACATGAATATATAAGTCACCTACAATAATTACTTTATCAGTTCTCAGGACTAAAGTTGATAAACACTCAGAGAACTCAGATCGAAATTCAGAATATGGACCTGGAGCATGGTACACTATAACAAATAAAGTAGGTTTCTCTGTTTTCCAGGTAAGGTGAGAAAGACTAAGAACCAGGCTGCGGCCTCAGCTGAGCCAGAACCAGTCTCTCCAGGACCTTGATCACATGGGATGTGAGAGCAACTGATCTGTAGTCTGCTGCATCAGATGGCCTTGACTTCTTGAGTACTGGAACCAGGCAGGACGACTTCCACAGGACTGGGACATTCTCCTGACTCAGGCTCAGGTTGGGACAACAGGAGGTGAGCTAAATCTGTTGAAGAACAGGTTGAGCTGGTTTGCTCTACCAGGCTCCCTGATGTCTGCCTGTCTTTCCCCTCCATTCCGGTGATGTTCTTCATCCTCGTCCACACTGCAGTGGAGGATCTGTTGAACATGGACAATAGTACACAGATTAAGATTTAACTGATGTGTGCAGTCTTAGAAAGTTGTGCTAAAGAAAGCATTTCATAAATGCATAAAAAGCTACCTTCCTCGATAGCAAGAAAAACATCCTACTTACATGGTTACAAACACATAGCACAGCAGGGATCACATTTTACCTCTGAAAATATGAGTAATGTTCATTAAATCCAAATTATCTTGTATCTAATGATATTATATAGCCTAAGCTAAACACAAATGACCCAGCTAATATTAGCTGCCTTAAGTTAGTTTCTTGTATTGTTAAGAAATTCAATCGTGTGACTATTGAAACGAAAAATGTTCATGTATGGTGTAATGTAGTTCGACAGAAAGATGACGTTATCAATAGCGTCCACTCAGCAGCTAAAGGAGAGCACAGTAAGCTAATGTTAGCTAAACTTAACTGAAACAATTTGCATGTCTAGCATCATGCTAACACAGGTTAACACACACAACTACCTGTAAAAATCAATCAATACAAAGTGACTTCAACATAAAATGAGATAACCTGGTAAAGCTGACTTTGTTCTGATCATAGTTACCTTATTGTTAAGGGATCCTCAGGAACAGGAGCTGTGTTCTAGTGAATTTCAACTTCATCAGTTGCTCCTCTTCTTATTGTTCCTCCTTCAGTCTTGAATGAAATAACCATTCTATACTTGGTGCTTATTTTTAAATTGAGTTCATTGGTGTGCTAAATGAGGTACTGATGTGAGGTAATATGATGTAAACTCTAACACAAAGCCTCTTCTGCTATCTTTGAAGATGGATTTCAGGTGTTTCAGTGATCACTGTAAACATGCGATCATTTGCTCACTAGAAAACAATGAACAACTCATTTATTAACCAGGAAATAGCGAGAGGAAGCTGACTAGAGCGCAGTCAACAACAAGCTTTTCATTGTAAACATGGACATGGAGCAGAACGCAGCCCTCCAGGTTGTTCGTGATTTACCATGTAGTGAAAGACAAAAAAGAGAAAAGTTGTTTGTGTTGTTGATGTTGCCCCTTCTGCCGCTGCTCTGCTGCAGCCGCTGCTCCTTTCAACCATGTCTGCTCTCACAGGCTGCAGCTCCTTTTACATCACTGCGACTCAACTAGATTTAGCAGGCTCGATGTTCAGTTTTCGTCGGCGACAAACAGTCAAGACATCGGCGAGCTTCTGACTGACGTCTTTGAGGTGTTCACACTTAGGTGCCGTCCACACGACAATGGAATTCTGTGGATCCAACGAGTGAGAGAGAGTGAGAAGCTCTGACAACGCTGTTTCAGTTTGTTGCTAAAGATGACGTCATGTCATCACGTGACCAGAAGAAGTAGTAAACAAGGACTCATTGCATTCTTCCGTTCTTTTTCATGGGTCTCTCTCTTTCTTTGCAGTGGCACGTATTTATTGGTATATTACATTCTTGTCACTCCTTATCACATCCCCATGTAGACGGAAATAATTCCAGCAATGTTCTCAAAAGCGTTGTTGTGCCGTTGTTGTGTAGATGGAGCCTCAGAGTTTGTTGAACCATCCAAAACAAATTTCAATCTATTTGCAAAGATCAGTGCAAGAATCTTATAATCACTGTTTTATAAGGAAACCGGCCGCCAATTATCAAGGAATAAAGGGTCCTTTCTCGGTTTGGGAATCAGAGTGATAAGACCCTGATATAAAGTGGGAGGGAGAGCACCCCTATCAATGCTTTCCTTAAAGACTTCTAAAAGGAAGGGGGCTAAGGAGTCAGAAAATTGTTTGTAAAGTTCTGCTGTGAGACCATCTGTTCCAGGAGATTTATTAAATTTTAAGTGTTTTATAGCATCTGAAACTTCAACTCAAAGAAATTGCCCTATCACAAAATTCACTATCAGCTTCAACCATTTGAGTAATACTATTTATAGAGCTGAAAAAAAAATCAGAGGCAGCCCGAGGGCAATATTTGGAAGAATACAGATTGCTGTAAAAATCAGCACAGTATTTTGCAATGGTGGTTGTATCACTAGAGATTGTCCCATTAATACTGAGTTGTAGAATGGAGTTAGTGTTGGAAAAATATGCTGATTTCTGCTCTCCTTCTTCAAGCCATTTTTACGAGACTTGAAGAAGTCTCGAGAAAGAGCACAAAGCTCCTTCAGCTTCAGCTCCTTCGAAAGAACATAAAGCCCTATTGCCCTTAAGTTTCACACTACACGACTGTCGGAGTCATTGACTCTCCGTGCTGTTTACACTACGTGACTCTCTTCTCCCCCGTCGGAGTTTTAAGGTGTCACACTACAGCACTCTCTATTTAGCAGACGTGTCCGACTGCCACACTGCTGTCCAACCAGCCTCCTCTCGCTTGGTTAATAAATGAGAGGCTCGTTGTTTTTTAGAGCGCAAATGATTAGCAAATCCTTAGCAACCAGGGAGTCCATTCCAACCTTGTACTTCCTGTGCTGTTTCTTCTTCTTCTGCTTCGCCGGTGGGTTGTGGATGTGTTTTCACAACAGTGACACCTCTGTTCGGTGGAGGATTGCAACTACTGCCGCGTCTGTCGTGCGGCCGTATATGGTTTGTGCGCGCTGGGACGTCAGCAACGGCGCGCGCGCTAGCAGACACGGCGAGTATACGGCCAGCTTTATGCTGCAAGTCAATCAGTCCTGTAGGATTTGCTCATCGTTTGCGCTCTAGAAATTTTGTCGTGTACGCGACAAGCAGACGCGGCGCCTTTTGTGCCGCTTGCGATGGGTTTCACGTCATTTTGACGTCACGATTGCGCGCGCGCTGGCAGACACGGCGAATATAAGAGAGAGAGAGAGAGAGAGAGAGACTATCGATATTTAGATCGATACGCCCACATCTAGTTAGAAAATACAGTATTGTGGTTTAGTGCTTTGTCCTCTCCTCACAGAAGTAGGTCAGGTTCACTCTTTCAGCCAATCAGAGAGGATGTCTGCTGGAGAGGGCGGAGCAATTGAGCAAAGTCCTGGAGGAATTTGAAAACATCGAGATAAATAGAAATAGGTTAGAGCTTTTTTCGTAACATTTATTCAACAGTGACCGGTCCAGCCGTCGGCTGGCGTAGACCTGTGGTGATGTCTGACAACAGAGATAAAGCTACCGATCAAATGAAGACATGGAAGGAGAAGAGGGGCTATCAGGTTTGTATGCTCTGCATTAGATCAAGTACATTTTCGATGCTTAGGTCTGCCTGGCAGGAAAAATGGCTGAGAGGTCGTTTAGGGTAACCAGCCGACGTTTGCAGTAATAAGCTGAAGCCAGCGTGTTGGGCGAGCTAGCAATATTGAAGCTTAGCGTTTCAGATGTATTATATTAAGTTTAGTGCTGCTGACTGTTTAGATTGCGTTTGTAATCGTTGTTATTATCAAAGGCTCACGTCCAAACATGCAAAATGTTGTCTAATGTTACATGATAAACTAGCCTGGCCAAAAGAAATAAAAATAACGTTGTCAACTGCTTTCGTCACATATTAAACACGTCAACAGCTGAAATGACAGTAAGAAGGGGAACTCATTGCAAATGTATTAAGTAACTAATTAGGTCATTGTCCAGAGGTATGTTTGTCTTTGAACTTCAACCCTATGTGTTATATAACCAAAGAACCTCAGACACTCTCACCTTAAGCGACATGCATTGTCGCCCACATCCATCCATTTCATATTAATTAGTAGATTTTGCACTTGACTCAGTATTTTTCAGTACATGCTGTTTTAGCAGCTGCGCCAGTGCATTCATAATGTTGTGATAACACACAACTTTGACCATACTGTTCAAACTGTGTGCATGCAGTTCCTTGCTTCCATACTCACTTTTTTTTAAATCCACACATTTTCTCTCTTATGCAAACTGTCTTAACACTGTCTTATATTGTTTTATTAGCGATAAAACAATTATTTGGTTTCATAAATTGACATAAATTAATTTGCAACAATAATTTGCTTCACTTAATAATGCTAAAACTGTAAATATTGCTTACTTCTGGCTTCTCAAATGTAAATATTATTTGTGTTTTTGTATTTTCTATTATTTTGAATGAAATATTGGGCTCTGACCGGTCATAAACAAATGGCATGATTTCAAATTTCGATTGTGATACATGCACAAGCGAAGATCTTTGTAGTCAGTCTACATATCTTAAATTTAAGAAGATGTGTATGTGTGGTGTTTCAACACAAATTCTGTCCGCAACAGAGGCCAGAAACTCTGACCACAGGGGCAGGCCACCCTGTTGGAGACAAGCTGAACCTGCAGACTGCTGGACCAAGGGGCCCTCTGCTGGTCCAGGATGTGGTCTTCACAGATGAGATGGCTCACTTTGACCGCGAACGAATCCCAGAGAGAGTAGTGCATGCCAAAGGGGGAGGTGAGCCTTGGATTATTCTCTTCTGTGTCACCTCATCAGTTTGTTGTCTATGTCAGGTTGGCATTACACATTTAAGGAGACGTTTCCAAAAGTATGTTGTGGAATCTGTTTCATTCGTTCATTCATTTTCAAAACAAATCTGAAACTAGAAAATAAATAATGATTCCCAAATCTAAAATGAAAAATGCATAAAGACTCGTTTTGTCTGATTTCCAATTTTGGGCACAAATGGAAAATGGAAAAAACGGATAATGGGATGATTCCGGCTTTTCATCCAATTCTGGTAGTTTCATTTGCCGCAACTTGCATTGTGTTCCAGCCAGCCTCTCGCAAATTGGTGATCAAATGAGTCATTCGTCATTTTCTAGTGAGCAAATGAACGTGCATTAACAGTAATCACTGTGAACCAGCTCTATGGCAGACAGGCACTTTTTATTTTCCACAAAACTTTACAAAAGAACATCATTTATTAAACTTGTGGGATAAAATAAATGTCCCTGGTATTTTTTCTGCTTTACTGTAAATATGAATGACTCTATTTATAAATTAATGGAGATGAAGTTCTGTATGAAACTTTTATTTTTAGACTTAGTACATGTTAGAGTATTACCGAAAATATCATGAAGTACTTCAGCTACGTACTTTTTGAGTAGTGTAAACAATATGAAATACCAAATGATTTATAAATACACTGAAACCGTACAAGAACCTTGCCTAAAAGAAAAAGGTCTAAAATTGTCAGAATGTGTATGTAAATCAGTAATCTCATCAAATATGAAAGACTAGGACTCTGACCAGTGCCATCAAAAAGGAGATCCTAAACTTCATCAAAATCACCTGGGTTTTTGCTAGTTGCTAATGTTGATAAATCATAATAATATTAATAAAATGTTTAACTTCAATAACATTAAATTGAACATTGGAAAGCATTCAGATGTGCACACAAAATTAGGCAAAAAGCAAATGTTCTTGTTTGTGGATCAGGCCAAGGCCAAAGACTTTGGGCAGATATTGAGAAATTGTGTTTGTTTTTTTCTCTGCAGGCATTTATTCCAGTACATGTCAACATAACACTAACATCAGTCTGAACGATGAACTACAAACATTTGAACCAAACGTGTCTAAACGTGTACAAACATCCAAACCAAACAATGGCTTGTCTTATTATTTTCCCTCTATGATGCAGGGGCTTTTGGCTACTTTGAGGTGACTCATGACATTTCTCGATACTGCAAGGCCAAGGTGTTCGAACACGTCGGCAAGACTACACCTATTGCTGTCCGCTTCTCTACTGTGGGTATGTATGATTTATACCTCATTTTCAAATACATTTTTCCTCCTAAAGCATCAAAGATAGATGGAGATACAGGATCAGTTTAAAAGGAGTTACTTAATACACTGGTTCCTGGTGGTGCAATGACATTTTCTGAGCACTGTATCTCAAAGTTAATGTATTAGAAGCAGGATAAAATGGGCAAGCGTAAGGATTTGCACGAGTTTGATTGTTCCCAGTCTGCAGTAGTTAGTATCTATCACAAGTGGTCCAAGGAAGGAACAGTGGTGAACAGGAGACAGGGTCATCGGCGGCCAAGGCTCATCGAAGCAGGTGGGGAGAGGAGGCTGGCCTGGGTGGTTTGGTCCAACAGAAGAGCTACTGTGGTTCAAATTGTCAAAATTAATGGTGGTTCTGATAGAAAGGTGTCAGGTACCACAGCACACCTTCAGGGGTCACGTCAGGGGCCTCATTTATCAATAAGAGTGCAAATCTGCGACTAAATCTGAAGTACATGGAAAATATGAAAGCGGATGTACACACTAAAAATATATGCCTTTTTCCAGATCTATCAAACTCTGTGTATACACAGGTGCACACTATTTCCATTGATAAATCACACCAAAATCACAAAGTGGGGATGATCATGCCTCATATCCTTGGTGGGAAAAAAGCACACTATATTGTACTGAAATTCAGTATACTTGGTGTACTTAAAGCATGCTATTTTGGAACAACTTATTTTGTGCTTAATGTATTTTAATTGTACTTAAATTGTAAAAAAAAAAAAAAAAGCTCAGCTTGTTCCAAAATAGCATGCTTCAAGTTAACTAATCATAAACACACTTGAAGTATAGTGATGATTAGTGTGACTTCAAGTATGCAAGGTGATAGGACACTCAGCATATTCAATTTTCACCAGAGTGGACTGGTCATCAGTTTATCACAGAACACATAGAGACAGATATCAGCCTAATTCACATGCATGCTTTTAGACAGTGGGAGGAAGGGGGACTCGAACCCGGTATCTTCTTGTTGTAAGACAACAGAGCTTACCACTACACCACCGTGCAGCTCCAGCACCAAGCAAATTAATATTACACAAAGCAAGGAGGTATTAAAACAGTGTGCACCGTATATATTTTTATCTATTTTATACTTCACATTTATATTATTTAGCTTTAGTTGGTGACAGAAAAGAATGAATTTCATTTTTTGCATATGACAATAAACACTTTGAATATGTTTTATGAAGCCCCTGTGTGTTCAATTGAAATCTGGCAGAAGAAAAATAATAATAAAAAAATAAGTGATGTTAGGAGGAATAGCAAGTATGAATAATCATGTCTATCACTTATCATGATTTTTCAGCACGTTCCACATGTGCATGTCCATATGAGATAGTTTACCGCACCCAAAAATACGTCAGGACGCAACAAAAAACACATCATCCGTCCAAACTTGCAACATTTCACAGATATTAGGCACTAACGTCCGGACGGCAGCCCATTGTAATTTGTCCCTTAGCTGCAGTGCCTGGTGCGCTGCGTATTTACGCATGAAGCAGCTTCCTGGAGGAGATGGCATCGACCTCAGTGAGCTGCCTGCGTGTTTTATAGTTTATAGCTGGAAATTTATCTTATTCTCAGTGTAGGTTAATATAGTTTATATATCTGTTTGTGAACTGATCACATTAAGATTATTAGCAGACAGCGATCATTAATGCAAGTGGATACAATGTGGTCAGCATACAGTGACGGTCCTGAAGTTGATTGCCCTTTCATCCGTCTTTCATATTTTTGTTTGAATTTGGAATGTTGAAATTAGTGTGCAATTTTATTATTTTTTTATTTATTTATTTATTTTTTATCCGAATACTCGATTAATTGCTGGAATATTCGGTAGAACACTCGATTACTAAAATATTCGATAGCTGCAGCCCTACTGGAAACACATCAAACATGTTTTTAAACAGCCACTTAACACAGACAGGACCAAAACATTACCGAAGCAATCCACCAATGCCGTAGAGGAGTCAGCTTTAAGTATTTATTGAAAGTGCTGTGAAAAGTGTCCCATCCTGCAAGCACAGAATCTCGGTGCACGACATACACCATATAAACATATGAACACAGTGCAGAGATAAGAACTAAAAGATAATAAAGTGACAAAAGCTAGTTTGACACCGAGCGTGTAAGGTGTAGGTGCGCCGAGAGAAACCCATTCAATGTGTAGCGGTTTGCACTGTTGCACGCTGCAGGAGAGATGCCAGGAGCTGCACAGAAAGGAAGGAAAGCGTGTGTGTAAAAAGGATCAATCAGGACTATCCTGACTGTAGAGTCCTAAATGAAGCCAAAAGCTTGGTGCTGTCCCCTCTATCCTTTCTGTGATCCACAGTACAGAAAAAAACCTCCACACACGTTTTCAAAAAGTCAAGTCAAGTCAAGTCAACTTTATTTGTATAGCCCAATATCACAAATTATGAATTTGCCTCATTGGGCTTTACAATCTGTACAGGATATGACACCCTCTGTCCTTTACAATGACCCTCTGTGTCACTGTTTACAGTAACCCGCATAAATACGCTGACGAGAGCCATCATAACTACGTCAAGCCAATGAGCGACAGTGTAGGAAGAAGGAGAAAGCCATACAAGCCAATCAGAAGCCTCACTGACAACGACTAACACAAACGACTTCCTGTTCCTCCCAGGGGCGTCACTAGACCTAATACTGTACTGGGGCACACCTGGGACACAAAGAATTCACGAGAAACTATTACTGATAAAAGCAAAAAGGAAGAGCAATGAATCTTTTTGAAATATTTATTTCAGAAAACATCTGCAAATAAAATTAAACACCCCTACATCTCTTATTTCCATAGTGGAAGAATAAATGAACTGAACCGAATAAATGAATGAACTGTTAATTTTTTTGAAAGCAAACTGTAATGCCTGTTTTTCAGTTTTGTGAAATGATCAATCACTTGGCTGTGGCTTAGTTTACAAAGCTCCTCACTCTCCACTGACATGATGGCAAGATGGTGAAGCCTATCCTGCCCCATTGTGCTTCTCAGCCAAGTGTGGAGCCGTCTCAGCACACTGAACGTCCGTTCACAAGTGCAGCTGGACACTGGGATGGTCAAAGAGATCTGAACATTACGTTTCATGCTGATGAAACTCACTGGAAATTCTCCACACAGCTCGTACAGCAAATGAATATCATTGTCTTGATACAAGGAATAGCGTTAGCTAACTTAGCATTAACTTAAGACAGACTTATGTTGTCTAGCTAGCTAGGAGGACTTCACTTACCTCTCTCATTCCTCGCTGATTTGTCCCTACTGCGGGCGAATAACTTTCTGATATCCATCTAGGAGTTACAGTTCGAGTCAAATATATTATCAGCCGAAGTTGCTACACATGAATAAATTACCATATTAATTAGCCATGTGTGCATTGTTTATGTGGAGTGAATACAGTAGCAATGAATTGCCATACTAAGTAGTATGTGTACTACTGTGTAGTCTATGCTATGTAGACTTAAAACTCTGAAGTGATTTTTTTTTTTTATTGGTGAAATTTTTACTGGGGCACTGCAGATCAATACTGGGGCACGTGCCCCAGTGAAATCTGTCTGGCGACGCGGCTGGTTCCTCCAAGCCCTATACGTACTCTCTGCTCCTGTCCATACAGTAATAGAGGCGCTCTATTTGCAAAACACTGAAGAAGTGCTTGCACCAACAGAAATGCTACTGATACCCAAAATGCTTGACTGCTCACAGACTACTCTGACGGACAACACAAAAAAGATCGCGGTTTTGATGCGTAGATTTCCTAAAACTCTGTTTTTCTCCGTTTACATTCAAATGTGAAACCAGAGTTTTCCTAAATCTCCACTTTTTCTGGAGTTTTTAGAAAGAATCATATTCAGAGGAGAAATCATAGTTTGTGTGTAAATGAAAGGCACAAACGAAGGGAAAAGTCTCCATTTTTACAAATACCTGTGTGTGTGTAAACGGGCCCTTAAGCCTTCCGCTATCAATCCCACCTGCGCATTTCCTCAAGAGCCCCAGTGGCCTACCCCTTACATTAACACTTTCCAGTCTTCAAACATTGCTTCCTAAATGCACCCTGCATGTTTTATTTTCCTGAACCCTGTATGCCCTGTGTGTTTCCATCTTTCAAGCTGCTGGAAGATGATGTGAGATGAATAAAGTATCTATCTATCTATCCATCCATCCATTATCTACCACTTATCCTCATAGGGTCGCAGGGGGGCTTGAGCCTGTCCCAGCTGTCTTTGGGCGGAAGGCAGGGTACACCCTGGACAAGTCGCCACCTCATCGCAGTGCACATGGAGACAGACAACCATTCACACTCACATTCACACCTACGGTCAATTTAAATTAGCCAATTAACCTAATCCCCATGCATGTTTTTGGATGGTGGGAGCAAGCCGGAGTACCCAGAGAGAACCCACGCAGACACGGGGAGAACATGCAGACTCCACACAGAAAGGCACTAAAGGTACTTTCTTGCTGTGAGGCGACAGTGCTAACCACGACACCACCATGCCGCCCCTCTATCTATCTAATAGTATAATTATTTTAAAGTGTGTTAAAAGTGTTAGCGTGACAGTGTGATGTATACTTTTTATATATTTACAAAAAGTACAATTTGTGTAAGTACATTTTCAATATATTATTGAAAATATGAATATACAGTCCTTGAAATACCACAAAGTACTTTCACCAGGGTTTCTCTTTTCCTCTTCATCCATTTCACATCATGAACTTCAGGACCTGCACTGTATCCTGACCACATTGTATCCACTTGCATTAATGATCATTATCTGCTAGTCTAATCTTAATGTGATCAGTTCACGAACAGATGTATAAACTATATTAATCTACACTGAGAATAAGATAAATTTCCAGCTATAAACTATAAAACATGCAGGCAGCTCACTGAGGGCGGTGCCATCTCCTCCAGGAAGCTGCTTCATGCGTAAATTTGCAGCGCACCAGGCACTGCAGCTGAGGGATAAATTACATTGGCTGCCCTCCAGACGTTAGTGCCTGATATCTGTGAAATGTTGCAGGTTTGGACGGTTGATGTGTTTTTTTTTGTGCCCTGACATATTTTTGGGTGCGGTAAACTATCTTATATGGACATGCAGATGTGAAATGTGCTGACAAATTATGATAAATAATAGACATGATTATTCGTACTTGCTATTCCTCTTAACGTTACTTATTTTTTAAAAAATTATTATTTTTCTTCTGCCAGATTTCGATTGAACGCACAGGGGCTTCATAAAACATATTCAAAGTGTTTATTGTCATATGTAAAGTAAGGAAATTCATATATAAAGAATCAAATTCATTCTTTTCTGTCACCAATTAAAGCTAAATAATATAAATCTGAAGTATAAAATAGATTAAAATATATACGGTGCACACTGTTTTAATACCTGTTTGCTTTGTGTAATATGAATTTGCTTGGGACTAGAGCTGCATGTTGGTGTAGTGATAAACACTGCTGTCTTATAACAAGAAGATACCAGGTTGGAGTCCAACTTCCTCCCACTGTCTAAAAGCGTACATGTGAATTAGATTGACATCTGTCTGTATGTGGTCTGTGATGAACTGATGACCTGTCCACTCTCGTGAAAATTGAATATGCCAAGTGTCCTAAAGGCCAATTTATAGTACTCCGTAAAGTGCCATACCTAGAGACGGAGAGCCCTCTGCGTCGCCAGAGAGCCTGACGGAGAGCCTCTCCGTCCTCTCCGGGCGCAGGAATTTTTTTTTAACTGTCCGTCAATCCGTCAAGGGAAGACGGAGACGACAAGGGCTGTGATTGGTCCTCTAGCTGCACCCTGCTGTGAAATGCAGCCCCTCTCCATACACAGAAACAGACAGACAGGTCTCCTCTGCAGCAGCACAGACAGGACAGGAACTAAAGTATCGATTATCCTTGTGAAAGGCAAATCAAACACATTCAACCTGCTCAAAAAATCTATTTAATTCGTTCAGTAATTATGGCTGGGGTATATTTACACAGAACATACCGAAAGTTGTTGGTTTGCGTTCGCTATTATCCGATTTTGTGTTGAAAAGAAAGAGGAAGAGGAGTTTTAAAGACTGAAAGCAACCAATGTTGTTCTCTTCTATCTCCCTCACAAATAATTAAATCATAAAATAGTATTTTCCCCTGCTTTTATCAGCGATATTAAGGCGAATTGCTTCACTTTCCGAGAGGGTGCATTTCAGAGCAGGGCTGCACAACACGCATCATGACGGAGAAGTGCGAGGGCTCGAGGGGTCTCCGTAGCTACGGAGTCGGATGACGGATTACGCAGACGGAGAAGCATATTCCAGCCTTTACATCTTGCATACACACAAGTCACACTAATCATCACTATACTTCAAGTGTGTTTATGATTAGCATGCTATTTTGGAAGAACTTATTTTGCGCTTAATGTATTTTAATTGTACTTAGATTGTAAAAAAGCTCATATTGAAGTTTATTTAGTGTACTTTCATGTGCTAAAGTGGAACAACTTAAAGTATATTTAGTATACTTAAAGTATATGAGTCATACACTTACACTTTAAGTCAAAAAACTGATTAGCCAGTCATCCTCATGGGCCAGCAGATCTTGTTGGTCCTGGATCACCCGCTCCCTCCTCGTCCTCCCCATACTGTCTCTGTCATTGTGCGCAATTGCGCGTGTAACCATCCAGCGTCCTGTTCCATTAAGCACAGGAGGACTCGGCGCGATATTTAAATACTTGCAGCACACAAAGGTGTGCTTGATCACATCTTGATGACAGTGATCATTAATTATTGGCATTTCGTTTGATGGTATGCTGTATTTAGTGAGTGAGGATCATTGTAGTTTGAAGCAGCAAAGACCAAATGTGGAAAAAGAATCCATATGGAACAAAATTTGATGTATTGTATTTTTTTTGCCGTTGTGAAATGCCTATGAGATCTGTAAAAGCTTCAACAAATATGATGTATTATTATTATTGTTATTATTATTATTGTTGTTAATTGGTTGAAAATGATCAGTGAATCTTACCTTTTTATATACACATGCTCCTGCTCTCTCCCTCCCAGATTGCAATTCTCTAACTGTGCACCTGCGTTGCAAATTCCCCATCTCCAAAAAGCGTGTAAATTACCATGTTAACGGTACTCCATGGTCAGACTGGTCGTTAATACACATGCTTTTTCCCCACAGGTTTTGGTATGGTAGAGAAAAGTGTGTGTACTCACAAATTAGGGAAAAAACATGTAAAAAAAATAAAAAAGCATGTATCCACAAGGATAAATGAGGCCCCAGGTATGTTTTGGCAGCAAAAGGGGGATGAACATAATATTCGACAGGTGGTCATAATGTTATGCCTGATCGGTGTATATGATTTTTGATGTATCATAAGCACACTTGTAAGTATAGGCTACTTTTTAGTCATTTGTTGTTTGAAACTGGCATTATGCTGGTTGTTTCTTTAAGAGTTTGGTTGTGCCCTGAGTATTTTATTTTTTCATTGGCTCAGATGTCTTGTATAATAGTAGCCTGGGCCCGCCCACACTTCCTGTGATGCTGCACAAAGTTTTGCGACCAGGTCAGTCTGGCCAAGCTGCCGTTCTCCTCGATTTCAGATTCACCTAGAAATGGGGACCAATGAAAAGCTAGCATTTCCAACAGCTCCATTGAGGCGTGTTTAACACAATGATGCACTAGTTCTCTGGATCAACCAGTTTCTGTCGCTACACATACATCAGAGGAAAGAGTGATCTGATTAGTTGAAGCTTCGTCCAATAACACACAGAGGCATTTGACAGACGCGGGTTAAGCCCGCCCTCTGAGAACTCGGTTTACAAGGCAGCTTGTAGGGCTGTGGCGATACACTAATTTTGCGATACGATACACGATATTCGGCTCGCGATATGATACAATACACGATATTCGGCTCACCGTACGATTCAATGCAATTTGATACACTCACATCGTTTTGTGAAAGATTTTAAAGGGACAGAGTGATTTTGGTGACATCTTGGGAGTGTTCTATTGACTTATGTAATGTTAAGGGCAGCGGCACAGATGGGATTTTTGAACTGGGTTATTTTGTGTAATTTGGTTTTTAATAATGTTCATCATCAATATTTATTATTATATTGTTGTTAATTTATGATTATTTAAACTCAACAAGATATTTTGTGCAATTTGGGCTTTATCATGATAGACAAATGATCTGATGATGATCAACAGGCACAGGCTGCTACCAATTCCTCTTTAGGACACGAGAGTTTGCCTTATGGTGTGTTCACTGGAAGTTGGAACTTGGAGCTCTAATCAACATAACCTCAAAGTTCAGTGCTCCCAGCTCTTCCAGTCTTACAGACGTACAACACATGTAGCTACTGTTTACGTCAGTAACAGATGGCATGAATTTTATGTCTGGTTGGTGAGATTAATCTGACTTTCCATCTCCATTGTGATTTAAATTCTGACATTCGTGTACATTTGAAGGCACCATACTGCTGCAGTAAATCCTCTGTTTTATATCTGTGCCTTGTGACATCTGAGAACATGACTGCTACATTCTTAAATGTTCTGAAACTGCTTTTAACTTTTTTGCACCGCTCTCTGAGTGTGGTGATGTGTCTGTGCCTATGTTTGTTGTGAGAGAGGAGCGAGAGGAGAGTCCGGCCGTTGCGGAGGAGAAATGCATTTTAATGAATGTAATGAAACGATAGCGACGCACTTTGCACAAATTAGAGTTCGTTTTTTATTTGTTACAAAAGAATGCCTGTTATAGACCCTTTAGATTAAAATAAACAATAAATAATGGATTTAAAACAAATACGTGTGCTTCGGATCAACAGGTTTCGGCGGCGGCTGCTGTGCTATTATCTTAGTGCATCGTTTGCAAACTCCGTACTCTTTGTCCAGCTTATTAGTTCATTCTTTCGTTTGAAAGCCAAAGTGCCTCCAAACGTTGGCTTTGCTTTGCTGCGGACGCCGGTGAGCTCTGCTTTCTGCTCTCTTCCGCATGTTTACTGTCGACTTCTTCACTGCCTCACTCACCACCAAAGCCGTGCAGCGCAGTAGCGGTACAGCGACACCTTGTGGAGCGGAGGAGCGGAAGTCGTTCTGGATTTACAATCGGCCCCAAATATGATTTTGTTGGGGTTGGAAAATATAAATATTAAGAAATTAAAAATCGATACGATACCGGAAGACAAAGTATCGCGATATATCGCGATATCGATATTTTCCCACACCCCTAGCAGCTTGGCCAGACTACACTCGCAGAGCTTTGTAGTCGCGATAGCCAGGCTAGTAGAATGATGTTTGACGTCTTTAAAGCTTTTAAGTCTTGAGAAACCCTTAGCACAACAATTTTGGGAATTCTGCTTGAAAAATACAGTCCAGTTTGGACTTGTATAATTAACTCTTTGAGTGCCATTGACGAGTTTCGGCATCAATTAAAATACAACGCTTGATTGCCATTGATAAGTTTCCCTATTAAAGTGTGTTTTTTTTCAGTGGGTCACTGATCGCGGTGTCCCGCAGCTCGTGAGTAATTTTGGGGCCTCTGTGTTTTATAGTCGGGACATAAAGAGTTAATATGTGCCACAGAGATCGAAGCAGGAAGTGGAGTCGATCGTGATTAGCAAAAAAAAAGCTTGCAATCAAAGAGTGAAATGCTCTCTACTTTCTATTTTTATTTCAGCTGGTGAATCAGGATCAGCAGACACAGTGCGAGATCCCCGGGGCTTTGCAGTCAAGTTTTACACTGAAGAGGGCAACTGGGACCTGACAGGCAACAACACCCCCATTTTCTTCATCAGGGACGCCCTGCTGGTGAGTTAGTGTAGTGTCTGAGCCAGAATTTGCTTTGCGTTAATTTAGGAATGAATGGCCACAATGTTATTGAATAACAGTTTCTGAAATATGCAAATAATTTTATGAAACTAGTTATTTAACTAGTTTCATCATTCATGAGCAAGTTTAATGTATTCCAAAAACAAGCATGTAAACCAAACCACAACTTTTTTGTGAACATGAAACAAATGTAAAAACATACCACAATGACTTGCCCCTTTGTCACCATGCAGTTCCCATCCTTCATCCACTCCCAGAAGCGCAATCCCCAAACCCACATGAAAGACCCTGACATGGTGTGGGACTTCTGGAGCCTGAGGCCTGAGAGCCTGCATCAGGTAGCTTCTGCTGAACACAAAGCTGCTGATAAAGTCAGATTCTAGTTGAAAGTTGTCTAGTTGTAAATAACAAAATATTCAGTAATCTGTTGATGGTTTGCGTCAACAGCAGTCACACATAAAACTACAGGACTCGTCATTATCTCATGTCTTCTGTCCCATGTCTTGTGTACAGGTGTCCTTCTTGTTCAGTGATCGAGGTTTGCCTGATGGTTTCCGTCACATGAACGGCTATGGCTCTCACACCTTCAAGCTGATCAATGCCGGTGGCGAGAGTTTCTACTGCAAGTTTCACTACAAGGTCTGCGTGGCCCAGGCTTAACCCTCATTTAACTTAATAAATCCTGGGATTTTGGCATAACATATTGATGCTAAATCTTTTTTTTTAAGACTGATCAAGGAATAAAGAATCTGTCAGTGGAGGAGGCAGACCGCCTAGCTTCCACCAACCCAGATTATGCCATTGGAGACCTGTTCAATGCCATTGCCAATGGCAACCACCCATCCTGGACCTTCTTCATCCAGGTCATGACATTTGAGCAGGCTGAGAAGTTCCAGTTCAACCCCTTTGATCTCACAAAGGTACCACATCCCTGCATAGCAGAACAAACTAAGTAGTAAATCTGCATTAAATATATGTCACATCGTAACCACTTGTAGGATACTTAGGGAAGGGCTTGTGTTGTTTTACCTATCTAGCAGTAGGATACAGTATTTTTCAGGTGATGGATTTTTCTCATTCAGGTATGGCCACATAAAGACTACCCTTTGATTCCTGTGGGGAAAATGGTACTCAACAGGAACCCGGTCAACTACTTTGCCGAGGTGGAGCAGCTGGCCTTTGACCCCAGCAACATGCCACCAGGAATTGAGCCAAGCCCTGACAAGATGTTGCAGGTAACATCACAGCACATTTTCTCCTCAAATTGAATTGGAAAAAGTAAATAAGTTATTCCGGTGGCACAGTGGTGTAGTGGTTAGCACTGTCATCTCACAGCAAGGAGGTACCGGCTTCGATTCCTAGCCCGGACCGGGACCTTTATGTGTGGAGTTTGCATGTTCTCCCCGTGTCTGTGTGGGTTCTCTCCGGCTTCCTCCCACCATCCAAAAACATGCATGGGGATTAGGTTAATTAGCTAATTTAAATTGCCTGTAAGTGTGAATGTGAGTGTGAATGGTTGTATGTCTCTGCGTGCCCTGCGATGAACTGGCGACTTGTCCAGGATGTACCCTGCTTCTCGCCCTAAGACAGCTGGGATAGGCTTCAGCTCCCCCCCACGACTCCATGAGAATAAGCGGTAGAAAACGGATGGATGGATGGAAATAAGTTATTAATTGCAAATAAAAAGGATTATGTGCTGGTATTATTATACCTAAATCTAAATATATACTATAAACAAGTTAAAAATGCCAACTTGCGAAAACAGTTTGTTTGCAGCAACCCAGAGACTATTTCTGATAAGAAAATGTGCCTTTTTCATTTATTGTTGGAACAATAAAACATTTATCAGCTTTATTACTACATATAATCAGTGGGAGGAGGAGGGTCCGCCAGCAGACACACAGAGAGCAGCTGTAGCGGGTGAGCTGAGGAGTAGAGAGCCAGGTAACGAGGAGAAACTAGTAGGAACTAGAAAAGCGTTCAGAGAGTGCAGATCTCCGCTGTAGTGGCAGTGACTTTTTTTTAATTATTTAAAGTTACTCCCGCTGCCAAGGAGGTTATGCTTTCACCGGGGCTTGCTTGTTTGTTTGTTTGTTGGTTTGTCAGTTTGCAGGGTAACTCAAAAAGTTATGGACGTTTTTTGATGAAATTTTCAAGATTGGCCGGAAATGGCCTGACTTAAACTGATTAATTTTTGGTGGTGCCGTTGAATTGGATCCGATCATCACCAAAAATTAATCAGTTTTAAGTTAGGCCACTTTTTGAGTTATTTTGCAAACCAACAAACCAACAAATAAACCCCAGTGAAAACATAACCTCCTTGGCAGAGGTAATAATGAAAGATGATTTCAAAGTTAAATGCCCCATCTCCATCCCCAATTACAATGTCAAATACCAGGGTCTGACATAAACGGTTGCCCCAAAGCCTGGGTGAAGAGAAAATAACCGGCGGGTTGGCAGACAGTGTACAAACATGCCCAATCGTGCCAGCCTGTGCCGCGTAGTTCAGAGTCGCTGAGCCCGGTGACACAGAGCCTGGCCGGTGCCGCTGAGCCTGTTGCTGTCTGTGATACTTTATTAGTACGTTAATTTGATTGGTGTAGAAGTGGCAGTGATTCACAGCTGGTGATAAATAGTTAAGAGGAGGTTCTATTGAGTAACATAGTGTCTGATTTATTTAAAACAGGTAGCTCACCTGTTCAGACAGGGCATCTAGGGTGTGACTGTTATTGATCAAATGTGAAATAGCAATAAATACTGCTTTCTGAAGAAATAAGTGTGATGTATTGTTCTTTCCAGTCACTAGGAAATGGATTTTAGTAAAATATAAGTTATAAGCGAAAGTATGAGCCACATAGAGAGAAAAAGAACCTCTTAAGAACCTCACAATAATGCTGACAATAATATCGTCTATCGGCAGTAAGTTGTGGGACAATATATCGTCCAGCAAAATTTGTTGTTGTGACAGGCCTAGCTGATGGTGCCAGGACACAGAATAAGCAGGCAGTCATATTGGGCGAAGGCTGGGCACACCCTGGATAGATTGCCAGACCAGCACAGGGTTGACACAGAGACACCTAACATTCACACTCACTTTTAGATCTACGGCCAAGTCATCAGTCAGTCAATCTAACTTGCATGTCTTTAGACTATGGGAGGAAGCTGGAGAAAACCAGAAAGAATGAGAACATGCAAACAACAGTGCTAACCACTGCCCCACCATAGTGCCACATGAAGAACTGGAAATAATTTTATAATAATTCAAGTTAAAGCTGTTTTTTGATCACTAAAACTAACACACTGCATGACAGCAGTCCCTGTCACTTTGAATTGACATGGTGGGCCAGACTGAGTGTGCATTTTTAGGTACCTCAATGTGGTTATTTGGATAAACCAGTCATGATATTTTCTTTCTCTTTCAGCAGAAAAAAGACAATTCAAAACACCCTTAGCGTGAGCACCTTAACTATAGTAAGATCTACAGTGTAGCAATGCTATGTCTTGTCTATCTCCCATGCCTTTGTCTAGGGCCGTCTCTTCTCCTACCCAGACACACATCGACATCGGCTGGGAGCCAACTATCTGCAGATCCCTGTCAACTGTCCCTACAGGGCCCGTGTGACCAACTATCAGCGTGATGGTCCAATGTGCATGTTTGACAACCAAGGTAAGTCACAGTCCAGGATGATCCATCGAATTCTTTGCATTCTGATTTCACCATTTTGAGTGTTGTGTATTTGCTATTGCCCCCATTTCCTTTTAATATTTTTTTACTAGATTTTTTCCATCTTCTACTAATTGAATATATGGAGACTACACTGAAACAAAGAAATATTTTTAATATACTACAGCAGGCCTTTTCAATTAGTGGCCCGTGGGACAATGCGGCCCAGAAGCAATGCCCGAGTGGCCCAGCTCGTGATTCAGTAAAAAGGCAGAGAAAAACACATCTCACGAGAATGAAATGAAAACTCCTATAGGAGTTTAGCAAGTGAATGCAACAAGTTATGTAGCCTAAGAGGGGAGGGGCCGATCCATGAGTTGTCTGTGCTGTCTTTTGAAATGACTCCACAGTGATTGCTGCCAGCTGGTCTGCTAGCTGGCTGCAAACTGTGGAACACATTCCTTGAACCGAGGCAAGTCTCAATGAGACATAGGTCTTTGTTTGGTTCGCTTTAAACGGACCACAGTTCGTTTCCTCAGATAGTCCGCTTCGTTTGAGCTCATACGAACTCTGGTCCGCTTGAAAACGGGGGTCTCGGTTCGTTTGCAAGTGAACCCTGGTACGGTTCATGTGAAAGCTCACCGGACCAAACACAGGACCAAATGTACGTAGTGCATGTACAGCAAGTTCAGCGCACACTCCAGACTACAACAAACAACGAGTGCCCACCATTAGCAGTTAGCTAGCTTAGGTCAACCGTCTGAACAACATAACCCATAAATTCACAATTTGACATATTTGAATAAAATCAATCATCGCTACCAACAGTCACAGCCCTTAAACTCTGTGCTGATGTGTTGTCACACATTATATTGTCAAAGTTAGAAAATTAACAGCTTCAATCCCTGAGGAACTACATTAGTATTAGTGACGGTTGCGTTTACTAGTATGTAGGTACACAACATTAACGTTGTAGAATTCCCTCAAATAATATAACAAAGCACAATACAAGATTGCCAGTCCACTCCTGTTTGTAGTTTGTGAGGTTACATACCTGACTGTTGACGCTCAGAAATTTTGGTGCAGTTCAGGAATTGCAGTGTGAAAGCGGAACCGAACCAAGTGATAAATGCAACAGTGTTGCAACTTTCAGCCCCCCAAGCAAACTGAGTCCGCTTGTTTAGGTGTGAAAGCAACCATAGAGATGAGACTTGCCTCCGTCCAGGAACTCCATTCAGCAGTTTACAGCCGGACAGCTAGCAGGTTAGCAGTGAACAGCACTGGAGCTAGCGAACTTTTACACACGTACCATGGCTCTCAAGTCTCACCATTCAGAGTGTGACACACAATTTAGCCCTTTTAATGTCTCACCTGGTATTTCTCATGCATAAGAATTTATCCTGTAACTCCGACAAAGTTACTCCACTATACGAGCAGTTGGATGTGTAGCCAGACGCTCTGGACTGGGCATCGCGGAGCTCACCGCGAGCTTGGCATGCTCCAGCCAGAAAATAACACGCCGCCATACATCAACCAATCACAAAATAGCACTGCTGTATCTGGTAAGATACAGGTGATCTGTTTTATTATCTCATCATCTGATTTTGTATCCTGCTGAATCATGAAATGACTTACTGTACAAAAGATGATGTGAGAATGAGAGCTCATCTCAGGGAATATCATTTTTTAATAACAGTTTGTCAAGACCACACGAAACTTTAGCCAACACAGTCCTTGCTGACTTATATTTGCACATTTGTTTTCAGGACCTCAAGTTGCCTTTTGAGACACACATACACTATATTGCCAAAAGAATTCGCTCACCCATCTAAATAATCAGAGTCAGGTGTTCCAATCACTTCCATGGCCACAGGTGTATAAAATCAAGCACCTAGGCATGCAGACTGCTTTTACAACCATTTGTGAAAGAATGGGTTGCTCTCAGGAGCTCAGCGGATTCCAGTGTGGAACTGTGATAGGATGTCACCTGTGCAACAAATCCAGTCGTGAAATTTCCTCGCTCCTAAATATGACACAGTCAACTGTCAGCTGTATTATAAGAACGTGGAAATGTTTGCGAACGACAGCAACTCAGCCATGAAGTGGTAGGCCATGTAAACTGATGGAGCGGGGTCAGCGGATGCTGAGGCGCATAGTGCGAAAATGTTGCCAACTTTCTGTAGAGTCAATCACTACAGACCTCCAAATTTTATGTGGCCTTCAGATTAGCTCAAGAACAGTGCGCAGAGAGCTTCATGGAATGGGTTTCCATGGCTGAGCAGCTGCATCCAAACCATACATCACCAAGTGCAATGCAAAGCGTCGGATACAGTGGTGTAAAGCACGCCGCCACTGGACTCTAGAGCAGTGGAGACGCAGTCTCTTAAGTGACGAATCACGCTTCTCCATCTGGCAATCTGATAGACGAGTCTGGGTTTGGTGGTTGCCAGGAGAACGATACTTGTCAGACTGCATTGTGCCAAGTGTAAAGTTTAGTGGAGGGGGGATTATGGTGTGGGGTTGTTTTTCAAGAGCTGGGCTTGGCCCCTTAGTTCCAGTGAAAGGAACTCTGAATCCTTCAGTATACCAAGATATTTTGGGCAATTTCATGCTCCCAACTTTGTGGGAACAGTTTGGAGCTGGACCCTTCCTCTTCCAACATGACTGTGCACCAGTGCACAAAGCAAGGTCCATAAAGACATGGATGACAGTCTGGTGTGGATGAACTTGACTGGCCTGCACAGAGTCCTGACCTCAACCCGATAGAACACCTTTAGGATGAATTAGAGCGGAGACTGAGAGCCAGGCCTTCTCGTCTAACATCAGTGTGTGACCTCACAAATACGCTTCTGGAAGAATGGTCAAAAATTCCCATAAACACACTCCTAAACCTTGTGGACAGAAGAGTTGAAGCTGTTGTAGCTGCAAAGGGTGGACCAACATTATCTTGAAGCCTATTGATTACGAATGGGCTGTCATATGCGAGTCAAGGCAGGTGAGCGAATACTTTTGGCAATGTAGTGTACATATGTACAATAGTTGCCTGCAGAGTGGAATTTATTACACTTATGTAAAATCAATAATAATGACATTAATAATATTAAAGCAAACTGAGCTCTGGTATTGGAATAGTAGCCTCGTAACGGATGGGAAAGTGATAAAAATGTGAATCGGTGCATCCCTGAGCAACACACCACCAACCCACAATGCGGCTCGTTATTCTGAAAGGACTGACATAAAAACTTAAGAAGTATGTCTTTGTCAACCCTGAAACAGAAAATTGGAGATGAAAACTGTACATTTAACCCTGTCTGGACAGATAGATATTGATTTATATGAAATATGGTGGTTAACATGACTTATTCATTATATTTGTTGGTTTTGTTTTGGTGAAAGTCATCATTATCTTGTCTTTATTGACTGCTGAAAATGTGTGGCCCAGCTTATGGTCTTAGTTTTAAAATCCAGCGCGACTGAATTTGTAATTGAATAGCCATGTACTACAGCATGTTTGTGAAGATTCTCAGTCATCCAGTTATCAAAAGAGCTACTAAAAAAGAATTGGAATTCTTTCTTTTTTTTATTTTTATTTTGAACGACAATGTGCAATATTTTAAACCATAGTGACGTATGCACTGATCATATTTACTCACTGCAAGTAACATTTTTATTTTGTTGTCTGTTACTTAATTATTTGTAGAATTCAACCTTTCAATTCAACAGCACATTCACTGGTTTTTGGTCCGTTCCGCCTCCAGGTGGAGCTCCAAACTATTATCCGAACAGCTTCAGTGCCCCAGAGACCCAGCCTCAGTTTTTGGAGTCCAAGTTCAAGGTGTCTTCAGATGTGGCACGTTACAACAGCGCAGATGAAGATAATGTCACACAGGTAAAGGCCTTTTCCATTGGCAAACAACATATAGTGTTAAAATAAGGGTGCAGTTTTCTGATTGTGGTACACAGGCACCATTTGAAAACTTGAGGAAGGTCTGTCACTCTGATCCAATCAAAAACCATAAAATAAATTAAGCCCTTTAGTAGTCCTCTGCTTAACTAGCAGTTTTAAGTAGCAGTTAATTCTATTTTTCAACAAAATTAAGTTTTGTTTTTTTTTGTTTTTTTTTGCCCTTAGCCTGTAACCCTAGCCCTATTGCTGATATGAAACATGACATGGAAAATTCACCAAAACCTTGTCTGGACTGTGAAACTTGTTATACATTTAGTGTTGTGCAAAGAGTCGGCTGAATAAGCAGTGGTGATAGCAATGACTAATGGAGTTGAGGTAGAAATCAATATTGTTTTAAAGCTGTTAAGGTCACCTGTAAAGGTTTTAGTGCACATTGTGGAGAGGGCCACGGAGATTAAAGCAAGAAGTGGAGACAATCGCGATTTGAGAGTAAAACAGACAGATTATGGGTAAAAAGTGGCATTTAGGGTGGAAGCGGCTTTTTTCATGATGAAATAGAGAGTATTCTTTCATTTGAGCTATTCTGTGTTTTCAGAGACAGACATCTCATCCTTGTGAACCCAATATCGCGTATCTTCTCGTCTCGTGAGCTGAGTGTATCGTCATACCCCTAGTTAAAGAGTTTATTCCACTGCCCCAAGTGGCAATGAAAATTCTTTGCTGCCTTTTAACACAATGACATAAATCAAAATCAGTCAAGACAATCAAAATACAGTCATGTAGACAAGTTAATTGATGATAAGTATCATCCACATCTCAGTTAAGGGGTTTTTAAGTTATCAGCATGTTGGCAGGTTTGTTGAAATAGGGTCACGGATTACACAATCTTTTTAAACGACAATTTCTGCATGAAAGTAATTTAGATTAAACCCACTTTTGACTAACTCTTTTGTGTGTTTTATTGCAGGTCCGTACCTTCTACACACAGGTCCTGAATGAAGAGGAGCGCCAGAGACTGTGCCAGAACATGGCAGGAGCCCTGAAGGGAGCGCAGGTCTTCATCCAAAAACGCATGGTGAGTCCACATCAGTCTGTAGTATAGTTATAGTAACCACTCAGTCTATGTCACCTTACTCTAGTCTTTAATGTGGCTGTGTTATGATAATAGTTATGTTGAAATGTTGAAAATTAGTTGACATATGTTTTAAATATACAATGTGTCTATACACTCACTGGCCACTTGATTAACTAAAGTTCCTTCAGAACCACCTTAATTCTTCATGGCATAGTTTCAACAAATTGTTGGAAATATTCCTCACAGATTTTGGTCCATATTGATCTGCAGTTGCTGCAGATTTGTCAGCTGCACATCTATGATGCAAATCTCCCATTCCACCTCATCCCAAAGGTGATCTATCAGATTGAGATCTGGTGACTGTGGAGGCCATTCTCATGCTCAAATCAACCAGTTTGAGATCATATGAGCTTTGTGACATGGTGCATTATCCTGCTGGAAGTAAGCATCAGAAGATGGGTACACTGTGGTCATAGAGGGACGGACATGATCAGCAACAATGCTCAGGTACTTAGTACTTGGTACTAAGGGGAAGAAAGTGTGCCAAGAAAACGTTCCCCACACTAGAGCCAGCTCTAGCCATATTGGCACCCTAGATGAGACTAGGTTTTTGTTTCCTCCCTAAAGTTACACTACATTGCCAAAAGTATTCGCTCACCTGCCTTGACTTGCATATGAACTTAAGTGACATCCCATTTCTACCACCCTACCACCCTTTGCAGCTATAACAGCTTCAACTCTTCTGGGAAGGCTGTCCACAAGGTTTAGGAGTGTGTTTATGGGAATTTTTGACCATTCTTTCAGAAGTGTATTTGTGAGGTCACATACTGATACTGGACGAGAAGGCCTGGCTCTCAGTCTCCGCTCTAATTCACCCCAAAAGTGTTCTATTGGGTTGAGGTCAGGACTCTGTGCAGGCCAGTCAAGTTCATCCACACCAGACTCTGTCATCCATGTCTTTAAGCTAGCAATAATGCAAGCTCTTATCAGGGTCAAAGGATGTCATTCAAAATATTATACGACTTTTTGGTTCATATATGTTAATAAGGACTACTCAGTTCTTCAAGAATTGATCCAGTTATTTAAGAATTGGTTGTATAGGATTGTGAAAGCAGTTGCACACAGGCAGAGTCGTGATGAAATCACAAGATGTACAGTAGCTTTTATGAGACAACAACAAAACCACATGTACTGTGAGTCTGTGCTCAGGAAATTATGTGGATAGAATAGCAGTATCAAGACAACAATTACTCGCACACGCACACACACACACACACACGGGTCTGTCAAAAGATTAACCTTTTTAATCAGATTAATCACAGGTTGTTGTGGATTAATTTTGATTAATCACAATGAAATATCATTCATTTTTAATCTAGATTAATCATTTTTCATTTTGCATGAGCAAACAGACTGGAGATTGAAGGGAATATAGCTGCACTTAACATGTTTATCAAACCCTGTGCAATATAATTTATTGATTTTATCAGTCTAACATCTGGTGCAGTACATTTGTATTTCCTGTTTATATATTCAGTATTTGTCCTTGTTGTAAATTCATATTCATATTGGTTTACAAGGCAATTTTTTTGTATTTTTATATTTAATTTTTTATACTTATTTCTTATTTTTATACTTATTTTATTCTTGTACAATGAAAAGGGAGAAGTTCTACTATTTCATTGTATAATGGTATAATGATAATAAAGGGCATTCTACTCTTCCAGTCTGAATAACAACTTCAAACCACTGAACAACGTTTTGCCTCTTTGTCTTAAACAATTATTTATCTTCAATCAACCAACGTGCGTCTATCTGCTCCACTATACTTGTGCTTTCTGCTGCTCCGAAAGCCTCGATCAGCACCACATGAACATCAGCGCAGCCACACCCTGGTGAAGAATAAATACACTAAGTGTACTTTGTACTAAGTGTATTTTGTGTACTTGAAACATGCTATTTGTAACAACTTATTTTGTGCTTAATATATTTTAATATAATGTAATTAAATTGGAGTACTTTTATGTTACCAAATGGGGAACTCTCTCAGCAGTAAGCAAATAAATAGGGAATCGTTAGCTTATAAATCATACCTTAAGATTTTTCATTGGTTTAACATCCCTTTTACAACAACACATAATCTGATGTGAATGGTGACTGTCAGTCAGATCACAACCGCATAATCCAAACAATCCATCAACGGTCTTCAAATTCTGATGACAGTTGGTTTCTCTGAAAAACGACAGAACCACTTTTGTTACTTCTCATGAGCAATATGTGTCTTTTCCCTCTAACTCTGGTCAATGATTGTTTACTTATGATAAGAAGGAAAATGTTTTGGGCCGTTAAGTCTCATTGTCCGGTTCTTCATGCAGATTGAGAACCTGAGGGCTGTCGATCCAGACTATGGAAACCGGGTTCAGACCTTTCTCAACAAGTACAATGCTGAGGCCCAGAAGGTAAACACACACAGTCCTCATCCATCCATCCATCCATCCATCCATCCATCCATCTTCTTCCTCTTATCCGGGGTCGGGCGCAGAAGTAGCAGCTTAAGCAGGGATACCCAGACTTCCCTCTCCCCAGCTACTTTTTCCAGCTCTACTCTTCCTGAGTTGTTCCCAGGCCAACTGGGAGACATAGTCTCTCCGACGTGTCCTGGGTCGTCCTGTAGTCCTAATCCAGTGTGATAAAATACTGTATGTCCATCCAGTGTAATATCCAAGTAATAGGCTATCTCCCATGAATGTTACTAGGGTCCATCCATCCACCACTTTGGTTCAGTTGTCTCGAAACATACCATATTATTCACAATTATTTTTTATTTATTTTTGCCAATTTGTAATATTTTCCAAGTGGTTAGCAGTGTCGCCTCACAGCATGTTCTCCCCATGTCTGTGTGGGTTCTCTCTGGGTACACCGGCTTCCTCCCACCATCCAAAAACATGCATGGGGATTAGTTTAATAGGCTAATTTACCATTGACCATAGGTGTGAATGTGAGTGTGAGTGGTTGTCTGTCTGTGTGCCCTGCGATAAACTAGTGACTTCCAGGGTGTACCCTGCCTTTCACCCCAAGACAGCTGGGATAGGCACCAGCCCCCTTGTGACCCTATGTGAGAAAATGATGGATGGATGGATGGATGGATGGTCAGTATAATTTTCCCATGACTGACTGAACCCTACATGCTAAACCTAAATAAAGGTTACACCACTGTGTATTTTTAATGAATGAGATAATATTCCATTAAAACCTTCTCATATCATCTCTCTCTGTCCCTCTCTCACTTCCACTTTTCCTTTCTCAGAACACAACTCTGCGTGTTTACAGCCGTCCCGGAGCCTCCACTATCACCACATCCTCCAAGATGTGATGCCTTCAGTTTCCAGTTATGCGATAAACAACTACTACTACCACCAGTAACAATTTTTGATTGCACTTAACTTTTCCATTGCAATTATTCAGGGTTGGGGTTGGTTCATTCTTATTTTGGTTAATCCAAACAATGTAGTTTATGAAAAATACTGAATGCTAGTGATATCAAGGAGGCTCATGATCTCGGATTAAAATGAAACATGCCTTGACAGTAATTTAAAAGTATTTTATTTGCATTTTGATTTGATTGCATCCCCAACTGCTTTTGAGTATTATGACCAGTAATTGTTTCCGATAATTCCTCAAGTTGTGTATTATGATGATTCAGCTATCTCAAGTTCAAGTTTGAAGAAAATAATTCCAGTTCTTATGAATGTCTTCTGTTAACATCCAAGTAGCATGTAAAGAAAATGCCTGACATGCATGTCATTAATCCTCAATCTGGGTTCAAACTGATTAATGTTCATTGATTGTTATGCCATATTTGTTTGTGGCATTACTGATTGTAGTGTTTTTTCATCATGGGCAGTGATCAGTTTTGGCTTCTATTCAGACGATAACTGTGGAAAACAATATAATTTGAAATACATGCGAAAAGGGCCCTCAATGAAACCCTTGTCCATCTTACTATTAGTTGTTTCCTTGTAGGTATTCGCATACCTCATTAGATATTGTAATTCATGATGAGCAAGTATCACGTTTAGGAATTATTTCCATTACAGCTAAAACAAAAGTGCCTTTACTATTTACTAAAAATACCAAATACAGATTATTTTAACCTGACACTGGAAGAATCAGTTATCACATATTTTGATGTTGGAAGTTTTCAATATCTATTTCTCCTGTTGTTGAAATGTTTAAATTAACAATAAATCTACATCAACTAATAATTCTGATCTGAAATTATATTTGTAGAATAGAGACAACCATTTAACATCAAGTTTGTCAGTGACACTTCACCTGCTGTTGTAGTGTGTATGTTTGTACTCAAATGTTCTATGTGATGTGATGTGGCATGTAGCATAGAGCACTTTGAGCTGTCAGTAGACTGGAAAGAGTGATACAAATGTAGGACCATTTACCATTACCATTTAATTAATTTGTAATCTAAGCTTTTCAGCAGCTTTTATTTGTCTCCATTTCTTCTGTTTTGTTGTTAGGTGAAGTGAGTGACTCTCAGCGCAAAAAACGTGTTTGGTGGCCCTAACTCAGACAATTCCAATCACATTTTAAAGGATATCGACTGATTATTGTTATTGCTAAAATCCCCCAAAATATTGAGATATTATTTTTTGCCCATATCGCCCACCCTTAGCCCAGGCTACCATTTTATACCGACAGGAAATAATACGTTTGCCAGCTGAGCAATCAAATCGAACCACAACTTTGGAAAGCTACAGCTGATTTGACTTGATACACCAAAATGTTTTTTCCTTGGAGTTATGCTGATGAGACATGACTATTGTACTGGGGTACGTTGCACAAAAGTAGGATTCAGACATCCAGGATAATTGACTGAGCTGGGTTCAACCAATCCAAAACAAGAGCGTCCAGACTTATAGTTTTATAGCAACTTATAGTTGCGCAAAGACCAAGCCAGGATGAGCGGACACGGATTCATCAAGCCAGGTGAAACCATATATTTTGTATAAAGAGTGGATGGAGCTATCATGATGTCACCTGTTGGTTGTGAATGGCAATGAAGCCCATATGGAGTAACTGAACTTGCACTCTCCAACAGCCAGCAGGGGGCGATACTGGTGGTTTTAAAAAGTATTGAAGTCTATGGGAAAATGACCATTTTCTCTCTGCTGTCTATAAATGCAAGTTTTTGGTCTGAATGGTTTAAATAATTTTCATACATCCGGGTGTCCATTTACTGAATTATAGTCAAATACTGTATATGGTGATAATAACTCATTAAGCTTTGAAGCATGGCCTCAATGTGATTGACAGGTCTCTGCTGTCATTACACCCAGAAGAGTAGCAGCGCTGATGGTCTGAGCTCTCAGCTCATGTTTTCCCTTCACCATTCCAGGCACCATTCATTGGTAAGTAACGTTATGTTGCAAGCCACAATTAGTATTCCAGTTGATGTCACTGCTCACGTGAATTACGGAGGTTCGTCGCCAATCGATCTAGCTCTTTTGTGCTAGCTTTAGCTGATAATATAGCGGTTGCTATGGTAACGGTACCATATATATCGCTGTGTCTGTCTACCTTCCTGTCTATGAAGAAATCATCCTCCTCAAAGTAGTGTTACTGTATGTTAGGCTGACCATTTAGTGGCTGGATGAGGCACAGGTGGTGATAAGGTGTACGCACCCAGAGTGATTTATTTACAGACTTCATAACATCATAACACAGAAGAAAAAATCAGAACCTAGCAGTATAACAACCTCTGACTAGGGACCCAGACAGATATAAGCTGGTGCCTTTTGTACTGTGTCCCTAGTGAAACTGATTGGACTTGACCATTAATAGGGGTACTACAAACATTCACCATTACTTGGCTGCATTCAGAATAGATTTTATATTTTACACTAGTTATATATTTACCGTTCCGCGAAGGCGGCAGCGGTGAATTTTTATTTAAAGTTACCCCTGCGGCCAAGGAGGTTATGTTTTCACCAGGGTTTGTTTATTTGTTTGTTGATTTGCAAAATATCTCAAAAAGTTGTGGATGGATTTTAACTAAATTTTCAGGGTTGGTCAGAAGTGGCCTAACTAAAAACTGATTAATTTTTGGTGGTGACGTGAACTGTGCCTGGACAGTCAGCGGCACCATCAATACTTTAGAATGAGTGCAGAAAAACTTTATCAGCTTCTCTCACTCTTTGGCCCAGAACAACAAATGTAAACTACAGAGCTGCTATAGAAGCAATGCAGACACTGGCTGTTGGACTGAGGTGAGTGTGACATTATATACACAACGAATCATTGATCACAGCATAGGTTTGACATTTTATTTTTCCAAATTAAACATAAACAAAGTTACAACTGGAAGAATTTTAAATACATAATGTAACAACAGTTAGATCAGAAAATAAAAATATGTGACAACAAATGTGAATATATACACTATATTGCCAAAGGTATTCGCTCACCCATCCAAATAGTCAGAATCAGGTGTTCCAATCACTTCCACGGCCACAGGTGTATAAAATCAAGCACCTAGGCATGCAGACTACTTTTACAAACATTTGTGAAAGAATGGGTCGCTCTCAGGAGCTCAGTGAATCCCAGTGTGGAACTGTGATAGGATGCCACCTGTGCAACAAATCCAATCATGAAATTTCCTCGCTCCTAAATATTCCACAGTCAACTGTCAGCTGTATTATGAGAACGTGGAAGTGTTTGGAAACGACAGCAACTCAGCCACGAAGTGGTAGGCCACATAAACTGATGGAGCGGGGTCAGCGGATGCTGAGGGACATAGTGCAAAGAGGTCACCAACTTTCTGCAGAATCAATCGCTACAGACCTCCAACCTTCATGTGGCCTTCAGATTAGCTCAAGAACAGTGCGCAGAGAGCTTCATGGAATGGGTTTCCATGGCGAGGAGCTGCATCCAAGCCATACATCACCAAGTGCAATGCAAAGCGTCAGATGCAGTGGTGTAAAGCACGCCGTCACTGGACTCTAGAGCAGTGGAGATGCGTTCTCTGGAGTGACGAATCACGCTCCTCCATCTGGCAATCTGAGTGATAGTCTGGGTTTGGCGGTTGCCAGGAGAACAATACTTGTCAGACTGCACTGTGCCAAGTGTAAAGTTTGGTGGAGGGGGGATTATGGTGTGGGGTTGTTTTGCAGGAGCTGGGCTTGGCCCCTTAGTTCCAGTGAAAGGAACTCTGACTGCTTCAGCATACCAAGACATTTTGGACAATTCCATGCTCCCAACTTTGTAGGAACAGTTTGGAGCTGGCCCCCTCCTCTTCTAACATGAAGCAAGGTCCATAAAGACATCAATGACAGAGTCTGGTGTGGATGAACTTGACTGGCCTGCACAGAGTCCTGACCTCAACCCGATAGAACACCTTTGGGATGAATTAGAGTGGCGACTGAGAGCCAGGCCTTCTCGTCCAACATCAGTGTGTGACCTCACAAATACACTTCTGGAAGAATAGTTAAAAAATTCCCATAAACACACTCCTAAACCTTGTGGACAGCCTTCCCAGAAGGGTTGAAGCTGTTATAGCTTCAAATGGTGGACCGACGTCATATTGAACCTTATGGATTAGGAATGGGATGTCACTTAAGTTCATATGCGAGTCAAGGCAGGTGAGCGAATACTTTTGGCAATATAGTGTATATTAAGCCCCTGCCTTCCGCCCTAAGACAGCTGGGATAGGCTCCAGCTCCCCTGCGACCCTATGAGGATAAGCGGTAGATGATGGATGGATAGATATTAAGCATACTTAAAGTATAATTTTATGACTCATATACTTTAAGTATACCAAATATACTTTCAGTTGTTGCATTTTAGCAAGAGTTATCTGCATGTGCTGCTTCTTTGCTGCTTCCAAATAAAAAGTGGCACAACTTTTTGACATGAAACTACAGTAGTTTCATGTCAAAAAATATGAGAGGAAAAGAAAAGCAGACAAAACATATTTCTACAAGATATGACATAGAAAGGAGAAGCAAACTTCTCTCTGGTCAGAGAATACAAAGCTTGGTGACAACAAAATGACAAATAATTTCAGACCACTGGGTATAATGTTATTTTACAGTTCATTTCAGGATGTTTTGTTTTCTTGTGATATCTTCTGTCTGGATTTCACCAGACCAGAATCTGGATTGCCAGAGCCAATAAGAATTAACAACCAGAGCTAAACCAAGTACAGTGAAAGCTAAAAATGTATGTTTAGTTCATTTAAAAAAAAACAACAACTTTTGCTTCAGGTTTTGGCATGTGTAAGGGGCAGTTCTAGCAAAACATTGCCAGATAGTTTCCAGCAATTTGAAAATGTTTTCACAAACACCTTTCACCCCAGTATCTGTGATAAATACTGGTCTTGAAGGAAAAGGCTGAAGAGATGAAAGTTAAAGCAGAATTATGTCTGCTTATGCAGTGGTCGCAAAGCTTTGCTTCTATCAGCATAGGGCAGGGTGAATACTGTTAGAACTCATGAGGCATGTGAACCCAAATGGCACAACTCAACGAAAAAGGTTTCAAAAATAAAGCTTTATTTAACAAAATAGAAAAACACAAAATCACTTGGACAATCACAAGGACTAATAACTCAAAACTTCTGACTATAGCCCCTTTCGTACTGCACGAAAATCCCGGGTCGATGTAGCATTTTCATGCAGTGTGAAAGCGTTGGTTAACACAGGTCAAACAACCCTCCAATCGACCCAGGAGTTTATTGGCTTGGCTGCACTGTGAAAGGCATCCAGCATGAAGGTACTGGGTTCGAATCCCAGGCCCTTTGGGTGTGGAGTTTGCATGTTCTCCCTGTGTCTGCGTGGGTTCTCTCCGGGTACCCCAGCTTCCTCCCACCATCCAAAAACATGCATGGGGATTAGGTTAATTGGTTAATTTAAATTGTCCGTAGGTGTGAATGTGAGTGGTTGTCTGTCTCTATGTGCCCTGTACATATTGTGATTCAAGTTGTTTTATATACACAAATCAAATAAATTCTTTATAAAATTAGATGTTTATTTGATAAACTACTACCATAAAATAATTGAATAAATGATTGAACACAAGGAACGATCAATGAATGATTTCTTGACATAAATTCAAGGTGAACAGGTAGAGACAGTAATCGATATCTATTTACCAAACTGACAGTTTGACTGTTGTCAACCACATTTAGTTTAGGGCTTGTGCGCCATTCAACAGTTGAGCGTTCATCAGGCATCAGAGAAGATTGTGAAGCCATTGTCATTCCCATCTGTCTGGTCTTTGTCTCGTTCATGCTTGCTGTCTTTTCTTGGTTTTATTTTGAAATAAGGCTGTCTCCCTCTTGTGTCATATCATTTTGCTTCCTGCCCTCCTGTGTTCCCATGTATGTTTGTCGGCCCGCCCTGATTGTTTCCAGCTGTTTCCCATTCTCTAGCCTCCTTAGAGAGTGTTCCTGTTGTTGTTAGTTAGTCTCCTTTGTGAGTATTTTTGTTATTAGATTCATTAGCCTCATCAGAGTGTTTTGTTATTAGTTATTAGTCAAAGTCGGCTTTATTGTTAATTTTTCAACATGTACAGGACATACAGAAGGTTGAAATATCAGTTCTCTCAAACCTTGGTGCATGCAAAATCAAATCAAATCAAATAAACCAACTGCAATCAACTAGAGCAGAGGTTCTCAACCTTTATTCATTGGGTAACCCCTGTGAAATATGTTTTCATTCAAATACCCCCTAACCAGCGCAAAGCATTTTTGGTTAAAACTTAAAACAGAGTGCTGCCTGATTTATTAAACTTTTAAAACTCCATAAATTTGCAAAACACTGCTCATTTGTAGTGGTCTCTCTTGAACTATTTGAAAATAAAAAGATATCGCCAAAAAATAAAAAAATAATGAACTTCATTATAAATATAGATTTGTGCACATAAAAATAAGCATCAACATAAAGTGTCATCTTTTTGGGTCATAGCTAAGATCTGTTCTTGAAAATGAATCGTTAAATTAGTTTTAAATAACAGCAGAAATTGATCAAAATAAAAAATGAAATATTTTTCTTAAAATATCTTTTAGAGTGCCTTCAGTGGCATCCAGAGGACAAAGGGGTGACTTGTGGCTGAACATCCGAAACTCTTAGAACAGTGGTTACATGTGTAACCATTGCTTGTTGCTGTCTTGCCTCTTGGGCAAATAAATGAAAGTAAAGGATATCATAGCCTAACACCAGTGTTCATAAGGCACAAGACACCTGAAGTGCTTAAAATAGCCAATCCTGTCCTGTAAAAACAAAGGTAAATAAAAAAGATAAATAATAAAACAGCAGCTGTTATCTTACATTGTCAATCAAGTCTTTGTCATTTCTGTAATTTATCACAGAAATGCTGCTTTCTGCTAAAACTAGATCTAGCACCAACAGTTATCTCCATTATCAATTTATCTGCTGAATATTTGATTAATTGATTAATCTATAAAATGTATGACAATATTGGAAAAAATATGGCTATAATTTGAGACTGCTAACTGTGATGCCTTCAGCTTGCTTGTTTTGTCTGACCAGCAGTCCTTAACCCAAAGATATTTTGTTAACAATCATATGACAAGCAGCAAAGTCCTCACATGTTAGAATCTGGACCTAGATAATGTTTTCAAAAAAGCTAATCATCTTTATCATCTTAAGTAGACTGGATGATTGTTGGCCCAAACTTTTATTTTAGGTCATGTAACTGTGACTAACCATAATGGAATTGTTTTACAAATGTGTTGTGAAATATTATCTTTTTGCACCCACTCAGTTGAGACCATGCATATCAAAGACTCGTCTGTGATGAAGAACTCCTCCTCAACATCTTCAAGTGCACATCCTTGCCCCCACTGTCCCCTGCTCTCTCTGCCTAACTCAACCTGGAAGAATGATGAGGTGAAAAATATTTCTATGCATCAATTTGCTGCCTCTTTTTCTGTCTTTTCTTTCTTACCACTTTCTGTGTCTCTGTATATCTATTTCAGTCTCTCTCGCCTGACCACATAATGACAGGCATGCTGTATGTTAAACAACCCTGCCCATGTGCCCTCTCCTCTGCTGGTCAACTCCCTCTTCATCTGCCTTTATAAGCCTCTCACATGGTTGGGGCCACTACTTTCCAAAGAAGGACTGTGCTCAAGCATCTGGAAGGCTCACCAGTTTGCAAACCCACCTATTCACCCGCAGTTGGGATCATACTTACACTCACCATGGACAACCACTCGTACAATTTCCCCTCAGACTGTACTCCACTCACGAACTGTAAATCTGCTCGGAAACCAGCTGGATCCACCGTGGTGAACATTGGCAACACTGGCAAGAACCCTCCTCGAGACTATCTAGTCTGGTCGCTGTGCAACACCTTGTACGTTAACTTCTGCTGCCTGGGATTCATGGCTCTCATCTACTCCATCAAGGTGAGACATTTTCACTTGCGACACTTTGATTGTAAGTTCCAGTTTGGACCATTTTCAATCATGAAACATTTAAAAAAAAATAACTGTGGTGTCATCAGAAGAGGATAGGATGAGGCTGCATTGATAAGATGTCTAAACAATGAGTGAAGGATTCATACAGCAGTAAAACAGTGCAGTACAGCTGTAATAAAACTGTCAAAACTGTAAAACAATAAAATTGTCAGGAAAAATGATTGACAGGCTGAGATACACTTGGCAAGAAAAGAGAACAATTTAGAAATGATGTGTGATTTTAATATAGTCCAGCTGGATGCAACCTAATCTGCAGGGGGGGGGGATATCGAAGATGTAAAGCCTTAAATGTGATGTTGTCTGGAACAGACAAATTCTACACTGGATAATGAAGCAGAGGCCCACAGTATACATTTTTAAAACAAGAAGCATTTCTCTGCAAAGATCAAGGGAATTTTGGCATTTAAAGTGCCAGAATTAGCCGTAATTGTTTTGTTTTGTTACAAAAATCTTGTCTGTAAAATGTTAAAAATGACTTGACTTCAAAGCAGGACTGGGCTCAAAGCAGGATTGGATAGGATTGTGTGACTACCTGAATAAAAAGGTTTCTGAAAGACTCACCGCAAAAGGATGTGCATACCCTTTATTTAAGTTTCTTTCATCTGTATGCATATAGAGTGCAGCTCCCCTATAGGCTCAGCACTCAAATTAAATACAGTGACTGGCTGCTCGTGTGGGGAGTTAAAAATGGTGTAATTGGCATCTTCCTAATGGGCAAGTACTCATTGCAAATTAGAGACTGCAAGGGGAAGACATAGCCTGCTCCATTCGAAAATATATGGATATGCTTAGAAGCAGATGACTTCAAATCACTCCACCCTTACACAACCTTGAACCTCTATGTGGAAATGCAGGGAATTATAGGATAAGCTGCAATGAACTCGCGGTAAACAAAGACAAGACTGAACATTATAAAACACCTTGTACTATGTACTTTTGAAATAGTGCTGTCCAGGCAAAGCTTTTAAGTCTTAAACTATCTTGAACCTATCATAAAGCATTCTTCCACATAATAATTTCAGTGTATGTGCTTCTGTGTAGGCCAGGGACCAGACGACTCAGGGTAACCTACAGCTGGCCCAGGAGTGTTCAGACAAGGCCAAGTGGTACAACATTCTGGCAGCTGGCTGGAACTTGCTAATTCCACTTTTGGCCATCATCTTGCTTGTCCTCCTGTTTGTCCACCTGGGCACGTCTGAGGGCTCCTTTGACTTCTTCGGTGAGGACGGCTTCCAAAACTTCATGAAACTCTTCAGCTGGTAGATGTAAGCAAAGAGAAATAATAAGAAGAAAAGTCTCAAAGTCAACTCATTCACACTAACTGGGAGAGGGTGATCTATTGGATTCAGCAGCAGATGAGGGCTGATAATAATCTAATCTTTAAACCCTAAATCTCTAAACTAAGCATTTTAGCCAAGGAATAAAGGAAACCTACATGGAAATCAGGAATGATGTGCTGGGCTAAATCTGCTCAGAACTAAAATAATTTTAACCGTTCAGAAAGAAAAGTAACCCTTGGTTTGTGTATTACAAGAATGTTCTCTCTGGGACGCACCAGTACTAATAATGTGGCCAATAAAAGACTAAACTTAGACATTCAAAGCTGTGCCTGAGAGTCACACAAAAACAATGGATGAAACATAAAACTTTTGGACCAGTGATCTAAAATGACTGAGACAAGATTATATTGTTCCTTAATAGTAATTCAACAGTTTGATAGATCTGGGCCAACATAATTTGTACTTTGATTTCTGTAAGATGTTAGTATTTGTGCATTCCTAATGCTAATATCAGTATTAGAGGAAATTCAGCATACATCTGCCAGTCGCCCAGACAGGGTCAGCAGAAATAAAAAGTTGATCAAAGACTGAACAGCCTAATGGAAATGAGGGGAACAAGCAGAGTTAAGAAAGGCTGAGAGATTAAGCATGCTACTTCATAATTATTTATTGTATTTATGTTGAATGGAAATGTGATGACAGCTGAAAAAAAATCTGTAGTCAGAGTAGAAACAGAGAGAACTGTGGAGCTGAATGTCATAACGATGAGAAGCCACCTGGCAAAGGACAATCAATATTCACCTCCAACTGATTTTTTTTTTTTTTAAATTAACAGCATACACCTGTTTTGGTCATTATTATTATTCATGTGTTTCCAATAGTATTCAAATTTTACGTCATTGTATTGCTGACCTCTTGTGAGTGAGCTAAATAAACTAGATACTGTTAACTCAGTATTGTACTGAAAAACAATTCTGTCTTCATTTTGTCTTTCGTATGATGCATTTACTTTCTATAAACAATTCCCAGGTCTTTTTCAGATCCCCTCTCAATTAATAACCACAGGTTTGAAGAGATGTTTGTTCAAATTGTGCTTGCAGTTCTGCTGATGCACCCACTTTTACTTTTACTGATATTTAAGTGATCATTTTTAGCTTCATAAATTGCAGTCTGAACAGGGAACATGCAATGGATTTTTTTTATCCCATCTGTGAACCTACTGATGTATCAACTATATATAGAATATCCTGTTTTGGAAAATGGTGACCACCAAAGAGGAGTCACAGCAATGTGGAGGCCTTTAGTGGGATGAGACAGCTCTTTTCCACTCAACCTGCTCTCAGTCCAAAGAATTATCACATATGAAATAGGGCATGTTTGGGGAAAGAGCCAATATATGGATGGATATTACTGCACATTCCCACATTTAGGGTCCTCATTATAGATGTATGTTGCGCTGCAAAACTACAATTATTACAATGTAATTAAAGCTCCAAAGTTCAGGCTTCCAAAGAGACCAGACATTGTATACTATATCTCTTTGAAATAGTTTAAAATAATGCACCAGACAAGACAAATATGTTGATGAATGCGGATACTGGCGTTGCAAGGAGTCGAACAATTAGATTTGGATGAAACAAGGCATGGAAGCCAAAGAAGACATGATGGCAAGTTTGCACTTGCATCTTGGTATGTGAACTACATCAAGTGAGCTGCCCTTGAGCAATATAAAGGCGAAATCCAAATGTCCTATGGAAAACACTCAGGCGATCTAAATGTCCTCCTGCTCTTCATCCCCCGTTGTTTTTGATAAATAGGGTGTCCCAGTCCTCCAGACCTCCCATCCTCTGGACTCCCATCATATTAACAGCCTCTCCTTTGCTGGCAACTTTATTTTTATGCTTCCAAATCACAGCCTCTAACTTCCAACTTTCTATTTTCCTACCGCGGTCAGAGAGAAATGTTTACAGATGTCTGAGCCATGGAGAATTACAGGCTAGGAGCTGGCACTGCAGAGGGAGGGGCTGCTAACTTCTCGTTGCTCTTTTTGGGAGCAGGAAAAAGACATGCAGAAAAAACATGTACAATTGACATCACAGAAGTCAGGTTCAAATAATTTAAATAAACAAATTTGACATTTCACAGACTATCAAATTAAAACAGTCAAGTATAAAAACATAACAAATAAAAACAATACAAAACAAAGTGTTGAAAAGGTGTGTTGAAAAGGTAATATCTGACCCAATTTTGAAATGTTCTAAAAACAACAACCAACTCTAAGATAACTAGCTTCTTGCCTGTGAACGTAAGTACTCCTGTAATGTGTACCTTACAATACATTGGACAATATAATCTGTGCCTTGTTCCCATTAGCCACCTTTAAAGTGTGCAGACCATCCAGACCTTCTAGGCCCCTGGAAGGCCGCACATTTCATTTTACCGCACAGTTTAGTGTGAACAGACTGCTGATTTTTTTTTGAAAGACAATTTCTAGCCTCTCCAAAACATCTTCTGTTGCAGCAAACATGAACAGATTGTCAAGATACAGACTACAGACTGCTAAAATTGAGATTGCCAAATATCTGCATGAATGAAGCGGGACTATTACACAAGCCTTGTGGCATCCTGTTGTACTCGTACAACCCCATTGGAATGGTGAGTGCAGTGTATTTTGTATCCTGCTTTTCCAGATATTATAAAAGCCAGAAGTCAAGTTCATGGTATTGAAGTATGTGTTCCCTCCCAAGGCCACAAGACAGTCTGACTGGTGTGGCAGTGGGTGTGCATCCTTTAGAATTCTGGTGTTTAACCACCTAAATTCAGTGCAAGGTCTCAAACTGCCATCCTCCTTCCATACCAGCACAAGGGAAGAAGCATACTCACTTGTTGATTTTTTTATTATTTCCCGCTCCTCCATTTCCAACCTGGTGTCATGAAATATTCGCACAAATCAGTACGAAAACTATTGCACTGAAATTCATACATAACCCACGTAATTCGGACATCATGTGACGTTTGATGCAGGCTTTGTCGGTGAAAACATGTCGGGTTTTCAGGTTTATTTCAATGCGTATTATAATGTTACGGTTCCAGCTGACAGTGAAAGGAATGTCTACTGACAGTGAAAGGAATTTCTGGCATTTTTAAGAGTGTCGCTTTGGGGTTCTGTTCGGGGCACAGGCATACGCCAGTCATTCGTAAGATATGAAAATCTGTGCCTTACTTTTCGTATGATATCATACGAATACTTCATGAGACTATGTTGCCATTTCATACAGGACCTTTCACAGTTTCTGGTAATGAGCTGGTAAAACTGATAAAGGAGGCAAAATGGTTTCTTATCTGTAAGATGGATGCGATGCACAAAATCAGCCTGTTGAGGCCGCTGTTTGAATTCTGTAGACTTCGCACCATCATAATGCACTTCCTCCTGTTTCATTCCTTCCGGCTGATTGGTGCTCCCGTAAACTCCAAAATCTTCCACAGCTATTCAGGGAGACATAGCTGCCAACTTGCTTTCTCTTTAAAGTAATGGGCTTATTTGACATGTTCAGGATTTTCATTGGAACCCACCTATCACCCCACAAGGGTGTAATAACATGACCATGATATTACGGGGCATGGACTTGGATGAAGTGGGCTCGATGATCACTGTGTTGACTGTTGGAGCCTAACAGTCCCAATCCTGCTTGGCAGTTCTTCTCCTCTCCACCGAGATGAGTTCACCATGAGATCAAGGAATTGTTTACATTCTGGGAGCAGGTTGCCACTGGAAACAAGATGCCAATAATCAGTGGTTACTTTCAGTTGATGCATGAGAAATCTGATTACATTTGTGCCAATGATCAGATCATCATGTTGTTGTTGTTTTCAGCAGTTCAGTGTGCTTTGCTTATTTTTGTAACCATAGTAACGTAGTAGCAATGCATGAAGGGAATCAGGAAGTAAAATTGCCATTCATAATTGGCTACAGGCAAGTGTGAATTCTAGCAGTCATCGACTTCTAGGTTGATGAAGTTTTTTTCTTTCTCCCATTTTGCTAAGGCAACATCTGTAAGTATCGCTCATCATGTAACATTAACTTATTATTCATTTTTAATTTTACACGATTATTGTGCTAGGTTAAGTTAGCTTTATGTTTACTGCTGCTGGTTGTTTGTGTTTTACCGTATAAGCTACAGAGCTAAGTTAGCCGAGTTGTGTTATTTGTTAAGATACCGTGTGCTTGGTCTGATTAATAATACAGAAAAAAGTGTACACACACAAATAATAACATAACCCAATCGACACAAACTCTGTCGACAAGACAACATATAATAAAACTTTTAAGCTTTATCAACATTTTACATTTTTTTGAACACTTTAATTATTTGAGTGCCATTGACATTATACGACGTCATTCAAAATCCAATGCCATTGACGTAATACAACGACGAAGTGTTTTTTTTGGGGGTTTTTTTTGCAGCTGGTCACTGATCACGGTCTGCCGCAAGCCTGTGAGTAATTTCGGGGCTTCTGTGATTTGTAGTCGGGACATAAAGGGTTAATACGCGCCACAGCAATCAAAGCAGGAAGTGGAGAGGATTGCATTTCGAGAGCAAAACAAACTTCAACAAAATTCTGTACAAAAAGTGAGGATTTTGGTGAAAGTGACGTCTACTCTCCTCCACACAAAACAACAACGGAACAAGGTAAAAACAAACTTTTTTTTCATGATTAAATAGCGCAACCCTTCATTCATTTGAGCTTCTCTGTGTTTTCAGAGACATGGTACAAAATATGCTGTGGGTCTTGAAATATGAATGAAAAATGGGCAAAAACGCTGGCACAAGGCACTTTCGATTTTAAAAAACAGCTGGCACTCAAAGAGTTAATGGCCGAGCACACTCGTATAGTCTTATCTCCTCTCAGCGCCTACCACAGACTGAGGAGAGTAGCAAGTCTTGCAGAAGAAGAAGAAGAAGAAGAAGAATTCCTTTATTAATCCCTCAATGAGGGAAATTACATTTTTTCACTCTGTTAGTATATATACATATATTTTTCAGTTGCACATTACACACACAAGTCATGAAACAAACACATGCACATGCATTAGAGGAGAGGTGTCAGAGTGAGGGAGCTGCCCCTTATCCAGGCGCCCCGAGCAGTTGGGGGTTCGGTGCCTTGCTCAAGGGCAACCTCGGCAGTGCCCAGGAGGAGGAACTGGCACCTCTCCAGCTACCAGTCCACTCTCCACATCACAGAAGTGATGCAACAAGGAGTGACCGACCATTTCAAAATGAAACTCCTACAGATATATGCAAATAATAATGGATTTTGCCATGAAATATACAATAAATCAAGGAATGCATAGGTTACATGAACAGACTGTACATGCAATCAGTCGGCAACCTTCAAAGAATACACATATGAAAATGTGCCAAGAGAAGTCTAAAAGAAACCCACACGACACAGAGGGAGACAGAGAGCACCCTAAAGGATATGGCTACTGTGGGAAGAAGGCTCACAGAACAAAAGTAGTGCACACTGTAAGTACACACAGTATGTGAAAAAGAGTCAGAAAAGAACAGTAATGTAAATATATATTATATATGTTATATATATATATATATATATATATATATATATATATATATATATATACAGGCTAGAAGGTTAGAAGGGAAGAAAGGGAGTCATGTACAGTTTATTATGGGCTTGTTGATGTTCTCCTTCTCCCCGTGCTCTACGGGGAGAAGGGGACTAACTACGAAGTTAGCAACGAACCCAAAAGGTTCGTTGCTAACTTCGTTAGCTACTTCCTTCGTTCGAACGATGGATCTACGACACAGGTGTTTCCCAACACCATCGTCCGAATGAGGCAACTTCCGATGTTTACAACTAACGTAGTCCGAAGCATCGTTGAATGACGGAAGTGTTTCCCAAAAGCTTAGATGGAACGATGCATCGGAAGTTGCATCGGAAAGTTGTGTCATTCAAATGAATAGCATGTAGCTGTCGTTGACAGATCGTTTAGGTGACGTAAATAGCCCACTATTAATTAATTATATTATATTATTCGATAGATAGATAAATAGATAGATCGACTTTATTCTTTATACTTTATTCATCTCATAGAGAAATTCACAATTCCAGCAGCTTGAAAGATGGAAACACACAGGGACATGCAGGGGTCAGGAGGATAAAACTAAAATAAGAGATAAAGTACCAAAATGTATACTGTAATACATACATAAGAGGAATGCAAGGTGCAGATTATGATAAAATATGATAATAGATAGTAATACGAGGTGCAATTTTTTATAAACTATGAGATAAAAAAGAAAATATAAGTCTGACAGTTACAGCGGAGTTGCAAATGACAGTGTAACATACAGTTACACATAAGATTTGTGATTGAAAATAAGTTATCATTAAAGCAGTCCAATTGAATAAGGTAGTGACCAACAATTGATGAACAAGTGATGCTAAATCTTCACAAATATTGCAAAAACACAACTCAGGAATCAATTACAATGTCAGAAATTTTACTAGGCTACATCTTATCTGCCAGCAAAAGTAAAACATCTTATCGCCCTCAGGAGGATTTGCCATGTTGACACACTACAGTGCCAACACTCTAACCACTGTCCTATCCCACCACAGAGTATTGCAGAGCTGTAGGTATATATAGGCTAGATGTATATATTTTCTGTTTTCAATTTATTACGATTATATGAAACAAACTGCATTCAGTTCATGCTTTCAATGAGTAGAGAACATGATCATGTTGATGAATATTTCCCAAAGTTGCTAAAGATGTCATACTGGCTTCATGGAAATAAAACTACGTTTCTGTCGTCAACACGCTTTCAGCAACGAATGCATCCGAGTACTCTCCGAATGCTTCCGAAACATCTGGAAACTACGTCGCTCGGACGACGGAATTCAAACTAACGGCGTTCCAACTTAGATAGTACGACCCTTTTTGGAAAGGGTCGGAAAGGGGAAGTTCGGTCGTTCGGAAGTGCTACGTACTACCGTGGTTTCATGTTAACTTCCGTCGTTATTTGGGAAACGCACCCCTGATGTCTGTCTGGGGCGGGTGTTTGTTTTGGGAGAGTGCAGGGACAACCGATTGGCTCTCAATGCATTTCCGTCATTGTGGCAAGCCAATGGTGTGCGCTATACAAATTCTGAACCCGCCCCTGCAAATCTACTGATTTGCTGAACTCTGATGGTTCAACAGAGGTGTCAATCACCCAAATCGACCAATCCACTGGCGAGTTATTACCCTGCGTATCTGACGCTACATGCAGAATGGAGAATCGCCTGTTACGCACGGAGATGTCCGGCGCAAGCAATATCGACAGTAGAAAAGAAAAACAAAGTATTTGTGAAAACTTTACGGTTGAAAAATGCTAAAAACCACTAAAAATACATTTTCAATGGAAGGATAGAAATTTTATTTGAGAAGGATCAGGAGAACCTGGTTTGTCCTGTCGACTCATCATTAGACAATGACAATTCAGTGCATCCGGACAGCGGTGATTCAGACTATGCTCCACTGTCAGAAAGGTATGTAATGTTTGTTTTATGCATGCTATATGCATGTATATGTGTGCGTGTGTGTGTGTGTGTGTGTGTGTGTGTGCATAAAAACAAACATAACATGCAATATATACGTACAGTACATGTAAACACAAACCAATAGACGTGTAATGATAATAACAATCAACAAATGGGGTTTGTTAATTAATTATTATTATATTATTATCATCACACGTCTATTCACGGTTTATATGTATTGCACTTTCAAAACAAGGCCACTGAATTGATATAACTGTTTTTCTTTTTCCTTTTGTTTTTCTTCTCTAGTGATGCAGGCAGTGATGATGACTATGAGCCCCCACATCCGACAACATCCCGGGCGGGCCTGCAGAGAGGAACGCCCCACTCATCCAGCTTCTGTTTTTCTTCCTCAGCTCTCAGCCTCTTCTACTTCAAGCACACACGACGACAGGCAGCCGAAGCAAAAAGGGAAACATGCAAAAAACAACAAGCAAACGTGGTCGAGGCAAGTTTGCAAGACCACAAGTAAGAGAGGAAGAAGAGAGGTGGCATGACAGACAGGAGAGAGACCAAAAGTCTGACCCTCTGCGATTCATGTCGGCTAGGATCCCTGGCCCTACATTGGACTCGACAACATCATGGTCTCCACTTGCCCTCTTCCAGCTGTTTTTTTCAGCCTCTGTTGTTCGTACTATAATCAACAACACAAATGCCAATGCTGTCGAGAGACAACAAGCTGGAATGAAGTTCAAGTTGGAAGTGCTCACAGAAAAGAGGTTCTGCATATTTTTAGCGATTATTGTTTTCTCTGGCCTTGTCATAGTGCACAACAGAGCTGACTACTGGAGGAAGAAATTCCCTTATAACTTCTCCTTCTAGATGTCATACAGGCGTTTTGAGGCCATCCTGTGGTCGCTACACTTCAGCAACCCTGAAGAGGATGAGGAAAATGAGAGGAAGAGGAATACCGCAGAGTATGACCGTCTTTTCAAAATAAAGCCCCTCTACAATGACATTGTGCAAGCCTGCAAAGCGAATTTCCATCCTCACAAGAATATAAGCATCGATGAGCGCATGGTCGCAACCAAGGCCAGAATCAGCATGAAGCAATACATGAAGGACAAGCCGACAAACTGGGGTTACAAACTGTTTGTGCTGGCAGATGCTTCAACAGCCTACACAATTATACAGCCTATACACTATTTTTTTGTATATACGGGCAAGAGTGCATCTACCACAGGCCAGGGTCCGAGTTACACAGCAGTGATGGACCTGTTGCCACTTTCTCTGGTTGGTGGGGGCTACACTGTATATACCGACACTTTTTACACAAGCTCTGCCCTCCTCCAGGATTTGATCAAAAAGAACATCAACTGTTTTTATAATTTTGTGGACATTGTTGTGGTGAACAGTTTCCTCCTCCACAAGGAGCTGTTCAAGTTGAGGCAACTGCATGTTGAGAAAGCACTGCAAGAGATGCCTTGATGATGGCATCCCAAAGGTGAAGACAGGCATTTTCTGCAGAGTGTCAAGTCCCCCTTTGCCTCACACTAAAAAAGAACTATTTCCAGTTGTGGCATGACCAACAGTAGACTGAGTTATAATGTGTAAATAGTTATGTTGGTTTTACAGTTTGCACTTTACAGTTAGTATAAATAGTTGTTTTTACAGTTTGCACTTTACCATTAGTATATATTTTTTTTACAGTTTGCAGGGTTAGGGTTTTAGTGTTTACCATTTTTATCCATCCATCCATTATCTACCACTTAGGGTTTACCCTGCCTTCCGCCCTAAGACAGGGTACACCCTGGACAAATCGCCACTTCATCGCAGGGCACATAGAGACAGATAACCACTCACACTTCACACCTACGGTCAATTTAAATTAGCAAATTAACCTAATCCCCATGCATGTTTTTGGATGGTGGGAGGAAGCCAGTTTAGACACAGGGAGAACATGCAAACTCCACAAAGAAAGGCCCCGGGCCCAGGATTCAGACCCAGTACCTTCTTGCTGTGAGGCGACAGTGCTAACCACCGTGCCGCCCTTAACGTGCATTATCAATTAATATTAATTGTAATTCATGTTAACCACACTCTATAATAATAATGATGACCACGAGTTAAAAAGAAAATATAAAAAAATCCTTTTGGGCCTTTGTGTCTGAAGATACTACATAAAATAAAGTTAAATATGTTTTCCAAGATGCTAATATTTTTCTCACATCAAGGGTGAAGGTTGTAGTCTTATTGAGTAATATTCTCTCTCACATAAATAGGAGCAAATAAGATTTTTATTTATTGATGTTGCATTTTCCAATTTGCTGCTGTATTGTTGTCAGTTTCCCCATTTTTGGGAAAGGATTATCTTATCTTAAATATAGTGAATGAACTAGCTGCAGTAACTACTCATTTTGTAGTAGTCAAATAGGTTTCAAACGATTTTATGTCATAATCATTATATTCCTTAAACTTGATTACAATCAGTGACCAAATGTTAGCTTGCAGGTAGACAATTGAATGACTCAGTTTTTATTTTTTGTTCAAGTATATTTTGTGTTGTACAGTCACATACAAAAGAAATTATTGCACTTAACCATGATTAACACAAACATAGAGTTGATGTTTAAAAAAAAAAACACAGTGTGCACTTCAACACTAAGTTTATCCTTGTTGACCTGAACAACAGTGTCCATGAAAGATTTATCACCACTAGATGGAGACAAAGTGTAAGTAAACTACTGGGTTGGGGGCTCTGTCAACTCATGGGTGTCTTCATGATTTTTTTTAACACATTGCATGTGTTCTGTGATACTGATGTGGCTGTTGAATGGTCTCACCACAGAACAGTTTCTTTTGCATTGACCTCACTCATTTATTTACGAAAAATAACCAATAAATGCTAAAATTGCAATGGAAATGGGAAAGTATTGGACTTCAACCTGACATTTAAGCAGGAACAAAAATTCCAGAATATTTGGACTTTGATAGATAATGATCATAATGCCCCCTGTATAGTTGCTTATGGCCACATAAACACAAATAAGCAAACAAACACACTATTTTGTTCTATTAATGGCTGTGTAGAGGTAGTCATTATTATTTCAGTAAAACTGAATTTAACAGTACTTGAAATTATTTTATAATATTAATGTCCCTCCCATCACAAAAGCCAAGACAAACTAATATGTAATGAAACTCATCACAATGATATCCTTCCCCAGACATAAACTACATGGTCTTAGGACATAGTCATGTCAAGGTCTGTTCTCTAAAACGATGAGATTATCATTACCACCAACACTGGCTTTAGAATTTTGCATCATCAGTGAGAGAGTTGACCCTATCATTACGTAATTAGTGCAGAGTTGTGCCTGCAATTTTATTTGAATTTGACCATTCAGGGTCAATGTCTAACTTTCACCATCTTGTGAAAATTTGAGCAGACATACCCACATAAACCTAGCCACATACCCCCATACAGCCTCCTTGCTCTACAGGTAGGCCAGTTAAACTAGATTCCATGCCCTTTGTCCCTGTTCCAAGGGGACATCAAGTTCAAGTTAAGATGTACACTGTATACACTGCAGAATAGTGCAAACTGCATGTAGTGCAAAGAGAAATAATATAAAATGCATTAACTCAGGTTAATACATTGAACAAAACTTCATCTCACTCACAGATTAAAGTAATTGCAAACTTCACTTCAGTCCACCTCTTAGCCACCTGATTTACAGCCACCTGAATTTATTAAATATATCGCCAAATTGTCCCCCAAATATAAGAACAGCCTCTCAAAAATGTATAGTTTAAGACCGACTCTATACATTTACCAATTCCAAAATGGGAAAAAGACTTATCCATATCTTAAGACCACGATTTTTGGACTTGGATCTGTGAAAACACACTCAGCATGACAAAAAATACTAACTTACTACTTACTGATCCAATTTAAGGTTCTCCCCAGAACACACGTAACGCAGTATAAATTGTATAACATGGATTTCTCACTCAGTCTGACTGCACCCAATGCTCTCAAAACACTACAGACACTTAGGCTACGTTCAGCCTGCAGGGCTTAATCCTCAATTCCGATTTTTTTGTGAAATCCGATTTTTTTGCGAGGTCATTCATATTTACAATTAAATGTGACTTGTATGTGATCTCCAGTGTGAACTTTAAACGCCCCACAAGTGTCCCGCATGCGCACTGGAGGACACAACGACGTTGTACGTGCTCAGAAGTAAAAATGGATGCTAGCAGTGGAGAGTAAACCCCACGGTTCTGATAAGACCCCTCCAGTTTGGCCTGAATAGAGCTATCCCACCAAATATGAATTTACTCAGAAACCTCACTTTCCCTCCATAGACTGCACATTATCATTTGCCATGGTTGTTGTTTTTCTTCCCGCTTCCGCCTACTTCAGTGCAGAATAGTGACGTTTGTAGCTTGTTCATGACACGTAGGTCGAATGAATGCGACCTGGCCGTTCAGACTGACGTCGCATGTCAAAAGATCGGATATGTATCGGTTTTAGGACCACATATCCAAGTGGCCTGAGTCGCATTTGAAAATATCGGATCTGTGTCATTCAGACTGTAATTAAAAGATCAGATACAGGTCGCACAGGGGTGAAAAAATCGGATTTGGGTCACTTCAGGCTGCAATCTGAACATAGCCTTATTTTCATGCACTTTGGCTATGTTCACCCATCTCTCAGTTTTGGGCAACAGTCACACAGAAACTCTCCTCTATTTTGGACTGCAGGATTCCGCAATCTCCAAACCTTTGCTTAATTGGTGATCTTACGATAACTGCTTTACCACTCATTCACCTCCAGCCCACGCTTGCAGCTTTAGCCATCGCCAAGAAAACTATCTTGGTTAATCGGAAGGATAAGAGAGCAATCAACATCACCCATTGTCTAAACCTCCTCTTTGAGCACATTTCATTTGAGAAAATATCTGCCTCCCGAAAAAAAACAATCGGCATCTTTTACAGAAAAATGGTCTGCATTTATTGGGGCTTGCATAAATCTATAGTCTGTTCTTGTTTTTTTCTGCATTGTCCTGCATCTTTGGCAGAAAAATGGTCTCCATTTAGTAGAGCTTTTAATATAAATCTGTAGTCTGCTCCTGTCTGTTAGCGTATGCTGACCCCCTCATAAATTTGAGATGTTACAGAACATATTTATTCTATCTGTGCCTTTGTTCTGACCCCTAACTTGTCTCCTTTTCTCCTATATTACATATAACCATCTCTTCATTAAAGAATGATGGATCCAGGGATATTTAAAAAATAGCATCCATGCAAAAATCCTTTAAAATGTTACTCCCTAATAATTTTTCAGAAAAATATAAGTACCAGGATGGTTCGACCCAACCTGTCATATATGCCATCTAGCACCACCTGTCAATCACTTGAAAACTCAAACAATGTAGTCGTGGTTGAAACTTAAATGCAAATCATCTGAGAACACTGAGGGACAAGTGGCAAAGAAGGCCAAACTAAAGCCGGCAACTTTAGTGAGCTAGTTTAGGCTGTGCTTGACACAGGCAGACTTACGTGAGGCTTGAACCAGAGGGAAGATGTTCCCGGGGTAGGGCCCTGGAGGCCATTTTCGGTCAAGCCAAGAACGGGGGGGGTCGGCTGCTCAGGGCCCCTGTGCGGACCCCCTATGGATGTTGTCCTTGGGGGGGGCATACTGTTATGAGTTGCAGTGCTGGCAGAGTTGCTGCCAGTGTGATTTCTGACCACTGCTGCTGGAAATTTTAATTGGAGACCTTTGGGGCAGAAGTAACATACATATTGAAGACTTTTCGTTGTTTGTCAGTTTGTCTCAGTGTAAACTAACACAATAGGTGATGAATCGTCCAAAGCTCTGAGTAGTGGTGGATCGAAAGCTAATGTGATTTAATTCTCCAAATAGCAGAAGGAGAGGTCAACCTGTCATTGAAATTATGTGGTAATACAGATGTTTGCACACATACTGTACATCTGAGCAAATAACACATTTATACATGATATGAGACCTTGCATGCGTGTGTGGTCACAGGTAGATAGTCAGCTAGGCGGAGGGCATCATGGTCACACGGTCACTTCACTGTAAGAAATGATTCTGTGCTCATGTAGATTTGAATTAATGTATTAGGTAAAATACATTCAATATGATTGTGTTTTTGATTTTGAGACAACTATTTAATTAAATTTCAAATAAAATGCACCCATTGTAGTTTATAATAAAAAATAAAACATAAGGATTATATTTATAAAATCCCAAATAGAGAGAACATTGAGTTGATTGAAATTAATATAAACAGGCAGATTTTAATTGAAGTGTTTTTGTTTTTTTTTAAATTATGCCCGCAATTCCCATCATGCCCCTGCCCCATTGTGATGGAATTTAGCAGAATGTGTCAGAAGCTGTTATGTCTGAACTCATGATGATGTCGCTAGAAGTTATCTTGTTTAGAGAACAGTGTGTGTGTGCAGTATGCCTTTTCCTCACCATCAGGCCTGATAGACTTGTGGACTCTGCCTAAAACATACAGCATGTTCGTTTATCACTATGACGGTATTGCTTGTCAGCAGGAACTCACGTACGCATGTATGTATCAGAAGTGCATAAATATTGTTTTTCCTGATATTCTGGATGGGCATTCACTCACAACGCTCTGTGCTGTGTGTCTGAATTCTCATCTCTGTTCTGCAGACAGATATTAAAAGCAACTCTTTTGGGCAACTGAATCAGTGAAGTTATTTACCGGACTCTTGTGTGGTTAAAGAACCCTGTGGAAATTAGACCATCCTGCAAGAAAATTTCCACAACAATTTTGGTGTCAGAATTTTGGGATTGTTCGAGAGTCCGTCCAGACCCCCGGGTCGTTGAGGGGCTGAATTTTTGACCTGGATTGATGAACCCGTTCTCACCTTACAAAAATCCGAGGACGAGGACCCGGCGTCCTGGGGCCTGTGACTGACTCTGCTACGGTCTGCACGAGAGCTACACCCGGTGAGATGGTTTACATTCCATTTATTATCATCTCTTCCTGATTCTGAGGTCCGGTATTGTTGCTCCTAATAAAGAGGTAATTGTGGGTCTAATTTTAAAATACAAACTAAATCACCTCTGTTCTTCTTAAGATAATTGTGGAATAGTACTGCGTCTGTCTACAATAAGTGTTGAATACCGAGTCTAGGACTCGAAGACTGCAAAACAAGAACAGGTGTTTCTTTTTTCTTTTTTTTTCTTTTTATTTTATTTCAGTCCTGTGAGTTTGCGCGTAAAAGGTAATACCGAGTCTAGGACTCGAAGACGGCAAGGTGAGATCAGATGTTTTTTTAAGTCCTGTGAACTTTGTACGTAAAGTAAAGATAAAAGTGTGAGTTTTGAGCCCAAAGCCAAAAACAAGATCACTGTTTTCTGTCAGGGACAGACCGAGTCAGGGACTCAGGTAAAGGAAGCTATAGCAGTAAAGATAAAAGTGTGAGTTTTGAGCCCGAAGCCAAAAACAAGAACACTGTTTTCTGTCAGGGACAGACCGAGTCAGGGACTCAGGAAAAGGAAGCTATAGCATTGAGGTAAGAGCTCTGAAAAAGTAAAAAAAAAGGCACCAGCTGGCCCTATTGCGGAGGCCATAAAGAGAAAATATGGGGATGATAGTGTGCAGTATCTTCAAAGTTGAGTGAACATTTAGCAGAAATCAGTTGTTACAACTTAATGGGAACTTAAGAAGGGTAAAGTAAAGCTGCTTTGAGAACAAAAATGAATCAAATGTGTTTTTCTCAAAAGGTTAAAGGAGTCCGGAGTATCACAACGTTACCCTCATCTACCCAGTCATCACAGGCGCCTGAAGAGCTCAAAAGGTAAGCACAAACCTTTTCAATAGAATTGTGCATATTGATTATAACTAAGGTTATGTTTAGTCTAAAGTGAGTCAATAAATATTATATTAATGGTAAAAGAGAAATAAGAGAAATGAGAAAGGGAGGCTGAAGTCCTCACCTAAGAACATAGAAGAAGAATTCCTTTATTGATCCCTCAATGAGGGAAATTACATTTTTTCACTCTGTTAGTATATTTTTCAGTTGCACATTACACTCACAAGTTATGAAACAAACACATGCACATGCACTAGAGGAGAGGTGTCAGAGTGAGGGGGCTGCCCCTTATCCAGGCGCCCCGAGCAGTTGGGGGTTCGGTGCCTTGCTCAAGGGCACCTCGGCAGTGCCCAGGAGGAGGAACTGGCACCTCTCCAGCTACCAGTCCACTCTCCACATTTTGGTCCGATCTGGACTTGAACTGGCGACCCTCTGATTCCCAGCCCAAGTCACTACAGACTGAGCTGAGACCCAAATCATCATGCGCAGAAAAGAAGAAAAAGAGAATTAAAATACACGTGTTGGGTTTAAATTGTGTTGGCTGGGTCTTTCTTCAAGAGTTAAAAGAAAAGGAGGCTGGTGAAACAAAACTCTGAAGACTGAGTGTGAGTATTACTTTTGGGGTGGTTTTGGTGCATGATCTGAGGTGTATTAAAACTGTTAGTGAGACTGGGTTAGGACCCAGGTTAGTAGTCAGCCACAGTATAGTCACCAGGACTTTCTGTAGAAGCTTGCTGACTAGGTCTCCTAACAGGGCATTGAGTCCATACACTTGAAATTGTGTGCGTGTGTAGTGTTTTTTATGTACAACCGAAGTAAGTCCATAAATTATGGCAATTAAAGGAGCAGGCAAGTTCAAAATTTGTGAGAAGGAGTAGTTTTGTGTGTATTTGGGAGGCATTAATCCCAAATACCATAAGAAAAACAGGAAATAAGTGGATAAATTGAAACAGAATTTAAAAAAAAAAAAAAAGTTGATTTCCAGGGGATGATGCTCTGCTAACTTTGAGAGAGTTTAAGTATAAGTTGATACAAGACTCAGACAGACGACTCTGACGAACACAGACATGGAGGGAGAGACAGAACGACCTAGAGAAGATAAAAAATACAGAGAGGAAACATAAGTGGTCGCAGACTTTTAAACTAAATTCTAGACCCTCACAAGAAATCAGTCAAATTCAGACTTCTATACAAGGGAAGAATAACTTAGACCCTAAACAAACTAATGGTATGAGAGAAGGGTTAACTTACACATTTTCCACATTTTCATTCACATAGCCATGAACACAAGATAGCACACTCCACACCTAGCCATCCTCCTCTTTCTCGTGATCAAACACTCTGTGCATTTTTCCCTCCGCCTAATGAGAACGATAACCATCTATTAATAGATTTGATGGCCCAACTTCAGGCCCAATTGCGAGCAAAACTAGATGCCAGAAACAGGAACCACAGCTCAGCATTTGCCAGCACAGATACCTCTGATTGCTCAAACTTAAGGCCCCTGATATGCTCTCAGTTGAACTAATAAATAAATAAAAGGTTTAGCTTCTTTCTATATTAAATGAAACCAATCACTATTGCATTGTTATCATTTCCACATGGCTGTGCAATGAAGAATCGCTTGCTGCTGATACTTGCAATGAAGACCAGCTTACACATAGTCGCTCACATACAGGATGTTACTGGACACGCAATGAGGAACTGCTTACACCTGTGATTTAGGTCTCCAAAAGGGGGACACCACACTGTCTCCCTCCTGGTTGTGCTGTACCCTAAAAGGTGGTGGTCACTTGCAGTTTGGGGGTCTGCAAAGTTGGTTACAGCCTGATGGATGCTGCACAATGCAGGATTTACATTTCCTACTTCTGTTGATTGATATGAAGAAACCATGTCAAAAGGGGAAATGTTAAATTGAATATGATTCTATAATGGTATGTTAAACATTTTTCTGACTTTTTGTGCTCTACTTCAGTCTCAATCACTGGCTGTTTCTTTTTAATTAATTATAATCAATAGCTGACCTTGATAGTGTGATAACGAGCAAAAGCCTTTTTCTGTCTCCCACTCGAACCTGAGATTAGAGATGTGTTCTCATTCACATTCAGAGGTCAACAGTACAGATACACTCGATTATTAGGTACCGTTTCTTTCGGATGTTTCTGTAAAAGGGCTGCAGGGAAAAAGGGGGAGGAAGGCAGGTACTGATGTACTACAATTCAAATCAGACACTGTAGAAAACAGATAACCACCATGCACACGACATGCTGAAGAAGCAAAAGCCATCACAAAAACAGAACACATAATCATGTATCAGTCCCTGACTGTACTGACAACACATAGCATCACATTAAACTGAGAGCTGATATACAGAATGAGCCCTTTAATCATCCAGACACAAGAACTGTATTTACTGATGGTTGTTGTTTATGGCACCCATAAAATGGACTACAGACAGGATATGCTACATTTTGGGTACCAAACATGAAATGACTACTGTATGTGACTGTGACCTCTGACAGACTACAGACTTCACCCTCAGCACAGAGAGCAGGACTGAAAACATTGACTGAAGCGCTTAAAGCAGCTCAGGGACAGATTGTAGGCTCAATATATGCACACTGTAAGAAAAGATACACAATATTTACTCAATAAAAATGAGGTAACAGACAAGCAATATTGTTTATTAGATTTCACAACGTTTGGTATTAAGTAAATATTAATTAAATGATGCCCTTAATAGTTATCCATTGAGTAGATTCAAATAGAAAACAGTACATAATTGATTATAACCTCAACAAGAATATTGAGTTGATTTGAAAAAGATAAACTCCCTAATGTGGAAATGCTACTAATAGAAATTAATTCTATGTGTCAGTGATATATAATTGTGTAATAGTCATCTACATTAATCAGCACATTGATTTGAATGTGATCAATGCACTGAATTTAGTCTAAATATTCTTCCTTTTTAAGAATATTCAGCCTATGGCCCAGAAAGTACAGAACTTAAGAAATACTCAAATAAGAATTTTATCAGCAATTCATTTTTGTGCTTTAGACGCGTTGCTCCACATCCAGGTACACGGCAAATATCTGCTTCAAAATCAAAATCGCAATCATATTGAATGTATTTTACCTAATACATTAATTCAAATCTACATGACCACAGAATCATTTCTTACAGTGAACTGACTCTTTTTGGTTAATCAGCACATTATGTGCAGTTTGTAATGAATCACTATCTATCTAGGTTTGGCAGTCCCAAGGTCAAGTTTAAAGAGTAAAAATTGGCAAAAATCTGCGCAGATTCCAAATTAATCTGAATTGAGGCCTTGCTTATTGTTTTGATGTCTATCAGAGCCTCCACCAACAACAGTATAGGGTTTTTACCGTTCAAGCTTTGCACAGGACACATTTGAGAGTCCTGCAATAGTGGGTCTCAGGGGGATGCCTCTAGACCTCACAAATCTTGATCATGTGTCATTACTATGGTGCACTAACTGTACTGGTAGCATCTCTCCATACAGGTACAGGGAAAGAGTGACAACAGAGGGTGACGACGACAACATTCGGGTAAGGGTGTGAGACCCTCCGATTGGATAGAGGACACACGAGGTACCGCCTGAATCAGTGTGCTAAAGCCTCCATATCCACTAGAACAGGGGTATCAAACTCCATTTCATCGAAGGCCACATTAGCGTTATGGTTATTATTGGTTTTTGGTAATGACTTTGAACTATCCATATTTTTTAAGTATAACTATGCTAAATGTTTCTGATATACAACTGTAGTGTTGAAAGCAGCAAGGTCACTATATCTCATTAATATCTCACAGGTGGGATGTTAGTGAAGTTTACAAAAGACTGAAGATTGAATGCAGATATCAGTCCAGTTGGTCCTTCAGAATAAACTCTATACATCGGGCTGGCTCATTGTCTTTCTACATAAAGCTAGTCAAGTTTGCACTGAGTATTTATTCTTATACATATGGTATGTCAAAATAAAGGTTTCATGTTAATAAACACAGTTCTATCAACAGACAAAAACACCAAAGGGCTTTAATTTTGAAATTAAAGCAGGAAGTCTTTAGTAAAAATAACACTTAATGGATTGTTTTATCTGTGTTTGCTATTGTTGCTTGTTGTGTTGTTTTACCATTATTGTATTTTGCAGACACACTGGAGGCAGGTGGAAATGAGACATCCAGGATACAGACAGCCAGTTTAACCAGTGTACCTCAAGAGGGGTCAGATTGATTTCAACTGTAAAAGAAGATGGCCCAGTGTTCAGCTGAAATGGAGGGACTGTTGTCCATCCCACCACCAGGATCTGACGACGAGCAATGATGTTCATAGAGGGGTGTCATCACTGAGACAGCAAGTGGCTGCTGCACTCCCTGGCCAACCTGAAGGTCCACTGCATCGGCTCCATCCAGGGGACTATGTGGTTGTGAAAGACTTCAGAAGGAAAAGCTGGAAACACAGATGTTGGCAAGGCCCGTTCCAGATCCTCCTCACGACGCACACAACAGTGAAGGTTGCAGAAAGAGCAACATGAATCTACGCGTCCTACTGCAAAAGTACCAGCTCCAACTGACCCACCACCTGGAGATCCACAATATCAGGAGGAGATAAAAGCGCTCCCTGCTACATGTGACGTGCCAAGTCACCAACTGAACAGATGAAGGTGAAAGTAAACGCTCTGTTCCAATGAAACTATGATGCCAGAACAGCGGACAAGAAACAAAGAAATCTAAAGACATCTGCACCAGCATACAGTCAACTTTTCAACATTTTCATAAATATTCATGTCATGTGATTATAATGCCTTTATAATGATTCTAATGTCTGTTTATTCTGTGTTACAACCAGGTTCACTGCAAGCCGAGAATGGTGATCGTTCCCATGGAGACCACGGAGGTGTTTTCCCCTCATCTGACACCTATGGGGTTTTTCTCCTCTGGGCTCTATGAGAGGGTCATTCAGGAATTTTTCCCTAGAAAAGGGTTTTCGCCTGAATTTGTGGTGTAACCATTGATAGGTGTGACCTCTGAGAAGAACTGAGATGCATTGGATCTGTTTGTTTTACAGCATGGACATTTGAGAATCATAAAGTTATAATGACTTGGTGAGGCAACTGCCCGATGGCCTGTATAGGCCCGGGAACAGGTTCTCACTCTGAGTCTTGTCTTTCATCCTGTTTTATGATGATGATTGTTATTTGTACTGATTGATATACAGTAATGTAATATCACTTGTGTAATTCTAGAATCCCTTTTCTGTCTATCTCAGCTTTGCTATAACCAGAGAGTTCTATTCTCGCAAGAACAAATGCAACTTTTTTTCTGTGTTACTGACATCTTAATGATGTTTAATCTTAAGATCATGCAAAAGGTTCAATCTGATGTTTGATGCTTTCAGTAAACTTTGTATTTACTTAGGTGTTCCTGTAGGAACAAAAGGGAGGAAATGTGATGGAATTTAGCAGAATGTGTCAGAAGCTGTTATGTCTGAACTCATGATGATGTCGCTAGAAGTTATCTTGTTTAGAGAACAGTGTGTGTGTGCAGTATGCCTTTTCCTCACCATCAGGCCTGATAGACTTGTGGACTCTGCCTACAAAACATACAGCATGTTCGTTTATCACTATGACGGTATTGCTTGTCAGCAGGAACTCACGTACGCATGTATGTGTCAGAAGTGCATAAATATTGTTTTTCCTGATATTCTGGATGGGCATTCACTCACAACACTCTTTGCTGTGTGGCTGAATTCTCATCTCTGTTCTGAAGACAGATATTAAAAGCAACTCTTTTGGGCAACTGAATCAGTGAAGTTATTTACCGGAATCTTGTGTGGTTAAAGAACCCTGTGGAAATTAGACCATCCTTTCCATTTCCACAACACCATATTACAGTATTTGCAGTTAGTTTGTTAAGCTAGCTGATTCACCTTTGCAGATATTACTTTGTGTTTTAATGTGCCTGTTTTGAACATGGCAGTTTATGGAGTTCATTGTCATGTTTTTGCCCCTTTACAGTTCCACCATCGGTGAGGTGGCTGTAACGTTTCTTGACTTCAGCTCTATTTTAATACAGTTCATGCTTTGATGCTTTCTTCTGGTTTGAAATGAGACTGTGGTTGCAGTGTACACGGATGTGCAACAATGTGTGAAGCACAAAATGAACAGTTAATAAAATTCTTATTTCAGTATTTCTTAAGTTCTGTACTTTCTGGGCCACAGGCTGGTTATTCATCAAAAGGAAAAATATCAAGATTAAATTCAGTGCATTGATAAAATTCATATTAGATGATTATTACACAATTATGTATCATTGATACGTAGAATTAAATTAATTTTTATTAATATTATTTACACATTAGGGAGTTCATCTTTTAAAAATCAACTCAATATTTTTGTTTAGGTTATAATTAATTCTGTACCGTTGTCTATTTGAATCTACTCATATTACATGGATGATTATTAAAGGCCTCATTTGATTAATATTTACTTAATACCAAACCTTGTGAAACTTAATAAACAATATTGCTTGTAATATGTCCCCTCATTAGATATGGTGTATCTTTTCATACAGTGTGTAGATGGTGATGAGGATTTAAAAAAGGTGATTGATTAGGGTGTGTTGCTTGCTGAAGTGAAACATCTTCTGATACATTTGGTTCATGGTGTTATATTTATTATTACTAATGATCTGATGTGCATGGACTAATAACAGTTAAGTTAACATTTTGAGTCCCACAACAGTCCAGTTTTAATTGTGTTATGTACAGTGTATGTGTAAAGGAATTAATTGTATTCTTTCTTAAATAGGTTAGAGTTATCCTTTTCCTGAATACGATAAATATATGTCACGCCCATGCACGTATCTCGGTGAAGAAATGCTGCTGGGCAAACCAATAGCCAACTAATTGGCTGGTGGAAAATTAAAAGTTTTACATAAAATTATGAATTTTAGAGGGCTAACTTACACCTGAGACTCTCTACCCCTCTCTCTTTCTCTCTTTCCACAGATAACATATATCAACATATCATTTAGTGTGACACTATTCATTACAACATGTCACTTTATCAGCAGATGTCACTTGTAACCTTCAAGCAGCATATTGTCAAGTCAAGTCAAGTCAACTTTATTTGTATAGCCCAATATCACAAATTATGAATTTGCCTCATTGGGCTTTACAATCTGTACAGGATATGACACCCTCTGTCCTTTACAAATGACCCTCGCATCGACTAAGGAAAAACTCCCCAAAAAAAAACCTTTTAACAGGGAAAAAGAAACGGAAGAAACCTCAGGAAGAGCAACAGAGGAGGGATCCCTCTTCCAGGATGGACAGACGTGCAATAGATGCCATGTGTACAGAATAACAACAATGAAAACACATTAACACTAACATACAAAATTGTATGGAAATGTCCAACTCAATATAACAACAGCTAATATACAGTGTGTATATATAAAATTATATGAGAGTGTCCAAGGGGATGAAGAGCATCATCAAGCTATCAGCAAAGGATGAGAAGCATGTCGTCCTCTCCACCATGCCAACCAGAAGAAGCCTGGGCAGCACATCTTCCACTCCACCACACCAAACAGGAGAAACCTCCGCAGGATGACCTCATCACCACCACGTCACTCAGAACCAGAAGATGAAGCCTGACTGGTCTGCACAACCACTACTCCACCAGGTAGACTGGATCCATGGATACCTGTGAGATGAGAACGCACAGGGACTACGAGGCACAAAACTAATCTGCAGCATGTGTTAAAGGGAGGAAGAGTAAACACATCCTCTTCTCCACTACCCTAAAAGATACAACCTGAGCAGTATCGCCTCTTCTCCATCTCACCACCATCAGGACAGACGAAGCCTGGATGACACCACCTCCTTCTCAACAAGTAGCCTCAGCTCACGGACACCTGGGAGCTGGGAGCACAGGGGCTCCGGGGAAGAAGATGAGTTAGTGAAATGACTTAATGGAGGCATCCAAATGAAGAAGAAGAGAAGCTCAGTGTGTCAGAGAAAGTCCCCCGGCAGTCTAGACCTATAGCAGCATAACTAAGGATTGATCCAAGGCAGCCTGAGTTCCTTGGATCAGTCCTAACTATAAGCACTATCAAAAAGGAAAGTCTTAAGCCTACTCTTGAATAAGGGGATGGTGTCTGCCTCCCGGACTGAAAGAGGGAGTTGGTTCCACAGAAGAGGAGCTTGATAACTGAAAGCTCTAGCTCCCATTCTACTTTTATAAACCCTAGGAACCGCTAGTAGTCCTGCATTCTGAGAGCGTAGAGTTCTAGCAGGATTATAAGGCACTATTAGCTCTTTAAGATAAGATGGTGCCTGACCATTAAGTGCCTTGTAGGTGAGGAGGAGGATTTTAAATTCTATTCTAGATTTTACAAGGAGCCAGTGCAGAGAGGCTAACACCGGAGAAATATGGTCTCTTTTCCTGGTTCTGGTCAGAACACGTGCTGCAGCGTTCTGGACCAGCTGGAGAGTCCTGATAGACTTATTAGGGCAGCCTGATAATAACGACTTACAATAGTCCAGCCTGGAAGTTACAAATGCATGGACTAATTTTTCTGCATCGTTTTGGGAGAGAATATGCCTTATTTTTGCAATGTTACGCAGATGAAAAAAAGCTGTTCTAGCTGTTTGTTTCATGTGGACGTTGAAGGAAATATCTTGGTCAAAAATTACCCCTAGATTCCTTACAGTGGTGTTCGAGGCTGGTACAAAGCCACCTAGAGTAAATAAGTCATTAGATAGGTTATTTCTGAGATTTTCAGGGCCAATTAGAATAACCTCAGTTTTATCTGAATTTAACAACAAGAAATTGTGCGCCATCCAAGTTTTTATATCCTGAAGACATGTTTGGAGTTTAGCTAACTGGCTGGATTCGTCTGACTTAAATGACAAATATAGCTGAGTATCATCTGCATAACAGTGAAAGTTTATGGAGTGTTTCCTGATAACATTGCCTAAAGGAAGCATATATAAAGCAAATAGAATAGGCCCAAGCACAGAACCTTGAGGAACTCCATAACTGACTATGGACTGCATGGAGGACTCATCATTAATGTGAACAAACTGTGATCGATCCGATAAGTAGGATTTGAACCAGCTTAAAGCAGTTCCTCTGATGCCAGTTAAATGTTCTAATCTCTGCAACAGGATATGGTGGTCAATAGTATCAAAAGCAGCGCTAAGATCTAACAAGACAAGTACTGAGACGAGTCCATGGTCTGACGCAATTAGCAGGTCATTAGTAATTTTCACCAGAGCGGTCTCGGTGCTATGATATTTTGTGTTCTTATAGTGTTTTTGTATATTGCTTATGTTGCTGGTTTTGCACTGTATATCCTTTTAAAATCTCCTTATTGTTGCTACTGCCTATGGCAACTTTTGTGAAAGAATTTCCATTGGGATGAGTGTGTTTTCCCACAGCTGCAGGGGGTCAGAGACCTGAGGCTAAGACTTTGGCTGACTGGTTGCAGACTGAAGCGCATATGGCGATAACTAAATGCGCTACTCAATGATACGACTCTTCTAAGATTGTTCATTGCATTCAAGAGGTGAATGAATTACTGCCTGAATTTATTTTGAGATTTTCACGGGCATGGAACGCTAATGCAGGAATAAGTCCTGACGAGAACAGCCAGTTTGCTGTCCAGACCCTTTTGAACAACCTTAGGGCCGGCATAGGGACTGCATACAAGCTAGCTGTGACCTCCTGGCGAGCACAGAGCTGGAAAGAAACAATAGTCCATCTGATGTCCTTGCATAGAGACAATGTTTTTAACGCCGAGAAATCCGCTGTGAACCCAAAACAAATGTGGCAGCAAAAACAACAGGAGCCGGGCCAGCAGAATAACAATAAACATAGACAAGGTAATTGTCATAAGGGCGGAAAGCCAGGTCATTGAGCCCGAGGGTGCAGACAGGAACGCCATTACGATAGGCCGAATCATCAGAATCAAAACAGAAATCTGAGAGAACTGAGGCTGGCCTCTTATGGAGCCATTGTTTCATTAACTTCATTACTTCAGTTGCGTGCGCTACTGCTACCGCCACTCTCATCTCCTTCGAGGGGTGAAGGCCCATCCGTGCACCATAATCAGGCATAGGGCGGCCACAGAGAAACGGGATCAGATTCACTTTTGACACACACATTTCCAATTCAAGCTGCAACTATTCAACTTTCTGCTAATTCCGCCGAAGAACCAATTATTCCTATACAAGTTAACAGTATCACAGAACCAATATCACACACAGCAAACGTTACAGTTGATGGCTCGGATGTTTCGCATTCGTTCTTGATTTCTGATAAAAGCCCCATAAAACTGATGGGAAGAGATTTGCTCTGTAAGCTATATGCTACTATTCATTGCACGCCAGATGGTTTGTTTTTAACTCTCCCTGATAAAAGAGCAGCTTCTGCTTTTCAGCTTTTGCAGTCAGCAGCTGATTCCCGTATTGCTGGTCTCTGCCAGATTTTAACTTGCTATCAAGGTTCACATTCTCATACGTTCAAAGTGTTGCTGAAATGTCCCCACTTTGTGCTAGATGAGGCCTCTCTTTCATTGCCATTGCACGACCGCGTTTAACCCCTCTGATCAGTACAGACAGATGGCTGAGCACAGCTTAGGTAAACAAGAGGGGTTGGAATATGAACAAATTTTGTTTGTGGGCCTGCAAGGCCGCGCTGTTCCGATCCAATTGACGGGGACACAACAAGAGCTGTTTGGAGTTGATGTGCTATCTCCACACGTTACTAATGCCCTTGCTCCAGGCTGTGAGCAAAATCACCTTGAAGACATGATGACTTGTTGCCAGGCTTTGAGAGAAGCTGTAGCAGCCTCTAAAACCCAAACAATAACATGTTTACCACCTTTCCCCTAATGTTTGGGCCTTCATCTGAACTGTCTGAAGTGGCAGTTAAATTGTGGGGTTTGTAACTTCTGCCCTCCTCACAGAGTCACCCTTAAGACAAATGCTAAACTGCCTATGGTAAGACAGTATAACTTGCCTTAGAGAGCAATTGATGGGATTAGTGGCATTATTCAATCTCTGTTGGTTCAAGGTGTATTGGTGCAGTGTACCAGCCCATGTAACACTCCTATTTTGCCTATCCCTAAGGCTAATCGACCTGATGAGTGGCGATTTGTGCAAGATTTGCAAGCAATAAACAGTATTGTAATACCCACAACGCCCAGATACTAATTCTATTCTGGCATCTTTACCTGCAGACCCGACATGCTACACAGTCACTGATTTATGTTCAGCTTTTTCATCTATACCATTGCATCCAGATAGCCAGCATCTGTTTGCTTCCACATTTAAAGGGAAACAGTAGACTTGGACGCGTCTGCCACAGGGTTTTGTTGAGAGTCCGTCAGTATATGCAGCGGCCGTTAAGAGGGATTTGGATGACCTCCACTTGCCAGGGGGCTCCACACTGTTGCAATATGCTGATGACCTTTTGATAGCCTCTCCATCAGCTGAGGCCTGCCACTCAGACTCCATTTTGCTCCTACAAAGACAGGCTGAATGTGGACACAGAGCATCACTGGCTAAGCTTCAGTTCTGCCGTTCTGAGGTGACATATTTGGGACATGTGCTGAAAAATGGACAGCGCCTTTTGTCACCAGAGAGTGTAAGGCTGTTGGTGAACATGCCCCCTCCTACAACAAAGAAGGAAATGCTTTCTTTTCTGGGAATGGCTAACTACTGCAGGCACTGGATTACTGATTATGCAGCTATGGACTCTCCTTTGCAAGCTGCCTCACTACAGTCTTCTCCTCCTGTAGTGCAGTGGACTGATGAACTGCATAAGGCTTTTCCGGACCTGGGAAAAGCCCTCACCATGGCTCTGGCATTGGGCTTGCCTGATTATCATCAACAGTTCCACCTACATGCATCTAGTGCAGAGACATGGCTCCCACTATCGTCCTGTTGCATATTACTCCTCTCGGCTCACCCCTGTGGTTCTCGGCATGCCAGGTTGCCTACGAGCAGTGGCCGTGGTTGCCACTATGATAGAAAAATCTTCCTCCATTGTGTTGGCTCATGACTGTGTAGTTCATGCAGTGTTACATTTTTTGAACACATCTGCGACTCAGCTTATGATCGCAGCAAGGCGCTCTGGATATGAGGCTGTCGTTCTTTTAAGTCATCATATTACCTTAAAGCATTCATCTCCTCTTAATTCTGCCACTCTTCTGAGCACTCTTCTTCCATTGGTTGACTCTGATGATAATCATGACTGTTATTGACATGAGCACATCTCCAAGACAAGACTTGTTGCAGACTCCAATTCAAAATGCCGATATGATTCTCTATACTGACGGTTCCGCAACTAGACCTGCTGATAACGTTCATTTAGCTGGATACGCTGTAGTAAATGATTGGGCAGTTGTTGAAGCATCAGCTCTGCCATCGGACACATCAGCACAGGCTGCTGAGCTTTATGCATTGATCAGAGAATGTACACTTGCTGCTGGGGAAGTTGCTACAATTTATGCTGATTCACGATATGCTTTTGGTGTTGCGCTTCATTTTCACCAATTATGGAAACACCATGGTTTTATGTCATCCTCTGGAAGGCCACTTCAACATCACGCTTTGGTGAATGACCTGTTAGATGTTTTTTGTTTCCGTTAAGGCTTGTTATTGTAAAATGTGCTGCTCACACTGAAGGAAATGATCCTGTTTCAAAATGGAATGCACTGGCTGATACTGCAGCCAAACAAGCCGTGCTTTCCTCTTCTGCGTTGGTATGTCAGTTTCCATCACGACCTTTGCACAGTACCGTCCTACAGTCGAAGACGTCATTGCGCCTGTAAAAAACAAAACAGTGCTACATCCGTGGTTTGGGCATGGTTTGGCTTTAAAAAGTTGGATGTGGAGCAGAAAAAGTTATTTGCAAGATGTGTGGAGTAGAAGACAAGCAGCAGCTAAACTCTCAAAGGTTTCATTGTTCTACAGAATTAGTGAGAATATACAGTATGTCTGTGAGTATTGTTGGCTGTCATGTGTGCTATTCTGTGTTGCTACACTGTTTGTGTTGCCATGTGATTAACAAGTTAAAATGACTGTGGTCGTGATGCTAATTTACGTTAGCCTGTCTATGGCGTTTTCCATTATGTGTTAGTATTAAGCAAGTGGACTTTGTGTAAGGCTAATACTGAAGGCAGTAGGCTACAACTGTTATGTCAGTGTGAAGTTACTTGTTTTATGTTTTCCACAATTACAGTTTTGTACAATACATTTTCTTGAAGGAATATTGACTTTTATGTTATTTAGTAGTTTAAAAAACAACTTCCTGCTAGAATGCTTTTACCATGGGCGATGGTAACCATTAAGAAACTGTTATGTTGTAATTTACATACCAAAGTCTACTATGATATATACCGTCTACTGTCTATGATTGAAATTATACCATGATATAAATTTTAGGTCATATTGCCTAAGAGTATCTGTTAGTGATAACTGATCAATTCTCAAAGTGGGTGGAGGGTTTCGTAAAAAGAAAAGAGGACGCTAGAACAGTTAAGCGTCTGTTAAAATATGTGATTCCCAGATTTGGTATGCCACAAGGAATAGACAAGAGGCCCTGCTTTTGTCCCAAAGATCACTCAAGATTTGTCATAGATCTTAGGGTTTAGGGGGCAGCTGCATGTTCCTTATCGTCCACAGAGCTCAGGTCAAGTTGAAAGAATGAAGGCCACTGTCAAAGAGAGATTGACCAAGTTGGTGGCGACGACAGGGCTAAAATGGCCTGACGCGCTGCCTATTGTGTTGTACTCCATTTGAAGTGCACCAAGTGCAACAACAGATCTAAGCCCTCATGAGGTATTGATAGAGAGATCAATATCCAAGGGGCAAGTCCCCCTTTGGCACCACATAAAGCCTCACTGCTTTGGACGGATGAGTTCATGGTTGATTATGTGAAACAACTAACTGAAGTTTTGAGAAGGTATCATTTTCAAGTGTCTGACAGGCTCCCCAAACCCTCAGGGGAGCTGATTCATTCCTTTAAGTAAGGTGATTCTGTGCTAATCAAATCTCTTGAAAAGGTGTCATTGACTCAGGTGGAAAGGCCCGTACCAAGTGCTACTGACTACAAGTACAGCTGTAAAGGTAAAAGGAAGAGCAGAATGGATTCACGCTACAAGGTGCAGATTGGCTCCAGCACCTGCCGATGAAGGACCAGCAGGGCCTGGCAGGTAATGGGGAGGCTGTTTCTTCTTCTTCCTCTTTCTGTGCAGATTCAGAGAAGTAACAGAGCATGATGCTCAAAGCAAAGAGAAGCCGGATGGCTGTCTTGGTCCAGACCTCCCTGTGGAACCTGAAATCAGCATCGCTAATCCCTGCTCCAACCAGAAGGGGCACTCTCTGCTGACGTTACCTGGAGAGGTGGACACCGAATTGGGCCCTGAATGAGAAATTGCATTTTCACAGCAGATTTAAAATTTAAAAGTCACATCCATGGTACAAATAGGAAAAAACAATTTTTATTTGTTGAATTATTGTGTTCAATTAACATTTTGTTTGTCATTAAAATATAGTTTGTCCTTCTTATTTAATACATACATGTAGATATTTATTACTATCATCATTACTGATTGTAATATTTCATACTTGTTATTTAATGCTTCTTTCCTACTATAGCTTGTTTTACACCGCTGCTAAGTCAATTTCCTCCAATGGGAGATGAATAAATAACCATTCTATTCTATTCTGCTCCTTTATGGACTCTGCAACGGCATGAGTCCAAACACCATGAAGACTCAGAGGGAGGAAACCCCTTGTTCACGTGTCTAACTTCTTCTGGCTGGCCACCTCATGTCCATGAACATCATCACAAAAAGTCTGTCTGAGATCTGCACATACACACATGCACACACAGCGCAGTCAGCTGATCTGAGTGCTGGAGACAACACTGTCAGTGCATCAAAATATTATTGTGAAGCTAATGTTAGTTGTTGTAACAAGTATTAAAGAAGCATCAACATGATGAAACGGTTACAGAAAAATCGTTTTAATCTACTCTGGCTCTGACGGGAAAGTCAAGTGTTTTGTTGTGAACACATTGCTCTACAATTCACCGCCAAGCTGTTAGGAGGGTGTGGCTGTGTCTTTGTGTGGCTTCTGGGGCCTCATATCAGATTCCTTGGTTTTCCTCCGACAGTAAACAATGACAACTGAGATGGAGCAGGTGTTTCTGGAGATGGAGCTCATAAAATTGAACAAGAAATGCTGTTACTACAAATGTTGAAGCACAGAAGACATTTGCGGAGGTGGTCTGTCCGACCATTCCGTACCACTCATGCCGCTACACAAATAGCGGTGTTGTTGAGCTGTTGACCGGAAAAGCAACCGCTGGAAATTACGTTCTGAGTGGACCAATCACAGTCCTTGCCGTTTGCGTCTCAACGCGTTGCGTAGTCACGATATTTTGGAGGTGCGCGTCAGGCTATGGCGTCCGCGTCGACACCAGAGCTACACCGTTGCCGCGAAAGCAGAAGCATAAACCTGGCTTTACAGGGGATCATGTCTGCTCTGAGCAGATGAACAGAGGGTTGAAACTGTGTTTGTCTACTCTGCTGATAACAAGGTTTCTTTCGCCAGTTACTGTGATTTTACACAACAGTTGTCGATCACAATGCACCGTTTCTCATGGGGAAAATGAGATGTGTCCCCACGTCACATGGATAGTGAATTACTGGGTTTTCCTTTCAGATTTTAATGCGTCAGGGACGCAGGACACATAGGCTACCTAGCAATGTCACAGCAGATAGATAGACAGTGAGCGGCGAGTGCTTGGAGCACGTGCTCTGGAGCGAACGTGGAAAAAATCTGGTCCCAAATAGCATCGGCAATTGGCGGGTGCTTAGTTTTGTTTTACACGCCTTCCCAAATTCTACCCGCCATTGGCGCTTGGCGGGTACTAGTTTTATTCCCTGTACCCACCCCTTCATCTTCTTTCACTTTCTCTCTAGCCAATTTATAGTACTGCGTAAAGTGCTGTCCGTAAATACGGAGATCCCTCTGCGTTGCCTGATGTCCTCTCCGGGCGCAGGATTTTTTTTTAAACTGTCCGTCAGTCCATCAAGGGAAGACGGAGACGACAAGGACTGTGATTGGTCCTCTAGTTACCCCCCTGCTGTGAAATGCAGCCCCTAGCCCTACACAGAAACAGACAGGTAGCCTCCGCAGCAGCGCGGACAGGAACTAAAGTATCAATTAGCCTTGTGAAACGTATTAGGAAAAAGCAGGTGGTTTATCTCTCCTTATAGGGTACTTATGTGTTTACTTTCCCTTACTTCAAATGTGAATGGTACTTGCCCTAGAATCTTCCCATACTTTACCCACGGTAAATGGTACTTGTACTAGTCTCTTCCCGTACTTTACCTCTCTGGGCAAATGGTACTTGTTCTAGTTTCTTCCCGTTCTTCACTATTTGAAAGGTACCTCGTAATCAACTTCCCCAGTAACAAGTGTCTGACTCCCAAAACAACTTAATATACCTTTCACCTGCTCTCCTGCGTGGTCGTAGCTGAGAGGAAGAGATGACAAGGAAGTCGAAGAGATTCTCAGTTAAAACCTCTATTTAATGAGTGAGACAAAGAATGTTGGGACAGATCTGGGTCTTGAGGCCTTGGGCGGTCCAAGGACCTCGCACAAGGCTAAGTCCAATCCTTTTATAGCTTTTACAAGTTTCACTTTCTAACTAGGCGTTGTCTTCAGGTCTTCGGGGTGTTGGATGTCATCAATTCTTCTCTTCATTGGTTGATATTTGGTGCAAAAGGGTGTCCTGAGGCGGCACACTGGCCCTCCAAAGTGTTATTGTGTGCCCACCGGAGATATCTCCAGCCAAAGGAGATAAGGTCACATTCCTGTCCTCTGTGAATCTCTGTTCTTTGTCTGAAAACCATGAAACTACTTTTACACTATTCATTATGCATAATAAAGCATTTCAACATATTTAGCAGAAAAAAATAGTAAATCTCACAACTAGTAAGACTCTATATGACTGAATACATCATATCGTTATAAGTGTGTATAATTAAAACAAACCATAATTAGTAAAAATATCTGATTATAACAAACCATAACTAGTAAACATGTCTATGCTTAAAACAAATCATAAGATAGCACATTTTTCACATCTCAACAGGGCCTGTCTATCATATTAGGGAAAACAGAACCTCTTTTTCCCGCTGTGTGAACCTTCCTATTGTCTCCTGGAGATACATAACCGCAATGAGCACAAATTTATTGGTTACAAAATTCTTAGGAGCTGTACAGGCTGAATCAATAAGAGTCTGGAGAAGAATACATTGTAATTTTACCAGGCACTCTGAGTGTGAAAGACCTAAGCAGTAGGATGAGAATGATGTGACCTTAAAAAGAGAAAGCAACCAATGTTCTTCTCTTCTATCACCCTCACAAATAATTAAATCAGTCTGAAAAGTATATTCCAGACTGACGATGTCTTTGTCTAGTAATTGGTAAATGATAATGGCACCCTTCACTTTGGTTAGTTATCAAGCAGATTGTATCATTGACTGACTTGTAAACAGAGCAACATGGGCAATAAGTGCCTTGAAATGGTTGTGTGAAATGGCAAACACGCTATACTTGGAGTTACTGAGACTTTATAATAAGGATAGAGTACATGTGTTTGACGAGCTGGGATACTGTACTGAAAATCTTTTTTGAAGAAGGGATTGATGTGTTGTGTCTGCTAGAACCATCTTGCTGTATATACCACTAACATTCGAGTGCGGGTGGAAAAAAAACAAAAGTCTACCTCTGTACCTCTGTGAGGTGGAGTTGAAGCGTTGAATAACCTGTGGGACAGATGACTTTCTCAGTCTGTCAGAAGAGCAGAAGGCAGTTTGTTTGATATATAGTAACTTATGTTTACCATTTGTATTTAATGTTGCTATGACCGTGATACCACTGTTTTGGGGGTAGGGGGGTTGTATTCATATTTTCCAAAAACAATAAATACATATAAAAATACAGCTACTTGTATAGCAGCAAAGTTTTGCTACACTCTTGTCTTACATTATTCTACATCCATCTTATGCAGGGATTTAAATATGTATCTGTTTGCAAAAATATGAGGAATATGGAATAACTCACGAAGTCCTCTTGATATGATTTAGTATTTTTCAGGACGATTGTACACTAATATATACTGTTATGTTTCAAAGGGAGCATTTAGTTTTATTTTTGCCTTCTTAGTTCAAGGATGAAGTTGACTTGAGTAATTTAGAAAGGTCCAATCAATATAAGTGCACTTCATAAGATCAGGGAAAAAGTAAAACATTAATTTTGAATTATGGTTTTACACCAAGAAACAAGCAGAGTAGCGTCTTGATAATCTGCAGTAGACATCCTTCTGTGGATATTATACTGTGCTGTTCTTTGTCAGGGGGTACTGACCGTCAGAACATCGTGTGCTCTCCAATGGTAGGTTGCCTATCATGTCAAACACTGGGACAGCAAAGTACACATTTTACGAAACATTGCAATCCCGTGTCTTCAGGACAGACTGTGTGATGGCGCACAGGGAACTCCCTCCCTTCCTTAAAGCCTCTCCTACAACACGCCCACATACATGAAGACACTCATGATACCTGATAGACTTGTTGGGCGTTTCTAAACACTGCAGGGCTTGAAAAGAAATTTAACAATCTGTGTACGTGGCTCAACAACACCAGCGGGTCAGCAATACCAGAGCCAAGAGCGACATACACTAATCTGAAGGAGCGCAGAACAGGACAGTCACCATGAGCAGGTGAGGACTCGGTCTCTGATTAGAGGGATTCAAGGTCGAAATACAGTCCATTAGCGCACGCATGAGCTGCATGACATGATAGAGCAAAGTAAAGATGGTACTGATGGTACACTACCTCTGCACTTACGTTTTTGATGCACACTGTGATGGAGTAGTGGGGATTAGAGTAAAATGTGGACATGTAATTACATGAAGTCGATAGTAGCTCACTTCTGTACTTTTATTTGAGCGTGTTTTTGAATGCACACTTCTTAATGGGGTGTTTCCTGTGTGGGTCATCGTGAGTCATGAAAGTCATCATCGTCAGCAATTACATTTACAAAAACGAAACCAAAGAAAGTAGGGAAGTTATCTGGTTATTACCTTCCTCAGTCTGCACCAACAACAATGCGCACTTTTTGCAAAAACAAATTTGTTTGCTCCTAATCTTTATCAAAATCGAATAGAATAGAACTTTGTAATTGTCGTCAAACAATGAAAGGCAGTTTAGCAGCTCTCTTTCAATTTAGCAGCAAATAAAACTTTATGTTGACTTCCATGTGCTGATTTTTAACTTTCAAAGACCAATAAAAACATTCAAGTTACATAAATTTGCTGCTTTAATTTTATATACATGCACAAAAGTCAGTTGTGAACATATATTAAAACCTATCAAAGAGTAGCAGTCAATATGTCAATCCAGTGTACTTGTGTCCAGACTTAACATGAACCAGTAAAGGAAGCAGGAACCTCCCCTTTTACCCAACACCGCATGTGCATAGATAATAGTATTTATTGTTTATACAGTAGTGCCTGTTTATTGGCCCAACAACCACAGTCACTGAAGACTCCTTTGGTGGCCAACCAGCTATCTGGAAACTGTCAGGGTCAGTTTTCTTATCTGTGACCCCTTCCTTGCTTCTCTGATATTGTATGAGGGTTTTTTTCTCCATTCTTATATAATACATTGCATAAGTTTCCACTGGAACCTCCTCCATACTTGGTCCAAGCTCCACTCTGGATTTCATTAGGGCTGCTGTGTGTTTCCCTGTCTATCGCAAGTTCAGCCTTCCTGCAGATGTTTGTACTCTTACCACTGTGAATGTCAGAGAAGACCCTGGAGGGAGGTGCAGTTGAATGGGCTAGAGCTGTAAAGTGCAGAGATTTGACAATGAAAGTTTCCAGATCCACTAAAATAAAAGGTCTCAAATTGTAGCTTGACCTTCTGCTGTATAAAGGCAACATCTAAACTAGCAATATGTAGTACTAAAATAAATTGTATGATATTTCAGGCATTGAAATACTTCATCTGCAAGAGTAAGATATCTGTATAACATAAAGACTGAAAACATAGGGAAATGACTGTCCAAAGGCTGCAAGTGTACAGTCTGTCTTGTGTATTTAATATATAAATATAGAAATAGTAAAGCAAATTTTCCTTGCAACACGCCTTTTGTGAGGGTGGTCCTGAATGTTGGAAATGTTGATGTTTCACGTATCTTGAATAGTTCACATATGTTGCTCTCAAGATCTTGCAGATTTTAATGTCAATGTATGAACATGAGTTGTCTATGTTGCAGTCTTGCTAAACTATAACCAGGCAACAGGCTGTAGTTTGGACCAGTGGAAAAGGAGTTAATCATTTGACAAACACCTAGACAAAACTGTTCAAAATGCAGAAGACTTGATAACATGCATTAGTTTGGCCTTATTAGGGTTTGAACATTTGAACTATTTGTACAGAAAACAGTGCTATTTTGGAGAGGAAGTGAGAGGCAGTTTCAGCTCACCAACAGTCCACATCTGGGCACAATTATGGTGCATTCCCAAAATTTTCCATTCTCTCACCACAGAATACCCCAAAGTGCAATGAAGCAAAGTTAAGAACAAAGTTAAGAAGGACAATAGAGAACAGGACAGAACATGAAACATAATGTGCTTAGAATACAGACTAGCAAAACACACAGAAACCTGATCATTACAGATGTGTTCTCTCTGTGTTAATACATGATTTTATGATTTAGGAATAGGATTTTTTTTAGTTCCATAGTCAAAATAAGCCTGCATATTTGCAGAACACGGGACACATGGAACGTACCGTGCCTGCATGTAAGTGCCTGGACTGTGACGGTTTGGTATGAATACATGTATTGTAACACCCTTACCACATCAATCATAAAAATATAGTATTTGCCTCTAGTGTAAAGGCATTATGACTATTCTTAGTTTGACTGACCCATTTCAATTTTTGCCATGTCGTAGTCAGTTCTACTCTAAAGCATTCAACACGTCTTTCATACTGTTACATAATTGTGTCAGTTTCCTGAGGGGTTTCATTCATATGACTTGCACTGTGACATGATCATAGACAGTGGCTCCACTGTTTGTGTCATAAATAGCTATTTTGTGAAACATCATGTGATACATGATGCATTATTGAGTCAGCAGAGAGGTTACAGTTTTGTTTAATCGCTCTATTCTGTGGCCGTTACAACTTAATGTAATACCAGCCCTATGGCTCTACTGTCATGACCAACAACAGCTGTCTGGTTACATGTTGTGCAATCGTTGTTGCAATGGTAGATGATCGTTGTTGCCATTCTGTCAAATACTGTAACCAAAAAAAAAGTTCAGCCCTGCTGGACTTTTGTGTTGAACATAATTGGGCAGCATTGCAACATATTACTTTTTAGCTTTTTAGGCCTGTTGTGTCTTCTGTTGGGATCATCAACAGAACCAACAGCAGTAAAAAAAAAAATATTGTGTTGGCTTCTCTTCATTTTATTTTTTTTTCAATATTTGCACTGAAAACATGACTGTAGAACCTGACTAATTGGTTGAAAAGCAGTGTATTTGAAGATATAATCATATAATCATCATCATCATATAATCATTATGATTTTTTTCTTCTCTGCAGATGTCTGATTAGCAAGTTGGAGGTGCAAGGCTTCATAGAGAGGTGTATGATAGCTGTGGGCACCAAGCCACATCATGCCCACAGCCTGGCAGAGGTGCTGGTAGAGGGAGACTACAGGGGACACTATAGCCATGGACTCAACAGGATGGGTCAGTTGAGAGCTGAATGTTTTTCAACTTATCTGCACATTTAATGGTTTAATGGTGGTAATACAATTGTAGTGATAAAGAAGACAACAAATGGAGTGGGTCCTCTTCACAGAACTGGCCATCATGTTAAATTTTATTCACTATGATACCAGAAATTAATTTGAAAAAGATAGGTTAGGCTATTGAGGTACAGCAGCACTTTAGGTTTATATTGTACTATTGTAAACATGGTTCTCATCTGTTTTTTTTTGCCAGACATGTATGTAAAGGACATCATGACAGGAATCTGTGCCAAGGATGGTGAGCCGGTGGTGGAGAAGGAAACTGCAGCCACAGCACTGGTTGATGGGAAGAACCTCCTGGGTCCTGTGGTGGGAAACTTCTGCATGAATTTGGCCATTAAGAAGGCAAAAGAAGCTGGCATTGGCTGGGTGGTGGCACATGGTGAGTCTGAGCATTGGAAAAGCACTGACACGAACAGTTTTTGCCAGTAAAGTCACTTATCAAAGAAGGATTGCACTTCATTAAAGTGGTCAACAGACCAAATAAAATAATTAAAATACACATTGACTCTATGGCACGTCTCTGTCTCAGGTTCCAACCATTACGGTATTGCCGGATACTATGCAATGCAAGCTCTGAAGGAAAATATGATTGTGAGTGGAAGCTTAATTGCCTTTTTATGTATTTAATTGAATGTGTCCATTGTTTAGTAATGGAGGTTAATGTGCTTTAAGGATTTTAATTGCTTGTCCATTAATAAACCCACCACAGGGTATGTCATTTACCAACACGTCCCCACTGGTGGTTCCCACACGTGGTAAAGAGGTAAAGTTATAATTTATTCTATAGAATAAAGTGTACTTTATGTCATGAACAACCTATCTGTCTCATTCTAATCACGTGAACCTGTTCAGTGCACTTTGGGAACCAATCCCATCAGTGTGGCAGCTCCTGCTAAAGATGGAGACAGTTTTGTTCTGGATATGGCCACATCAGCAGTAGCACTTGGAAAGGTAAGCTCAAGTGCACAATGATAAGCCATCAGAGATACCTCACACACAACATAACTTCCTCAAGGTCGATAGACATTATCAGCACTAGTTGACTTTGATCAGACTGTTGACTTTAATACCACATGCATGTTTGTCCAATAAAATTATTGGCCATCTAAAATTAATTAGGTTACACCTTTTGCAAGGTTAGTCATGAAACAAGGGTTTAATTCACACTAACTTGGTTGATTTTGATCACTTTTTCTGAACCTACAGTAGTTTGAGTAATCATTGGTACGACTGAATGACTAAGGAGTTGAGCAGTCACTTAATTTATTGAAATACTTTGAAAAGCCTCTACTTACTCTATGTCTTCATTTTTTATGTCCACAGGTGGAGCTCCATGACCGCCGTGGAGACACCATCCCAGAGGGCTGGGGCTGTGACACCCAGGGCAAGCTGACCACTGACCCTAAGAGAGTCCTGAGCGGAGGAGGCTTGGTGCCCATTGGTGGCAGTGAAGCCACAGGTATCACCACTGTAACCAGTTGATAAAACTCTGCATTTTCATGTCATGTCCTGCTTGTGGAATTGTACAGTATCTAATGCAAACACTGCTGAGATAATCAGTGTGATTCACTTTATCTCTCAGTGGTCATAATGTTATGCCTTATCAGTGTATAAGAAAAGTACATTTATTTAATTCACTTCATCACATGTAACTACTAAAGTTAATGAATGTTCCTTGTTGTCTCAGGAGGATATAAAGGCTACGGTCTGGGAATGATGGTGGAAGTGTTTTGTGGTATCTTGGCCGGTGCTCAGTACAGCAAGCACATCCGTACATGGAAAGTTACAGACCGTATTGCCAACCTGGTATGTAATCAGTGATTTTTTTCAGTGATTTTTTTTGTCTCGTGTTGTGTTTTACAGAACATATTAACCTTATGGGAAAGTGTCTTTGATTTACTTGTAACTTATAGCTGCATTTTCATATTTAGAGTGGAACATTTGTTTCGATTTTTATTGAGTTTTAAACTTGCTTGGACACATTTCTAACATTGTGCATAGAGACACATTTATTCATTTTAATGTAGACGGCACTTGTGTTGCATTGCCTCAAGTACCATCATGAAAGTTCAGTTGAAAATTGGCTGATACCAGATAATTTTTTTCGCACTGGTTTGATAATGAAAGTATGTAATTTTCTCTTCTCTCTTGGCTAAACCATTATGATTTAGAGCTTGTGACTGATAGCCAGCTTTAACAAACAGCTTTCTTTTGCAATTATTGCTCAGTTAACTAAACAGGAAATGCTCCCTAGCTGATGATAAAATACAATACAAATAAAATAAAATACAATACTGATATGCAACAAAATAGGAAAGAAACAGGTTAGTCAAGTTTTAAAAAGTCTTTGACAGCCAGTGTTATCTAAAAGATAAGCACAGTCAATGTCTGACGCAGGCTGTATTATATCACAGTGCTCTTTACCATTTGCATTGGGTTAGATCATAACGCTGTCATCACCTGCTTTGTGTTTTCAGGGTCAGTGTTTTGTGGCTATTAACCCAGAAAGTTTTGCTCTCGGGTTTGCTGACAGGATGTCAGACCTGCTGTCCATCCAGAGAGGCTTGGACCCTGTGAGTAGTTTCCACTGCTGCACTGTTGATACTGTATATAAACTAATTAGGGTGAAAGAAATCTGAAGTGGTGCAGCGATTAGCACTGTTGCTTAACATCAAGAAGGTACCAGGTTTCCAGCCCAGGACCTTTCTGTGTGGAGTTTGCACATTCTCCCTGTGTCTGCATGGGTTCTCTTCAGGTACTCCAGCTTCCTACCACAACCCAAAAACATCCATGGGGAAGGTTAATTGGCTAATCTAAAGTGCCCGTAGGTGTGTGTGAATGTTTGTCTATCTCTCTGTGTTGTCTGTTTCTATGTGCCCTGTGATGAACTGGTGACCCCTTCAGGGTGTACTGGGGTAGGCTCCAGGATAGGTGGAGGATAAGCGGTTGATAATGGACGGATAGATGGAAATATGAAGTCCAGTGGTTGCAATCCACCCAGTCTCATTCTTTTAAATTGAAACAAAGCATTTACTTTCGTTTGATTGTTGTTGCTTTGTATTTCAGGCTGATCCTGACGCTCCAGTTCTGGCTCCAGGAGATCCAGAAAAGATGAACATGAAGAAGTGTGAGGAGATGGGTGGTATCTCCTACCACATCAATGTTGTCAACTACATGGTAAGAGTTGCAAAATGAAGATTGATCATCTGAAACATTTTAGAAAAATTAACTCCTCTTAACAACTGTGTGGACATATGGAGTGTCTCCTTGCCAAGAAATATTCTGGCATATAACCCTGGTTTTTACTCTTCAAGTTTAATTAGTGCACTGTAGAGGTTTTTCTTGACTTTGGACAGAGCAAAGATAGCTTTCTCCCCCCTTTTTCCATTCCCATTTTAAGCTAAACAGCTTCTGGCAGCAGCTTTACATTTACTATACATGAGAGACATACCGTATATCATCTCAGCTTCATCACAACAACCAATTTCAAATATTTCCCAAAATATCCAACTATTGCTTTAAGGAAAATACCTTTGAGATAGAGGTAATTCAACTCCATTTTGCCATTTTGTTTTGCAGAACGAATGTGCCAGCAAAGTTGGTGCCAGCCCACTACTGCCGTGTCACGATCTCATCTCCAATTAGTTGATCCAGTCTGAATTCTCAGTATTGGAAAAAAATCTTCTTGTCTTAAAGTTCACATTGAGCCACTTGGGAATGCAACTTTGTCAATATGTTTGGGGCAGAAAACAAACAAAATTACCCCAACCTGGTTGTCTGAGAACTTACACAGATATATTCCCTGATATGCTCTACATATAAGTCATTATTGACAAAATGCAGGAAAAAAATTCTTCAAGTTGTTGAATAATTAATGGCAAAATATGTGCGTTCCTTGTCTAAAGCCATTATAAGTGGTTGCCTTATGGCTGGTGTGAATGAGTTAAAAGTTTGCAGTGCTGTTGAAACATGAGTTACAGTCAGTGTGGTTTGTTGTCTCAACAATTTCAGTTTTCATTCTTTGTTGGTGAGCTGTTTTGCTTTGTTACAGTTATAATGCTTTGACATTTTTGTGACTGTATAGTAATCTAGTCACTGTATGATATCCCAAAAAAATTTTTTTTTAACTGGAAAGCATTTCCAAATGACTGTGAGAATGTTTTGCAACTTTTATATGTTATAAATTGAAATCCTAATTTTACTCTCAGATTATGTGCCTAATTCAATAAAAAAACATGCAAACCCATTTTTTTCTCTATTCCCCTTTTTTGGGCTAATAAAGGATTATCTTAATTGTGCAGAGTGAATGAACTTGTACAGTAGCCACTCTTTCTGTAGTTTGATTTGTAGTTATTTTTAATACATTTTGTGGTACAGTCTCATACAAAAGCAATTGTTACACTTACATAATAAATATAGAGTTAATGTATTAGAAAAACACAACGTACACTTTAATAACAAATTTAACACACTGACCTGAACAAAATCCATGCACTACATCGTCATGTAAGATTTCTCACCACTAGATGGAGACATAGTCCAAGTAAACGACTGGATTTGGGGCTGTGTCAACTCATAGGTGCAACACTGCATGTTTTCTGTGATGCTGATATGGCTGTTGAGTTGAGTCTCACCACAGAACAGTTTACATACTATTTCTTTTAGATTTACCTCATTTATAATAAAAAAAAAGCTAAAGTTGCCATGGAAGTGGGAAAGTATTGGAATTAAAGCTAAATACCATAATGTTGGGACTTTGAGAATATTTATCATGATGGCCCCTGCATGGTTACTTATTGCAACGTAAAAACACAAATAAGCAAACATTCATCACATTATTTTGTTGTGTTAATAGCTGCTGAGAGGGAGTTATTATAATGTCAGTAAGATTGTTTGACTTTTTTGTTATTAGTATTGAATGTTTGTCAAATTTAACAGTGCTTGAATTTGTATTTTTATTTTATTATTTTATAAATTCAACTCATCACCTTGATATCCTTCCCCAAAGATATGCTACATGGCTATGAATGTAAATATCATGTCTCTTCTCTAAAATGATGAGATTAGCATTTTCACACTTAAACTGAGACAGGAGTGTCCTGTGCACAGACTGGATTCCAATTCTTATTTTATTCCTTGTATGATGTGTTTGTATGATGGTATGGGCCCCCACATTGTATCTTTATGCTAATGATACACCATTCAGTCGTATTCTTTATTTTTAATCATTATCAATCTGTTTTCAATATATGTTTTTTATTTGTAAACTGACAGTTTTGCTTAAGCATCATATTTTTACTGAAAATTTCTAAAGAAAAAGCTTCTCCCAGAGCCACAAGGGAGACGGAGGACTGTGCAGTGACAGATGCCCAGTTCAGGACCTTAATCTCCCATGCCAAAAGTCCTGCCAGTGGGCCCTGGATCCCGGATGTCCCGTTAACATTTGGTTGGAGCGTAGACAAAACAACAGAAACCAACAAATCAGTGAGCTTTCAGGCCCACTAGGGGAGGGGAAAGGAGGTGGAGCTATGAGTGCCACCAACTCGGGTGTGACGTCGTTCCCACCTCCGACCTTCGACTTCCGAGGTTAATGGAACGCAGCATAAGTGCATTGAGTGGGCTGGGCTGGGCTAGGTCAGGTCTGTGTGTATGGGGGATTAGATTTGGGGTTAAGGGGGGAAGGAGGCTGTGTGCTGAGTGGAAGGCTTCACTGAGTCCAAGGATTAAGAGCAAACAGTCATTATGGGGGCAGACTTGGAGGAGTGTGTGCATGGATGGATGGATGGATTTTGGGGGTCTAATCTGTCCTGGCCTTGGCCTGGTGTCTTTGTAAGGAGTTAGACAGGGCCCCCAAGAGTCCTGCTGGCTAGGATTTAGTTGGCTAGGATTAAGCAAATTCTAACAGGTGTTTATTTTTGTACTGTTGATGGTGGATCTGTCCATCACTCATTAAATGAGCAATTCATAAAATAAGTAACTACTACTGATGGAGCCAGAGATAATTTAAGGGCATGACATGCATGTGTGGGTTAGTGTGTGTTTGGACTTGAAGACACTATGGCTGCTGAGTGACAAGTGCGTGTTGGTGTTTTCTTCCTTAAAGCAGGGTTGTATTTGCTGGGAATTAGTCAGATTTAGGAAAACAAAAATGAAACCGAGCTGGTACTAAACTGGGAGATTACTAACTCAGACAAAACACTTTTTTTTCAGAAGGTGACATCCTAATGCTGCTAATCAGTTGATGTGACTGTGAAGCAGCATCACTGCTGGAGTCTGCTGTGGAGAAGATTAGTGTTGCTGCTACTGGAGAGCACTGAAGAACACTTTCACACTGTAGGGTCAGACCGTAGGAGCTTAGAAGTCAGTTTGTCACTAGCCTCTTAAGCTAAGGAAGAGAAATACACATAAACAAAACACTAGAACTGCTGGGAAAGTGTGTCCTGATAAAGAAATGTTAGTTTTCAAAATAAATATAATATGCAGCAACTTTATTCTTCAGCTTAATCAGCATTAATGGACTAAAGTGATGCTGTTTTCTAATGCTTGGAAGACAGTAGATTATCTTCCTATCATTAAACCCTGCAGGGCAGTCAGATTGAACAAGTGACACAATATAAATATTTAGGTATTTTTAATCAGTGCTGCTTAACTTTTAGACCTCATTGCACAGCTTTCAGTCATCAAGCTTCTGTGGAACCAACTCACACTTTCAGTCCGGGAGGCAGACACCATCCCCTTATTTAAGAGCAGGCTTAAGACTTTCCTTTTTGATACATATAGTGCTTATGGTTAGGTCTGATCCAAGCCTGAGTCAGGCTTGGATCAGTCCTTAATTATGCTGCTAGAGGTCTAGACTGCCAGGGAACTTTCTCTGACAAACTAAGCTCCTCTTTTTTTTTTTTTTCATTTGGCATGCTGCCCATGCTCCATCCGTTGGCATGGTGGGAAGGAAGACGTGTTGCTCAGAATCCATTGCTGACAGCTTGATGATGCTCTTCATCCCCTTGGACACTTTCATGCAATTCTATAAGTATTAAACTGTTGTTATTTGGAGTGTAAATGTGTTTTTCATTGTTGTTACTCTGTAAACATGGCATCTATTGCACATCTGTCCATCCTGGAAAAGGGATCCCTCCTCTGTTGTTCTTCCTGAGGTTTCTACCATTTGTTTTTCACTGTTAAAAGAGTTTTTGGGAGGTTTTCCTTAGTCAATGTGAGGGTTGTTTGTGAAGGACAGAGGGCATCATATCCTGTACAGATTGTAAAGCCCTCTGAGGCAAATATGTAATTTGTGATATTGGGCTATACAAATAAAATTGACTTGACTTGACATTGAAACCCCAGTAAAGAACCTTGAGCTTAAATTGGGTTTCCATTTTTTAATAAATCTTGTTTTTTCCTATACTGCCAGAAAATAACTCCCTTTGCTTGACTATGGTGATCACCTGTATACGCATGCACCTGCACAATGCTTGCATTGCCTGGACACTGTGTGCCACAGCTCTTTGAGCTTTGTCATAGGCTGCAAAACTCCCACTCACCATTGCACCCTACATGCCAGAGTTCAGTGGTCCTTGATCATGCATACGTTAGTATAACTGATAAATCCGTCCATGTTCTGCTACCCTCTTACCTTTGTGGGTATATTTCTTTTAAAACAGTCATTATCGTCTGCACTCGAATGACATACATCATTTTATTTACTGCTGCACTGAACGAATGCTGTCATTGCAGGCTAAACTAAAGATTCAAAAGCTAATTTAAAAAAATGGAGTTAGCAGTTACAGACTCCATTTGAGTCTGTAACTGCTATCCTTCTTAGCCAATTATGATTCCCCCCTGGTTAGTCTTTTTTTTTTGCAAGTTTAATGCTTTATGGTTTTAGTATTTGCTGTGTCTAACTGCAACTTGGTGCTGCTGCTGTCTTGGCCAGATCTTGCAATCTCAGTGGGACTACCTAGGTAAATAAAGGTTAAATAAAATAATGCTCTCAGGCATCTAACATATTGTATCACAAAGTTGGTTTTACACAAAATAAATAATGAAAATTATTGAAATGAAAATTAGAAAATATAACTCTTCACATTTTCAGTTATTGATACTAACCAACACTGGAGAGGGAACCTGTGCATTATGAATATAATGAATGTAACACACAGGAGGGAGGAGTGGAATGATGGAGAGAGTGGGAGGAGAGTTAGAAACGAACTGCTGCTCTCCTGCTGGGTCTTTAATGAAGTGGCGCGACTTCCTGGTTTGTTACTCCCAGCTGTTGTTCCTACAAAGCCAAGATATTTGGCCTTGCCTCTTTGTTCTGCTTGGGCTACCGGACCTCCAAATGACCAAGCAAACATGTAAAAATACAAGCAAAGCATCTGTTGTCTTGTTCTTTCCAACTGCTCCGGAATGCAAACGTCTCCCCATCTGTTGTCTCCCACACTGTGTTCATCATGCTGGCCAAAAATCAAAATGCCATGACGATTTTGGGGATTGAACCATGTGAATATTATAACACTGGACTGCAACCTTGGAAGCTCAGATTTGTAGAATTGTGTGTTTGTGCACTGCAAATTATTTGGTTCTTACCAAGATTAAAAAAAACTTTGATTTAGACAGATAATGGGTAAAATAGATAGATAAAATTATCTAACATGTCTAAAATGTTTAATTTCTTAATTTCTTATTTTAAGTGTTCAACTTTACACTATAATCGTAAATCAAGCGCAACCTTATCTTTTTTTGTCTCAAAAAACACACATCATCTTAAAATTAGGTAAATAACAGTTAAAATAAGACATATTACATCTCTCTCCAAAAGTCTCATCAAATAAATATTGTTTTAAGATTCAATAACAAACTCAAGTTGCTTGATTCAACAGTCACACAAAAAACTGCAAGCATTTTCTGCTTGTATTTAGTGTATTTCACATATTTTGGATGTTTAAAAAGTTACATTTTGAGTAATTTCCTCCTCTTAAAACCAGCATTTCTGCTCATTTTATACATGTATCTAGTCTATTTTGCTCACTTTGTGTCTGTGAAAAGTTAGATTTTGATCAATCATCTTAAGGGGGTGGCTGTACCCCAGGGTCACAGGTTTGATCCCCATCATGCTTTCTGCTGCCTAAGTGCCCCTGAGCCAGACAATGAATCCTGTTGTTCCACCGGGCGCCTTGCATGACACCGCTGGTCCTGAGGGATAGGTTAAATGGACAAATTGTGTGGACAAGACAAAGCTGATTATTATTCTTAAAAACAGCATTTTCTGCTTATTTTAAGCCTTCTAAATACATCTTAATTTGAAAAATCTTGTCAAGTGAAATTATCTTGCTGCATGGAAAGATAATTTCAGTTGTTTTGAGTACCCTTTTCCTCAGATTTAGTGTTTTTATGCTGTTAGACACTTTGTTTTTGCAGTATGAGAGGGTCTCTCCTTTTTCCTCTAATGTTGTTCTTGCTCTGTTGCTATTAAAATAAGACATACATAACAAACTGAAAATACAAAACTTACCTGTCACAATTCCCCCTGAACTGTGACATTATCGTTCAGGGTTTGGGGACCAGCTTGATTAATTTCCCCTCAAGGCACAATCTTTCAAATCAAAAGATTTAGCAGCCCAGTCACCACCAAAAACATATTAACATTGTAAACAAACTACAAATTTGTCAGTATCAACTTTTTTTTACAGTTGGTCAGAGGATATGGAGGGACTGTTATTGAAAATCATGTGGCAAAATAACAAGTATACCAAGCCACTTAGCTCTTTGAGTGTCAGCTGTTTCATAAAACAGAAAATGCCTTGTGCCAGCGATTTCTGCCCATTTTGAGTCATTTATTAAGACCCACAGAGTATTTTGTACTACAGTATGTCTCTGAAAACACTGACTAGCTTAAATGAAAGAAGAAACTTGCTATTTCGTCATGAAAAAAAAAGTTTATTTTTTTCTTGTTCCATACTTGTTTCATCAGAGGTAGAGTAGAAGCCACTGCCATCCTAAATGCCACTTTTTGTCCAGAATCTGTCTGTTTTGCTCTCTAATCGCCATCATCTCCATTTCCTGCTTTGATCTCCGTGGTGTATACCGTCGCCTTATGCACCGACTACATCTCCCAGAAGCCCCAAAATTACTCACAGGCTGTACACTTTGACACTGACATACATCAGTGGCACTCAAAAAGTTGAGGACGACTGGTTCCAACGATTTTTACCCAGGGTGTGTGAATGACGTGTAAACTGTACCAAAATGTTCTTCATTCAATATACCTGTTCAGCTGCTTTTTCACACACAAGCATCCCTGGGGTTTTACAGATAATGATCCAAAAAAGAGAAAATATACAGTGAGCAGCTGTTCTTTGGGTGAAAATACCTTCTTGATCCCAGAGGTGTCCTCTGACCTCTGGCCAGACTGGTTGGAGATGACAGAAAGGCAACAGTAACTCAAATAACCACTCCTTACAATCAAGGTATGCAGAAGGTATCCTAAATGTACAACACTGAACCATGAAGCTGATGTGCTACAACAGCAGAAGACAACACTTATGCCACTCCTGTCAGCTAAGAACATTAAAGTGAGGCTACATTTTAGACTGGCTCATCAAAATTGGACAATAGAAGATTGGAAAGGCATTGCCTGATCTGATGAGTCTTGATTCTTGCTGTGACATTCAGATGGTAGTATCAGAATTTGGCATGAAAAAACAGCAGGAAAAAAAGCAAAGAGGCATTCTGCCATGTATCAGGGAATATTTTTGATACATTTTCAAAACCCAATATCAGGTTATTCCTGCTTAAGTCTATATTCATTCTTTAAATGACTAGACCTTGTGCAATTGTGTTGATGCATTACCATCCCATATGTCTTTTTGGGTTGCAGGGATTCCCTCTGTCTATTCCGAGCAAGGCTTTGGTTGTGTTACAATCAGATTGAAAGACAAAGATAAAAATAAATTTGAGAAAAAGACAACATTATAGAAAAAAAATTTGTTCAGACAATGTCCTCATTTGCCATTTTACAACACTACAACAACAGCTAATAGTGTGAACATGGAAAACTACTTTTTCTGTTCTCTTGGAAAATAGGTGGTTTACATGTTGCTTTATATGTAGGCAAGCTGAAATTAGAGCAGTGCAAATAAAAGCCAGACCAGTGGATGACATCTAACCACTCATTTTCTCCCTCTTTTTCACTTTTTGTTGACAAGTGGATTTAACACCCACATGTTAGCAGACAGCTGAGGTGTTGGATGGCCTTTGTCTGTGTGTGAGGTCCAATCGACACTTACAGTTGTCTGAATATGTTTTCCACTTGGGATAATCTGAGGTTCATTTAATTCTGTCACAAAATCAATGTTCTCTATGTGTAATATTTTTAATTAAAGATATTAGCTCAATTTCACAAAATAAACAAGTCTTCAGTGCTAATGTTAAATAGAAACTATGTAAAGCTTAATGTTACAAAGTGGTTTACATGCTTTAAAGCAAACAAACTGATAGCAGCATCACTGTTGCAACAGGAAACAAAAACAAACTATGGACTGGTGATTTTAAAACTTAGACAAAAATTTGATTAAAAATAGTTGTCTTTGTGTAGTTTTTATAGGTAGCTTTATGCATGCATCTACCGACATTGGCAATCAGGACGTTTGTGAGCGATCACAGCAATACATTTTGAGAGTGCATATACCAGATTCATTGGTTCAGTCACACAGATCATCCACACTGGAGTGTGTGTGCAATATATCTGTCAATTATCTGACAAATATACATCCCGATGCACCATGAAGAAGTCTGATGTGGATAAAAATGCTCTGTGTGTGCAAAAATAGCAGTGGATCATGATACAGCTGGACAAGCACTGCATCCATGCATGACAGTCTTGCCATGTGCTACTTTGGTAAAAACAGGTGGCCTGTATTTCCTCATTTTTGTATAAATTTTCACAGATATCTTCAGAAGCTGCCGTAATACACTGTCAAGAGCTCAACCCTTCAAATGGCCCAAATGACACTTCCTGTGAAGAGTCAGCTCCCATGAGTCGTGAAGATTTTGTCACTTGCCGGCGCTAAAGCCAGCTCCAGCTCCAACAGGAAGTTACATTTGAGTCTTTTAACAGAAGCATCACAGAGCAGCATGATTTCACACTACACACCGTGAGCTCCCTGACAGCAGTTGACGGGATCCTGCCGTGTCCTGTTATGAGGTGATGGGTATGACACCAGCCAGCAAAGAGTCCTAATCTGTAATTAGTGTTCAGTACAAAATAAAAGTGAGGAATCCACTGCTCTTGCTCACAGTCCTGGTCAAACATTTGCATCATTAATTTAGATTAAATCAATACACCATGAAAACCAAATTAATGAATAACAGTCAAAATGAGACATGTCAGTTTCTCAACTAGCATATCTAGTACTCAGTGAAGAAGGCTTAAAAGTGTCTGTGCCTCATCAGAATGCCCATGAAGGCTGGAGTGAGCCATCGCCCCCTCACACAAGCCTACAGAGGAATGGTGGAGAGCATCCTCACCACTGGTATCACTGTCTGGTATGGGAACACAACCCAGACAGAGAGGAAGGCTCTCCAGAGACATAATTTAACAGCTTCTTCCCCGCCACAGTGACGCTGATGGCAACAACAACTATATAATGACAATATGCAATTTCTCTTCCTACATAGAATGTTTTCGAACTTGTTTTTTTCTATTTATCTACCTCGTTTTTTTTTAAATCTTTGCACTGACTGGCTCGTGAGCTTTACACCAAAAATTCCTATGTACCCAAACTGTGTGTACAAATGAAAATTCTTTACTCCTGTAAAAATATGTATAACGTCTATTTTCAAAGTGCAAATATTTTTCTTGACACTGTCATATCATCATATGAGGTCCTTTGTTACTATACCAAAATTTATTATTACTATTATATCTACTATACTATATGGAAATGGGTAAGCATGAAAGAGATTTTTCCCTCTGGTGTCATATTGCAGACCCTGCCCTCTTTTCCTTTTTAGCTTTGTGGTCCGTAAACCCTCGCCCCCCCCACCCCTTAGATAAACATGCTGCATGTGCTATTGTAACTTAATTTACTCCTTCAGGCAAAAAAAGCCCTCAACTAGAGAAGAGAGGATTAGTGCCAGAATTCATCCAAGAAACCATACCTGAACACAATTTAAGAGGCAAACCCTAACACACACAGTCACAGGGGATGCTCTGCCTGATCACGCCAGCTGTTTGTAGCCAAGAGAAAAAGCGCTGCTGAAGTGTGACGATAACAACAGGTGATAGAGGAAGGGGTGGGGACAGCAGCTCACCTTTCTCTGTGGTCAGTCACTCAGTATTGCTTTAGGGCCTCCCAGGCGGGTGCCTGGGGCTTTTGTGATGGATGGGCACATCTGAGACGATCCTGATCTAATGAGTGGGGGCACAACCCCCGACAGCCTCCTCTGAAATCCCTATTTACACTTTGAAAAGTAGCGTTGGAGCAATGTATCACTTTTCTGGACAGGTTATGTGCCCTTTTTGTTAAATATTAGATATCAGTGGATCAGTGTTTGACATGTCAGAGGCTGCTCCCGTAATCCCATGAGCAATCTGTAAAAGCAGTGATGAAATTCAACCATCATTAGTCATTTAAAATTCTACAATTACATCAATGTGCTAACCATTGTGAAAGTGTTTCACACATTTTGGTTGGTTTTAGTGATTTTTTTTGCATCCCACAATGGTCTAGTTCAGTAGCATTTCTGCCACAGTTAGAATATGTATTATATTATTTTGCCTGAAATTTGGAGCGAAACAAGCATTACATTCATGTTGTTTATTTTTTAAAAAGGCCATCTGGCATGATGAAGTTGGATAAATCAAATAACTTACGTTTTGGTACTTTTATTTAGTTTTTTTTTTGTTTCATGTTAAGTTTACAGGAGTTAAGACAATTAGATGGGCACTTGGAAAGTGAAACAATATGAAGTTGGAATTTCCACCAAGTAAACTTTGAAGTAAAGATGTTTCAAAGGAAATGAAATTACAGTGTAAGTTTGATATGCAATTTAGTGTCAGCTGGTCAGCTGGTCAGTCTCCAACCAGTGGCATGTTGCTTTGCCTCTGCCATGTCCAAGCCCAGAAACACACTTCCCATCCATTATCCATCTGGGCCACCACCTTCCTTCGTATCTCTCTCTGTCTCTTTCTCTCTCTCTCTCTCTCTCCCTCTCTCTCTATCTATCTATCTATCTCCTCTCTGCTTGGTCATCCAATAAATCCCTCCACCCTTTCACACACAGTACATATAAATGTACTGATCTGCTGACCAATGTCTAATTTGAGACAATTCTTGTATGGTTTGTTGTGTGTGAGCGAGCACATACAAACATTACATATTGTGTAATTCCAGAAATGTTTTGTGAGTGGGGGAGTCAGCTGGTCCATACAGTGTGACTACACCTACTCCACCTCCACTCCCTCCTCAGCCAACCACCACAGTGAGGAAGTCCCTGGTCTGTTAATTGTGATCATCAGGACAGCTGGTGCCTGGGCAGCTGCGTGGCTGCAGGGTGGCTGAGAAAGAGCCCATCCTCGGTTGGGGCTTCTGCATCTGCTCAGCTGTCGAGCCACCCACCCCCGCCCCTCTCGACCTGCTCTCCACTACTCTGTCAGCTGAGAGAAACAAGAGAGACAGCTGGCCGGTGCTGCCGGGGAGAGAGGAGGGTGAGGGTGTGTTTATGTGTGTGTGTGTGTGTGTGTGTGTGGAGTTAAGTGGGGATGGATCAAGCAGCAATGACATCACTACCAAAGTGATGAGGAACTGATCTGAATAAAGGCTATATTTTGGTCTTGTCATCCGCCCAAATTGTGAAAATCTATTCTTACTAGGTGGTCACCATTGCCTTTCTTTTCTTCTTCAGCCAAATACAACATACTAAGAATCTACACTTTCTGTTGAGTATCATACAGTATACTGTGTATGGAATGTGTATGCAGACTTGATTGCAGTATACATATACAGTCATGGAAAAAATTATTAGACCACCCTTGTTTTCTTCAATTTCTTGTTCATTCTAATATCTGGTACCACTAAACGTATAATACAATGAACACAACAAAAAATGCAGCTGGTCACATAATACTTTATGTCCTATTTGACATTCTTAAGCTTAATTGATTCCCAGGGTATATAAGAGGCCATTTCATGTCACAACCAGCACTGCACATGCAAAGGCCTAGAGTGGTTTCCTGCTTACATTCAAGCTGTAGCACAACTCAGAAGTTGTCAGCTCTCACATAATGCCTAAAACAAAAGAATTATGTGAAGCAACAAAGGCAGCCATCTTGGCACTGCTGGAAATTGGCATGAGTGAGAGACAGGTAGCGAAAAAACTGAAGATCTCCAAGACAGCCGTTCATTACAACAAAAAAAAACAAGCTGAACATGGCACTACCAAATTGCTACCTGGCCGTGGCAGGAAACGTCTTTCTACCCCACCAGATGACCGTGCACTCATCCGTTCCTGTGTCAGGAATCGTCGTCAGACCTCCAGGGACCTTAAAAATGAGTGGGCACTGTCGAGAAATGTGACTTGCTCGGCAAGGACAGTTCGAAACCGACTTGTTGAAGCTGGTTTGAAGTCACACAGAGCACGCAAGAAGCCCTTCATCAATGAAAGGCAGAGGAAGGCCCGGTTACTCTTTGCTCGAGACCACAAGGATTGGACTGTTGATGATTGGGCTAAGGTTCTCTTCAGTGATGAACCCAATTTTGAATTGATGCCCACTCCAGCCAACTTACTGGTTAGGAGGAAGCCTGGAGAAGCTTACAACCCAGACTGTCTTGCCCCTACAGTAAAACATGGGGTGGATCAGTCATGATCTGTGGTTGTTTCAGTCTGAGTGGAACAGGGCAAATGCAATTGTGTGAAGGCCGAATGAACCAGGTCAAGTACAGGACTGCCCTTGAAAACAGTCTTCTTCCATCAGCTGGAAAACTCTTTCCTGCCTCGAATGACTGGATTTTCCAACAAGACAATGCCCCTTGCCACACGGCAAGGTCAGTTAAAGCCTGGATGGAGAACCACAACATTCGCACCATGCCTTGGCCTGCTCAATCACCAAATCTTAATCCAATTGAAAACCTGTGGAAAATCATCAAACTCAAAATGGAGAACCACAAGCCCAAAAACAAAGAAAATTTGTTTGAATTTGTCCAACAGGAATGGGCTGCTGTGACAGCAGAACAATGTCAGAAGCTGGTGGAGAGCATGCCAAGACGCATGGCTGCAGTCATCAAAAACAATGGTTATGCAATCAAGTATTAACTCTTGTGTGTATCATGTGTTTAAAGCAAACAGAAAAGAAAACATGGAATGCTTAAAAGTAGTGTTTTTGGCGGTACAATGCCATAGCTATTGATGTAAGAATTTAAGTAATTTTGGTTATTATCAAGAAAACCATGGAAAATGAATAATCCTTAGTTCTTAAATTAAACTCTCATGAGCTATTTTTGTTGTTATCATTATAATTGTCCAAACAAATGTACCTTTAGTTGAGCCAGGCATTAAAACTAACAAGAAATTGAAGAAAACAAGGGTGGTCTAATAATTTTTTCCATGACTGTATATATAACATTACTTTATATTTCTCTTTTTTCAACACTAATTTGTAAAACAAACAACAACTATATATATATACATACGTATATATATGTGTATACGTATGTATATATATACGTATACACATATATATACACATATATATATATATATACGTATACATATATAATGTATATATATGTGTGTATATATATATATATATATATATATATATATATATATATATATATATATATATAGTTGTTTGTTTTACAAATTAGTGTTGAAAAAAGAGAAATATAAAGTAATGTAATACAAAAGTAGTCTGTTCTGAAGAAGTTTGTGTTGTGGTGTTGTGTGTGAATATGGGGGATGGGAACAGTCTGGGGAGTTTAAATGAGCAGAAGTCAAAGAGTGAAGGAGGAGGAGGGAGGTAGACATACTAGAAAGCAGAGTTTCTTTGTCCTCATAAAGTCTGGCTATACAGAGGTCAGGAGCGAGACTCAGTTCAAATGATGAGGCCTTGGGAGGTAGAGGCTGATGTCACACTGAGCGCAACTGTGAGTGATTTGTGATTATTGTACAAATCCCCATCAACAGTTAAATGAAGATACATTTACAAATTTAATTTTTATTTTATTCAGAAAATGACAAGCAGGTGCAGACAACTTGTGTTTCTATGGCTAATAAAGTATTTATGTACTTTTTTTGTTTCAGGGCTCAGTCAGAAACTGCAATAACATATGTACAAATTGTAAACAGATGATGTTAAAATGGCAAGACAAATATTTTATTTCAGCTAGAAATGAAATAATCAATCAGATGTCATACATCATAAACACTGTTTTTTAAAGCAAGAATTCCCAGCATATTGCATTATCATAATATTAACAATACATTGTACATTATTAAAAGTAAAAATTTGCTGGATATCTCTTTTTTCATTGTACATTGAGTATATGTTTTTTAGACGATTGGGTGGACAAAACAAGACATTTAACATGTTTTCCTGAAATGTAATATATGAACCAATTAATTTACAGATAACAAGATCAATCAGTGCATTTGAATGTCATTTCATTTCATTTTTTTTTTATGTTAAAAAAATGATGATAAGCCTTTACTTGGGATGAATGAGAAGAAAACACAATTTAAGCTGTCAGGTTTAAACTCACTGTATCAGAAGGGTAAAGAAATAAAATCTTTTGCTTGGAGTGTTGAGGATCAGAATGGAAGGGGGGGGGGTGGATGATGAACGATGAGGGCTATACATATCCATCTGTCTGGGAAAGAAAGCACAGCTCATCTCCACTGTTTTGCAGCTATGGTTTCACATAAGTGGCCACAGCCCATCTGGTCCGAGCTTGAAAGGTCGCTGGTGACCATTGATCCCTTATTGATTCCATGAATTGTTTAATGACCACCAAGGTCAATTAATTAATCATTTGCTGGGTGTTTTAATTGCCCTGAGCTAATTTAAGCCTGCTGATTAATTCTGGGTTCCTGATGGTGGAAATGGACCTCACTGTCAATGGTGGGATTAAGAGCACAACAATAGATGACAGATGACTGACAGAGCACTGAGTGGCTTTGGAAAGCTGCGTTGATGTTTGCATTGTACATTGTAATGAGCTTATTGTGTTAATGCACTCAGTGAACTGACAACATTGCCATAATTTATTCCAGACTACCACGGAAACATATTGAACAATTTCTTGTTAGTTTAGTGAGGTCAACCTTGTCAAAGAGCATAGACTGAGAGGCTGTTAGATAAATACATTTTCATAACAAAGCAAGTCCCAAGCATGTGGGACTGAAATTCTGTTTTCTTCAGATACTCTATAAGCACATCAGAACATCTAAAAGTTTGAATGTATGAGAAATTCTATTATTTCAGTTTGATCATTGCTGCGATCAATTATGATAACATTGCACTCATTGATATACTTCTCACATTGTTGATGTCTTCAAAAATAATAGGTTACATGAAAAACCCATTTAAGAATTATTCTTATTTATAAAAAAGTAGGTAACCTTATTCAATAATGTAATCATATCACTTATTCAACAAACTAAATTTCAGCTGCACACAATGAAATAACTGATAATAAAAAATGCTCTAGCATGGATCCTAGAATATTTTTTCCACCTCGCCAATGTGTGTTGTATGTATGTTGTATGTATAAAACCTAAAGAACCTAATTGCGCAAAATAAATGCCCGTGGTAGGGGATTCTGTAAACTATGGATGTTTACAATGATGTTATATGGTTTCAGAAATAATTTTCTCTTCCAAAACAAGTTTTAAACTGAAGCGTTTGTTGAAAGGTCTTATTGGCTTAGAATTCTGCCCAAAGCGTTTTTCAAAATGAGGAAGTGAGGTTTATCATTTTAAATGCAAACACCCATGCAAGCTCATTATCATTCCCACCTTCACATTGTCTTCTTCCTCCCTCAATTCTCAGTGTCAAGTGTCGCTTCTTTCCTGCTGACCGCTGATTAATGTCAGTGTTTGGTGATGTTGTGTCACTTAGTGTTTGCTATCAAACAGTCCTCTTGGCCTGCGAGAAAACCCCATGATCTGTGTGTGTGTGTGTGTGTGTGTGTGTGAGAGAGAGAGAGAGAGAGAGAGAGATATTGTTTGTTTTCTCCTGGCCATGCCAAGAAACAGTCAGTGAACTGCAAGTGGTGAACTTATTCACTCTCTTCTTCCTGTCTTTGATTAAAGACTATTTTATGTCTGAATACTGCCAACAACAGCCTTCTTATATGAAAATTAACATTTAATTATGCCTTGTTACATCTAATGAAAATAATCAATTTTGCATTATGTTGGTGGATCATTGGATCAAACGTTATAAACAATTAAGAGAAAAGTTTTTCATTCCAACCACAATCTGTTACTGATCACAGGTCACCTTTGTAGTATCAGTTTAATCAGCAAAATCTGTCACATTGTCACATGATTGAAAGTGTGTAAACATCTGATTCTTTAAAAAACATTGTGAGATTATAAGGATAATGTATTCACAACAATAAGTTGTTGTGGTTGTACAGTCCATGGTTCACTAAAACTACATTAATTCATATAATGGAGAAAAATGTAGTAGTTACATTTAAATTGATTTGACTTGATTTTAGCTGATTATGTTACTAAATCACAGAATAAATTCAGGTCTCACCGTCAATGTAGGGTATTTAATCCTGTGATCCTTTCACATCAAATCACTGATCACTGAAAACTATTCAATAGTCATGTATTAATATATATGTATTGTATCATGTATTGTAATCACTCTTACCAACAGGAGGCAATGTTAACCTGCTATACACTTTGATGGCACTCCTGTAGCCCTCCAACACAACTGTCAGTTAATGTGTCTCTTTCCTCGTGTTATTTCTTATATTTATGTATTTTCAGAGGATTCACCCTAACCTTTTTATGTGTGTGCCCATTCCCATTCCCCACATTCCCCCCAGCACATTCCCCCCCAGTTTCCTTCTACGGTTGCTGAGGGTGAATATTCGCGATATGGAGAGATTTCATCGAGATGACATTTGCAAATACAACTTCTACCAGCATTCTCTCAGAAAATGAGGTCAGTGTTGTTAAATTGTTATCTAGCATTTCAGTCCGCCAGATAAGTCACGCTCTCAGGTAAAGGGTAAAAAATGGAAAAGGCGTTTTTACCTGGTTGTCCCCTCTCAGGGCCTGTAGTTTCAAGATGGCGATGCAACATGGCGACCTGCATTGGCTATGCCAAAGTAATGTATATATAAATGGCAAATATAAAGTCTGAGTCTGAATGAGGTAATACTTTAAAATGATAAAACTAAAACTGTTATTAGACAACTTGAAACATCACACAAGGGGGCTTTAACTTCTTTTACTGCTTAGCTTATATAGTCTGTCACAAAACTTGCACCTACAGTACAGTATACACACTCATGCAAAGAGAGAACTGCTTTGTTTGTGTGCGTGTGTGTGTTTTGGTAGCACTTTTCATGAGGTTCATTTCCTGAAGTGTGTGCGCGTGTGTGTGTGTATGATTACAAATGTGAAGTGAGCAACAAGTAGTCAGAAGTAAATACATGATGTTATTGTAATGAGTGATGACTGGTGCTTGGCTAATCCACGCTTTTTTGTTTGTATGTGTACATGCACACACACTTGTAATTCTATCTTCGTAACCATCATGTTTTAACCTTGAGAGGGACAGTATTTTAGTTCATCTCTTCTAAGAGCTGTAACAATGCTTTGATCGTAGCATTTAAGACCAGGTAAAGTGAAAATCAACAATTGTTTGCACAGGTAACACAAATTACAAAATAAAAGTTAAAATAAAAACAATGAACTTCATCATTTTATGTTTTTTTTTTTTGTTTCTCAACTGTGAACTGTGGTTTTGAAAATCTAAAAACTGGAATGACAACCCTATTTTTGTTACAGATGAGAGGTCAGTGGGGGGGTCATAGAATGATGATTATGTTTCAGTACCGCAGAAGATGTGGCCTTGTGCTGATTGCCGTGACTCAAGGACCATAATGATAACCAATGAATAAAGACAAGTGAGATATTTTAGTTGTGGACACGTATTTGAAAAATGTCACTTTACCAGAAAAACAGAGATGTGGTTGAAAAAATTAAGTGAAGGATGCAAAGGATGTGACCTTTGACCTTAATCTCACAAAACACACCTGTTAGTCAAACCATGTGAGTGTTCATCTTAGACATGATCTAAACACAAATGATTTTCTGACAAAACTTGAGCCAGAATATTTGTTGACATTAGTTTAGTTATATAAGGTATAAGAAAAAATAACTATAGCCAAAAATGCATATCTCTATATGTTGGCCCTTTTGCCTTCTCCCTGCGGTCCATCTCATCCCAGACCATCTCAGTTGGATTTGGGTCAGGTGACTGTGGAGGCCAGGTCATCCGACGTAGCACTCCATCACTCTCCTTCATGGTCAAATAGCCCTTACACAGCCTGGAAGTGTGTTTGGGGTCACTGTCCTGTTGAAAAATGACTAATTGTCCAACTAAACGCAAACTGGATGGGACTGTTGATTTTCTTTACTTAGTTGATGGTTCTTGCCATATTATGGATTCTAACAGATTCTAACAGTCAAATTGGGCTGTCAGCTGTGTACCAACCTGACTTCTGCACAACACAACTGATGGTCCCAACCCCATTAAGAAGGTAAGAAATTCCACAAAATAACCTGAACAAGACACAAGTGAAAAAAATCAAGGGTTTACAAAGCTGTCATTAATTATTAAGGGTGGCTACTTTGAGAAAAAGATATAAAACATATTTAGTTATTTAACATTTTACTTTGATACATAATGTATTCAGTCTACAATGTATAAAGTATTGTATGATCAACCAGTTATACCAAACAGGTGCTAATGATCATCACTGTCACACGTAGGTTGAAACACAGTCATTGACTGAAACAGAAACAGCTGCATAGGAGGCTGAAAACTGGCTGAGGAACAGCCAAACTCTGCTACCAAGGTGAGGTTGTAGAAGAGAGTTTCAAGTCACAGGTCACACACCATGTGACTGAGCACAGCAACGAGACACGAGGTAGTTATACTGCATCAGCAAGGTCTCTCCCAGACAAAGATGTCAAAGCAGACTTGGGTTTCTTTTGAAGAAGCACAAAGAAACGGGCAGCGTTAAGGATTGTAGACGCAATGGTCAGCCAAGGAAACTTAGTGCAGCAGATGAAAAACACATCAAGCTTATTTCCCTTCGAAAAATAGAAAGATGTCCAGCAGTGCCATCAGCTCAGAACTGGCAGAAACCAGTGGGACCCAGGTATACTCATCTACTGTCTGGAGAAGTCTGGCCAGAAGTGGCCTTCATGGAAGAGTTGCAGCCAAAAAGCCATATCTCCGACATGGAAACAAAGCAAAGCAACTCAAGTATGCACAAATACATAAGAACTGGGGTACAGAGAAATGGCAGCAGGTGCTCTGGACTGATGAGTCAAAATTTGAAATATTTGGCTGTAACAGATGGCAGTTTGTTCGTCAAAGGGCTGGAGAGCTGTACAATAATGAGTGCGCACGCAACAGTGAAGCATGGTGGAGGTTCCTTGCAAGTGTGGGGCTGCATTTCAGCAAATAGAGTTGGAGATTTGGTCAGGATTAATGGTGTCCTCAATGCTGAGATATACAGGCAGATAATTCATATCCATCATGCAATACTATCAGGAAAGTGTATGATTGGCCCCAAATTTATTCTGCAACAGGACAATGACCCCAAACATACAGCCAAAGTCATTATGAACTATCTTCAGTGTAAAGAACAAGAAGAAGTCCTGGAAGTGATGGCATAGCCTCCACAGAGCCCTGATCTCAACATCATTGAGTGTGTCTGGGATTACATAAAGAGACAGAAGGATTTGAGGAAGCCTACATCCACAGAAGATCTGTGGTTAGTTCTCCAAGATGTTTGGAACAACCTGCCAACCGAGTTCCTTCAAAAACTGTGTGGAAATGTACCTAAAAGAACTGATGCTGTTTTGAAGGCAAAGGGTGATCACACCAAATACTGATTTGATGTAGATTTCTCTTTTGTTCATTCACTGCATTTTGTGAATCGATGAAAATAAATGATTAACACTTAAATTTTAGAAAGCATTCTTAGTTTACAGCATTTTTTCATCCCTGTCTAAAACATTTGATTGAGGGAGTGAGGGGCATATACAGATACCCCAAGAATGGCTGGCACAAGGCACTTTCAACATCCCCAATTATTACCCAACTTCAACAAAGTTATTAATTTAATCCAAACCATAATTTTTCCCAAAAGCAATCCAAGTCATTTAAAGGAACCGTATGTAAGATTGTGGCCAAAACTGGTACTGCAATCACTTTCAAATTACTGTAGAGCGGTGTCTCCCCTCTCCCTCTCTCCTGACTAGAAGTTGCCAGCTGGGCTGCAGGATCCAACAGGTACGGAAAGTGTTACAGTGAATGAAAAGCAGCCACCTTGGGCATCACCATGGGCGCTTAGAAGGAGTGAAATGTGCCAGAGGAGAGCTGTGGAGGGACGGGGTAAAGAGAGCGGAGCTCCCGGGCGGTGGCCGGGGGTATGTGGTGAGAGTGGCTGATCGGGAGTGCTGCTTTCAGTCGTCTCCATCTTTCAAAGGCATCTGCTATACAAATCCTTGTTTTATTTCGGACTTTGTCACAATGTATTTCAGATTCATAATGAGGTCTTTTAGGTTTTGTAACGTTAGACATTATCATTATCCAACACCTTCGTAGCTGCAGCTGTGGTAACTAGAGCAGAGCTGGCAACCTGGATGCTGACACACTACTGACTTGGTGATTGGAAGATAGGTGGAGGGTGGCACATCAGACCAAAACACAACATGACAACATAAACAGTTGAATCAGTTGAGGGCTGATTTGGCTTTTTAAATGAGAATATCCTGGCTGGACTACTGTTGTCAGGGATATAAGTATTTGAAATGAATATGATTTTATAATGTCTGGTGATATATAAGGGGCATTTTATGATTAATTAAAATAAATTTCTTACATATTGTACCTTTAACTCTTCTGCCTTGACAATCACAGCATCACTGAGCAAAGCACCAGTTGAGCTGCAACCATGTGCAACCATATAGAGGAGACTCTGTGAGAAACATTTCAGAGTGTTTGGCTTCCCTCCCTCTTGTTAACATGATGTAGTGTCTGTATGAGCCTGTTGTTTCAGCCGCAGCATGTCTGGGGAACATTGGTACAATGATTGGTTGTTTTCTTCACAGAATGTCATATATCTCATGTCATAACTTATCTTTATGATCTTATGACAACATACATTTACTCAGTTATAGAGGTTTCTTGTTACTTGTTACTGCTCACTTGGGGATTTTAATATAATGTCCAGGCTATATGTGAATAACATTAAGTTTCTGGTAGCCATAAACATAACTTTGAGACTGATTTTAGACAGCAACATACATATATATTATATGTTATGCTAACTAGGTTCAAGGAACCAAAATATAACCAACAGGATGTTAATGTGATGCTCTAATTTTTTAAAAATGATATATTGTATTGTACACACAATGTTGTAGTGTTCTCTCGCTACTCCATTGTACTAAATTCTTGGATATTTATTCTTAGTGATCATGTTATCTTCTTAGAACGCACACTGCACATACTTCTTGCGCAAGAGTGAAACATCTCGTCTATTATGTACCTACTGCCAAGCTGCATCTGTTGGTGTGTTTGTGTGTTTTAAGAACTTGGATTTTGGTTTGTGTTTTGGGAAGCAAATTTTCATTCAGGGTATCCATTTCCTTATTTTTATGCACTTTGTTGTTACAAAAAGAAATATCCTGTTACTATTGTTGAACATTTTAATAAAATGTTTAAATGAACTAATGACTAATGAGCACAGAAAATAAATACAATAAAAACCCCAAAGTCTTCATATATTGACACTTAAGATAAAAGTCTTCTAGTGCAGGTTTGTCGCTGACTCTGATTAAAAAAAAGTCCTGTCCCTGCCAAAGATTTGGCTCTCCCCGACGGGAGTCAGCTCATTTATGAACGACACATCACCATCTTAGAGCCAGTGAGTAGCTTTATAACGTGCTCCATTTAATTGTTGGTAACGTCAAGAGCATTGTAATGATGGAAATAGTAATTAGTTATACTATATCTTTTCCACTACACAGTAATGGCACTGCATGGTACGGCCCAGTTTTGGTGCTTTTTCATTACAACTGAGTACCTCATAGTACCTCATCGGTGGGGGCAGGGTTGTCATACAGCAGCGCAAAACTATACCCGACACAGAAAACCAGGAAGAAGACGAAGACCAACACTACTATCATAAACAATGGAGGACATCGAAGCGATCATGTATTTGTTGCTCGCTCTGCAGATTTGTTTGGGCCTCCTCGACCGACCATGGCGTTGTTTTCTGTGATGCCATTTTCTCCTGTAACATTAATGGAGCAGTTGCTGGTTTTAAAAATGGCGGAGGCGAGTTGTGTTTGGCTTTTACAGTCTAGTTGGACGTCACGTATCCAATGACGCTTCCAATGACGATACTCGTTGGCCAATCAGTGGAAGGCAGTCCCCATACAGAAAGGTATATATAAAGCTCATAAAATTCTCCTTTGTATGAAACTTGTATGTAGAGCATACAACAGTGAATCCGGATATAAGATCCTGAGTAAATTTAAACAAAATGAAACTTGTATAATCTGGGTATTTATCAGAATAGTATATGATAAATACAATATCCTTATACTAATTTTTATTATCTTGTATGACAAGAATGCAAAAGTGGCCACTTTCAAGAGTAAATCATATAATTTAGTCATAAGTTTTTTCTGTTTCTTTTCCGTATGGGTAGGCTCACATCACTTTTTAGTATTGCTTTGGCTCGCTTCGAACCAGGGCTGAGAAGGTACAAAAAAGTACCAAGTACCAGGCACCGGGTACTAGTGGAGAAGCGGCATAACCGTGCCGTGCTGTACCATACCACGCCTGTGGAAAAGCTCCAATAGATTACCTTTTACTGAAAAAAAACAGTGTTGGCAACGTTTTTTTTACTATAATGCATCATTGGTCCTAAAAACTTCAAATGGTTCAAAGAGGATAAGTCATAGGCAACATTAGGCTCAAAATTTGGACTTTGCCATCATTTGTCAACTTAACACAAACACACAAAATATTGAGCCATTCAATGATGACATTGTCTCAAAGTGTGTGTGCAGGAGGGGGACAACTGCAAGGGTTGAGTCTATTGTTTGATTGTACTGCTGCAAAGGTGTGGGGGGGTTTGTGTGAGTGTGTGCATATCATCTGAGCTATGGTGCCTGTTTATGAGCATGTAAGTGTGATTCAGAGGCTGTAGGCCAGTCAGTGGAGTCAGAGTCTGACTCACTGTCTGTCTTCAAGAGGTGACTTTCCCTGTCTGTCTCAGTTTTTTCTGCCAAAATCTCCTCCACAGTTTGTTCCTCCTCCATCCCAACTGGTGTCCTGCACTGCCCCCTTAACCTCTCACTCTCCTTGGGTGTCATTCAAGCAGTTTTGGCCTTTGACCTCTTCTCCCTGTTGACTCAAGAGACCAGGAGAAGCCAATGAGAGCGCCTCTGGTCAGAAATAGAGCTTCTAGAAATTGTGTATGTGAGCAGAAATTATGCAAGGCAATTGAAATGAGGCTACAGTGACAAAAAAAACAAAAAAAAAAACATTCTTAACTCTTTAAGTGTCACTGATGTATCTATACATCATTTAAAATCCTACACTTGAGTGCCATTGAGGTATATATACATTAAAGTTTTTCAGCGCTTAACATAAGGGAGAGCTCTCACACACCCTGTGAGTAATTTTTGGGATTCTGGGATATGTAGTTTTTGGTGAAACTAGCCTCTAGTCAACTTCACATAAAACAAGAATGGAACAAGGTGCAAACACGTTTTTTTTTCCATGATGAAATAGAGAGTGTCTTCTTTTTCAGCTATTCAGTGTTTTCAGAGTCATAGTTCAAAAATATTCTGTGGGTTATGAAAGATGACTCAAAATGGCCAAAAATGCTGGCACAAGCCACTTTCCAATGTAGAAAAAGGGCTAGTATTCAGTGAGGTAAGGGTTTTGGGGAAACTGGTCACAAAGTGAAATTTGCAAACTTTGCATTTTTTTAGTTTTGCATTTTCTTTTATTTTACTATTGAAAATATGCCCTTAGCGGTGTCTGCCAAGGTTGTGATACTTTTAAAATTTTATTTAAAAGTATTTTATTTATTTAAAATAATTTATTTAGTTATTAGTTTATTTTAGTTTCGACTTTTCAATTTCATTTCAGTTTTAGCTCATTCTCATAGTCCATTTGCGAGTTTTAATTTTGATTTTAGGTTTTCAGAAATGGTTATATTTAATATATTTCATCATAGTTTTAATTTACCACAACAACGTACCACAACAATGTGGTGCTTGCCATACCAGAACTTTGTCTACTGTGAACTGGAGTGAACAGTGTCTTCTTACAACGTTGGGACAACAACTTTTGGATGAAAATCTATCAAATGGATCACCTCCACATTTTGTTGTCAAGCTGTGGTGGAAATTGATCGTATGTTTTGTACTATAGCGTCCGTTTGCAGGTATGGTAACATTTCTCAGAAAAACCATGTGAGCAGTGACACGATGCAAAGAAAAGGCAATGAAAAGGAAGTTAAACTAATAGATTGTATTACTGATGGGTGTTCTTTTCATCCACATTTTGTTTGACTTAATACAGTCTCATGTTTAACAGCTGACTGTTAAATTTCCAGGTCAGTAATCACATCTGACATTTACATAAAACAAATACAGTGAGGACAAAAAGATGAGATTTTGTTGGAGGGGTTGTTTGCCACAACAATGTTCAAGTCATACCGGCTCTCACATTTTTGTGACAAAATTTTGTGTCATGTCAACAAACATAGATTTCTTTATAAAAGATTGTTTGCACCTTATGTTTCATTATTTTGATTAATCAGGGAAACACAACTGCATTCCCACCATTCTGCACTATATAGATGGATATTAATGCCTCTCTTGTATTGATACTCAGAGGGTGTTGTCATATGATAATGTACTTTTTTATACATTTATGCCGGCCTTACACTTATCGAGTTTTGACGCAATTTCAAAGTCACACACAAAATTCCAAAGTCGGAATAAAATCTTTACCATCTTGCTGAAGTTGATGCGCCCTCCTGTGATCCCAGTCATTTGGTGTAAAGTGGGAGTAGGACCTGATTTTAGCCCGTCTTTTCCGTGTCTTGACGATACGACAATATTAATCATGTTTGGTATTCTCGTAAGTCTTAAGTCTTGTTGTATTGGAAATGTGACGTCACCATTACAGACAACCAATGGGTGCGCACTCTCAGCACCAAACAGAAAGTAGAAGATAATATAGTTGTAGTCTTGTAACTAGTGACCCTGTAAGCTTACCAGTCTTTGCAGAGGTTTGTCTGTGACTAGTGTGTGACCAGAAACTCTTCTCAAAGTCTTAAGATGTTAGAGGGTGTCAGATGACATACTTTTAATTTTAGCAGAACTTAGCAGTGCCATTGCTGATTGTTTTCCTCTTAGATTTTGGATGTGTTCTTTTCTTGGTACACGTTTCAAACAGTCAAATTGAAATGAATGAAATTAGGGGGATAAGAAATGGTAATGGGGCACCCAGTTAGCTAGCTTAGAGTCCTTACTGCAGTGACATGTGTTTAAATCTGGCCTGTGGCCCTTTGCCATATGTTACCTGCCCCCACCCCCCCAAGTGTTCAAGCTGTGATTGTAATAACTTGCAAGTTAACCAGGACCATCAACAATGTTGTGATGATTACTTTAATAGCTGACCAAATGAGGTCACATAAATGGACAACAAGAACAAGGAGACAATTAGCTAACTGCAGTTTTTTTCTCCAAATGAATTTCAGATGAATACATGAAAATACAAATTGTTAGATGACAGATGAAAACATGCATGTCATTCAATCACACGCTCAATGACATGTAATACATTATTAATGGGTTTGACCACACATACACACAGAGCTTCTCAGAGCAAACATACAGTAAATAATTGTCCAAAGCCTCTTGCTCCTAAACACTTACTCTTTGCTTGTTTGAAAGTCAACTGAATAATCCTGAGCTCCTTAGTTCATGAGCGACGCACAAGAGCCAGTCATATGATGTCATCAGGGTCAGAGGGCGAAATTGTGATGCCTACGCAGCCAGACTGTCTGTGGTCTTCAAACAAACCCCAACTTTATCCGTCCTGACCTAGTGGTCCAGTTACAGGACTGTAGAGTAAAACAGAAGCTGAAGCTAGAAACATAGACAGGATGATTTTCCTCTAAATTGTGAAGTCAATTTATGTGATCAACTTCTTTAATGTATTTCTATGGTGTTAAAAAGATACACGTAAAATAGAGTGAAATAAAAAGAAATAATTTTAATTGTTGTTAATTTGTTTTAAAAAGCAAGAATAAGATAACAAAAATCAAACAAAGAAGGTAAAACGTTTGAGAGATGTGGCAGTGAAACAGAGAGGCAGATAAGAGGTAGAGATAAAGCAGGAGGAGGGTGTGTCTCTGCTCTCTCCTCACACAAAGTTCCATTGTCCTCTTCGCCCTGCACACGTCAACAATGGCTTTGAGTGACAGACGGGTCCCAAAAAAACCTCACGGTCTGCAATAGCACCTTTGTTTCCTCAGCTCACATTACGGTGGACAAAGAGTTTTCTGCAACTGGCAGCGTGGGGGAAGGCTACTTTGAAAGTGTAGTTTTACATGCAGCCACTTCACACTGGAAGAAGTCCAGACAACAGGAGAAAAAAATGTCTAAAAGTTACATTGATTGGGTTGTTGAATTACACACTAAGATGTTAATCCAGACACTGGAAAAAGTGAAATTCAAATAGCTCTTCATATAAAAAGGTTTGTGAATTTTGTTTGACTGTGGCCTAGATTGGGAATATATACAAAAGGTAACACAAAAAATATATTTCAAACTTTTACATCCTAGTTTTTATGTGGAAGTGTTCTTTTTGTAGCTATTTAATTTCACATCAATCTGTATGCCTGGAATGCAACAAAACAAGAGAGACACATTACTAGAGTAGTATATCGCTGTATTAAACAGTTAATGTAGCTTCAGTAAGAGAGAATTTTGTGTGTTTTGTCTTTATAAGTATGTGCTTTCAGTCTTTGAGCCTCATTAATTCTGTCACACCTGTTAGGGCACAGAAAAAAAATATTCTATAGCAATTTACACCTTCATCTTTCCTATTAGTGCATGATGCCCAAGGGGAAGAAACTGAAAAAAAAATTAAATGCAACAGTCATTTTTAATGAGACATGTAAAACTTGATGAACATAATAAACATCTTATCTAAATATGTAGTTTACACCACAATTCAGACCGATATAATAACGAGACTTTAAAAAAAGTTTTCTTGTTTTTGCTGATATTCTCTGTTCCATTCCAGTGGGATTCTTTGGGATATTTTGTAGCAGCTAACCATGTGGTTCCTGTGATGTCACTATAATGACAGATGACTTGCTCACAGTTACAGTTTAAGGATTTTGCATAATGCGTCAGGAACGCCCCAGAATGTTGTCACCCTCAGAGAGAGGGCTGTCAGTCCTGTGAAGGTACAAATTTGTAGCAACCATCTGTTAAAGGGTGAGGATTTTTAATCAGACAGTGAAGGAGCAAATCACTTTGTATTTTCATACAGCGACACTATGAGCATACGTGAAAGGATCCATCCAGGATGTTTATGGGGCAACATGGTTACTTCAGAACTCCTCTTTTGATGGGAGTCACTAAAGCATGACACAGCTGGTCTATGAAATTCACTCTCCCCTCCTCCTTCCATCTCACACAACTCTCTGTTCTGGTGTACTCCGCCTGGTCAAAGTCCCCCCCGTCAGATGGCCCAACCAAGTGTGCTGGAGCTTGTCTGGTTTAACGCAGGGGGATCAACATAGGCTATTGTGCATGATCTTGCAGCACAGCAGGTAGCTGGCAGAAGCCACATGGCAGGAGCCTTTGAAGAGGAGCTGACAGGGGCCATGTTTGTAGTGAAAGTTGGAGTGTACAGAGGAGAAAGGGAGAAGGCAGGGGGGCTGAGGGGAAGCCGCCAAAGCAGCAGTTTAATAAAGATATTTAATACCTCAGAGAGGCCCTGCTTTGACTCTTTGAAGGAACATGGGGATAAAAAAGGGGGGCAGTCAGCTGATTGTACACCCGAACTGAGAGATGAAGGGACAAAAAAGTGGAGAGAGAGGAAAAGGAGAATGAGGGTACACAAAAGAAGACAAATGAACAGACTGACTGTAACGTACAGGGTGGAGGATGGTGGAGAAAAAAAGTGAAAAATAAACCCCAGGAGTTCAAACTTTTACAGGTGCTGGGTTACTTAAACAAATCACTTATCAGTTACATGGGAATTCTTTTACTTGCAACCCTTTCACACATTCAGGTTTCAGTTAGGCTATAAATGTAATTATTATGAATACTAAGATACATGTTACGGTCAGCCTGTTGCTCTGCCATTTCAGCAATACTTTCTGAAATCTTTTGTGAAAAGCCTATTCAAATCCCTGTTAAGCGTATACATGGAAAATAGATCAGCTTTCTTCCAGACAAATTCATCTGGGGGAAGCAGATTTACCTAACTGCCTAACCTGGATTGAGGCAACCCGTTGCATGAAAAAGCATATGAATGACATCATAATGCACAAGGTATTTAGTCTGCAACATGTTAGTGTTTTCCATGCTTATGCCGAGGCAGAGTCGGGGCTGGCTTGCCAACTGAAAGCCCTGTTGTCTCGTGTAGTGACTGTGAGTATAATTTTTCAATCTATGATCAAGCTTGATGTGCAGTCTTAGACAGGAATGGGCTATTGTGCACCCACAGCCAGCTGTCCTTCATACAACCAGGGTGGAATCTAATAAACGTAGGCTTGATTGTCTTACATGGGAAAAGCAGCATCACAGGCAAACAATGTCTCAGTTTTGAGAGCGTGGAAATGAACTGTGGTGATTCTGTATGTGATGTGTTGAGAATGTAAGGAACGCAGATGAGGGTGGATATATCCGTGTGAACATGCATGTAGGCTGAGCGGTGCCTGAAGGCGGACATTTCTACTCCTTCAGATATTCCTGCTCTCTCAGTTATGTTTGTGACATTAGCATTCCCTAATGTCAGAATATAACAGTAAAAAGAGCTCCAGTTAATGAGAGCAGACACAACAACAATTACTTTTCTCTTCTTGTTCTTTCATTACATGGTATATGGAATCAGATTTGTGTCAAAAATAATCAAACAAAACTTCTTCAATATCAAACAAAAATAAGAATTTGAGAGAGAATAAAATTCACTGAAGCAAAAAAAGGGCATCTCAAAAGTAAAACTTGGAACTTGCAAAAAACTTATTTGTGCAATTGAGTAAACTACTGGTATTTTACTTTTTTCATATAGCCCTTTGTTTACAGTTCCTTCTTTCTTTCTTACTGATCAGTTTTTTGCTCTCACTGCCAGCTTTCTCGTCTGGAGATTAATAAAGTGTTATCAACATTAGCCAACTTAGTGTGTGTGCACACTAAGTTGGCTAATGTTGATAAGGTAAAAGCTAGCTTACATAGCAAAACTTAGCTTCACTGCCCCAACAAAATGTCTAGCAAAGCACAGACAACATATGTAAATGACCAATACTTACACTTTATTAATCTCCAGTCCAGTAAAGTTTGGGTAGTCTGTAACAATACGCCAAAGAAGTTCACGCAATGTATGCCCAGTGCTGCAGCTCAAGGTGTCCGTTTTGTTTTTCCGTGCGTCCTGCACCAAGCAACTTCCGGGCACTGAGCTGTCACTCAAAAACTCACTAGCCAATGGCGACGCACCCCCGAAAAAGCCCACCCACGCGAGAGGCTTGTGTCAGAATCGCAAACAAAAAATCAGGGAGCGCAAACGAGAAAGCTGGCAGTGAGAGCAAAAAACTAATCAGTGAGAAAGAAACAAAGGGCTATATGAAAAAAGTAAAATACCAGTAGTTTACTCAATTGCACAAATAAGTTTTTTGCAAGTTCCAAGTTTTACTTTTGAGATGCCCTTTTTTTGCTTCAGTGAATTTTATTCTCTCTCAAATTCTTATTTTTGTTTGATACTGAAGAAGTTTTGCTTGATTATTTTTGACACAAATCTGATTCCATAATGGTAGCACACAAACATCCTGGAGGCCTGCATTCTGTCCATGTTTGCTTGTTGACAGTGATCACTGAAACAACTGAAATCCATCTTCAAAGATACCAGAGGAGGCTTTGTTCTAGTGTTTGGAAGGCAATATGTCCATGTATTCATTAATATTGTCACTCATTTTTACAGCGAAATACAGAAAAAACGCCAGGGACATTTTCTTTATCCCACAAGTTTAATAAATGATGTTCTTCAATAAACCTTGTGGAAAAAGAAAAGCTCTTGTCATCCTCAGAGCCGTTTCCGTGATCACTGTAAAAATACGTTCATTTGCTCACTACAAAATGAGTGGCTCATTTCACCAGGAATAAGCAAGACGTAGCTGGCTGGACAGCAGCTGACCCCGCCTGCTGATGAAGAGTCATATAGTGTCAACATTTCCATCACTGACCAGTCCTGTAGTGTCAACACCTCAAGACTCTGACCAGGGAGGAGAGAGTCACGTACATTGAGCAACATGGAGAGTCAATCACTCCGACAGTTGTGTAGTGTGAACAAGGCTTAACACTGCAACCCCAATGGCTCCAGCACTGGCCAATAGGCTGTCTGGCTGGAGGCAGGGAGGTGTAGAGTTACAAGACAATGAGAACAATAAGCCAAGCGCCTGACTCAGCACTATCTCCCTGCTTCACTCTCCCCACTACTCACCCTTTTTTCCCTCCAACAAATCTGGCCAACCAATGGTAGGTTTGTGCTGGAGGAGAATGCACACACTTATTGGCACATGCACACACATACACACACAAGATGGAAGTCAGTGGGGGTTGGGAGGGTTGTGCGGCAAGGAAAAAACATTGCAGGCACTATTGTCTGTGCAGATGTGAAATGGTTATACTGTTCACTATATGTACCAGTAAAATTTTCTCTGACTGTCCTCTTCATTTTCCTTTATCTGAAGTACATAATGCTGTAAAGATATGTTGGAGAGTGTTTGTTGTTGAGTGTGGTGTGGTGTTCTACACATGAAGGTATCCTAACATAATGCTGGCAGCAGAGAATAGTACACACTTTCATCTCATTATTGTTCAATCCTACTGTCAGACACTCCAAACCCAAAACATGTGGCAGGGATCAGTTTCAGTCAAGCAATCCACTGCATAAGACAACAGGGGAAAAGTGGTGATATTTTAAGGTTCAAGAGAGACAGAGATTTTGAAAGAATCCATGTCTCCTTTTGGATTTTCTGTATATGGTTACATGTTACAAGTTATACACCCAACACTGTGCATACCATCTGCTACCATACAGAGCCCAAACCCTGACTCTTACAGGAGATATCAGCCAACAAAGGTTAACAAATCTGAACTGTCTTTCAATAAAAGCTGTTTCCTATATAAAATAAACCATTATTAGTCCCACAGCAGGGAAATTTACACTGTCACAGTAGCATAGGTGACATTAAGGAGGTACTCTTTGTAGCATCCCAACCAGAAATTCAGACTTCAATGACGACTGATGGCCCATGAAGCAGGTTTAAACATTTATTTACAGGAACCACAAATTCATGGGCACACCGTAAGAGCTGAAAGCAAATAAAACACACATTACAACTCACATTCATTCACTACAACCATGCTTTCACTAGCTAACAATCTGAGAAACGCTAGCTAGCATTAGCCTTACCTCTAGTTTCGGACAGTTTGGTTAATACAATATGCCACATCATGCTGTGCAACTCATTTAAATACACGTTTAGTTAACGAACATACCTCTGCGCCTTCCAGCTGGGTGCTAAGAAACAGGCTGAACTTCCTTCCAGGTTTCTTATATTTCCATGGAATGAACAAACTTTAACATCTTAGCCATTTTACCTTTTCTCTCTCTCACTTGTGCATGCTCAATAAAGTTGCGTAGTGAGACTGCATATTTGACTTTCAGAATAAAAGCATTTAAAACAATAAAACTCTGCAGTCACAAATAGTGTAAAACAACAAAGAGAACCCCATATTGTAAATTATTTTCTTAACTTAAACAAAAATGTGAGTCATTTACACTCTTTCTATTGTTTAATTTTGTTCTCTATGAAAGAATTGTACATTCATGCATCACAGACATATTTCAGATATATAACATGCACTGAAAGTGTAAGACAAGGGTTGAGGGGAAACCTGACCGAGTGGTCAACTGTAACTGGATTCAAGGTGCCCATGACTGACAGGGTCCCAGAGAGATCCCAATACATTTCTAATACTGATAAAATAAACTTATATTCACACATATATTTTATTTACAGTGTATTGATGACACTAAGTTTATTTGTTTTGGAAACATTTCTCAACATAAAATGAAAAAATCTAACAATTACTTTAAAATGGTTAAGTCCACCTTTTCCATCAGAACAAAAGCTCAGACAGAAGATAGAACGTAAAGAAGCCTTCCCGATAAAAACATCATTAAAACATTGGGATATAATGTTATAGCAATAATGTTATTTCACAGTATAGGGAAGGTTATCACATCCATCCATTCATCCATCATCCAGGGTCGAGTCGTGGTGGCAGCAGCTTAAGCAGGGAAGCCCAGACTTCCCTCTCCTCAGCTACTTCGTCCAGCTCTTCCGGGGGGATCCCGAGGTGTTCCCAGGCCAACCACGAAACATAGCCTCTCCAGCGTGTCCCGGGTTGTCCACGGGGTCTCCTGCCGGTGGGACATGCCCAATACATCTCACCAGGGAGGTGTCCGGGGAGGCATCCTGACCAGATGCTCGAGCCACTTCATCTGGCTTCTCTCAATGCGGAGAAGCAGCGGCTCTACGCTGAGGCCCACCTGAATGACTGAGGTTCTCACCCTATCTCTAAGGGAGAGGCCGGACACCCTGCAGGGGTAACTCATTTCGGCCGCTTGTATCCATGATCTTGTTCTGTCGGTCATGAACCACAGCTTGTAACCATAGGTGAGGGTAAGAACATAGATAGACTGGAAAATTGAGAGTTACCACTCTTTACCACAACAGACCGATACGGCATCCGAAGGCACGCCACCCTTTCCGACTGAGGACCATGGCCTCAGATTTGAGACTTTACACTTGGCTGTGAACCATTCCAGCGAGAGTTGAAGATAATGGCTTGATGAAGCCAACAGAACCACATTGTTTGCAAAAAATAGGGATGTGATACTGAGGCCACCAAACCGGACCACTAGGCTATGCCTAGAAATTTAGTCCATAAAAGTTATGAACAGAATCTGTGAGAAAGGGCAGCCTTGGCAGAGTCCAGCCCTCACTGGAAACGATTCCAACTTACTGCCGGCAATGCGGACCAAACAACGGTCATACAGGGACCGAACAGCCCATATCAAGGGGTCCGGTACCCCATACTCCCGGAGCACCCACCACAAGACTCCCCAAGGGATGCGGTCAAACGCCCTCTCCAAGTCCACAAAACACATGTACGGCTTGGAGAATGGCTTGGACTTGCGAAGGAACTCTTACTTGCCACAGAGACACACACAAATAGATTTCCATCTGACCATGACGTCCTCTTTCCTGCTCTTGCTTTTGGTTTCCTGTCATCAGATCCCACCACCCTCCACTCCAACAAATGTCCCCTGGTGAATCTGTAACAAATAGCAACACTTCCTTCCTACTAGGTATGTTCTATAGCTGCATGGTTTGTAATAACTCCACATAGTGGCTAAGTCTCTATTTGCCATTTAAAAAGGAAATTGTAAGACATAATATCCCTTATGATAGACACAAGAAATAGAGCAGTATTTGCTGGTCATTTTCACACTCCCACTCACCATTCTGCTTCATTCAGAATGGTGAGCGGCATGGCTCTGTGGGCAGAGTGGCTGTCTTGTTACTGGAGGTTTACCAGTTCAATCCCGGCCTGTCGAGCTCATGTGAAGGTGTCCCCTAATTGCTGTAAAACGCTTTGGGTATCGTTTCAGGTATAGTGAAGCGTTATATAAATACAGACCATTTACCATTAAGTTGGCCATGTCGTTGTGAAAATATCTGTATGTTGGATGAGATGAAGCTAAAAAATTAGGAGAGCAAGAGTGTGCCCTCTTGACTTTCTTGATTTCCTCACTTCTGTTCACTTCTCATGCCTCCATTCAGTAAAGCTGAACAGAAAATCAGATGGTAATAAAAATGATGTGTTGAACACCACTGTACTTATATTTTAACAATTCATATTTAGCATTTTTCAAAATACATAGCATATCAAAAACATTTCAGTGCTATTCATGTTTTCTCTGTGCTCTTCCTGTCTTTGTTTCTTTTCTGTTGTCTGCCATCTATATCTGCCTGTTTACCCATCTCTCTGTGAGTTTCAGGGACATATTACTATTTGATGGCTAGCTATCTGTGTAGTCAGCTGGATTCCAGCACTGGTCTACTCTCATTGCCTCCAGCCCTAAATCTGTGCTTGCATATGCACAATCATCACACATACACACACTCATGTGCACACACACACTCACACAATCATGATACACATTACTCTGCTGGCTGCTACCCTCTTAAATGAGCACCATAAAGCAGAGAAGGGCTCAGCTCCATCTCTCCCCAAGGGCCGCTGTTGCTCCTGATACGGATTGTTGCCTTATCCCAACTAAGAATGCCTTCTTCAAGCAATGACCATTTATGGCAGGTGATACTAAGGGGAAAGGTCAGAGGCCAGGTCACAGGGAGAGATTGTCTTGGTCAGCAGGAAGTGAGGGGCCAGTGAGCAGGTAAATACTGTGAGATGGACGTGGAGGATTGTATGCTCTAAAATAAACCCCTGCCACCTACCCACAGTAGAGCTTAGGGCTTGGTATGAACATTTGAGCATAGGTATTGTTTGCAATTTTGATTGCTATATAGATTTGGTTGCAAACTATTTTTATTCATCTCTCTGATTCTTTACCTCTTTATAGTAGTTCCGAAAGTAATGAAAACATTGCTGAGGCTTTGACACTCACAGGTTAAAATTTTCAGCAAGTTTTTTTAAACAGTTACAACTGAGCATAGAAGTGCATTGAAATAATACAAAAAAATGGAGAGCATTTTAATCTGCTGATCTTTTCTTTTCATTTAAGAAAATTAATTAATAGCAGAAATGGTAGACATTGTTGTGTCACCTGACCTTGGAGTCACTCTTGGTATGTACATTGGTATTCTCCACTAGCTATTAATGTATAGTCAAACACAATGTACATGTTGTGTAATAAATATCTTATGGTCTTTGTGAAGAAAAGCAAAGGAAATAGTAACACATTTGTTTGAGCTTTGACTCATAGAGTTAATTTTGTCAGGGGTAATGAAAACTAAGACCCCTGCAGGGTACTGATGGGTCCTGATGGACACTGATGGTGTCGCACCACCACCCGATGCACCGCCGGCTCCTGTGGTCGCTGACCTTGGTGACCTTGCCCCTGGACTCCCTTTGAGTGTTCCATGTCCCTTATTTCTAAAGAGCTCCATAGTTTCAACTTTCAGTTTCAGCTTGCTATCTTGAAATTCATAAGAGGATTGTGCAATTGAAAATACCTTAAAATCGTCCAAAATCTCCCAAAATCCAGGAAAGCAATGGCAAGACATTAAAGTTTGCAGCAGTGCCATGGCCTACCAGCCTGATTTTTGGAATTGTGTTCCCCAACACCTAATTTACAGACTGGAGATGAAATAAAATCAAACTTGTATGAGGTTTGATTTTAGGCATTTGTACGCTATGGTAAAAAGGACTACTTTTTGGGGGGCACCATTACCAAACCAAACGTCCAACCACAAAGTTTTACCTGTGACTGGAGTTTCAGCTTGCTACCATTAAATCCCTAGGAGGAGTATGCAATTGAAAATACCTTAAAATCAGCCAAAATCAGCCAAAATCCAGAAAAGCAGTTTTCATGGCAGAACATCATAGATGAAAGCAACACTCAAAAAAGAAACTATCACTACTGTTGAAAATAAAACATATCATTATGTTTGAATTCCAAAAATTGTTAGTTTTTCATCTCAATAGTTAGTTATATCACATTAGTCATATCACACATAATGTAGGCTTTATACATAAAAAGAAGTAATCCTGTTGAGCTGCAATTACTTAAGTTACTGTTGTAAAATATACTTAAATCTTTTGGGTAAATCATATAAAAACACCAACCAAACAAGGTTACATGGAACCACTTGACATAACAATTTTAAGTAAATCCAACAGAAATTTTCTTTGAGTGTGCCATGGCCACACCCTTTGACTTTGTAATTTTTGGATATTACAGTATATTCCCCAACATCTAATTTACAGCCTGGGGATGAAATAATATCAAACTTCTATGTCTTAAGCTTTCAAGGAGGCAATACGTATGCTATGGTAAAAAGCATTCCTTTTGTTCAAGACGGCGCCATTGCCAAACTAAATCTCTAACCAGAAAATTTTCTATAACTTTCAAAGTACACTATTGTGGGTACCTGTGACTGGATGTTTCAGCTTGCTACCATTCCCTAGGAGGAGTATGCATTTCAAAATACCTTAAAATCGGTGAAAATCGCAAAGATCTAAAATTTCAAAGCAAAATTACAGACTTCCTGTTGGGCGTGGCCCATGGGTCCAAGAGGCTTTTTTGCTCATCTTGGGTTCCTTCATAAGCCCACAAAATTTCATAGCTGTGGCTCAAAGACAGGGGTGCAGCTTAATTTTTGATTATTTCTAGGGGGCGCAACGGATATGTTTTTGGGCATGTCTCCATTTTGACAGTGGAATCTTTTAGAGGATGTGTCTCCTGATCTGTGTATCAAATTTCATGAGGCTGTGCATTCCTAGAGCATTATCCCAGAATGCTAATTTTTTGAGAGAGTATATTGCACTACCTTGGAGCAGTTGCACAAAATTCAACAAAAGCCATAATGCGGCTTCAGCATTAGAGTAAGTCTGTCATTTACAAAATCTAGCTGCATAGCATCAGTGCAACTAGATCTGTAGGCCATAATTGGATGACTACATTTCCTGTTACCAGTAGGTGGCGCTATTACATATGTGGGATATGTTGACCTTATTTTGGTCGGGATCGATTTCATAATGAATATGGAAAAAATGGTAGAGTCTGGCCCAAGAATGGCAGAGTGAATTATGTGTTCGCAACTATGCATCAGAGAAACATCAAAAATTACAGTGGCACCATGGCCACGCCTTTCCCTGAACCCACAAGGTTTTGTCATATTATATTTTGCAAGGTCTTATCTATGATCCTGAGGAAAAACAACATTGAAATTTATATCTGTAGCCGTTAATGCTGGCCATTTGTACACTATGGTAAAAAGCACTACTTTTGTTCACCAAAACAACAAAAAGTCATGCTTTACTTTGCTGCACTGCCGTGGCCATGCCCAAGCCCTTTGGCGAGGCGTCCGCGTATTGATGCTTGAGCATCTTCAAGGTGTTTGTGATTTTTGAGACCATTTAGACCTCGGTAGTGTAAACATGGGGGAAGCTGTGTATCAAAGTATAAAAATGGTATTTTCTTATTCTGCTAGGGGGTGCTATTACAGAAGGAAAAAAACTCCATTAAAGCATTAAGGGTCCGATGTTACATTATGCCAGAAAGTTTTAGATTTTTTTGAAGACTTTTTGTGTTTTGGACATGTTGCACTTTTGCGCCCCCTCAGTTCATTATTTCCTATTTTTCGTTGAAAGCAAATTTTGCTTTTGGTAACATGATTCTGATCACATGGACAGAAAAAAAATCCGAAAAATGACATAACATGCAAATCCTGAAAATGGATGAAAAAAATTGCAGCGCCTTCCCTGTGCATTTTAGACAGTCCAAGCACGTAACATCAAAGGTCTCGATGAGTGCTATGCACCTACAAAATTCACAAAATCTGAAGGGGGCACTACCAAGCCACTTTTTTGGTCAATTTATGTAAATGTGAAAACCTAGCGATTTTCACCAGACCTGAACCGCCTGCAAAATTTCCTGACTTTTTAATTCCTTCAGTTTAGTGCTCTCATCTGCTGCTTGCAGCAGTCGGCTCAGGCCATAAAAATGTTTTAAAAGCTGTGCTGTTTTGAGTGCAGCCATGAACATTTGGTTGCACTTCCATTCTGTCAGTCACAATATGCATTAGTAATGTAAAACCATGAGTAAATTTGCAAATGGTATGTCATGTCACCTGTGTGGTGTGGACTCATGCTAGGTCAATGTTGAGTGAGATGTTGACAGGAACACAAGCTTTTTGTTTAGATTTTCATGGCTGCATTGTTCTTCAGACGTTTGCATTGCACCGTGTAAACAGTGGAGGTGGTGTGCGTGTGAGAGTGACCAAGTGTGTGTTAAAGACCATTCAGCTGTGTGGATACAGTGCTGCATCCAATAGGATTTTGCTAGATAAATGTGTCTTTTATTGTTCTAGCCCTGGATGTGAAAGAAAACTTTGCCTGCAAGAGTCAAAAGAGTCGAACTTCAGCCTAGAGGGTGGTTTGCGGATGGTTGTGGCCAAATCACAAACTGAACAGTGTAGGATATTTAACAGCCTTTAACGGGCGGCCCACTTACGGGATGGGTTGAATGCAGAGGACAAATTTCATGTGTGTGTGTATCTGTCCATATGTATATAAACAATAAAGCTAATTCTTCTTCTTCTGACTTGAGTGTAAGTTAAAGCTGTCTTGACTTTTGACTCCATCTACCATGTAATATATGTGTGTATGTGTTGTCAGCATGCCAATACCAGCATTACACTTGAGTGCACATTGACCAAGTGCCCAATAGGCAACGCCCTGGAGAACAGACTGGGCAGTGTATAGGCCTACAGGAAATGTGTGTGTGCGTGTGTGTGTGTGTGTGTTGAAAAGAAAAAGTCAAATGGAGAGTTTGCACAGGTGTGTGAGAGGTGTGTGTGTATTTGGCCCTTTGAATCTTTGAACATACTGTCTATCCTGTGCAGAGGAGCATTGTATTGAATATAGAGTTGCAAAGAAGGGACCCTTTGTGTGTTTCAGGAACTGCAGGGCTGCCCCTGGCTGAATTGGGGCCTAAGCAAAATTGTATTTGGTAGCCTCCCACCTCTGCCCATCCCAAATGTATCATAGGTACTGTACAAAATGACTGTACAACAATACGCCATTACACCTGACAACCTTGGTGACAAATTTCAGCATTGACCCTGTTATGGTAAGAAATCCAGACAAGAAAGCCATCATACAAGCAAATTAAGATACGTTTTAGGCTTAATGGAAAACTACATAATGAAATGAATGTAAATTCTACCATAAATAATATTAAAATGCAATTAATGCAAATACTATAACTAATGATGCATAGGGTGTTAACAAGACATTCAATAAATGTTAATCAGGGCTACTGGAAAATAAATTCTCTAGTCTCGACAGAGACTGGAGACAGAGATTCCTATCTACAGTAATGAGGAGCATATTAAGAAAACTGTGCCACAAAGCTTAATTTCAACAACATATCCACCTTCAAGAGAAGTGTGAGCTTCCTCTTGTTTTGCTTTTTTTTGTCCTTTTACTCACTCCCAACTCATGATGTCTTTTGAACGATATGACAACTCTTCTTCGCTCTGCGTGGTCAGATTACAGGTCTCCTCCATCCTTCCTTGAGCTGATTCAGTGTAGTGAGGTCACAGATCATCAGTGCTGCAACTCTTCAAATGTAATGACAGCAGAGACCTATCAATCACATGTGTTATTTTCACCATATATATGAACATAATTCATTAAATCAACACTCTGACGTTTTAAAACATTATTTAAACTAACCATTGAAACATTACATTACATTACAGAGGTAATACAGCAGGAGAGAAAATGATCATTTTCCCACAGACATCAACCACCAGTATCGCCCTCTACTGGCTGGTGGAGAGAATGCATGCACAGACCCTGGTGTTGCCCACTGATTTGTACACATATAGTGAGCGTGAGGGCATTCCTGACAGCATCCTCTTTAAAATATTATAGGTACTGATATATTTGTTTGTCAATATTAATGCACTATAACAAATTACTGTAAAAATACAGGGAAATATTTACAGTAAAGAGCTGTTCTCTGTAAATACAACAAAAGACTATAAATGCTGATGACTGACGTCAAAAATGTTGACAGTATGCTCCTGTGTAATTTTGCAGTAAACTACTGTGTTTCTTTTTCAATCAGTTGGACTCTGAGTGCATCCAAAACTCATTACATTACGTCCGTACCTCATTTAGCACACCGTCAACTCAACGAAATTTAAAAATAAGCGCCAAATATAGAGTGGTTGTTTCATTCAAGATTAAAGAGGAGCAACTGAAGTGTCGTGGAAAATATTGAACAGTCAATGATGGGAGAATGGATGTACCAGGAGCCTTCTGCAGTTGATTAAAGAAGTAACATTTATTGAAGATTCTGATATATCAGGAGGAATATGAACTTTGTCGTGGACAACCGTACAGCTGCCAGAGTCCGCTGATATTCCTACCTTCCGGTATGGTGCTCAGCCTTATAAACTAACACCCAGTTAAGTACAAGTATATTACCTTACATTATTCTTGAGTAGTGTTACAGTCAGGGCATGCTCATTCTAAGCTCTGAACTAACAGAGTTAGTACCTGTTGTCTTGCTGACGCTCAGCCATTGGCCTTATCAAAGGGCCAATGCTGGCAGACTCCTCTGACCTTGGTTACCTAGTCAACTTAGAGATAACGAGCCATCTGTTTTCCTTGAGACACTGTGCTTCAACCCTGCATTCTGGAGGGACAGTTTAAATATTTACTGCTGTAAAAAAAAAGGACAGCCAACCATAGGAACTCCTAAATTTAGAAAAAATCCATAACATGAAGAAGCTGAAATTCACCAGAACACAGCTCCTGTTCCTGAGGGTCTCTCAACAGTAAGGTAACTATGATCAGAATAAAGTCAGCTTTACCACGTTATGCCATTTTTATGTTGAAGTAACTTTGTATTGACTGATTTTTACAAGTAATAGTGTGTTAACCTGTATTAGCATGATGCTGGACATGCAAAAGCTTTCAGTTAACTTTAGCTAACATTAGCTTAGCATGCTCTCCTTTAGCTGCTCAGTGGACAATATTGATAAGGTCATCTTTCTGCTGAACTATGTTACACAATTCATGAGCATTTTTTTTATTTTCATAGTTGCACGATTTAATTTCTTAACAATACAAGAAACTAACTTAAGGCAACTAATGTTAGCTTGGCCGTTTGCTTTCAGGTTAGGCTATATCATTAGCTATGTCTAGGTAATTTGAATTTAATGAACAACGATATTTTCTGAGGGAATACACTATATTGCCAAAAGTATTCGCTCATCTGCCTTGACTCTCATATGAACTTAAGTGACATCCCATTCCTAATCCATAGGGTTCAATATGACGTCAGTCCACCCTTTGCAGCTATAACAGCTTCAACTCTTCTGGGAAGGCTGTCCACAAGGTTTAGGAGTGTGTTTATGGGAATTTTTGACCGTTCTTCCAGAAGCATAGTTGTGAGGTCACACACTGATGTTGGACGAGAAGGCCTGGCCCTCAGTCTCTGCTCTAATTCATCCCAAAGGTGTTCTATTGGGTAGCCCAGCTGCTCCGTTGGACAGCCAGCACAGCGCAACAGACAGCGTGACTTAAGGAGTGGAGGAGAAGATGGCAGGATGCCACAAAAGTCAAGGATAATATTTAGGTAGGCTATCTTGTTTCTGGGCCTAGCGTCCTCTTTTCAGGAAATCAAAATATGGTCACCCTAACAATGTTCGGAGGAAACAATATAAGCTAACAGTTTCTGATACACCCCACCAATTATTGACTGTCTTCAGCTTGTGATTTAAATGTTCAACTTGAATTAACATGAAATAATTCAGTATAATTTGCAGTTTTTTTCTGCTAAATCTATAAATACTTATACAATAAGTTCCACAGAGTATTTATTTTCTATAATACACAGGATTTCAACATTAAAAATATATATATATATTTATTTATCTGTCCTCATGATCTGATCAACTCTGTTATCTCTATTATAAAACCACATTAAAAAAATGTTCAAATAAAAGCATGTGACCTGGACCCAGTGATGTCATTTCCTTTTGCAGAAAAGCTTTGGCGGGAAGTGTGGTATGTTAAACTTTCTCTCTCATTAATTTGTACAAAATGTTGAGAATACACCAACAGTAAATTAATTGTATGTCAAATCTGTTCGATGATATTCTAGTGAATGTCCTTATTTTTTTTTTAAAAATTATACGATGAAAATTCATAAAATGATGATTTTAGTCATGATATTTATATCTGGTTTTAAGATAGCACATGATGTTAAGGCACAAAATAGCACTAACAGACAGATGTTCCCAATCACTTCTAAGCATTTGTCAACTTTGTTTCTTCAAAGTTTTGTTTCAAAATATGATAATTAAATATGTTTTATTGTTAGCAAGTAAACAATTGAAGCTGTGTCATGAATAACATTCTCACTACATGAAATTTCAAAGCATTTAATTCCTTTTTAGAGCTATATTTAGAGAAAATACAAACTCTCTTGGCAACTTTTCAATTAAATGTGTCAATGTTTTGACTCCTGAAAAACGAGTCTTTATCTTAGAAAACATAAAGTTGAATTAGTGGATATAAGGACAAAAGTTCTCTTAGGGAAGACATGGTTTTAAAATGTATTACATTTGAGTACTATAATATTTACCCTAATTAAAACAGAGTTGACTGATTTTACTGTTAGTAGGCTGACTTTCAGATTAAGTATTTAACATCTTACACGTTTAAGCTTGGCAAATGCTGAAAGTGTTAAATTTGAAGTATTCTCAATGAGATTAAAAAAAATTTAACAGAAAAAATATCTGTTCTGTCTGAACTGAATATATATCTGTCTGAACCAGAACTTAATAGTGCTGAGACATACAGTAAGTGTGGTTTGTGATGTGACTATATTTATCCAATCTGCTATTGTGATCCATATGTAGTACTGCTAAATATGACGAACTCATGTTGCTTTGCTCAGTATTTGTTTTTCAACATGCTAATAGCCTATGTATTTATTTCAGCATTCTTTTCTCCTTAAATCTGTAGTAAAAATTTACAGTGGTAATATTATCTGCTAATAGCTTCCACAATATATTACCAGCTGGTGAAGTTGATATGGAAGCAGCAGCACTACATGTTATTGACATAAAACAATAAAACATTAAAATTGCTAAACTCATACTTGTGATGTTATCAAATGCCATCATATGACAGGAAGTTTTAGCTAAATAACATGATTGGTCAGAGATGTGGTATCAGCTGGAATTCTCAGCGAGCTGTTGCTTATGGCAACGTCACCTGTTACCATGGAGCTGATGAATGATCACTCTTTTCTTTGCTTGCTGGAGAGGAGTTTTTGCCACGACGTTTGGATTGATAATGCTTTTGACAATATTTTCTGCAAAAGAATGCCTCATCAAGTATTCTTGCTTTATTATGTCTATGGCAAGAACATTGTGGTTTTTAATGGTTTTATCCCCAAAATATTTTACTTCTCTTAATTTAAGTGTTAAAGAAATGGCTACACAAGGAAGAGGAGGAGAGGTAGGGGGTCAAGGATGACAACAGATGAATGGGATTGTGTGTGTATGCCTGTAAAACAGCTGCTGGTTTTGTTTTGGGAACCAACATCCCCACGACACACACACTCGAATACACACACATGCTCAACTGAGCCAAGTCATTTAAAAGGAGAGAAACATGCTCGTCACACACCTTCCCCACCAACTTCTTTGACAAACAATAGCCAATCTCTTTTGCTATGCATTCAGTCTGAGGTATACACACACACGCAATACTTACAGCTCTCTTGTCTTTCTACTCAAGCACTAAGACATGTGCTTTGTTTTGCGTACAAATACACACTCACACACGCATACAAACTCAAGCACCCCCCTTTCCACTAACTCACACACAAGGACATTTACAAAATAACACTCACTCTTGTGGTTCCATTCACCAACTTATTTCAAATAAAAAGACCAGGAGCCTCTAAATATGGAAACTCACTCTCTTAGCTCACATCTATGGAGCTAGAACAGTCTCAAAAAGAATGAATGAACACGGAAATGAATAAATTCACAAACAAGGATCCACAAATGTATTTTGAAAATTCACAAATCTGTTTGGAATATTTTACAAATGGATTTTATTTATTTAATTATTGGTTAGTTTCATAAAATGTGAACTGTCTAATGTGCATTTACAATGTGCTTTTAATTTGTAAACCTCCCTGCATTTGTTTGTGGATTTTTTGAGACTCGTCTACAGGTGACCAGATTCACAAATGCATTTTTTCTACATGGGGCCCGTCAGCAACCAGTCAGATGTCTCGCTCGTTTGCAGCCAATCACACGACTGTATCCCCCACGAGGGGTGTTGTGTGACATCACTACACCGTGCCGCCGATTGTTTCGTTGTTTTGTGTTTTGTTAGACTTGCCGTAGTGCATTCCGCAGAGGACCGTTTAAAAAAAAAAAAAAAAAAATCACAAAAAATATTATTTACAAAGCATTGTGGCAAACAATCTTCACAATGAACTGTTGTAATAAGCAGCAAATATATATATATATATATATATATATATATATATATATATATATATATATATATACATATATGTCTATGTACATATATATATATACACATATATACGTATAATGTATATATGTGTATATATATATATATATATATATATATATATATATATATATATATATATGTCTATGTACATATATATACACATATATACGTATACATATATGTATATATGTGTATATATATGTCTATGTATATATATATATATATATATATATATATATATACATACACTATATTGCCAAAAGTATTCGCTCACCTGCCTTGACTCACATATGAACGTAAGTGACATCCCATTCCTAATCCATAGGGTTCAACATGACGTCGGTCCACCCTTTGCAGCTATAACAGCTTCAACTCTTCTGGGAAGGCTGTCTACAAGGTTTAGGAGTGTGTTTATGGGAATTTTTGACCATTCTTCCAGAAGCCTATTTGTGAGGTCACACACTGATGTTGGATGAGAAGGCCTGGCTCTCAGTCTCTGCTCTAATTCATCCCAAAGGTGTTCTATTGGGTTGAGGTCAGGACTCTGTGCAGGCCAGTCAAGTTCATCCACACCACACTCTGTCATCCATGTCTTTAAGGACCTTGCTTTGTGCACTGGTGCACAGTCATGTTGGAAGAGGAAGGGGCCAGCTCCAAACTGTTCCCACAAGTTGGGAGCATGGAATTGTCCAAAATGTCTTGATATGCTGAAGCATTCAGAGTTCCTTTCACTGGAGCTAAGGGGCCAAGCCCAGCTCCTGAAAAACAACCCCACACCATTATCCCCCCTCCACCAAACTTTACACTTGGCACAATGCGGTCCGACAAGTATCGTTCTCCTGGCAACCACCAAACCCAGACTCCATCAGATTGCCAGATGTAGAAGCGTGATTCGTCACTCCAGAGAACGTGTCTCCACTCCTCTAGAGTCCAGTGGCGGCGTGCTTTACACCACTGCATCTGACGCTTTACATTGCACTTGGTGATGTATGGCTTGGATGCAGCGGCTCGGCCATGGAAACCCATTCCATGAAGCTCTCTGCGCACTGTTCTTGAGCTAATCTGTAGGTTGAAGTTTGGAGGTCTGTAGTGATTTACTCTGCAGAAACTCGTCAGTTTACATGGCCTACCACTTTGTGGCTGAGTTGCTGACGTTCCCAAACACTTCCACGTTCTTAGAATACAGCTGACAGTTGACTGTGGAATATTTAGGAGCGAGGAAATTTCATGACTGGATTTGTTGCACAGGTGGCATCCTGTCACAAATCCACGCTGGAATTCACTGAGCTCCTGAGAGCGACCCATTCTTTCACAAATGTTTGTAAAAGCAGTCTGCATGCCTAGGTGCTGGATTTTGTACGTATATACACGTATATATATATATATATATATATATATATATATATATATATATATATATATATGTATGAAAAATACAGAGCTATCAAAATAGTCATCTCATAACAAACAAATTACAGAGAGGGCTAGGGCTTTCTGTGCAGGTCGCATTTCTCATTCAAATTGTACAATTTAATTACATGTTTACATTTCATAATTTTAAGGGCTTTAGTGAAGGAGTGAAACTCAAGCAAAAGCTTTCATGGTATTATACATTCTTCATCAGCAAAGTGATTCCCGAGCCGGGAATCCAACCCCATTACCTTCTTGCTGTGAGGCGACAGTGCTAACCACTACACCACCGTGCCACCCCTTGTCCATCAACATCTTATTGTAAAATGTTTGTTTTTAATCACAACGTATCTGTTGTTCCAGATCGGTGTGTTGCGTGAGGTGGAATTATGACTGTACAGCGTTTTACAATATAAAAGAACTTGTTGATGAAAAAGGGAAAGTCTAACAGGTAATCTTTGAATGTTGAAATCACATCTTAACAAAAGATCAATACCTCCTAGTTTCTTGAAAATTTGTCTGGGATTATGATACCAAAAACTGTTGTTGCTTAAGAGGGATTTTCAACTTTCCATTTATCAAATCTTCTCTCAATAAACAGGATTTAAGTTTAGCTTGGCAACTATCAAACACCTCTTTTATATTCTTCTTTTCTCTTTCAGTGATGTCTTTGGGAATATGTACACCTAAATATTTGACAACTGTTCTTATGGGAATGTTGAATGCATTTGTTAATGCACAGTGATGGATTAACATCAGTTCACATTTGTTTAAACTGAGTTTCAACCTTCAAGCTTAGAGAAAACATTAATGGTTTCAATTATCTTTGGGAGCTCAGTTATCTGTTTCTTAAAAATAGTTGTATCATCTGCTAACTGGCTAATGATTATGGGTTTGCCAAACACATCTAAAGGAGCAATGTTGGAATTCTTGACAGAAATAGAAAGCATGAACCATGGTCATAAAATTTGAAGGAGAGTGATTTACACTCAGCTTCAGGTATAACCCACTATTACTTTTAATAGTAGAAATTATCAGGGCGCTGCCCTGTTTTGTTAAAACAGGGAAAACTTGTGAATTTGACATTAATCATTATCATGATACACAGCCTTGGATGACTGAACAACAAAGTTGATCGCTGTGTGCAACATATGTAACGCTTGCTGTTAGCGTCACTGTCTGTGATGTAAAATACCTTCCTGAGAATAAAAAAGAGTCTTTTGAAAATAAACACAATTTGAGTCAAAGATATAACGGAGAGAAGAATGGATTCTAGATGCTTCTAGGTGCTAGAAGCAATTTACAATCCATATTTAGCAAGCTAATTGGTGAGCCACACAGTAAGGGGTCGTTTTTTAGAAGTAAAGAAATACTTGCCTGACTCAAGGCCTGGGGAAGTAACCCTAGATTAAAAGTCTTAAAAAATATTTCTAACAACTGAAGGGCCAAATGCTATCAAAATGTCTTGTAAAAATTGTCCGGAAAGCCATCCAGGCTTTTAAGCATTTTGGCTGCTGCCTCCAGCTCTGGTACTGTGATAGGACACTCCAAGGCCTCTAGTACTGTCTGATGGCACAGTCGGTATACAAATTTTATCAAAGAAGAAGTTAAAATTTGCTGACGTGAGAGTGATCAAAAGTATACAATAATTACTTTAGTTTTCAATAATTACTTTAGCAGATTTGCATCGACCAGCTAAAGCAAAAGAAGAACGGTCTGAGGAAGAATCCATCCAACAGTTAAAGTCTCCACCCATAATTGGCTTTATACACAGCTGCACTACTTCCTGAACTTCAGCCAGCTCCTTTGTTTCCTGTCTGCCATTTCTGGACAAACTGATTAATCCAGGTGTGCCTGACCTCAGTAGTCACTAGTAGTCACAACAATAGTCAGACACACCTGGAGGAGCTGGCTTAAGTTCAGAAAGTAGTGGAGCTGGGCATAAAGCCTATTAAAGCTATAGTTTGTCATTCTGTTCAGAAACACTTTTTGTTATACTGGATGAAATGGTCCTTCCACCCTGAGAACAGTCAATATATTATGTATTCAGAAAAAGGAATGAAAAGAATCAGACCTCTGTGGCAGTTGTAGTACTGTAAAAACTCTGACCAATCAACTGCCACTTGGGTCGAGTGGAAGAACCAATCAGATACCTTCTTGTCTCATCCGGCTCACGTCCCCCCTCTGTCCCTCCCTCCTCTCTACTGTGGCCGGAAATATCCAGCACACACTTCTGCAGAAGTACAGAGCAGGAAAATCTGTTCTGTATGGAACAATGGCAGAGATAATGCAGCTGAAAATATCACTTTCAGTGTTATTTCTGACAGCTCACCCTGCTAAACAGGAAAAGAGAAGAAAGAGGGAGGCAGAAAGGCTGCGACAAAACTATGGATAAAGTTAAGAGGACAAACCAGAGTGAACATTGGTGAGACACTGAGGCATCTGAAGAGACTGAAAAGTGCTGCAGAAGTTGCTTTCGTTCTGTTGGACAGGTAATTATTTGTTTAGCTTTGGTAGGAGTTATTTTCATGAAATATGTAATGTTAAAAAGCCGATGATAACATCAGCTTCTCTGTGGGTGTAAGCCAGTTGTAGGTGCCGCTTGTGCAACTTGTATTGAAGAGGTTGGGATATGACATGTTGAACATATTGCACAGCCATAGTCTCCAGTGTCTGCATTATAAAGGTGTTCACAGACTCGAGCAGACTGTGAGCGGAGCAGACTCTGTATGGCCGTTCCGCTCAAAGATTCCATAGTGGTCGAGTGCACTGCCACTAGTAGTTTCCTATAAAATTTCTGTGAATCGGAACATCGATGTCAGATGCCAAAATAGATGCCAAGCAGTGTTTTGTGTGACAACAGTGTAGAGCAGAGTCCTCGCAAAATTTGAGCTTTCACCAAGTATGTTTGGGCCTGGGCCTTTAGCTCAATACTAATTTTTTATGCTAGCTTATCGGTGCTTGTAAACTGGTTGTCAGTGCTGCTTGTATTGAAGAGATTATAGGATAAAATGACGTTGATATATTGGCTTTAAACAGGGCGTTTTACAACCGTGGTGATGTAGTATAAGAGCTTTCCTCTCCCTACTGAATCCTACTGACAGATATTCAAGTTTGAGGGGGTGTAGCTTTGGATGGAGCACTGATTGGAGGGGGAGGAGAGTGTAGAGCTTAGAGGAGGCTGAGAGGAGGTGCCAATTTCAAATCTTGCTAACTCTCTAACATGACAGACTACAGCTTTAAATAATATAATATAATCTCAAGGGAATAATCAACCACCTGCTTGAAACCACGATTTAGCAATTACTATGGATAATATAAAATAAAGCTTTATTGTCTACCCCAGAAGGTGGCAGAAATTCCTCTTTGACAGGGCTCAACACACACATAATAAAAGACACACAGACACAGACTACAGTGAAACAAACAAAAGATGGAATTGGAACAAAAGATTTCTTATAGATGTTCTTGTGGGTCAGGGGTGCTTTATAGCACCTGCCTGATGGCAGTAACAGTGATCAGGGTGGCTTTCCTCATCACTGAGTGGCTGTACACTTCAGATATTTTGCTGGCTTGATTAACACTGTGGGCAAAGTTTTGATTTATGTTTGATGGTGAGAAAGTTGTACCAAGACGAAATATTGAAGGTGACTTCTACACCGGTGTTAAAATACAGTATTGTTTCTGACATCAAAAATCCTGAGTGTCAGCTACACGTGATGCAGCTTTAGATGAATTTCCATTCGGTGGAATATACACCGCACAAATGAAAATATTCCCATAGTCTCTGTGTAAATAAAATGGTCTGAGACTTAAGCCTGGTTTATGCTTCTGCGTCGCGGCGACGGCGTACTGTAGCTACGGCCTCGACGCAGACCCCTACACGGACCCTACGCCGTAGCCTGATGCGCACCTCCAAAAAATCCTGACTACGCGTCGCGTTGAGACGCGCACGGCAAGGACTGTGATTGGTCCGCTTAGAACGTAATTTCGGGCGGTTGCTTTTCCGGTCAACAGCTCAACAACACCGCTATTTGTGGAGCGGCACGAGCGGTACGGAATAGTCGGACAGACCACCTCCGCAAACGTTTTCTGTGCTTCAACATTTGTAGCAACAGCATTTCTTTTAAAATTTTATGAGCTCCATCTCCAGAAACACCCGCTCCATCTCAGTTGTCATTGTTTACTGTCGGAAGAAAACCAAGGAATGCGATATGAGCCCCCAGAAGCCACACAAAGACACAGCCACATGCCCCTAGCAGCTTGGCGGTGAATTGCAGAGCAACGCGTTCCCTCGGCGCAGAGCTTCGAATGCTCAACGACGGCGTCGGGTCTACGCCGTAGCTACGCCGTCGCCGCGACGCAGAAGCATAAACCGGGCTTTAGGCATATGAGTTCTATGTCCGGGGTGCATATTGTCACAAAAAAAAAAAAAAAAAGTCCACCTCCCCTAGTCTTCCCCGAGGTCTCGCCTCTGTCCATGTGGACGTTGGAGAAGCCTTGCACCTGAATCAGTGAGTCTGGAAAGTCTTTTTGAAGCCAGGTCTCAGTGTAAATCATAAGGCATGACTCACGGTACTCATTGCAGATCCTTGTGTTTAGGCGCACCTTCTCCATCTTATTCCTCAGTGAATGCGCGTTGCTGAAGAGAATTGATGGTAGCGGTGGCTTGTTCCGCCGACGGCACAGTCTTTGCTGAATGCCGCCCCTCCTCCCTCCTTTCCACAGCCAATGGTTGTTTCCTTGTCATCGCAGTAGCTCCTCGGGAACGCTGTCCAGCAGGCCCGGTTCTGGCTTGTCCCTTCCTCGAACCAACAGCAGCCATTACCTTTCGTAGACCCACACTGTCTTGCCATTTCCCCCAGGCAATGTGGTGACAGAGTTGAGTTGTGTATGTGTGCAGGCGGCGATCAGCAGCAGCAGCACTCCAACAATCCTCTCCGTCGTGCCAAACTTCCCCCAAACTGTGCTCGTGCTCAAACAAACTTAACTCACTTAACAGACGTACACCAAACGTACACTATACGCTAACAACCAGTTGGACAAATACACACACACCTAACGCCGTTCTCTCGTGCCCGTGTCGCAGCAGTGCCGCGCCACTGGATGTGTTGGATATGTTAAGTGATTTTCTACTTGCCATCGCAATGTGCAGTGTAGCCAGTACAAAAGGCCAAACTTGACATTAGCGCAAGCAAGAAGATCCTTCTTCATCTTGATGAAGGTCGCCCTCATAGTTGGCGTGAAATCCAGGAAGATGCAGTCTCGTTTGTGCAGCAGGGGGGCAGCCTCTCGGCATAGGATTTCATACCTGGTCACCCTGATACCCGGGTGAGTTTTCCCTCCTTCGGTTTGACACTCAACCTACGGTGTGCACTGTCCAATCTTGTTTAGCCTCAAGTCCCAACAACTTCTGCAAAAGTTCAGCAATAAATTCCACAAAGCGAATGTTATTCCACCTGGAGCCTCCAAGTCCTTATATTTCTTAGATGCTTTGTTTGAACCTAAAATAATTCAGTGAAATAGAAAATAACGCGAATCGACAGTGCACAGACAGAAATAGTTAAAAGATATTAACCTAAATATTCCAGAGGCGCTGCCGTAAACATGTCATCATTCACACCCCCTAGTGACCCCTTCAGGAGCCCAACTTCTAAAGGATGGACAAACTCACACTCGGGTGGCTTATGATTGAAAGGTCTTTGTATTGCAACACTGTTATCTTTATTCCACCAGTTCATTTTGTTTATTTATGTTTTTTATTTGCTGACTATGTTTTTCATATGCTACACTGTTTGCTTAATTATCAGTCCTGATATTCATCAGATACTGTTGTTTGTTTATTTTCCCTTGTTATCTTATTCAGTGTTTTACTACTTACTACTATGTCATGCTCCATCTGTCTGGTTTGGTTAAGTTACCCATTTTTGTCTCGTGCCTAAATGTTGTCCTGTCTCTTCCTGTTTTATTTTGGGAGTAATCCTGTCTCCCTCTAGTTTCAGGTGTTTTTGCTTCCTGCCCTCCTGTGTCCGCATGGCTGTGATTGTCAAACCCCACCCTGATTGTTTCCACCTGTGCCCCATTACCTCTTGTATAAATAGTCCTGTCTTCCCTTGTCCTGTGCGTGATTGTTATGTCCCCATTGCCCATGTGTTTCACTGTCTCAAAGCTCCAGCGTGTTTCCAGCTTCCCCCTTGTGATTCCCGAGTGGTTTTTGGTTTGTAATTTTTCACAGCCTTAGTTTAGCCTTTTCATTTATTGTGTATTATCCCTCTCTAGGAGTAGCACTTCTGTTCTTTTGTATTATTCTCCATCTAGTATAGAGTGGATTGGACTTGTTTTCTTTTTTCCTTGTTAGTTTAGAGAAACTGTTTGATTTTGTTATTAGGATTTCGTCTCCTCGTTGTATATGAGTCGTAGGTGTAGTTCAGTTTATGAGGGTTAGTCCCTCCTCTGAGTTTAAGGCCATTTTCACACTGGCACCGGTTAGGTTGACCTAAAGGGGCTCTCGAGCCGAGAGCTTTTAGGTCAGTGTGAATCCAACTGCAGTGCTTTGGTCCAAACTAAACCCAGAGCGGCTGAAACAGGTAGCCTCGGAGTGGCGCCTCTCGCACTAAGGTCGCACTCTAGAGCGGTGTGGGTGTGGTGTGAAGGCAACTGACCTCACGCCAACCTATTACCATGACGTAACACACCACATGACATAAAAGGGCTTCCGTGTTTACTGAGACTAATGATATGGCAACACTCAGCGTTGTTTGTGGCCAAACATGGTCTGCAGCAGTTCCTAATTTCCCATGAGATAGAGAATGAAATACACATGAAATAAAACGTGATGGCAAGTGCCATGGTTAGCCTGCATAAACACATCTCCATTTCTCACTTCGCTCATTGTTATGGGAACAAGTTAGTCGGTCAGCTGGCTTTTCATGAGACTTTTATAGTGTGGGATTTAAGGCAACTGGGCCACGGCGTGTGTGAACAGCGACCAAACTAACATTTAAGTAAATGAAGCTTCACCTGGAGCAGTCTCGGGTCGGCCCAGTAGGCACTCCAACGTGTGTAAACGGCCTATGAGTTGCAGGTGTTGTTTTCTTTTGTTAGTGTAGATACTGATAGTAGAGACCCCTCTCCCTTGTTAGTTATTCTGTTCCTTAGTTATCCTCAGTTAGTGAACGTTTTGAGTTGTAATTTTCATAGTCGATGAAAAAAGATATTTGTTTCTAGTTAAGTTGTTACTGGTTTTCCCTCCCACTTTGGGATTCATTCATTGAAAGCAAGCAGTTAAGAGCAAGACACATACATATTGGTGAATGTAATGCTATCTTACCCCCGATCCTAACTTTTACAAGACCCTTTACAAAAAGTATAAAAGGTTTACAACCTAATCTACGAATAAGCAAAAATCAGTCACAGTTCTCTTTAGCCTATATGTCTAACTTTATGTTGTCATTTGATATAGTTAAGGTTGTGTATATGCTTGACATGAGTCAGTCTGTTAAGCAGCATCCATTGTAGTTGCAGAAAGCAACAAAAAAATGTGGGATTCAAACAAGCACTTAATTTGAAACATTTATCCAGTAACTGTTTACAAAAACACTACTGCATCAGTTCAGAATTGAGCCTAAAGATTGTTCACCACTGTTTAGGTAAGACATTCCAACAAGCAGTTTGCTTTTTTGATTAGAAACAAAGTGGTTGATTGTGTTCTTATTTGCCAATTCAGGGGTGAAACTTGTGACTGTTCTGTTACACAATAGGTTCTGTTATGGATAACCTTACTATTAGCACTCACTGGAAGCTTTAAGCCATTTAAACTGCACAAATAGTGGTACCAGTAATGATGTGTTGGAGCAAACAAACACTAAAACACACAGGAACAGCCCCTGCTTAAATGTATTCAAACATAGACATACAACCCCTGGGCTCACATCCAAACAAGATGGACAAATTCTAGTCATTTCCCAGATCTCTTTGAAGCGGTCGTGTGGAGTCAAACGCTGGTGTGAGGCAGCACGTTTGTCACAAATCCCTCATGCAGGCGGATCAAGGGAGTTCGTCACACACTCAAACATCACACATGTCTGTGGACAGAGGAATTATCTGTTTAAACTGAAAGGTCAGAGCAGCTCAGATCAATGGGAAGATGGGATAGAACTTGAAAAGAGATTCACACAAGAGGTTCAAGAGTTACATATTACTTTAGAGAGGACAGGTGTGACATATGCCAGATATAGCTCAGCATTGCAAAATATTCCTGTGTACCACTTAAAACACAATTATTTAAGATATTTCAGAGTTATTTGATCAGCACACTGTCTTCACACTAATAATCTAAACACAAACTATATTTTTACTATCCATTTCAGACTTGTTCCCACAAGAGGCAACATGAGCTGTGTTTCAACTAATTAAAAAATGGATACCTAACCTTATTAAAAGCCAAGGGAATTGTTTAATCCAATCTATTTTCTGTACAAACTCATCAAATAGTGACACTTAGTAACTACCTCTTGCCATCTGAACCTTTAGCATCTGACTGAGATAACAGGCCTTTCAGCTCACTCTAATAATAATAATAATAATAATAATAACAATAATAGTCCATCTGTGCTGTTATTAAATGCTCAACTGACATATCACAAAGAGTAAGAAACTCTGCATCAATCAAATGCTACTTAGACAAAGTGAAGTGTTCACATTCCATCTAAGTGAACTAAATTTACTGGAATTTTGGAACATAATTTCTGGACATTACTGGTAGATGTCAATAGCAAATGTAGGCCTATTTATTTTAACCCAAACTGGAATCTTTTCCTCAGCTAAACGAAATAATGTAACTTTGCTGCATAAACCCCCATTTCCCTCCATTTCCCTTGTTACAGCAGCTCTTGTGCAATATCAATACCCATACTTATGTGCTGAGAGAGTGCTGCAAATTTCTCATAATATACATAATGTAATGTGCAATATTCTGACACAAACTTATTTATTAAACTTATTGCTCATCTATTAATGTGCAATTTAACTTCTTTTCATTATACCACTCACTGTGCTATCTTTAAGAACATGCAAACATGTTTAAGATGTTTTAAAAAATAAATATGTTGGCACGGAGTTAGAAACCACTCAATTTGCTGTTTAATAATTTTTGTCCACTTATTTTAGTCACTTACATTGTATATATGATGGATAGTCATCAATTTATTGTATATATGATGCCTTAGTATGACGCCTTTCTACTGATGTTATTATTCTTAGTTTTTATAGGCCCCCGTGTAATGCTGCACTATATGTTGGATTATCTTGTTTTATCTTATAAATAATATATAGTGAGAAAAAATAAAACAACAATGAAGACAAAGTATAATAAGTAGTAATATATATTTTACAGTATGTGTAGTATTGTTAAGGTGAGCACCCAGGTACATTACATGTTCCTGAATGCTCACCGGTGCAATATTCCTCCTCCTATTCCTCCTGTCAGTGACCATCTCCTTAGTTTTACTAAGTTAACAAAGTCAGTGATGATGGTCCTATTTTCCCAGTCGTCCCCCTCAGATACACACCCGATGATGGCTGTATCATCAGAGAACTTGGAGGTTACAGCTGGTGTGTGTCTGTGTGTGCTTTGATGCATACTTGGATCCAGATGCAAATTTATATTCATTCATAATTTATGATTTTCAGACCAACTCTTCTCTGTGCATGTGGGAGTATAATTGGCATTACTATTTCATGTTACTGTCTGCTTTCTGCTTTTGTGTTCCAGAGAATACATTATCATAATAAAGTACCAGAAAATAATCTTTGTTATGCATATTTCGCCATGAAGTTGCTTCAAATGCATCACATGTGCAACAGGGTAATATGGGAAGAAATCAAATGAAACCATGCAGACAGCTGTTTCTGGGTGAGACCACAGGCCTCCATCAACACAGAACAATATATGAAACCTTGTACACCTATTGTTGAACATTTTGATGGGTGTGTGAGGCAGCGCTGCTTGCCTGCTGTTCTCCAATCAAGTTGATGGAATGTGATCCGTGCCTTGAAACACAAAAGATATGGAAGGGGAAGTCAATACATGCAGGTTAATACAGTGTGTGTGGGACAGAGAGGGATGGTGCATGCTGTTGTGTGCACATCTGAGGCAGATTGTGAAGTCATGGGTGGGAGCCTTTTCTTCACTCTGGATCTGAGCAAAAGAAAAATCTTTTCCAGCACACCTCACTTCGAATGAATAGTGGAAAGGCCTCCCAGGAGAGCTGACCTCTCTCTGCCGGTGGGAACCTATTTGTCTACCTCCCTCTTTCTATGCCTGGCTCTGAAAGGAGGATGCTTTAACCTATGCTACATTGACTAGAGATCGTCTTGAGTTTCACCTTTTACCAGAGTCCCATTAGGATGCTCTCAACTTTCTCAGGTTGAGGAAAACATGACAACCTGTTCTAAACAAAATGAGCAGGACAGAAAGGACTTTGAGATGTATTTCACACAAAGTATTAGTTTACTGATGTTGAGGTAAAAGTCAACACAGGTACAGGAATGTATAAATATCTACAAACTAACATTGTTGCGCTGATAAACCAAGTTTAGGAAGAAGTGATTTTAATCCACCAACTATGGTATTGCTAATTGCAAAAATACCCCAGCTGGAGATTGTTTTATCACCTGAGATATTAAGTAGACATCTGTGTGATCACAAAAAACTTTTGAAGATACAACTCTGCTACACTGTTATCCTTTGATTTCCTGTTTTGTCTCGTAGTAACTATTTCCCCTATCATTTCAGATTACTTAACTTCCTGCCCTTGTGTTTCCTGCATCTGGTGATTGTCTTGCCCTGTCCTGATTGTTTCCACCTGTGAATCCCCTCCTTTCCGTGCCAGTTTGTCTTCTACCATGGGTCACGATAATCAGCCATTGTTCCAAATCTGGTTTCCTTATTTCAGATCAAGCTGTGACCTTTTGTATTTGGGTTGTTACACTGTTGAGGATTTTGCTTGTTGTTTTGTTTTACTCAGGCAACTTTCTGTGAGTGTTTTGGTGTCTTTTTTAGATTATGTTTGTTAGCATAGACATTTTCCTCTCTTGAGTAATATTCAGTTCAGACAGTTGCATCTTAGATAGATATATAGATTACTTAGAGAGCACACTTATAGTATTTATTAAGTAGCATTTCCTCCTTTCAACTGAAGTGATTTTTAGGAGAGTGTATGTTAATAGTAGTTTTGGAAGTTATTCATGGTTGTTTTCCTTGCCTTGCCTTGTCAAGTGATCTTGTTTGATTATTGTAAAATAAATATCTTTCATTTTGATACCTTAAGCAAGTTGTGCATTTCACACAACATCTAACACCATTCGTAACACAGTGTGTACTGGAAATAAAAATATCAATCAATAATGTCAACCAATATTTTCTTTTTTATAGGATAAAGAATGTTTATATGCACAAAACAGTGTATTTACATATCTATCCAAGCATTGACTTGTTGCTGCACTTTTGAGGTGATCTACATCAGCTCTAGCATTCCTATGCCATACATGAAAATCATGCTAATGATTAACTTACTGCTATAGTGAAAGAGTCCACTCTTTTATGTCCTGCTAAAGGACATTGTTATTTATTTATTTATTCTATGAAGCATTACACTGTATACCTATATTTCTAAAATGCTAATCTATCAGGAAAGAAACCATTAACACACTCACACAACTCAAAAGTTACAGAGAAGTGCTAAAAGTCTCAACTTTGAGTTTGCCAACATTTTTCTGATGTGCTCACAAACACCTACATGACACCATATTGAAAAAAAAAACACTCAAACAATAAGAAAAGTAGGGAAACTAAAGAGAAGGACAATTGTCACCTTGTCCCCGGAGAGGTCTTCCAGTCACTTCCCTGGCACAGACAGGAAATCACACATAACGCTTGCCAAAAAGAAAATTGACAGATTCATGAAGGTAACTTGAGACTGCAGGACATAGGATCACCAAGGGGGAACGGGCCTCCCTCTCTACAGCTACAATAGAACCTACTGCACAAAGTACTATTCATGGTGAATAGGTGAATAACATAGGCAGGTATATATCTGCTGCTCTTTATTCAGAAGGGATTATGTAATAGTGACACAGGAAGAAAAGGAAGCGATCACAAATTCAGCAGTCACTTTCACCTGCAGGTGACATCATTGGATATCCTTAACAATATTGATTTGTTGACTGTCTCATATACTGTTCTTAAAAAGGGGGTATATGAGTCTGAATCAGCTTTAGGTGCTGGAGCTCATAGTGTGACCTATATTTAACAGACTCTGAACTCACAAAGTGAGACTTTGTCTCATGAGCTGTTCTGGAAAGCATCCACCTCTGAGAATTGATTGCGCTTGTACTTTTTGTCCAGTCAATTTCCTGGTGATGTTTCTATCTAACGAGTGTTCTTCCTGTAAATACAAAGTAAAAGCACCTTTCATATATCAGGATTGTTTGATGCAAAATGGGACTGGAGCTTATTAATAGTGTGAGAGACATTCCCACTTCCAGCATATCATCACCTATTTATTTCCCTTTAAAAAAAAAACAAAAAACTATGTTCTATCTGGGTGCTTATCTTCATATCCCTTTAACAGCTGAGAACACAAGCAGACATTAATGTGGCAGTGCTAGCCTAAAATGCTAAACTAGAGCAGCGACACCTCTGACATCTTTTGTTAGCACCCAACAAAATTTGACTTTCGTTGATTTCATTAGCATGTGAAAGTTGACGTTTGGATGATGACAGTGAAGTTTCAATGGAATAGCTGCCTCCCTCTGGGTCGCCCCAGCTCACTTTTGTGTCAAACGGGTCAATCAGCTTCACCTTTTGTCTTAGTGGTGAAAGTAATTACATCATTCACATTCCTGCATAATTGAAGAAATCAGATACACATGTATCTTCAGATATCACTGTCAATAAAATATCACTAAGAGCCCCAAACCACTAGAAGAGTTTACTGTAAAGTCAGATTATGTCATGTCAACTTGATGTGTTAGTTGAAGGAGAATAATTGAAGTAGGGATTTACACTTCCTGGCTTAAATTCATTCATCAATACAGCAAAAGAAAGTATATCCAACATTTATTGCATGTTTTAAGAATAAAGCTGCCGCACAAATAGACAAGATGCTTCATCATATTCTCTTGTCACCTTGCAAAAAGTGATGTAAAGTGTTCATGCATTAATATATCAGAGCTTAAGAGTAAATGCTTCTGTCTGAACTCAGTGTTTTGCATGAACAGTTGCAACATCACACTTTCGACTGTCTATCACAAAAAGGCAGGGATGCACATTTTTCCCACAGAAAGTACCCTCATCAGATCAGTATGTACATTATGCTTATGAAGGGTGTGTCTTTTTTTTGTCTATTAACTGGAAAAGCCTGCTGTTTCAGAGTTGTAATTGTCCATCCTCACTGACTGCAGGCATGTCTAGACAAGTTCTCCAAGGTTCTAATGCCTGAAACACTGATAATTTATTAATTTATTCTGACTGTGAGCTAAATAACAATATTAGTCATTTGTGCCATTTTTGTGTCTTAAGTTTATAACATGGTAAATGTTGCAATGTTTAATTAATGCATTGACCATAGTATAAGTATGTACATTGAGACTCTTGTGAAAGTTTTCAGATTAGCCACCAGAGTTTAGACTTAAATCCATTTTGATGTATGGGAATTTACCAAACGTTTTCCATGTGTATTGGAGGATCTCTGTGGTTTGTCAAAGGGATTCCATAGTGTGAAAATAAACCCCAAACTACAAAGATACAGACTAACACAGATACACACAGAGAAGTGCCTGAATATCTGAGCACAATTTTCCTTTAAATCTGAAGTTATGACCAGCATATGGAAGGATTATGTACATACCTATCTACACAAAGTTAGTATCGGTGTGTTATTGTAAAATCAAAGCCCCTTGTCCTCTTGTTGCACAACAGCGGCAGAGTTTTTTGACTCCTGTGATTATACATCATGTACATATCAGGTTAAAGAAAGTAAATGGAGAGCAGGTTTTTCAGGTGCGTCAATTACAAGTCTGTTAACTGTTTCTGTATTACTCATCCCAGATTTAAAAGCCACACTGTAATGCAATCATCATCATAGGTTGTGGGGTTATGGTGACCTTGTCAAAGTTTATTTCATAGCCATGCATTTCCTTTCTTCTTTGGCTTTCGTCTGCTGCTTTTTTTCTTCATTTATTTTATCTCTCAATCTCTATTTCTATGTAAAAACACAAATGAAAAGATAATAAAAGCTTTGTCCGGGGTGAATATACCATCACAAATTGAGTTAGAAACCAGTGTGTCAACATTTCAAGACATGTTTTGGGGGGTTATATGATGTGTCCCATTCAGTGTTAGCAGACAATCCAGTAATCCTCATCATATCTCATCCACAGTACATTTCAAACATGAGTCATGAGAGTTTGGCAAGAACTAAGTTTGCAGGTTGCTGTGATAGTCGGGTCAGTTAATGGAAATGGAAAATGTTTTTGTGCTGAGTATCATAAACATGGAGACCAGTTCCAAAGAGAGGTGTTTTGTTTTGTTTTTTGTCAGAGGGGACTTAAATGGTTCAAATCCTGTGGATTACACAAAATGCGCATTTTAAGATTTGATTCAATATTCTGGAATCAACAGGAATCTATGTCCATTCTTTTAGGGCCTCAGGTGATACAGCTGCCCATAATATTGCTGTTAGATGTTTTGAACTATGTAGTACATAACATCTGATACCATTGATGGATGTTGATCAGATGTGATTCCTTGGGTTTGTACCTTTAAAGTAATGTAAGTCTATTATGACAGCTTTGCTTAGATTTTTTTTCCCAAGGATATTTGGCATATCATATTTGTAATGACTTAAATTTTCAAAATTGGAGTTGGAATGCACATGATAATGTACCACAACACAAAGTCCATCAACACATATTTGCAATTGACAATGCCCATCTGCAGATGAAAAGAAGGAAAGATCAAGCTGCTGCACGATCAGTTGATCTTATCAATAGGAAATTGATCACATTACTCCCACTGTCTGACACAGCTCAATATACTGTAGGTGTTTTGAAGAAAAAATCATGGCAGACATAACTGCAACACATTCACTTTGAGTGCATGCTGAACACATAAACAGATCTGGAAAATCCCTGGTGGACTCCCCACCTCTAGTCGTAACTCTAATTGAAGCCTCATGCCAGCAATTGCTGCATTTGCTTTTATAGCCCCAAATTCAGCAAATTATTTTAATGAGTGGGTCACAGAGGTTGAATGATGCCAGCAGTTTAAAACTACTGTTTTAGTGGCCACTGGATTTAAAACAAATGTTTTCATTCAGCTTATCCCTTAGTAGACACAAATCATGTAACGTTATAGCAGCCCTGTCTCCTAAACATTACACTCCAGTACAACTATACTGCATTGTGAGTTACATTCCCAGGTAAACATTTGTTTGTGGATTACATTTATTTTGATGTATAACAAATACATTTGTACTGGACTGGTTGTGCTGGATGGTTCAAAAAATGCAAGATGAAGATAAAGATTTGGATTCACCTAGCAGACCATTGTTTATGTCCCATGTGAAACTAAAAGTCAATATTCAGTAATTTGAATGTCCTAGCTTAATAATTAACAACCTTTTGACCATTCAGCCAAACCACGTAGTTTTGTATTCATTGTGATTTTTTTTTTTTAAATTTATGATGTTTAACACCTGTTCTAAACTGCTAATACTGTGACCTTTTCCAGTTATAGTTGGAAAAAATTATTTTCCCATTTTTTCAGCCTGCTGAAGAAGCACTACATATGTATTCTTAGATTTAAATCATGACATATTTCCAGATCTTAATTTTATGTCCTTTGATACTTGATACATCTGTCTTTTAAGTTAGTCTGCTGAAGCGACCTCAAAGAAACAAAATTACTGTTTAATGAAGGCTGGTGGAACATGAAGCACTTTTGTCCCAGAGCAGCTCTGTCTGGGGAGGGCTCCTTCAGACGGATGTGGCAAGCTGTGCCACTTTATTCACACCAGGAAGGTCCGTTAGTTCGCTTTGGTCTGGACCAATTTTTTTTTTTTTTTAAGTGTGGTTCGCCTTCACACTGTGATTAATTGCAAGAGGACCAGAATTAACACGTGCTAAGGTCATTCAGTCATTGGATGGTAAACATGTGGGCGGGGTAAACAATGGGGACTTTGTGTGCTGTTCTTGTTATCCTTATAGCAATAAGGTTTATACAGTTACAACTTTTTGCAGAAATGTTTGACAATGACGATGACGAAGACGTGCAGCAAAACAGCTGAGAAGGAGAGCTATCATGTGTGTCCAACATGCTTCAGTAACAACAGGTCTACTGTATTTTTTTGTTTACATGAACAACAATGTAAAAAAGACAAGACAAAACTCTAGGAAACATTTCCCTGTTATTCACCAAGAAATTGTTCGATCAAAGAAGTAGATCATTTTCCAAAAATGCTGCACAAGTACTTTAAATTCCCTCTCACCCACTCTCCCCCTGCTGTCAGGAGTGTACCAGCTGAATAGTGTCAGAAGACAAAGTGGGCGGCTTTGACCCTGAGTGATAGCTACTGATATAATGACAAGGTCCTGTGCAGAGAACAGGAGGGCAGCAGTTAAGCAGCACTGTTAAGGTCAGTCTATAATTAGCACCTTTTGGCAGGTCAGACAGGAGTGAGAGGAAGTGTGTATGTAATCAGCTTTACATCGCAGAGTAGGTGGAAGGAGACGTATTTAAATACACAAAAGGTTCAATTACAAGCTTTGCATCACACTTACACATGGATGTTTGGCCTGATCTTTGACCTCAGGTCACCTCTTGTTGAGTTCCTGGGTCTAGAACAAGCCAGAGTGTGTGTGTGTGTGTGATGTGATGTGTATGCACACACTGATCATATCAGGGTGAAAGGAAGGTCAGAGTAGGATCCCACTATTTTCTTTTAGATGGCATATCGCATGTGTGTGTGTATACGTGGGATGATGTACCATGGATCATGTGAAACAGTAAACTCCATGTTGTAGCAAGAAAATATTGTAAGCATATTATACTCACATGCAGTATTCTGGAATCCAATCGTAATAGTCACAAGTTAAACTTAAATTAGGATTTCTCAAAGATACACATAAGCAAATCTAAAACGTGAAGGGTAACTGTAGACCACAGAGGATCATGTGTGCAGTGTTTCGATTATTGAAAAGGTCTAAGCAGACACGTGTTTATAATTTTACCAGCTTTTGTTGTCAACATAATATTGTAATAAACTAGCCCAATGAGGGCTTTGTCAGAGGCAAAAAAATCACTGCACCACTCAGCGCGTATAGGAAAACGGTAAGTCTGTATTTAAACACAGATATAAAAATGCATAAAATGGAAACAGGTACATAAAGGTGAATCACTGTCGGGAAACCACACCATAAAACACTGCACTCTTTAAGATCACGCACAACGCACATGAATGAACATGCACTGCAACCTATGCACACCGCACACCGTCCCAAAGGCACACGTGGGATGACACCACACACCAACTACATACAGGGTATTCTGGCTACGCCTACCTTAAACACTGCAAATAAGACACTCCATCTTCCCCGATAGTTGGCGTCACTAAGCCCACCCACTGTTTCTCTCTAAAATAATTGATAGACTACTTAATTATAATACACAAATACAAAATACAGAAATGTTATTAATATATGAGATAAAACCTAGCTTGCCCAGCTGACGAGACCCCCTCCCCCGTGGTCTGAGCTTTGGCGCCGTCCGACGTCCAGGGGCCACTAGCATAGAATCAGCAGTGCAGGCAGCGGGCGGCAGCGTATCGACCACTGACAGCCAAGGCTGGAGAGCGGAGGACCGTGCACACACTCCTAAATCCCCGGCCCTGACTATGTACAGGGAGCAAATGGCTTCCCATCCTAAAGTGGATCAGCTCCCCTACTTTGCTACCTTCAGCGCCACCACCCCACAGGGAGTGTGCCTGCAGACAAAACAGACAGCTCCCTCCAGCAACAACCCAAGTGACTGCCCAGCCTTCTCTTTTAACTCACCTCTCCTAGGTCTCCCAGCGTGGCTGCAATTAATCAGAGCCCGGACGCAATTCAACAGCCCATGATTGCACTATTTCCCTCCCGAATAACTCCTATCACCACAGGTTTACTACAATATGGTAGCACTGGTGAGTCACATGCAGTTTCAGAGAGTTATTTTTGGTTTCATTGTTTTGAGAATGTTGGATGACTAAAGCCCCTTATGCACTGCAAGAGCCTGCTCACTGGCTGTGAGAACATGGCTTGACACTGAACCCAAATGCACAACTCACAGACAAAGAATCAACAGAAAAAGGATTTATTTACAAGGGCAAAATAACTACGGGGAGGAATAATCACTCTAATCTGTCTAACCTGAAATAACACAAAATCGCTTCTACTATAAGGTTATGAAAATGTTATCTTCTGAAATAAAACACATTGGCACTGTGGCTATGAAAGTAACAACAGAAAACTCTATAACAGACCATAGTACGACGGTAGTTGGAGATTTTTGGGAAATGGTCAGAAAGGGGAAGTTTGATTGTTTGGAAGTACTATGTACTACCATGGTTTCGTGCTAACTTCCGTCGTTGTTTGGGAAACGCACCCCTGACTAACTAATTAACAAGGGCGCTCTCTATAGGAAGGGAAAACTGAAACAAGAATGGCGAGGACTAAACTAATGACTACACACACTACACTAAAGGGATAGAGACTACACTAACACGACTAACAAAGTATTAAACAAACGGACACGGGACCTGACATGGACTGGCTTGGAAAACGTGATACTGGCAGGTCGTTTGGTCAAAACACGCAAGACGTGCTGGCACAAGACAATGGGAGACGCAGACATTTATACACTAGGGAATAGGAAACAGCTGGAAACAATCAGGGGCAGGGCAGACAATCACCAGACAGGAGGGAAGGATGTTGTGAAGCTGAAATGAGAGGGAGACAGATAATTTCAAAGTAAAGCAGGAACTGACATGAAATAATAAACATAGCTTGACCTGACATGACACTATTGGTGCTTTTCCACTACACAGTAACGGCGCGGCACGGTACGGCACGACACAGTACGGACCAGTTTTGTTGCTTTTCTATGTTGTTGTGTATTTAATGTTTTTTTTCTGTAAATTTCTCTGTGAGATGAATAAAGTATCTATCTATCTATCTATCATTTCCATTACAACTGAGTACCTCCTCGGCGTGGGCGGGGTCGTCATACGGCAGCGCGAAACTATCGTAACTTCATTTGCATGCGACACAGAAAACCGGGAAGACAAAGAACAACAACACAAACAATGGAGGACACCGAAGCGATCATGTGTTTGTTGCTTACTCTGTGACTTTTTGTCACACACAAAGTGAAAGAAGAGAGACAGAGAAGACTCCAGGAAGTGTAAAAATAGCGAAGCAGTTGCCAGTTTTAAAAATGGCGGGGTCGAGTTGTTTTTTGCTTTTACAGTCCAATCAGACGTCCTGTATCAAATGACGTTTCCAATGACGACACTCGTTGGCCAATCAGTGGAAGGCAGTCGGCTGACGTCATGTTTTAGTATCACTTCGGCTCGCTTGGAACCAGGGCTGAGGAGGTACGGAAAAAGTAGCTAGTACCAGGTACTAGTGGAAAAGCGCCACAACCGTGTAGAGCTGTGCCGCACCGCGCCTGTGGAAAAGCGCCATATGTTCCACAGCAAATATTGAAGCGAAATACAGCTTCTGTTGTGTTTTATTAGGCATTTTGTCAATCTCATTGATTTCTGTAGGAACAGTCAGTGCACATCGATATTACTCTGCCACTTTAAACAGAAAGTGGGGCTGCTGACGTTTGGTTGTAGTTCTTTTGCTAGCTTCAGTACCATTCAGTTCTACCGGAGACAGATGATGTCATGAACGGGAGATTGGCACAACAACTCCACTATTCAAGATGCACACTCCGAACTGTCCAGAGGGTCTCAAAGCTTTGTTACTCCACCTGACCTCCCAGGCCGAACCACCCGGAGGAAACCACCATGCCCCTCCATGATAATCCCCAAGTCCAACACTAAATGCCTTGGCAGGAGTTTCTTTCACTTGCCAATAACTACCACTGCCTCTCCCCTGCTGTAGTTGGAGACATCACACCAAACAATGTCCAGGCCTTCAAGAAGAGACTGAACAAACACCTCCTCAACATTAGACTGTAATATTCCACTTGTTGGGGAATTCTGGGTAGCTGCAGATCAGGGATAGGCTCTATGAATGCAGTTCGTAAAGCCTGTATCATAGCTAAATTAAAAAAATAGCTTTAACAGATGAAAGATTTGAGTCCATGTCCAGATTTTTAACCTGAACTATTCGATTGATTAACAAAAAATTAGATGTCTGTTTAGGCTGAACAACCATGCATTTAAGTTGTGATGTGTGGATAGGTTTGAGATAATGATAAGACAAATTCAAATTATTATTAACCCCCATGAATATGATGCACAATATGACTTTTGACATTGACATATGACATTATCACCAAAGCCATCTTAGATAGGGGTGTCTCTTTTAATGAGAACTGGGCAGAAAAAACTATCAGACTTTGAGCTGTCCAAGCTTCTATTAGTGATCTGCGGGTGACAGTAACAGAAACTGACAAGAAGAAAACACCAACTGCAGCACTTAAGTGAAGTTAAGCTGGTTTCAAACTGAACGCACAAGGTGCAGAGAAACCCATTCACTACGTATGTGGTCACACTGCACAAAGGCGCAGCGGTCTGCGCAGAGGACAGCGCAGCGCAGAGGTGATGTTTGTGCTCTTGCGCACTGCAGGAGAGATGCCAGGAGGAAACTCTCCCACAGCCTGCCTCCTCTCAAAGTGGCATGTACACAAACTCTTCTTCATGTGGATCTCCTCCTCCTCCGCATCATCAGCATAAATAAAGCCAAGGCTTTCCGCTTCGATCCGTAACCTAGCAACTTGGACTTAGTACACCCTACCCCGCAAGCGTGCTGCGCTATACGCGTTCTGTGTGAAACCAGCTTTAGAAAGATAGTGGCAGATGTGAACTTCCTGGATCAATACTTCAAATACAGTATGATCTAAAGATGCAAACGATGCACTTCTGCATCTGTTGGTGAGGCATCAAATTTAGCTCAGATACATCTTACCTCATGCTGCTGAGGTAAGTGATTAAAAGTGATTTTTATGAATTGTTTGATTTTTATGGGAATCATATTTAATAACTTCTATATTATGACCTGTAGCGTCACCAAATTCAGCTCAGCTACATCTCATCTCATGCTGCTACACTAATTTTGACAAAAAAAATAATTAAATGTATTTTTACGAATTATTTAAAAGGTAGATTTAAATAAACTCGGTTTAATAAAACAAATGGAGTTAAATGACTGTTTGTTCAGTCATATATTTTGTCATTTTAGTTTTCTTAAAAGTAATGTGACAATATCATCTTGTCTCGTTCTCGTGAACCCAATATCAGGTATCGTCTCATCTCGTGTGTATCGTCACACCCCTAATCTTAAACCATCTGGCAAAATGCCATTCTTTTACCCCTTAAACATTGCAATGTGGGCCATATGAGGCTCTAATCCTTTTGTGTTTGAGGATAAGCAGTTATTTTTGAAGAGTGTCAGAGTGTTCATCTTTTCTGAGACAGCTGTGTCCAGGTTGCCTTCGGGATGGGCCCAGTCAACAAGCTTGTAGATGAGATGAACAACTTTATACACGTTTGAAGACAAATTAAACATTTATCTCAAACTTAATTTTGTTTGAGCTGTAATATTAATTGATAGGTGGAAAGTGTCAGAAGACAGGAAGAAGGTGTTTGGTAGAAAAGTAAAAGGCTATTTATGCCTAAGAAGGAGTGGATTTCTTTTTTTAAAAGTGAAAAGACATTTTAACCGGTTCTGCCATCGTTGTTCTGTCTTCTTGTCCATGAGAGCAAATGTTATGATGAATGTTGCACGAACACGCAGGAAGTTTTTCTGTCCTCCTGTTACACATATAGGGACAACATGATTTTTTGTATAATCACTATAATGTGATTACTTAAGTTAACAACAGTAATACATTATATTACTGCAGTACACACAAATGTAATCTGACTATTGTAATGTGCTACTTTGTAATGTACCAAACACTGTTTCACCCAGGAGACTACAGGAGCCTCTGGTCTGCTGAAAGCAACTCATTAGCCGAATCCTAATCACTTGGTTGGGGGGCTATATGTGTGTATATGTGAATCTGTACACTATGTAACAGTGGCTGCCAATGGGGTAGATGGCCATCCGTGGTTGTCTAAGTGCTGCTATTTAGGGGTCCCACGTCTGTTTAAGTGCTATATAAATAAAGTTTGCTTGCTTGCTTGCTTGCTTGCTTACTGTCGAAGTGGGGTTGGGCCAGGGCCGTGGGGGCATGTTGCCTGATCACTGAGGTTCTTGTTTGGGTGGTTTTACTGAGAGGGTTTTACATTGCAGACCCTGAATGTGTTTTACCTGATAGAAATGAGACAGATTGTCCACTCATTTAGTTGAGTTACAGTCTTCAGTGGAGTTGTATAACTCTGAGCCACAGCTGCTCTAGAGCACAGTGTCTCACTTGTTTTCACTGTCATCTGGGGTCATGACACTATTAATGCTTGCAAGACTTTAAGTAACATGGGTTGTGTTATGGATTTGTTGTGTTGAAAAGAAAAAGGTTCCTCTATATATGTAGAACTAGCACTATTGAAGAAAAATACTCACTGTTTAATTGTATATTTCAGATAAGCATCTGAGTCATTTTTGTCCAGCCTCAAATAAATTAATATATTTATTCACACACTTAAAAGCACATGCTGTTGTAAATGTTATTACAAATGAATTCCAAAAATTTGAAAAAGGCAATACAGTTACTAATACTACACATACTGTTACCGCAACCAACGCTGGTTGTCTAATTGGGTCATTTGCTCGCACCAGATTGCTCAGCCTAGCCCTGACCAAGAGTCTCTTGTGACAACCACTCTGGCATTTTAAGGTTGTCAAAGCACCATTGAGCTCATGTAAAAAGGCTTTTTAAAATGTTTTTTCTCAGCCATGAGGTGTTTATCAAGTGTAAATATGTGTTTATTGTGTGTCATGTGATTCTGTGTCCACCTGATGTCTGCTTCTGGATTTTTGTATTTCCAAATTGGTCACATTCACCTACAGCTTTCTTCTAGAACAATCTCCAGCCCTGTTCCACATCATGTCCCCTCTGACATCCCACAACACACCCTTGCCTCATTCTCACCCATAACATCATAATTTTTTTTTTCAAAAATCAATCTCTCCACTTGTCCCTTGGAGCCTATCTCATGTTTATTGTGTGTCATGTGATTCTGTGTCCACCTGATGTCTGCTTCTGGATTTTTGTATTTACATTGTGTGCATATGCTTCATACTTGCCTGTGTGTATTCAGGCTGCATTACTGGCAGCTTGTGCACTTATTTTACTACATTTCAGAAAATAGCTCTGGCCCCAGTGTGATTGTGTGTTTATGTGTGACGGACACTTCTAAAAGTGGGGTGGTGGAGGCAAGCCTGACAGCTTGGGCTGTGTCAGAGCCAAACCCCCAGCTCAGTGTGTGGTTAGCTTGCACGACTATACTTAGCCTAGCGTACCTTGTGTGCAGCCATGCATTTGTGGTGTGCAGTCTGCCAGATGAGACAAGGGGGTGCCTGTGTCCACCCTACCTATTAATTCTCTTGGGGTGGGGGCTGTGGCTAATAGTTAAAGCTAACCACAGCTAAATTGAGCTGTTTGTGAATCCATTTCGAGACTGTATCAGTGGAAGATACATCTGTCTTAATCACCTGCTCTGCCCCTGATCTACACACTCTCAAAAAAGAATTCAGAAAACTGGCAGGCCTTCAAGATAACCGGATTCTCAGTACACAAGCAAGCTCTCACTGACCACACCAACCTTTACAGAACCACAATCACCTCAGCATGCACTGCTTTCTACTCTGATATCATCCACACTGGCTCCTCAAGCCCCGACACTCTTTTCTCCACCATCAACAAACTGCTCAATCCTATGGACATGATCTTTCAGTCATTTACTACAGACAAGTGTAATAGCCCTCTGGACTTTTTCAAATCCAAATTGGTCACATTCACCTACAGCTTTCTTCTACAACAATCTCCAGCCCTGTTCCACATCATGTCCCCTCTGACATCCCACAACACACCCTTGCCTCATTCTCACCCATAACATAATAATTTTTTTTCAAAAATCAATCTCTCCACTTGTCCCTTGGAGCCTATCTCATTCTCATTTGTCAAATCATGTCTCCCCTGCCTCACTCCACTTATCCTGGACATCATCAACTCATCACTCTCCTCTGGTACTGTTTCCTCCGCCTTCAAACTTGCCACCATCACACCCATACTGAATAAATCTGGACTGAAAATCTGGACAACTTCGGCCCCATCTCCAATCTCCCGTTCATTTCGAAAATTCTGGAACGTTCTGTCGTGTGTCAGCTTCATCATCATCTCCACTCCTTTAAGTTATCTGAGACATTTCAATCTGGATTCCGCACCCATCACAGCACCAAAACAGCACTAACTAAAGTCACTAATGACTTCCTGTTTGCTTCAGACCCCGGCTCCCTCTCCATACTCCTCCTCTTTAACGTTAGCACCTCTTTTGACACAATAGAACACGCAATCCTTCCTTCAAAGCGTCTTTGGGTTTTAATGAAAAGCGCTATATAAAACTGATCCTTCTCCTTTCTTTTAGCCAATCATATGAACCTTTTTTTTTCCAGCGCTGCTGGTCTTGAGTCAGCTGTTCTACATCCTCGACAATTAACTCTGTGTTGTTGGAGGTCGCCTGCAATGATGTCAGGCCATCAGATGCAGGGCTTGCCTCATGGTCGTCTCCAGCCTGCAGCCCGTGGGTCAAACTGGAAACTGGCTATCATTGGATGGTCAGGGGGAAGGCGGAGGACATCACCAAGCTAGCAGGTGCGACGCTACGAGACCACTGATGCATTATTATTTTTATTACCCCATTCACACATGGCCTTAAACATCAAAATGCAACAAATTAAACATAAAAAAAATTGCCAGGTCTCAAAGAATCAAAAGGCAACCAACGACAATGTTGAGATGTTGAGAAGGTATAAATTTATAAGGGAGTCAGTTTGTTTACAACAGTAGTAAGCTGTTTGCTGTCAGCCAACATATATCTGCAACAATGTGATTTCTCTCAGACCTTAATCTTATTTTGAAAACATGGTGTGCAAATGTTAACTGTTTTGATACAAGATACTGCTTTTTAATCTCGTCTCAGTATCAGAAGTCGGGATTCAGAACTGGGAATGACGTCACACCTGAGTTGACAGTGTTCAAGTAAAGTCGGAAAACCAAGATGGATGCCTGAAAGCTTGCTCTGTTGGAATGCAGAAAGCTATTGCAGCAATATGAGGTCCTCAAACACAATTGATCAAAAATGACAATGGCAGTGTTTGAAAGAGTTTATTTTTCCACAAAGGTAGAGCTAATGGTGTGAGCTGTGGAGGCTGTCAGGCCGGTAGAAGATGGTGAAAGAAGCAGTGGAAGCTTGACACAGAGAGGTAAGTTTGCACACAATGAATCAAGAGTAGCGGGAAGCAACAAAGCACAAGCGGAGTCTGTACTTAGCAGGAACAGAAGGAAATTAGATACAGTAAATTATACTGTAGTAAATGATAAGGAACAGAAGGAACTATCAGGCACAGGAGTGGTGAGGAGACCAGGCTTTGATGGAAAGGTTGATTGGTGGATGAAAGTTTGGTGCACCTTGTCAGCTGTCCCACTAGAAAGCCACACCTCCTGAATCACACCCATCCAGTCTGGGAGAAACCAAAAGGAGGGGGAGAACAAAAACCAACAGTAAAGAAAGGATGTGGACTGTGTCTTTTTGGGAGAAAAAAAAACATTGCCAGCAATCTAGCATTCACTCATTGTATCACCTGGTAATGCTAGCTATAGTTGTTGAGTAGATTACCAACAATTGGTGCATTGTAAATTCTTAAGCACATGTAACTCTTATCATCTTAAAAGCTTGATTGGTGGCCTGAGTTGTGAATTTGTGAATGTTGCTCTTGTTTCAGGCATGAGTGAGAGAAAGGGCAGGGATTTCCTGCAGTAATAGATGTTGAGGTCTGGAGGCTGGAGGGTCCAAGTAATCCCCCTGCTACTTCCTCCTTTGCCTTGTAACTTCAATAGTGAAAATGGTTTTGGTTCATTTTTTGTGCTGTACAATGTTTAGTCACAGGAAGCCAGAGAGCCTCTCAACCATTAGAAAGGTACCAGTTTTTACCACTGCCACAGCAGATGAAGTGAAAACATGTTTTCTGCTGCTTTGCTTACATTATGTAATGCTGTAATGCTGAAATAAATAATTAAATAAATAAATTTGGACTGGGCGCGTTAATGCATTAATTTTGCGTTAACTAGTGAATTCATTATCGCCAACAATTATTTTTCTCCTCTTAACGCAGTTTTTATTTATTTTTATTATTAAACATCTGTTGTTCACTGGCTTTTATTTTGTAAAAGTCCATTGTCAGCGGAAATATTGCTTCCTGCTGTGGTGCTCACAGGAAACAACAGTCAGAAAAGAAAAGAGAGAAAGAAAGTGGGCTAAACAAACATGGAGAGGGGTACGGACCTTGTACATGGCCATTTTCATTTTAAAGTCCTTCCAGACAGCGCAGTCAACAGAGCCAAAGTCATTTGTAACCACTGCATCGCTGTCACCAGAGTTTAACGAGTCTGAAATACCACCTAAATGCAATACACTCTATTGATGCCAGCAAATCATTTAGTGAAAAAAGTGGAGTGAGGCTTTGGCAGACTACGTTAGATGCAACGTGTGGTAGAAGAATAGATAAACAAAGACAAGAGAAACTAACGAAGTGGATAGCTACAGCCTGCAGTCTGATTAGTGTTGTGGAAGAAGTTGGTCTTAAAAACATTCTCAGAATCGCAATAAATGAGATTCCCTCAAGACGCACCATCACAAGAAGAATAGAATTTTTATATCAAATAGGATAACATTAATGCCCTGTTTTGTATTTGCTTTGATTAGATTGTTTCAGTTGAGATTTACACTGAATACTTTATTTTACTGCTGCTGTTCTTTTTTGTTTGTAAATGCTGATCACATGCACTTTACTTTTGAATTCGATTCATTAAGTCAAATTCTAGGAATTGACAAACTGCACTGAAAGTGGTTCTAAACATGGACTTTACAGACTAGTTCCCTGGCAGTGCTACTGTATAAAGAAATGCTGTTGCTGTTTTTATTTTATTTCCAATAAAAGTGCGCTGTACACTACTTTTGTCCAGCCTTACACACACACACACATATATATATATATATATATATATATAGTGTATGTATAGTGGGATGCAAGTCTCCATAAAGACTATCCTGTGCAGACGCAGTGCTGCCTTGGCCTGCTGCAGCATTAGGCAGCATCAGAATTTTCAAAGAGGCTGCTCCTTCTTGGGTGGTCCTCACCATGTGTCGGCCCAGGGTATGTGTAAATATGTGTGTATGTGTTAGGGAGTTTATGTCTTGTTGCTTGTATGTTTTGTGAATAAGTTTAGTCCTTGTGGCTTTGCAAGTGTGCACTTTTTGCCCAGAACTGCACAGTTCAGATTTCCTTCCCGCATAATTAGCAATGGCTGCATTTTATGCAGGAAATAATCTAAACTGGGCTACAGCCAAGTGGTTAGGAAAGACCTAATGTGGCTGTCCACTGACTGCTGATTATGAGATTTGTGAGCCATATACATTACATTTACATTTCTTCATTTCCACTGGTTTGGATGAAACCAGAATGAACCAAATGAGTCAAAAATATTTTTAAACTAAGCATTGGTATCAGTCTCATGGATGTAACATCTGTTAGTTACCACCCTCATTTGCTTCTTGCCTGCAGTCTCTCAAATAATCTCTCACTCATGATCTCTCCATGTCTCTCCACCATACTTTTCATTACTCTGCTTTAGCAAAGAAAGTGGGGACACCATTCTTTTCTCGCTCAATTATCTCTTGTAAACATTTACAGGTATTACAATACAATCTTGTTGTACACACACACACACACACACACAAACACACACACACACACAAATTCACTGCGCACACATACAAGCAAAACCTCGTCCAGCCCCCGACCAAAACTACGCTGACTTGACATAAACAAGTCAGAGAAGCTGAATGAAAACATACCAAGACACATCACTGTGCTCATGTCCCAGATAGCATTGGTGAAGTTGTCAATGGATTGAGGAAAAGAAAGCGAAAAATCTTCCACACAAGCAAAAACACTATTTTTTGATGTACAGTACCTCTTTTTTGCCCTTTCACACTCTCACTTTTTTCTTTCTCCCACTTCTACTGCATCACATAACATGTCCTTTCTGAAGGTGTGATTTTGATTATGTAAATACATATAGTATGTGCTACATTGGTCTTGAGATGGAGCCAGTATTTTACCCTGTATTATATTTAATTCAAAGTTCCTGCAGATATGGAAAGAACAAAGAAGCTTTATGATAGATGGGTTGTGGTTTCCTGCCAATATTGCAATAGTGTGTTTGTTTTCCGTATGTGCTTGTTAGAGCATTGTAGCTCTTTTTCCCTCTGCACTGTCTTCTACACTTACTGGTGCTCTTTTCATACACAACTGTCTCCTCTGGATTTTGCTTTAACACTGATCCCGCCTGAACACATTCAAAATTCAAGATCCAAAGTGTTTATTAACACATATGTAAATATGTCACCTATTATGCTGTTGTCTACAGTAGTTGGAAACCACTCATTTCTGACACAGAAGAACATTTGTCTCCAGTTTGAATAGGTGTTGTAACATTTTGTGAAAAAGAGAAAAAAAGAAAATTACACATAGGCCTTGAAAAAATACACAGGTTTTAGCAATGATTGATTTGAATTTCAAAAGGAAGACAACAAACCTCATTGACTTGCATAGAACAAAATCAATGTATCCATTTGCATCACCAATGTTTGAGTCCTTTCTTTGAATCACAACCACTGATTTTATCCAATAGCCTTGTTTTTAAAATCAGAGAGAACAAAGCTCTGCAAGAATCATAACAGGTGCTTTGTGACATGGTTAACCCTTCTGTCTCAGCGCATTGGTGACCCATCCTTTGTGTCAGATCTCATTTAATCACAATTATTAAGCTCTCTTAATCACTATGTTTGGTTTCATGTCATTTGGTGATCACTTCTGCAGTAATAACAATATGCCTCAGTGCCATCTGTTCAGAGCATGAGGTGGAACTCATTATCAGCCATGTGGCATCCATTCCCTATAGACAGAACAGGTCATCCAGTGTGCACAAGCGCAGTTGTACAAGGGATATCCCTCAAACAAGGTTTCGCAAAAGAGACAAACACTGTGGTACACAAACTGCAGTAACAAGGGACCGAATGGTCACTGACTGTCAGAGTGGGGACACTGGACTGATAATGGGTTCCCTGTACTGGGTCTGATGGCCTGCAGTTTTACAGCCTTTTACCATCTGGTAACTCAGCACCAACAGATGTGTTTACACAACCTTTATTACCTGTCATTAACGAGCTGTCAGCATGTGTGTGTGGAAACAATTGAAGGTTTACCACACACTGTAGGGGTTTTGACTGGGAGGAATTTAGATTGATTTGAACAATTTTGGGAGATAAAACTGGTTGTTGGGCATATTTCTCCTGGTGTGACTGCATGAACACAGAGATAGAAGATGAAACCACAACACAGTAACATTTTATAACATCACTGCATTATTTGTGCAAAGATACAAAGATATCTGTATTAAATATTTGCTGCAACAACCTTGCAAAAGTAGTGCTCCTTCTTCTACAAATTCTGCATTCAACAGAATTTGTCATTCAATGGCAAATATATTTTGACATGCATATAATTTTCACATGCAACGATCATAGATATCAACAGCCAACCCTTAGTTGCAGAGTGGCAGCATGTAAAGGAAAATGAAATATTAAAAATGCAAGTTAGAAGAATATGCATATATAGAAGCCCTACTCCAGCATTGTGCTGTTCTTTCACCTTCACATTAGTTCATCCCTGCCAGATACTACCTGGTCTGCCTTTGTTTGGCTTTTCTTTTGCTCTTCATGATGCTCACATATTCACCATCTACAGCACTGATGTTACTGACTGATATAGTCCCCTTTTGTTCAGATTTCTCTGTTTGCTTTCTTTATTTACAATGAACCTTTAAGTTAAAATTGTTCACTTTGTTATTTCCCATTTTTGTCATGACTATAAGCCAGTTCATGACACACCTTTTCAAAATAAACCTCAGTCTTCACTGGAGGTTTGAGACTGAGGCAAAGATTGTGATTTGGGTTAAACGGTTCATATTATACACATTTTCTGCAATTTTATATACAGTCATGGAAAAAATTATTAGACCACCCTTGTTTTCTTCAATTTCTTGTTAGTTTTAATGCCTGGCTCAACTAAAGGTACATTTGTTTGGACAATTATAATGATAACAACAAAAATAGCTCATGAGAGTTTAATTTAAGAACTAAGGATTATTCATTTTCCATGGTTTTCTTGATAATAACCAAAATTACTTAAATTCTTACATCAATAGCTATGGCATTGTACCGCCAAAAACACTACTTTTAAGCATTCCATGTTTTCTTTTCTGTTTGCTTTAAACACATGATACACACAAGAGTTAATACTTGATTGCATAACCATTGTTTTTGATGACTGCAGCCATGCGTCTTGGCATGCTCTCCACCAGCTTCTGACATTGTTCTGCTGTCACAGCAGCCCATTCCTGTTGGACAAATTCAAACAAATTTTCTTTGTTTTTGGGCTTGTGGTTCTCCATTTTGAGTTTGATGATTTTCCACAGGTTTTCAATTGGATTAAGATCTGGTGATTGAGCAGGCCAAGGCATGGTGCGAATGTTGTGGTTCTCCATCCAGGCTTTAACTGACCTTGCCGTGTGGCAAGGGGCATTGTCTTGTTGGAAAATCCAGTCATTCGAGGCAGGAAAGAGTTTTCCAGCTGATGGAAGAAGACTGTTTTCAAGGGTAGTCCTGTACTTGACCTGGTTCATTTGGCCTTCACACAATTGCATTTGCCCTGTTCCACTCAGACTGAAACAACCCCAGATCATGACTGATCCACCCCCATGTTTTACTGTAGGGGCAAGACAGTCTGGGTTGTAAGCTTCTCCAGGCTTCCTCCTAACCAGTAAGTTGGCTGGAGTGGGCATCAATTCAAAATTGGATTCATCACTGAAGAGAACCTTAGCCCAATCATCGACAGTCCAATCCCTGTGGTCTCGAGCAAAGAGTAACCGGACCTTCCTCTGCCTTTCATTGATGAAGGGCTTCTTGCGTGCTCTGTGTGACTTCAAACCAGCTTCAACAAGTCGGTTTCGAACTGTCCTTGCCGAGCAAGTCACATTTCTCGACAGTGCCCACTCATTTTTAAGGTCCCTGGAGGTCTGACGACGATTCCTGACACAGGAACGGATGAGTGCACGGTCATCTCGTGGGGTAGAAAGACGTTTCCTGCCAGGGCCAGGTAGCAATTTGGTAGTGCCATGTTCAGCTTGTTTTTTTTTGTTGGAATGAACGGCTGTCTTGGAGATCTTCAGTTTTTTCGCTACCTGTCTCTCACTCATGTCAATTTCCAGCAGTGGCAAGATGGCTGCCTTTGTTGCTTCACATAATTCTTTTGTTTTAGGCATTATGTGAGAGCTGACAACTTCTGAGTTGTGCTACGGCTTGAATGTAAGCAGGAAACCACTCTAGGCCTTTGCATGTGCAGTGCTGCTTGTGACATGAAATGGCCTCTTATATACCCTGGGAATCAATTAAGCTTAAGAATGTCAAATAGGACATAAAGTATTATGTGACCAGCTGCATTTTTTGTTGTGTTCATTGTATTATACGTTTAGTGGTACCAGATATTAGAATGAACAAGAAATTGAAGAAAACAAGGGTGGTCTAATAATTTTTTCCATGACTGTAGGTCTCAGACGACCAACAATATTGCAGGAGGTCACCATCTTAGACCCCAGATTTACATCCAAAATGAATAAGGATGAAGTCTGGGACAGGATCAGGGAAGCAGCTGCAGCAATCGCAGCAAACACTGAGGCAGCAACAGATGAGGTATTTGAATTTCACAGTGTCTTTGATTGTAGCGCATATCCATTGTGAGAGTGAGACCTTTCATCTATGGCTCTGAGGTAGCAAAAGTTATTTGTTTTTTAGTCACTTCTCAAGCTTCCGGAGCAAGGAGAGACACAAAGGCAGGGGTGCGAAAATGGAGAGGAGGAAGAAGTAGAAGAAGATTATGTCAAACCATCAACACTCGATTGAGAATGATACAATTTAATTGGATAATGCGAACATATATTTCCCCTGTACAATTAAATAAATTTGATTCTAATGTACCTGATCTATGTTATAAATGTAACATCCACCAGGGTACATTGTTTCACTGTTTATGGAAATGTAAAGAAATCCAAAAATTTTGGAGCTCTGTGTTAAAATATATCTCTCAAATCACAACTTCCCCGGTACCTCTTTGTCCTAAGCTATGCATTTTAGGCATTTATCCGGAGGGCTGTTCTTTATCTCACGAAGAAAGAAAAATGGTTGACCTTTGTTTAACTGCAGGCCAAACGCTGTATTGCGTTATGTTGGAAGAATGTTAGCTGCCCCTCTTTTAACCAATGGCTGAATAACTGAACGTCGAGTTTGGCTCTTGAGAAGCTGACCTATATTGTCAGAGAGAAGCCTTCTGAATTTTATGTCATTTGGAAGATGTTTCCAGAAATGTTGAAAGTTGGAGATACGGAGGTGGCAATGGGAAATAAATAACATTTATGGTACTGGTACTTTTTTTTTTTTTTTTGCTCAGTATTTCACTAATTTGTTGATGTAATTTATTCTTTTTTATTTTGTTAACTTGATATTCATTTTTTTACCCCCTTTTGTATTTGTTTTTTTTTTCAGTATTACTTTCATTACTGCCATATGTTTAAAGTGGTTGTTGTTGTTTGAACACAAAAAAAACAATAAAGATATGTTTAAAAAAAAAAAAGAAGAAGATTATGTGAGGTTAACTCATTTATTTGTGATGATCATTTAGATGTCATGGATTATTGAGTGATTTTTTGCTTCATGTTCATTTAATTTTAGGCACCACCACCACCACCAGTAAAGCAGAAAAAGGCAGCCTTGAAGGAACTCTTTGAAGAGGAGGACAATGAGCTGCTATCATTCCAACAATCGCAGCCCCTTCTTTCCCTGACCCAGAGAGTGGATCGGGAGATCCAGCTGTACAGAAGCCTGCCCCACATCCCCTACAAGAATACCGCTACCCTATGGTGGTGGAACAAGAGAGATACTCTGCCCTTGCTGTTAGGGACTGGCTAAATGCTTTCTGTGTGTGCAGGCGTTCTCCACCCTGTCTGAGAGGGTGTTCTCCACAGCTGGAGACACCATAAGTCCAGAAAGATTGCGTATCCTTCCTGAAAAACCAGGCATGTTTATTTTTCTGCAAAAGAATTGTTAACTCTCACAGTTGGTAGTTGTAGATTTGCACAATGCACAGTTCCATTGGACTTGACATTGGACTGTCTCTGACATTTTTATTTTTGAGTGTTCAACTCATATATCCTTTAAAAAGGAGAAATTTTAATTTCTATGAGAAAAATGCTTGAACATGTGAGTAGACATGTGGCATGTAATTGCCACAGAATAATATACAGTCATGGAAAAAATTATTAGACCACCCTTGTTTTCTTCAATTTCTTGTTCATTCTAATATCTGGTACCACTAAACGTATAATACAATGAACACAACAAAAAATGCAGCTGGTCACATAATACTTTATGTCCTATTTGACATTCTTAAGCTTAATTGATTCCCAGGGTATATAAGAGGCCATTTCATGTCACAAGCAGCACTGCACATGCAAAGGCCTAGAGTGGTTTCCTGCTTACATTCAAGCCGTAGCACAACTCAGAAGTTGTCAGCTCTCACATAATGCCTAAAACAAAAGAATTATGTGAAGCAACAAAGGCAGCCATCTTGGCACTGCTGGAAATTGGCATGAGTGAGAGACAGGTAGCTTAAAAACTGAAGATCTCCAAGACAGCCGTTCATTACAACAAAAAAACAAGCTGAACATGGCACTACCAAATTGCTACCTGGCCGTGGCAGGAAACGTCTTTCTACCCCACGAGATGACCGTGCACTCATCCGCTCCTGTGTCAGGAATCGTCGCCAGACCTCCAGGGACCTTAAAAATGAGTGGGCACTGTCGAGAAATGTGACTTGCTCGGCAAGGACAGTTCGAAACCGACTTGTTGAAGCTGGTTTGAAGTCACACAGAGCACGCAAGAAGCCCTTCATCAATGAAAGGCAGAGGAAGGCCCGGTTACTCTTTGCTCGAGACCACAAGGATTGGACTGTTGATGATTGGGCCAAGGTTCTCTTCAGTGATGAATCCATTTTGAATTGATGCCCACTCCAGCCAACTTACTGGTTAGGAGGAAGCCTGGAGAAGCTTACAACCCAGACTGTCTTGCCCCTACAGTAAAACATGGGGTGGATCAGTCATGATCTGGGGTTGTTTCAGTCTGAGTGGAACAGGGCAAATGCAATTGTGTGAAGGCCGAATGAACCAGGTCAAGTACAGGACTACCCTTGAAAACAGTCTTCTTCCATCAGCTGGAAAACTCTTTCCTGCCTCGAATGACTGGATTTTCCAACAAGACAATGCCCCTTGCCACACGGCAAGGTCAGTTAAAGCCTGGATGGAGAACCACAACATTCGCACCATGCCTTGGCCTGCTCAATCACCAGATCTTAATCCAATTGAAAACCTGTGGAAAATCATCAAACTCAAAATGGAGAACCACAAGCCCAAAAACAAAGAAAATTTGTTTGAATTTGTCCAACAGGAATGGGCTGCTGTGACAGCAGAACAATGTCAGAAGCTGGTGGAGAGCATGCCAAGACGCATGGCTGCAGTCATCAAAAACAATGGTTATGCAATCAAGTATTAACTCTTGTGTGTATCATGTGTTTAAAGCAAACAGAAAAGAAAACATGGAATGCTTAAAAGTAGTGTTTTTGGCGGTACAATGCCATAGCTATTGATGTAAGAATTTAAGTAATTTTGGTTATTATCAAGAAAACCATGGAAAATGAATAATCCTTAGTTCTTAAATTAAACTCTCATGAGCTATTTTTGTTGTTATCATTATAATTGTCCAAACAAATGTACCTTTAGTTGAGCCAGGCATTAAAATTAACAAGAAATTGAAGAAAACAAGGGTGGTCTAATAATTTTTTCCATGACTGTATGTTGTATTTATTAACAATATTTACTTTATTGTTATTATGAAGGCTGTGGGCCTCTTTTGACCTCGCTGTTGGGTTTTTAAGGTCATGTTACTTCTAAACTAAACAAAGTTGATGCTAATTGACCTGTTCGTTCTCCTTTTTTTTCCAAATGAGTATTGATAAGAGAATCGATAAAGAACCGAATCGAAAATGGAATCGGAACTGTAAAAATCTTATCAATTCCCATCCCTAACCACTGCAGTTCATTCTCATAGACTGTATATAAATAGTGGACATAGCTATCGTGATCTTCCATTGGTTTGGTTTGTGAACAACCACAATAGCAATGCCATGTTGTATTTTATGAAAACAGAGTTTCAAGTGACCATATATAGTCAGAAGGGCGAGGGGCAGATCCTGCTCTGGCTGACTGAAGATCACTAGATCTGCAGTGGAGGAGAATCATAGAGTGACAGCTAACCTGAGCAGCTGCTAACCTATTTAGCTTCTTCAGCTCAAGGTAAAGTACTTAAAAAAATGGATAATAATCTTAGTAGCTACTGTTTATCATTTGCCAAGGCAGCGGCGGTGGCGACTTTTTATTATTTAGTTACCCCCGCTGCCATGGAGGTTATTTTTTCACCAGGGCTTTTTGTTTGTTTGTTGGTTTGTCAGGTTGCAAAATAACTCATAAAGTTATGGACGGTTTTTGAAATTTTCAGGATTGGCCGGAAGTGGGGTAACTTAAAACTGATTAATTTTTGGAATCGGATCCGATCACCACCAAAAATGAATCAGTTTTAACTTAGCCCACTTCCGACCAACCCTGAAAATTTTGCAAACAAACAAACAATAAACAAACCCTACTGAAAACTTAACCTCCTTGGCGGAGGTAAATGTTAGCATTAACTTCAACATTAGAGGAGCTGTCTTGTAGCGTTGTTGTAGCAGCGGACAAAACAAACTCTGGTCCACTCGAAAACAGGGGTCTCGGTTCGTTTGCAAGTGAACCCTGGTGCGGTTCGAATGCAGTGAAAGCTCACCGGACCAAACACAGGACCACATGTACGGAGTGCATGATGTAGTGTCGCTATACACAGTGTATTGGTAGAAGAAGTACAGTGTGGACTCCAAACCAAAACAAACAACAAGTGACCACCGTTAGCAGTTAGCTAGCTTAGCTCAATCGTCCGAACATCATAAATTCACAATTTGACACATCTGAACAAAATTAATCACAACTACCAACAGTCACAGTCCTTAAACTCTGTGCTGATGTGTTGTCGCATGTTATATTGGCAAAGGTAGAAAATGAACAGCTTCAATCCCTGAACTACGTTAGCGTTTGTGACAGTTGCATTCACTAGTATGTAGGTAGGCAATGTTAACGTTGTAGCTTTCCCTCAAATAATAACCTTAGTGACTGTTACTGACAGTGAAATGAAAAATGGGGCTTGTCATTGTTGCTAATAAATGTCAGATAACTACTCGCTAGATGCACAATTCATCCACCATAACGGATCGATACCATTATTAGTTTGGCACTGTTACATTCAGTTCATTCAACCAAAATATCAGCAGATGGACATGAGCTAAGTTAACATGACAGCATGGTACACTTATTAATAATGTGTATAGTCTCAAATAATGAATGAAGTAGAGCTCAGCATTATTACAGTGAGCATTACTAATCATAATAATAATACTTCTGATGATGACGGGCATCAGAAATATCTACTGGAATAATTCTTAGTTGTTCAGAAACCTGACTGGGAACCAGTTGAACCCACCTGATGCCACAGATGTGAGTAACAGTTACTTTTCTATTGCTATTTACTATGACTACAGTACAGCATGTGATAAGCTGATGGAATAATATACACTACTTACAAAAAGTTAGGGATATTGAGCTTTTGGATTAAATTTCAGAATGCACCTAAAATGCATGATGACCTTTAAAGGTGAAATTAATTTGACCTTCTTTAAACTTTTGAATGCACATGTGTAGCTGTTCAGTGTTTCGGTATTTATTGCATAACATGCTGTTCTCTAACAAGGTGATTAACCACTAAAATCACAACAAATGTCTGATCCATAAATCAACTACCAAATGTTCTGGTTCTATGACAATTTGTACTTAAACAGTCCTTTTCATCATTTTGTTCACATTTTGACATCATGACACTGTGATGATGCCGAGCAATCGATCAACAATACCTGGCCATTGCGAGGCTTCAAATGGGATGTTCTCATAAGAGAGCCTGACCACCAGGCTTGGGGAAGTAACAGAATACATGTAACGGCGTTATGTAATTAGGATACAAAAAAAGGCAACTGTATTCCAAAAAAAAAGACGTATTAAGATTACAGGTACATTTAGTAAAAAAAGTGATTACTTCAGAGAATTATAATTTTAATGCATTTTATGATATTATTATAGGCCTACATGTTTTTTCTTTGAAAGGGGAGAGATGACGGAAAAAGAGAAAGACAGTGCACGCATGTCTCACACACACCGTTCGAATTATGTGGGAGCTGAGGTCCCACAAGCAGGGGTATGAACTCCAATAAAGGCAGTAAAATCCTGCATCTGTGTGCAACATGCTCACTCACAGTTCCGACCTTTGTTCTAGTCAACACGTATCACAAAAAAGCAACATGAAGATTTTCAGGGTCTTCTAATTTATTTTTTTATTTATTCTATGTTAGCGGAGCAGCTGGGAACAGCGGCTCCTCATTGTGAATCCCATATTAGCACCAAATTTCTTGAAGAAGAACAAAAAGACCAAAGAAGTTCTGCTGCTCATGGCACTCACACTGCAACTGCAATCAGCTGTGTGCAGTTAAATCAAACTTAGTTTTCCTATTATTAAAGAAAACATAAACATTCAGTAATTGAGAGCACCATTCAACATTCTATTCAATTGTATGATATGCTTATGTTAGAGTTAAACTCGTGGTTATTTTGCAATTAAAATATATATTTTTTGTTTGGATGATGAATTAATGAATTGGATTCATAAATGATATTTTTAAGTGTGTTTTAATTTATTTCTCTTTGTATTTTTTTATTATATTATACATACTGTTTTGACTATGTGTGTATGTATACATATATATATATATATATATATATATATATATATATATATATATATGTGTATACATACACACACGTATATATATACATATATATGTATATATATACGTGTGTATATATATATATATATATATATATATATATATATATATATATATATATATATACTAAGAGGCATTAAAAGAACGCAATAAAGTCAATGTAAGTATAAAATTGGATACAACTACTTTGTATAGAAAAAAATGTTTTGTTTACTACCACGCGTGGCTATTGAAACTATGGAGCCACATTTTTCAGCTCAAACAATAAATTAACGTGGCAGACGGTACCAGTCCCTGTTTTTGCATGTGTGATTCGTTAAAACAACAGTTCTTTTGGTGATTTGAGCTCAACTGGTCAAGGCTTTAAAAACCCGGAGGAAAAATGCAAGCTGTCACAAATGGTCACCATGCCACGCTTAGCAGCAAACGTGAGGGAGCAGGCCATTGGTATGCCGAAATCCGGAATGACCGAAGCGAGGGTAGCCAGGCATTTTGGCATCCACAGATGCACTATCTCACGTCTGCAGGCATGTTATGCACAGATATAATGTGCAGGTTATGGACACCATAGCGTCCCTGGATATGAATCCGATTGAATACCTTTGGGACAATCTGGATCGCCATGTACAGCGTCGTATTCCACTGCCGGTGACGGTTGCTGATCTCCATACTGCACTCTTAGAAGAGTGGGAAGCGACTCCAGTGGCCGAAATCAACGCGCTCATCATGTCTATGCCACGGCGATCACACAAGATACTGACAGTTGTAATCCATGTCGATTAATTCTTCTACTGTTGCTTTTGTTCCTTCGTGTTCAGTATCATACCAAAATTCAAATTAATATCGAAAAAAATACAATGTTGTGTTTTTAATGCCTCTTAGTATATATATATATATATATATATATATATATATATATATATACGTATATATATATATATATATACAGATATACGTATATATATATATATATATATCTGTATATATATATATACAGATATACGTATATATATATACGTATATCTGTATATATATATATATACGTATATATATATATACATACATATTGGTAAATCTAGAAACATACTGTGTAATATATATAACATTTATAATAGTACATGAACATGTCTCTGTCTACCTTCCTGTCTGTGAAGAACTGATACTCCTCAAAGCAGCATTACTATACATTGTGATGTTTGTTCCCATTTATTTTTTTATCAGGCTTTGAGTGAAAAACTAACGTTACCATCACACAGACAGACCAGTCTATAGTTAACGTTCACACATGTCAGCAGCCCAGTCTATAGTAGCCCATCAGGACCTAGTACCTGTACCTGTGTAGATGTTAACTAGCAGCACACTGGGACCAAGTACCAGTATTGTTAGCATAGCAACTGCTATGTTATCAGCTAACGCTAGCACTAGCGAGCTAGCTTCGTTAGTGATTCGCTTCTGTATTTCATGTGAACTGTGATATTAGCTGGAATGCTAATTCTGGCTAACAACATAATGTTACTTACTATTAAATGGTGCCAGTGACTCCTCAGATGAAGGAAACTCAGAGCTTAAGAGCTCAGACCATCAGTGCTGAACAGTCCAGTTCATTAAATTACAGTCTGAGTGGTTGTGGAGAAAAGGCTGCAAGAAGTTGTCCTTCCGGGTCAAAGGACGGACAGTCCAGTCATGTAATGTAACAGTACTGTATCAGTGCCTTACGCTATGGGGAGAGATGTGGAGCCAATCTTCAATTCCTTGGTTTGACTTAAATGGTGTGTTGGAGAATTTTGATGAACACTTTGTCCCTAAATGAGCGAGCATCTATGAGCGTGCCTGCTTTCACAGACTCAGAGAGCCGGCTTGTTGGTGGAGGCTTTTGTGCAGAGCCTGTATAAGCTCGTGCAACACTGCGAATTTGGCAACACGAAGGACGAGCAGATTCAAAACCGGATCGTCATAGGAATAACTCACAAGGAGGTCTCACAAAAACTACAACTTGAGGCGGATCTAACACTGGAAAGAGCCATCCAGCTCATGCGCCAGAGTAAGATGATCAAACAGCAAGGCACAGAGCATGAGGAAAGCAGAGTGAATGAGGTGAGGCACAAACAGTCTAGCAACACAAGGCAGAGCTATGATAAACCACGGAACTCACATGAAAAAAAAATGCTCATTGTTTTCTAGTGTTTACAGTGATCATTGAAACGGCTCTGAGGCTGACAGGAGCTTTTTTTTTCCACAAAGTTTATGGAAGAAAATCATTTATTCAACCTGTGGGATAACGAAAATGTCCCTGGTATCGTTTTCTGTAGGCTATTTCACTGTAAATATCAGTGACGATGTTAATGAATATATGGACATATTGCCTTCCAAACACTAGAACAAAGCCTCTTCTGCTATCTTTGAAGATGGATTTCATCTGTTTCAGTGATCACTGTAAACGTGCAATCATTTGCTCACAAACTAAACTAAACTACACACTGCACCCGGTGACCAACCTTCTTAAAAAAGAGAGTGCATGGATTTGGGGTAAGCTTCAGGAGCAGGCATTCAACAAAGCGAAAGCTATGCTTGTGACTGCTCCAACACTCTGCCACTACGATGCAGGCCGGCCGACAGTGGTCAGCGCAGACACCAGCAGCTATGGCCTGGGTGCTGCACTGTTGCAGGACCACGACGGAGAGCTGCGGCCTGTTGCCTTCTGTTCTCACACTCTCACAGAGGCAGAGAAAAGATACTTGCAAATTCAGAAAGAGTGCTTGGTGAGTGTGTGGGCTGTGAGCGCTTTCATCCAAGGTAGGGGCTGTGTGTGGCTCTGCAGCTGTGCACTCAGATCTGACGTCCGAAACCAGCTACATGAAGGGCACCAGGGATTAATAAAGTGTCTTAAGCGAGCATGGTCAACAGTCTGGTGGCCCTGCATAGGGGTCCAAATCACCAAGAAGATGAAGTTGTGTGACTTCTGCACAGAGCATAAACCTACACAGAGACGTGAACCACTTGTAATGACTCCCCTACCTGGTGGTCCCTGGCAAAGGATTGTGGCTGACCTGTGTGAGCTGGAGGGTAAGAGCTACCCCATTGTAGTGGATTATTTTTCTAGAGACATTGAAATCAGTCCCCTCACTTCTACCACAAGCAGGTAAGTTATTGGCAAGCTCAAACACATGTTTATGAGATGGGGAATTACACTAGAACTGGTCAGTGACAACACAACACAGTTTTCCTTGGTGGAGTTCCAGGACTTTAAGCAAAGGTATATAACCTCCAGTCCCCATTATCCACAGGCGAACGGGGCAGACTTCAGGGGGCCCAGGAGGTCAAACTACCTCTCAGATTTAGAGACTGAAAAGTATTCGAAACTGAACCTTGTCCTCATAAAGTCACTTTGAGGGTTTGTTCTTTCCCACAGGAACCAAGGACTGAAAAGGAGGACTAAAGTTCTAAAGCTCTGAAATGTTTGCACTTCTTTGTGTATTGTTCATCTTCTGCATGTGTGATGCTGAGGAATATCATCTGCATCTTTTCTCATATCTTGACAGAATATACATAGTGAAACCTTTTATCATGCCAGTATAGATCTGAAGTGCACAATATAGTGCATGTCCTGGTCATCTTTAATCTTAAATGATTTTTGTTGTGGACAAGTCATATACTTTTTTTTTTATTGCTAAAAACAGACGATATGATAGAGCGGTGAGAGAGAATAAAACCAGACAGCTAAATAATGAGCTGAAATTCACCATAAAGCTTTGCAAAGCCGAAGGAGCTACACTTTCAGGTGATAATTCTCTGTCGGTTTGTTTCACGATGAACTCCTTGCACAGTGACACATGTATTCTTTTTTTCTTTGACAATATAACACTTTGTCCAACTACGACTAAACAGGCCCTACTTGTAGGAGTGGTGAAATCTTAACAATAACAAAGCTCCCGAGCCTTAGTGGAATAGTTATTTTAGCACAAACCTTGATATTTTTTAACTTTGACAAATTAGAGATTGCATGATCACATCTGAGTCAGGAGGCACAAGCAATTCTGAATGAAGAGAACTCCTCACCCTCAGGTGCAATCACTTCACTCAAATGAGAGGCTGTATACTGTATAGTGCCTTCCTCCATTTGACTTTAGTCATGTTGTGGAATAGGAAAAACCTGAGTTGTAGCACTGCATATCATAAGACACTTTATGTTGGCTTGTCCTTTAAATTTTAAGAGCTACAAAAAGTGTGTGTGTGTGTGTGCGTGTGCGTGTGCGTGTGTGTGTGTGTGTTGGGGGTGAAAGAAAACACACAAGAAGACAGTGTAACCAGGTAACATGAGATGATCCATGATGAATGTACAAGATTTATTGAGTTGATGTGAAGATTTCCTCTCCGGCTGAGGCAAACCATAGCTTTAGCTGAAGTGGATCTAGATGCGGGAATGGGAGCGGGACGGCGGGGAGAGTAACGTGGAGACCCTCTGCTGTGACGTGATCCACTCTTGTTTTGGCTTCTGCTGCGACTGCGACTACGAGAGCGAGACCGAGAGCGCCCATAGCTGGGGCTGCGAGGTCCGTCCACATTCACACGAATATAGGCCGTCTCTCCCTCCTCCTTGCTTGGTGACTTGTCCTCATCCAGTGCTCTTCTTTCCTCTGGGGTGCCACAAGGCTCTATTCTTGGCCCAATCCTTTTTTTCATTATGCTGCCACTTGGGTCAATCATAGGCAGGCACAAACTTTCTTTCCACTGCTATGCAGATGACTTACAAATATATCTGCCAGTGAAACCCAATACTGACAGTGCACAAAAGGCCTTGTAGAGTTGCATTGCTGATATCAAACAGTGGTTGTCCCAAAATTTTCTTAATTTAAACAATGACAAAACTGAATGTATTGTGTTTGGGTATGTTGGAACAGCTGACTTTGGCAACTTATCTTCCAAGCTCAGTCCAAGTCGTGAGAAATCTGGGAGTGATTTTTGACAGTCAGATGAAATTAGACAAACAAATCAATAATGTTGTCAAGACCGGTTTTTTTCCAGTCAAACAGTTTTTAAGCCGCCAGGACCTTGAGATAGCCATCTATGCTTTAATCAGCTCAAATTTAGACTACTTTAATGCACTTTATGTTGGTCTATCCAAGTCCTCTATTGGTCGCCTACAACTTGTACAAAATGCTGCTGCTCATCTTTTAGCTAACACTAACAGATGAGACCACATCACTCCAGTTCTTAACTCACTTCACTGGCTTCCCGTCCAGCACAGAATGGATTTTAAACTTAAGCTCTTAATGGCCTCACCCCATTTTATCTATCTGAGCTTTTAACAGTCCATGAGCCTGGTATAGCTGTGAGGTAGGCAAACCAACTTTCTTTTGTTGGAAGTAAACAGGTCTAGATGCAAACACTGGGGTGACCGAGCTTTTTCTGTTGCTGCCCCCAGGCTTTGGAATAAACTCCCTGCTGAAATGCGTCTGATCTCTGACCTGAGCCTCTTTAAGTCGAGCTTGAAAACTTATTTATTTAGGATGGCTTTTAATACCCAGTAATGTGGTGGCACTTTTTTAGTCCATTTTTTATTTTAATTTTATTTCTATTTTATCTCATTTAATGTTATTGCTTTTATTGTTCTCATTGTCTTTTAATTGTTTTATTTATTATTCTATTGTAAAGCACTTCACTTGTTGTAAAGGGCTGTATAAATAAAGTACATTACATTTACAATTGTTACCATCTGTATTTTATGAAAAACTGAACATCATCCAACATCAACATGTTGGTACTGAAAAAAAATACAATAATCTTGATGGTCTGGAATTGACCAGCAGTCTTCCAGCAGTCTTCCATTCCATCCCCACCTTATACTTCTCACATCAGTCACATGGGGGCATACTTGAACTGACAGACTTGTTACTAACTCTGGCCTGTTGTGACATACACACACGTTCATTCACAGAGGGCTCTGACGTTCACTCTCACACAGGGAGACATCCCCTCTCTTGAAAATGCAGAATCACCTTTCACTCTGCAAAAGCCACACACATCACATCCAGTATGCTTGGGTACACTTTATCAACACACACATATTCCCGCTTATGCACCCACACACACACACACACACTCACACACACACACTTCACAGGGGGCCCATCACCTTATTGCCTCTCCATTTGTCTGGTACTAATTGTTCTATACATTTTTGTCGAAGGTTGACAGAAAGCTGCTCATAACTGGTGTTGCTGTAAGGCAACATGATGGAGGTGCTTACCCTGACTTGTTGAAGACCGATGTCATGAGACTTTAATTAGCATTTATCTGTCATACAAACAATGCTTTTGAAACATGTTGATGAATCTATTATAACATTAAGGATTTGTAAGAATCAGCTTGCTTAAAATTTGAGAACACAAGGATTTTTAACTATTCTTACTATTACTGACAGCATTAGTCTGACAGTGTCAAACAATGTCTGTTATTAAAGGGGAACTGATGTAGTATAATTGTATTGTTTGATATACATTTTCAAGATGAAATAGTGTGATGTAAAGATAATTCCTGCATTATGACAGCATTAAGTAAATTTTCTCAATTCTCTGGGAAATATCAAGTTTATCTGATCTTAGAACTAAACTTTAACTGTCTTCTTTCTTCCCTGGCCGCTTTAAGAAATGTAGAGATCAATTTAGTAGATTATTTATTAAGCTATTGTGTCACATTTTTTCCACAAATACCCAGCAAACTTGTGACAGGTTTCCTTCATTACACACATTTTTTTTTTTATTTCAAGTGCATACAGTCTTTTCAAAATAACCTTCAGTCTTTAAAGAAAACAACTGGGTTAGGTTTAAGAGGAGATTGTGGTTTGGGTTCAGATAATTCCAAAGTGTTGTAACTTTCAGTGCTTAACAAAATTATTAGATTACCACCCAGTGTAAAGCGTTTGCTACAACTGCCCTAAATAAACAGTATCACTCATTACCACAATATTTTTTCATGTTTCTGTAGTGGTTAATCCACCAGAATGTGCAAGCTATTTAATCAACATTATATACTTGCAATTATCGTTGTTATCCATGAATTTACAAATTTACTGTTTTATAAAAAAACAGAATTCCTCAGTTCTGATCAGAATGGTGAAGCGTAGGGAACTCACTGACAAAGAAAGAGTCCAAATTAAAGCTCTTCATGATCCTGGATGGTCTTTGAGACAAATAGGACAGGTGGTCTGATAAATTTGCCAAGCATGGTAGGTATGGAAATGACTTGGTAAATAAACCAACTTTGATTTCACATGGGACATAAAAAGCAGTCTCCTGGAAGGCTAGTTTTTGACTCACCCATACACCCTGACCCTGTACCTATGCTGCCTTTTTCACTTATACTTACATATTAATTGATTTTGTGGGATATACAGTATATTCAAATTATAAAACATAATAGCTAGGGATGGTGTATAAGAACAGCCTGCCTGAGACTCTGAGAATATGTCATGCTAGAACTTCTTTATTTCTCTATTTATAGTCTCTATTTATCCCTGCTGCATTTGTTCCTCTCTTATAATCTCACTCTCTCTCTCAGACACACCATTACCATCCATCTCTCTCTCTTGTTGTCATTCTTTCTCACTGCTTTTGAAAAGCTATATTTATTGTTTTGTATGTGTGCACATGGTTGCGCGCACAATACCAACAAAGCCATCTGATTATGCTTATATATGAGGACCACACACCAGCGTGCACACGGAAGCATATGTGGCATCACACATATGGCACACACACACACACACACCTGAACCACACTTGACTCGGTGGGTGGTAGAGAACCCTTCCAGATTTAGCCTCTTTAAAAAGTGCAGCGATATGCAATAAGTTGGAGAAGGATATGCTCTTTAAAGAGTGAACATTTGGCACTGTGATGAGGGCAAAATATGCTGGGGCCTTTGCTGCCCTCTTTTAAGCATTTCAAATGTTTTCCCTCTTTATTTTGTGTTCTTATATCTCTGCTCCCAGCATGTCTTTCCAGCCGCAAAACTTGTGTAGAAACTGATACAACCACTACAATGTAAACCTTAAAGAAGTCACACAATATGTGTTCAAATGCAACTAATTTGCAATTCTAGTCATTTCCAGTATGGTTGCAAGGAAAGAAAGGCTTGAATACAGCCTTTCTGGAAAGCCCAAGGGTAATGTATTCTGAGCAATACATCCTCCTCTTCATCTCACCAAACAGATGGAGCATGAGCAGCATGCGCTCCTCTCCACCACATCAACCAAATGAAGTCTGCGGAGCACCATGCCAAACAGGAGAAGCCTCAGCAAGATTTCCTCTGCACCACAACGTCATGCAGTACCAAAAGATGAAGGCTGGGCCCAACAGCTACCCCACCATGTAAACTGGACCCATGGATACCTGTGAGAAAAGAAAGCACAGGGACTGTGAAGCAGCAAGCTAGTTAGTAACATGCGTTTATGAGAGGGAGAGAGAGAGAGCTCTAACAGATGGGGCCTAAGCAGCATCACCTCTTCTCTACCTCACCAAACAGATGAAGCCTGAATGACACAACCTCCTTCCCACCAAGTAACCTCAGTCCATGGATACCTGCCTGATTAAAAAGCACAAGGACTCCAGGGAAGAAGTCTAGTTAATAACATGCCTTAATGGGACATGGAGGCATCCTAATGAAGAGGGAGAGGAGCTCAGTGTATTATAAGAAGTCACCGGGTAGTGTAGACCTACAGCAGCAACCATGGACTGATCCAAGACAGCCTGAGTCAGCCTTGGATTAGCCCTAACTATAAGCACTATCAAAGTCTTAAGTCTGCTCTTAAATAAGGATATGGTGTCTGCCTCCCAGATTGAAAGTGGGAGTTGGTTCCACAGAAGAGGAGCTTGATAGCTGAAACCTCTGTCTCCGATTCTACTTTTATAGACCCTAGGAACCTCCACTAGTCCTGTATTCTGAGAGCACATTCTAAGACCCATTCAGTGCCTTATACATGAGGAAGATGGTTTTAAATTATATTCTAGATTTTACAGGGAGTCAGTGCAGAGAAGCTAATGCAGGGGAAATATGGTCTCTTTTCATGGTTCTGGTCAGAACATGGGCTGCAGCATTCTGGATCTGCTGGAGAGTCTTGATAGACTTACTGGGACAGCCTGATAATAAAGAAAATGCAATAGTCCAGCTGTAAATGCATGGATTATTTTTTCTGCATTGTTTTAGAAAGCATGTACCTGTGCAGGTGGAAAAAAGCAGTTTTACAAGTTTGTTTCATGTGGACGTTGACTGACGTATCTTGGTCAAAAATTACCCCTATATTCCTTAAAGTGGTGCCAGAAGGCAATGTCATCTAGAGTAAATGAGTGATTAGAATAACTTCAGTTTTGTCCAAGATTAACGCGAAATTGACTGTCATCCAGGTTGTTATGTCCATAAGACATGCTGGCCGGTTTTGTCTGGCTTGATCGTTAAATATTGCTTAGTATCATCTGCAGAGCAGTGAAAGTTTGGTGATACCCACCAGATCCGCCAGACAGCTAGTATAGTGAGATTCCTGCTGTCAGACGTCGGCACATATTGCTTTAAGCAATGTAATTGGGATGGGGTCTAAGAGACAGGTAGCCAAGCAGAGTGTGACTGATTTTCTCCTTGATAGTTACAGAGAGGCTTTCTATATGCTTTAAAGCTATTATGATTAGTGATGGAAAGTCTGGCTCTTTTCGAAGATTCTGCTCTCCCTCAGAAGAGCCAGAAGAGCCAGCTTTTACAGCTCCCAAACAGCTCCTCTTTTAGTTTAACTTTGAGCCTTCTATTTTAGAGCCAGCTTGTTTGTGAATGACACATCACTACAGTGAATGAAACTAAACAGAAGTACTACAGCACTTTCAAACTGGGTGACAGCTGACAGCAGACCTAAGAGATGTACTCCAGTTGGCTTGTTGTAAATAGATGGGTTTCCTGTTTACAAACATTCGGAGATGCTAAGCGGCTAAATGGTTAACATCCAAAGTCCTATTAGAGCTCTGTACAGTGTATGATTAGAACCGTTTTTCTAGTCGGCTGGCTGTTGTAGCCTTTTGCGTGGTTTGTGTACTCTTGCTAACACCCTTTAGAATAACATATCATGTTGTGTTTACATCTTAATTGTTTAATATGCTCTCTTAATAACATTATATTATGTAGCCGCAAGTAGGCTCGTCAAAGTTACGTTTCAGGTAAGGTTGTAACCTTGTAACCTCAGGTAACCTTGTTTTACCGTTATGCTTTGTCGTGTCTGAATGTTATATTGTCAAAATCATCCACTGATATCAAAGTTTAATAAAATTATGTCTCTGAGTTTTTTATCTGCTTTTCATTTGAATCATTTTAGCGGCTTGACCTAATTATGAGCCTATGTTAGTGAGAGGTCAGTCAGTTCATCAACAGGATTATCAAATGTGTATACAGAAAAGTTTAAAACGAATGAGCTATCTGAATGGTAAACCCTTTATAGGATGCTGACATCATGTCTAACAAATTTGCAAAAATTGCAATGTAGTAGTAGGTTTTTATTGAGCTTCTTTGTCATCTTATTAACATGAACATAAGGTTAAGGTTACTTAAGGTTGTTGTAGGTTATTACAACAGATTACACTGTAACCCTCAACAGTTCTGATTGTGCCACCGGATACCTGAGTAAGTTAGTCCTCAGCAATGGTCACTAATTGAACATACGCCAACCATTTTCACTTCTGTTCGTGCAATTTACACAACAACTTCTCATTATAATAACCTATACAGTCTATGATTATAATGTGGGGAATGCTGCTGTCTGAATATCTTTTGCACCCCCCTCCCGCTGCACACGCAGCTTTTTTGTGACGTTGCCCTTCTGGGCATCCAGCTATAATTATACAGTCGAGGTTCTTCACATACACACACATATATTAGGGTCTGTTGGCCTTTTTAATGCATTGCTGGATGTAAAGGTGCTCTATGGATGGCAGCTTTGTCCTCGTGATGTACTGGGCAAGTTTTACCACCCTCTGTAAAGCTTTATTTTTGAGAATGTTTACAGAGTATCCTGAAATCCACGTTGAGCCTCCTCAGCCTGTGGAGGAAGAAGAGCCGCTGTCTCGCTGTTTTGGTGATGGTGTCGATGTGATGAGTCCAGATTAGGTCCTCAGTTGGAAGTAGGTGGATCTTCTTCTGAGACATACATGTTTTCTTACATTTCTGAAAACAAACAACTCTAACATCTTTTTGAATGTAATCAAAACACAAAATCAGTGCCCCTCTATAGCATACAAAATAAAAAAAACATAAGCAGTAACATTTCAAAAATCAACATTTCAACCAAGCTTGGGGCCTCATGTATCAATAGGTGGGCATCGTTCATACTGAAAGCTGGCGAACACTGTAATTCAGAAAGTGGCGTATACTGTCAAAAATCCAGATTTATCAAGCAGTGCGAACTCCTGAATCCACGCAGCTTCCCTTAATGCATTCCAAGCAGCGTGGAATTGAGCGCACATGTCGGCGTCGCAAACCCCTCCCTCACCACAGCCATAAATGCATATGCAAATTAATTTAAATAGGCTCCATGCTGGGGCTCCCCTCATCACAAGAGGAGAAAGGTGAAACGTCAGGGAGTAGCCACGGTCAGCTGAGTTAAAAACACAGTCTTGTGTGGATTAACTTGACTGGCCTGCACAGTCGAGTCCTGACCTCAACCCAATAAAACACCTTTGGGATGAATTAGAGCAGAGACTGAGAGCCAGGCCTTCTCATCCAACATCGGTGTGTGACCTCACAAATAGGCTTCTGGAGGAATGGTCAAAATTCCCATAAACACACTCCTAAACCTTGTGGACAGCCTTCCCAGAAGAGCTGAGGCTGTTATAGCTGCAAAGGGTGGACCGACATCATATTGAACCCTATGCATTAGGAATGGGATGTCATTGAAGCTCATATGCGAGTGAGGCAGGTGAGCAAATACTTTTGGCAATATAATGTAGCTGTAATCAAACCTCTACTTAAGAAGCCCCCTCTTGACCTGGAGGTTTAAGCCAACTATAGACCACTTTGTAAGTGCCTTGAAAAAGGAGTCACCAGTCAGTTTTGTAACTTCCTACAGATCAATATTCTAGGATTTTCACTGGTTTAAAACTGGTTTAAGTCCTATTTATCAAATCAATGCCAGTTTGTACATGTTAATGATGAATCCTCTATGCACACCAAAGTCAGTCATGGAGTCCTCAGTCCTCAAGGTCCTGTGCTTGGACCAAATCTATTCACCTTATACATATTTCCTTTAGGGCATTCAAACTTATAAAATTTATAAAAACCTGGTTGACAAACAATTTCCTGATGTTAAACTCAGACAAAACTGAAGCAGTTCTTCCCTGCTTTATGCTTCCCTCATGTGGTGCTTAAGGCAGCTTGAAACACAGATGGCTTTCCTCTCTTTCTGTCTTTTGGTGACATCCACTGGGAATTACAGACGCTTTAAGCATTCCTTTAGAGGGCAGACACAGATAAGTGAGTTATGCACTCACCACCATCTGTGCTTTGAAAGCACCTGGCCTACAGCTGACAGGAGTGTGCATGTATGTGTATACTATAGTCATAGTAGTGGGGCGATGAGGTGGTGTTTCCATAGTGATAGGTTTTATTCCTGGTGAGAGGTCTCTGCATACACCCGTGCTGCCTTCTCTGTGGTGCTGCATCGTCATTGTTAACTCAGATGCTGACTTTGATAATGTTTTTCTTTTTCTCTTTTTTCTCCTCAAGTCCCCACCATCACTGCCAACAAATGTTGGTCCATTCTTCTGCAGCTGACAATGTCTTCATGGAACATAGCATCTGTTGTGAAACAAAGGAGGGAGTGAGGGATGATGGCACAGGACCACATTAGGTTTGCCAATTTCACTATTCCCATCATTCAAGGCTTTGTGCGCGTTGTAAGATGTTGCACTGTGCTACCAATTCTGACCTGCGCTTGACCTACTGCATATATGCGTGTTATTATCTAGGTCTTTTGTTTTACTTAGGGGTAACATTGTGCATTTGTGTACAAAGTTCTGAGGAATTTTCTAAATCTGCATTTTTGTTTTGATCCCATCATGTTACCTCAGTTCTTTTTATCAGTTAATCCAAGTGTTGCAATTCCAGTGGAATTACATTAATGCTTCTCATACCATAACCTCTGCTACCGCTATAACGTCAACTGTTGATGAAATAATGACAAACTGGCATGATGACTTTACAAACCTGAAAAACCATGGGTATTTAAAGCAATCATCTTTTGTGGGTTAATGTTGTTTTTCATTTCACAATAAGCTGGTCCTGAGGAGTTGGCTCTCCTGTGTTGATTTATACTTTTGCGCTCAGTTGTTTGGTCTCCCCAATGTACAAGTTTCTGCATTTCTTGGTGCACTGGACAGAATAAACTACATTACTTTGTTTTTGCCGGGGTGTTTTGTGTGGACCAGCTTCTACCTCAGTCTGTTATCGAGTTTGAAGTTCATGGGAGACATAGACCTTTACGGACAGTAATGTCAAGGTTTTAGAAAGGGAAAACAGAAATAGAAAAGGAATACTATGGCACAATCAACTACCTACAACACAGTATTGAGCTCCATCCCCAGAATGATGATTCTCATAACAAGACCTATTGTTCTGGTGGTTTCAATTATTTGTTGGAGCATAAATATCTGGACTCTCTACCAGCAATGTTCCCTCGAGGCTGCACACGTGCACAGTTGCCCACGTTCTCTGCACACAGCAAATCTACATAGTGCACAGACAATAAACACATGACTATTTATTCTGTACCATTTTTCAGTGCAACTAAAAAATAAATCAATGACTAACACTGTCTAGCCAATGATATAATGCGGTTCACACATATTTACTTATGCAGCAATTCACTGTCATTAAAAGGACTTTATGCACATGTGCAGCTGTTTAGTAAATGCTGCCGAACTCTTATTATGACAATACGAACGAGCTGTGACACATTCTCATTTGGTGAATCTTTAGTGCCTTAGTGTCTTAGTGCTTATTCTAGTGTCATTTATGAAGAATTTTCATTTATGGATATTAATCATTAAATGCTGTTACTAGGTTATGAGCAGTAGAAATGCTAATAAGAGCTCTGATGCTATCAGGTATCTTTCTGTGCCAAAATCCGATACTGAAGTGTCTGTGAGCCATGCTCTCAGATGGCTCTAGGGACGGGGGACATGTCGCCTTCACATTCATAGAGACACCGATCCGTCCCGCTACTTTCCCAGCAGAAGGGGACAAACATTTCCGGTAAATCAGAACATTAATGTCGTTGCAGCAGCACTGGGAGCCCTGCGTTGGTATTTTAAACCTCATGGTGCATTCAAGGTGTACAGGAATGTCAGAATTTCCAAACTCCAAGTCAAAATTTAAATAAGAATCCCTGTAAAGTCAGATCTCCAACTCAGAAAGTCAGATTAATCTCACCAACCAGACACTGAATTCATGCTATCTGCTACTGATATAAACAGCAGATACATGTTTTGTGGTAAGTCTGTAAGGCTGGAAGAGCTGGAGCATTATACTTTGAGGGTATGTAGATGCGAGCTCCAAGTTCTGACTTCCAGTGAACACACCATAAAGGCTGAACTATACTTCTCCAACTGCGCAATACGTTATCCAACTCTGTAGCCACGGAGACCCCTCGAGCCCTCGCAGCTCTCCATCATGGTGCGCATTGTGCTCCCCCTCGCAATTCGCCTTAATTTCACAGACAAACACAGGGGAAAATATTATTTTACGATTTAATTATTTGTGAGGGACATAGAAGAGAAGAACATTGGTTGCTTACAGTCTTTAAAGCTCCTCTAAAGAGTGCAAATAACAGGTGCTCTTCTCAACACAAAATCAGATTATAGCGAATGCAAACCAACACCTTTCGGTATGTTCTGTGGAAATACCCCAGTCATAATTACTAAATGAATTAAATGGATTTTTTGAGCAAGTTGACTGTGTTTGACTTGGGTTTCACAAGGCTAATCAATACTTTAGTTCCTGTCCTGTCCGCGCTGCTGCGGAGGCAATCTGTCTGTTTGTTTTTGTTTAGGGCGAGGGGGTGCATTTCACAGCAGGGGTGCAACTAGATGACCAATTGCAGATCTTGTCGTCTCCGTTTTCCCTTGACGGAGTGACGGACAGTTACAAAATACAGTCATGGAAAAAATTATTAGACCACCCTTGTTTTCTTCAATTTCTTGTTCATTCTAATATCTGGTACCACTAAACGTATAATACAATGAACACAACAAAAAATGCAGCTGGTCACATAATACTTTATGTCCTATTTGACATTCTTAAGCTTAATTGATTCCCAGGGTATATAAGAGGCCATTTCATGTCACAAGCAGCACTGCACATGCAAAGGCCTAGAGTGGTTTCCTGCTTACATTCAAGCCGTAGCACAACTCAGAAGTTGTCAGCTCTCACATAATGCCTAAAACAAAAGAATTATGTGAAGCAACAAAGGCAGCCATCTTGGCACTGCTGGAAATTGGCATGAGTGAGAGACAGGTAGCGAAAAAACTGAAGATCTCCAAGACAGCCGTTCATTACAACAAAAAAAAAACAAGCTGAACATGGCACTACCAAATTGCTACCTGGCCGTGGCAGGAAACGTTTTTCTACCCCACGAGATGACCGTGCACTCATCCGTTCCTGTGTCAGGAATCGTCGTCAGACCTCACCTTAAAAATGAGTGGGCACTGTCGAGAAATGTGACTTGCTCGGCAAGGACAGTTCGAAACCGACTTGTTGAAGCTGGTTTGAAGTCACACAGAGCACGCAAGAAGCCCTTCATCAATGAAAGGCAGAGGAAGGCCCGGTTACTCTTTGCTCGAGACCACAGGGATTGGACTGTTGATGATTGGGCTAAGGTTCTCTTCAGTGATGAATCCAATTTTGAATTGATGCCCACTCCAGCCAACTTACTGGTTAGGAGGAAGCCTGGAGAAGCTTACAACCCAGACTGTCTTGCCCCTACAGTAAAACATGGGGGTGGATCAGTCATGATCTGGGGTTGTTTCAGTCTGAGTGGAACAGGGCAAATGCAATTGTGTGAAGGCCGAATGAACCAGGTCAAGTACAGGACTGCCCTTGAAAACAGTCTTCTTCCATCAGCTGGAAAACTCTTTCCTGCCTCGAATGACTGGATTTTCCAACAAGACAATGCCCCTTGCCACACGGCAAGGTCAGTTAAAGCCTGGATGGAGAACCACAACATTCGCACCATGCCTTGGCCTGCTCAATCACCAGATCTTAATCCAATTGAAAACCTGTGGAAAATCATCAAACTCAAAATGGAGAACCACAAGCCCAAAAACAAAGAAAATTTGTTTGAATTTGTCCAACAGGAATGGGCTGCTGTGACAGCAGAACAATGTCAGAAGCTGGTGGAGAGCATGCCAAGACGCATGGCTGCAGTCATCAAAAACAATGGTTATGCAATCAAGTATTAACTCTTGTGTGTATCATGTGTTTAAAGCAAACAGAAAAGAAAACATGGAATGCTTAAAAGTAGTGTTTTTGGCGGTACAATGCCATAGCTATTGATGTAAGAATTTAAGTAATTTTGGTTATTATCAAGAAAACCATGGAAAATGAATAATCCTTAGTTCTTAAATTAAACTCTCATGAGCTATTTTTGTTGTTATCATTATAATTGTCCAAACAAATGTACCTTTAGTTGAGCCAGGCATTAAAATTAACAAGAAATTGAAGAAAACAAGGGTGATCTAATAATTTTTTCCATGACTGTATGTCATGCATCCGTAGACAATGGAGAGGCTCTCCATGTCCACGTACAGCAATTTACGGAGTACTATAAATTGGCCTTAAGGCAAACTCTTACTCCCCAGGGTCCTAAAGAGCAAATGGTAGCAGCCTGTGTCTGTTGATCAGCATCAGACCATTGTCTAGTACTGTATGTCTACCATGATAAAGTCCAAATTACACAAAAATAATCTATTGATTTGAAATCATAAAATACTACTAATACTAATACTACTAAAATAATTAATATTGATGATAACCATAATTAAAGCCCAAATTACACAAAAATTACTGGGTAATCAATTGGGTAATCGAAAAAAGTTTAATTCTGGAACTGGTATCGAAACAAAGGTACTTAAAGTGACATCATATCAAAAAATTGAACAATACCCAGCCCTACTGAAAGGTGAACATGTCTCAGTTCTTCCAGAGCAGGACCCCCACCCTGACATACAACATACAAAGCTCATGAAAAACAAGATTTTTTTTTCTCAGGTTTTAGACAGGTGTGATCCTGGTGTGACCACAGTGTGCACATACCATGTGACTTTCATACGACGTATGAATAACATACGTCAACGTTTGAATAACAGGCATTTAGTATATCATGGCACTGCATCTTGTTTGCTGTGCTACATCACTCACTCCATCTTTTGGCATTCTGATGTTCTGGGCTGTTGCTCAGTCCCTCGGTACATTGTTTTCCATGTACACGATGAGGGCTCAACACCCACTACAAAACCCCTGAGACAGACACTGAGGCAGTTTCCCTTTTCCTTCAGTCTCTCTTCTCTTTTTAAGTCTTCTTCAAAGCAGCCTGCCGCCACTTCATCTGCCTCTCTTTCCCTCTATCCATTCATAAACATTTGTGTGTGTGTGTGTGTGTGTGTGTGTCCGTCCGTTAAGCAGGCCTTTCCTGCTATGTAATTGCAGGCTGTGTAGCCCATTGGCGTTGCCTTGCATGGAGACCAAAAAATGTTGCTAATCTGCCAACAGAATACAGCAGGTCAAGCAGCCAGCAGGACTACAGCCACAAATTAGGACAGTCTGACAAGGCCCTGCTGTATTCTGGGTATTGTTGTGAGCTGCCAATGGGCCTCTAAAGCTCTTGGTCCTATGTGAAGTAACAGTCAAGGAAAGGTAAAGATTAAGAGTGGCTTGGTGACCTAGGAGTATGGCTATCAATCTATATTGCCACCAGATGCTCAGCCATACACACGCACACTGCCAGCATCATGTGAAAATAGCAGAATACAAAGAACAAATTAACCTTTCAACAAACAAAGCAAGAATTATATCTTTGCCATTTCAACTTCCTCTCATCAGTGTTTCTCAACTTGCAAGCAGTTATTATTTTAAAAGAAAGCTAACGCTAGCAGCTGAGGGCTAGTGTTAGCTCCAAACTCTGCCACTCCTCGATGCTCTGCAGCCTGATGAATGATGGTCCTTTGTTCTGTGTCCCATAAAGGCTGCCGTGGCCATCCCTTTTCATAGGACCTGGCAAGCAAATGTGAGACGTGAATAACATTAGTCCGAGTCAGTGCACCCATAGCAGTGAAACCAGCCCTAAAAACAGAGCCTGCTGGCCCTCCTCCCCAAGTTTTATGAGCCAAGATGATTGAAGGAGAAGAAAACTGCACTGCCAATAGCGAGGAACAGAGAGGAAAGGACTGAGGAGAGGCATCAGAGATGGGTGGATGGACAGATAAAACAGAGACAGCAGCCGCTCAACAGAGGACCCACGTCCCATGCAAGACGGGATGTGAGGGAGAACAGGTTTGGCTCAGGGGGACTAAAAGGGTCCAGACAAAGGATGACAGTAGAAGAATGGAGGCGGAGGACTCTGGCTGTCAGGACTGGCACTGGGATAAAGTTAGATCTCATTTCTCAAGTGTCATCACACTGTCTCCTCCTCTCTTCTCTCTATCCAATTACTGCAACAATGAAGAAGGCTCTTTCCTGCAGAGCTGCATATGGCTCTGTGGTTGTAAAGCCATCAGTCCCAAGTGATGCTATGCTGTTTTTGAAATGTACATTATGTGTGAAACTCAAAGGGCCACAGTAGGTTGTTGTTTGACTGAGTGTGAGCTGCTGCTCTGACAGCTTGTCTCAACATGATTTCCTCTGAGCACCGACACGCCACCAGCTATCACAAACCATATTCTATAGTGTAAGATTACATCTTTAATGCAAGCCTGAAAAATTTAAACTGACATAAAATAAATTACTTTTAGGAAAATCTGAAAGTGATTCACAAACTACAGGGGTTGGACAATGAAACTGAAACACTGGCCAATTTAGTATTGGAGGTTTCATGGCTAAATTTGACCAGCCTGGTGGCCAAACTTCATTGATTGTACATTGCACCACTAAGAGCAGAGTGTGAAGTTTCAATTAGCAGAGTAATAGCACAGTTTTGCTTAAGATATTGCAATGCACACAACATTATGGGTGATATATCAGAGTTCAAAAGAGGACAAATTGTTGGTGCACGTCTTGCTGGTTCATATGTGACCAAGACAGCAAGTCTTTGTGATGTATCAAAAGCCACGGTATCCAGGGTAATGTCACCATACCACCAAGAAGGATGAACCACATCCACCAGGAGTAACTGTGGACGCAAGAGGAAGCTATCTGAAAGGGATGTCCGGGTGCTAACCCAGATTGTATGCAAGAAAACCACAGCTGCCCAACTCACTGCAGAATTAAATGTGCACTTCAACTCTCCTGTTTTCACCAATAATGTCCGTCAGGAGCTCCACAGGGTCAGTATCCATGGCCGGGCTGCTATCGCCAAACCTTTGGTCATTCGTGCCAATGCCAAACATTGGTTTCAATGGTGCCAGCAGCAAAAATCTTGGGCTGTGGACAATGTGAAACATGTATTGTTCGCTGATGAGTCCACCTTTACTGTCTTTCCCACATTCAGGAGAGTTATGGTGTAGAGAAGCCCCAAAGAAGCGTTCCACCCAGACTGTTGTGTGCCTAGAGTGAAGCATGGGGGTGGATCGGTCATGGTTTGGGCTGCAATATCATGACATTCCCTATGCCCAATACTTGTGCTTGATGGGCAGGTCACTGCCAAGGACTACTGAACCATTCTGGAGGACCATGTGCACCCAATGATTCAAATATTGTATCCTGAAGGCAGTGCCGTGTATCAGGATGATAATGCACCAATACACACAGCAAGACTGGTGACAGAGTGGTTTGATGAACATGAAAATGAACTTGAACATCTCCCATGATCTGCACAGTCACCAGATCTAATGGCGCTTTTCCACTACACAGTAACGGCACCGCACGGTACGGCCCAGTTTTGTTGCTTTTCCATTACAACTGAGTACCTCCTCGGCGTGCACGGGGTCGTCATACGGCAGCGCAAAACTGCCGTAACTTCATTTGCATGCAACACAGACAACCGGGAAGAAGAAGAACAACAACAACACAAACAATGGAGAACAAGGAGGTGATCATGTATTTGTTGCTCGCTCTGTGACTTTTTGTCATGCACAAAGTGAAAGAAAAGAGACAGAGAAGACTCCAGGAACTGTAAAAATAGCGAAGCAGTTGCCGGTTTTAAAAATGGCGGAGTCGAGTTGTTTTTGGCTTTTACAGTCCAATCACACGTCCCGCATCTAATGACGACACTTGTTGCCCAATCAGTGGAAGGCAGTCGGCTGACGTCGCGTTTTAGTATCACTTCGGCACGTTTGGAACCAGAGCTGAGGAGGTACGAAAAAAGTACCTAGTACCAGGTACCAGGTACTAGTGTAAAAGAGCCACAACCGTGCAGAGCCGTGCCGTACCGTACAGCGCCTGTGGAAAAGCGGCATAAATATTATTGAGCCACTTTGGGGTGTTTTGGAGGAGCGAGTCAGGAAACATTTTTCTCCACCAGCATCACGTAGTGACCTGGCCACTATTCTGCAAGAAGAATTGCACAAAATCCCTCTGGCCACTGTGCAGGACTTGTATCTCTCATTCCCAAGACAAATTGATGCTGTATTGGCTAATGAATTTTTGTGGTCTAAAACCAGGTGTTTCAGTTTCATTGTCCAACCCCTGTAGATATTGAGTACTTCAGATTGATAATGCTATATAAGTCTGATACCTAAACTGTTTGGTATTCCAATGTTATGGAAATTGCAATGTAATTCTTAAGAGGAGATAACATAGGACAATGTTTTACACACTCAAATGTAAAAACGTGTTTCAAAGTTACCTAAACTTTCTGTTAGTTTGAAAGTCCCCTGACATCAGTGTTATAAATGAAAAATCACATAGCATCACTGGCTGTGCTCACTGTGGGATTGCAACACACACATACACACACGCAAACACACGAACACTCACATCATATGTTGATAGTAATGTATTGGCAGTGCTACAGAGAAAATTTATAAAAATTTCTCTATTCCCATTGTTCAAGGCTTTCTGTGCATTGTAAGATGCTGTACTGTGCTGTCAATTCTGATCTGTGCTTGACCTGCTGCGTATCTTTTTGTTGTTATCTATGTTTTACTCAGGGCAAATGTTGTTCATCTGTACACAGTACGGGAGAATTTTCTAAATTAGCACTTTTGTTTTGTTCCAGCAACTTCAACTGCAGTTAGATGGCGAAACAGTAGCAAACTGACATGATTGTAATGACTTGACAAAACATGACTTGTAGGCATTTAAAACAAACGTCTTTAGGGAGTTAGTGTTGTTTTTCGTGTGTGTGTGTGTACATACAATTGGTGAATCATCCTTCAACTGATGTTGGTTGCTTAGTGTTGAGGAAGTCGGTGAAGATAATGTATATACCGGTATTTATGTTTCACAAAAAGCTGTTACTCAATATGCTGATGTATCACCATTTTACCTTAACATCCCATCCATCCATCTATCCATTTTCTACCGCTTATCCTCATATGGGGCTGGAGACTATCCCACCTCTCTTAGGGCAAAAGGCAGGGTACACCCTTCATAAGTCTCCAGTTCATCACAGGACACATAGAGACAGACAACCACTCACATTCATATTCACACCTACAGCCAACTTAAATTAGCCAATTAACCTAATCCCCATGCATGTTTTTGGATGGTGGGAGGAAGCCGGAGTACCCGGGGAGAACCCACGCAGACACGGGGACCTTAACATCCCCTTAACATTTTGATTAACTATAAGCTATTATTATAATCTTGTGGATGCTGTCATAAGTTAATTTTACAGATGGTGTGAATACATTGCTGTTTTTAAGCATACCGTGACATATAAAATACTGTAATACAGCACAACTTTGATTCTTTTGACCTTATTCACAGCAAACATTTTGACCTCTTGCCATTTAGCTGTCAGCTCTGTTAGTGTGTGTGTGTGTGTGTGTGTGTCACTCTAGAGTAAATTGAATACACATAACACAATTTTATCTCAGACTCTAACTTTAGGCTATTCTTTTAATTGTAATTATGATTAAAAGTGTTTAAACATATTTTGATATATGAAAACATTTTGGACATTCTGGATATTTCTGTGCTGGAATGAGTGTGAGGATGGAATTTGTTCATGTTTGTCACTCAATCAGTGACAAGCTGACTAGCTTGACGTTTTACCCTTTTAGGCAGCCTTATAGAGCACATCCTTTTCAATGTCTACCAATGTCAGTGTTTGGTTTTGTTCTTTTTATGAATGTGGTAATAATCTTTGCCTCAAATGTTTCTTATCTGCCTTTTTCCTTTAAAAGCTATTACAGACCACACACTAAAGGACCGCACACAAGACACACCAGTTTAAACATAATATTCCATGCTGAAATTACTTATTTTTTATTACTTATTCATTTTTTGTCTGAGTGTACATCGCAAACGTAAATTCATCCTTCCAAATACAAAACCAATGTTGTTCTTGTTTCCACTGTCCAAGAGGTTATAAACATATTCACTTTTATAAGCTCAAATGTGATAAGTAACTTTCTGTTTAATATTATTTATCAAATATCCTGCATATAGAATAGTGTAAAGTCTTCTTTAAAATACATCTCCAAATAGCTGTCAGACAAATCTGAACAGCAACAATTCTGCAGAAACAAACTGTATTCTATGTTTGCAGTCTGCACCGACTGGACCGCCCGCTCACTCCATTACGTTGTGAAACATTATAAAGGATTTGCTTTTCTTCTGACCAATGTTTAATCTGATCCCCTTGATGCCCCCCAAAAACACACACACACACACAAACCAAAGTGGTGCAGCAAAGAAAAGGAGGAGACAGAAAGAAGATTTGAAAAGCTGCCAGGAGTTCCCTGTCACACCACCTCCTGCGTGGATTGAGCCGTGCTCTTTGTTATCCACTGGCATGAATACTGAGTGGATGTAAAGAGAAAAAGGACCAAGAAGAGGGAGAAAAGATAAGTCTGCGTCCAGAAGAACCCAAAACAAAAATACATTGACCTACAAAATGTATATAATATTGAATAAGGGCCATTTGTAATTCCCTTATTGCAATTCATGGTATTTACTGCCTTACTTGCTCCACTTTCACAGTGATATTCAAAATATCTGGCATATATTTTAGAATATTAAATGCATAAAGTATTAACTTGTCACTGGTTAATATTGAAGCAGTCATGTGGCCTCATTATACCTTAATATTTGGTATTTAATAGCAACATTGACATATCATAAGATGTCATTAAGACTTGTTTTGCAGAAAAGTTCAAATTAATACCCTGTTGTACATTGAAATACTTTCAATCCATAAAATCTGCTCACTATGAACTTTTTAGAGGGAGAGTGTTGTATTTGAGTTACGTATTGTTATTGCGATGCATTTTACTGTGACCATGTTGTTTGGTAATGTTAATTCCCTATAATGTAGCAATTATATTATCATTTCCTTTTTGATTATATTCACACACAGGAAGAAAGACAGAAAGCATGAAAGAAAGAAAGAAAGAAATGCAAGCACAGACCGCAAGTCCCTCGTCTGAATACAATCACCTTTATGCAAACACGTGGGCCTCTGTCTGCCTTCTTCACTAGAGGTGTGTGAAGGGAAGGTTAAGGCAATGTCTACATTATAATGTCTTTCAGTGTGTGCTTCAGATGGTTGTGTTATTTCATTCCTTATAACAAGTGAACAGTTGTTCAATTAATTGTTTTGATCTGCAGTGCCTAAACACACTCAGACCTGAATCCAGGCCTCAGTTCGTTATAGATACAGGTTTAAAAGATAAGTATTTTTGGTGAGCTGGGTAAAGGGGGTCAGGGAGCTTTAACTCAGTGACAAAGCCTCATTTGCAGGTCAATGCGATGGCACACTCGCCTCTCCTCTCCATCCAGCTCTTCTTTGTTCCCTGTCGCCTGCGCCGGTGCCAGATGGTCGTGGAAAATGCTAATTCCCCCTTGGCTGATTCCTCCTTTCTGTATTTAATTGCAGCCTTTGTAGACTGCCCTGTTAATTGTGTGTTTTGAGAGTAAAATGTGATTTAAGTTTTTACAACTAAAATTATATTTATATTTGTTACATATGCAGGAATTCTCAAAGCGACATTTTGGGGGAAGCAGTGACGCGTTATACTATGCAGTCAGCATCATCATCTAGTGTAAATAACAAACTTAATAGAGGATGCTATATGTGCCTGCATTCATTTTAAGATTGACTACATTTATTTATTGTAATATTGCTCATTGTCTTTCATACTTCAAAACACAGGAAAAAATTTTTTTTTTCATTCCTTTCCGGCAATACAAATTTTGTTATTATTCCAATTCAAAATAAATGCCATGAAATAAAAACGTTTGTTTCTCCTTTTTATTTTTAACACTCTTCTCTTCTGAGAAATGGAAATATTTTTCATAAATCTTATAAAGCAAATTTTTCATTGATATTCATGGGCATCTGTTTTTTAAGGGTGAAAAGGTTGATTTCATATTCTATTACACCATTGAAAACAGTATAACTCAGTAATGTGGCATATACTGTGTGTTATAGATTAGAACGTAACCAGTTGAAAGCAAATAACATTTGATAAGGATTTTACTGACTGAGATAAATGAAACTCTGTATGTGTGTTAAATGTTATGAGGTTGATTCTTTCTATCAGCAGCTGGTTGTTTAATTATATTCTATTGGGCTGGGATTGTTAATGAGGTCTATGTTAGCTGTCACCTCTTTCCTTTATGTCTGTCATACATACAGCAGGGCTGAACAAAGTTACATACAGACAACATAGAGCCCATTTAAATTTTAAAATACATCCTGTCGCTGAGCATTAAGGCCTTTTCATTCATTGCCGTTCATATGGTCAATTTGCATGGGCAGTCTGATTAGTTATTTACTGTTTAAAACAATTTTGTTTATTCCTATCTAAAGAGAAGTTGACTAAGTTGAATTTCAGGCCTTAACCTATAACCTCACATGCAATCAAAAACACTTTTGAGAAAACAAACAGTATTTAAAGTTCTATTATTGGGATAAATTTTATTTAGTTTAGTTGCACAGCTGTAGAGACGAAGGAAGGTGACCCCTTTAACTCTGAAGGGAGCTTGAGTCCTCCAATGTGTCCACTCTCGAACATAGAGGGAACTTCATTAAAGTAACACATGAACAGCTGTTGTCTTTAACATGTAAACTATTGAGAATGTAAAACTACACTGAATGGCCTCACAGCTCCCCGTGGGCATATGGGCGTTAATTAGCTGGATATAGCCATAGATTAATTCTAATATTTTTTCGCCCATTCGTATCAATAGAGCGGCCAGACAAAGTGCCTTTTGTTCTCTGATGCAAGACATTCTGTGGCTGACTGAATGGGTCTTGGCTATGTCTACATGGATTTGCCATATGGCAACAAAAAGGAAAGAATGGAGCCGGAGAGCGCTTTGTGTTGGAAATCAGAACAAGCCCGTCGGAGCCTATAGCTGCATGGAGCTGACAAAGTCACCCTGACCATCAAAAGTCCTCATTTTCAGCAAAACATTTGTGTCAGACAGGCAAAGCAATTCAAAGAAATGCAGAAAGCTATGGACAATTATTAAATGTACCATTTGCTCTGTGTGCAGTGACTGGCAGGCATGCCACGCAGGCCCTCAGACACTGCTGAATTTGGCTTCTTTCAATTAAACTTGCAATTATGACCTGCTGAATGGTTTGTTTCAATAGACAAGGACAATTACAAAGACTAGTAGTTTTCCTTTTCCAGCTCTGGCAGGTGGCCTCCACGCCCGGTGTATCGACGGCGGGGTAAACAGTGTGGGAGAGTGGGTCTTTAGAGAGCTTGTTGAGTGTGGGTGGATGTGGGGGTGTCTTCGTGGTGGACAAAGCGAGGATCCAAAGGCAGCTGCTGCTTCTTTAGAGGGGCGAAAGGGCCTTTAAATCCCAGCCTATGTCCTGCAGCTGCCATGTGACCCATGGCTGCACGTCTAAATGCCCCCCCCCCCCACAAGGTATATGAGCGCACAGATGCAGACAGATCACAGCAGCAGAGCTCAATGAAATGTAATGTACTTGTGCCCCTGGGCAGTCATAAATCTCTGCAATAACGCTGCACAGATTCTGACTACTGGTATTTATTGTGCTTTCTTTGTAGTGTTACATACTTGTGTCAAACATTAAATAATCTCAACAAGAAAGAAGGACAATGTGACTATGTAATGAAAGTTGTTGTTCCTCAAACAAAAAAAAAATCATAGATCTTTTCAATTTCATTTTCAAGAGACTGGCATCTGGTTTCAAAACGACTAAACACAGACCACAGAATACCAAACAAACACAAACACAACCAACAAATGCTTGAAGTTGAAGTCAAAAATATTTTATTCTTTCACAAGACACAATTTGGGCACTTGTATGAAACACAAAAACGGTTCATAAACACAAAGAAACCTTTTGTTTCTCAAGTATTGTTTACTATGGGTAAGCTACATGATTGCAAAACATCACAGTAACACAAAATGGAAATAACAAAATAAAATATGCCCACTTGCTAAATCAACAAGGCATTTAACACAAATAAAAAAACATAAATAAATTATAAGTTAGAATAAAATATACATTTACAGAAAAAAAACAGAACAGAAATAAACATTTATATGCTAATGGCTCTATAAAGCTGTACACTTTTGGCCAGTGTAGACAATTCTTTTAAAGTAATTTAGGATTGCACAGATGTTAAAACATTTAACACTGTCGAGTGGCTGTATGCAAAAGCAACAATGGATGCTACATTTGTACTGGATAGAAGTCATTCTGAGAAATCCTTTCGTTCCTCTCCCCTTCCCCCTCATACCGTTCAGTCCTGAGAGGCTGCTCTCATGTTCAGGCTGCGCTCCGTCGGGCGCACCGAGCCGAAAGCAACCGACCGGTCAGGCGTCTCTCTCCCTTAGTCGCTGTTCTCTGGCGTTTAAGTAGCAGAGAGAAACATTCCCATCCTGATCCTCAAAAATGTGCAGACAAATAGTGCAAAAACACCTGAAGCAGGAATAAAAGACGATTAGACTTCTGAAGTGAAGCCATTGCGAAGAGTCAGCTTTTCGATGAAACGGGAGACGTAACCTCAGCAGGGGGCGTCACCCTTTAACTCGAGCCTTTTCCCGCCACATTATGACGCACATCCCCCTCCCCCAACCACCAGCTACTACTATCACTACTACTGAGATCCCACTCCCCGTAATGCGTTTTTTGGGGGTGGCTCAATAATCATTTTCTACTAACAGGAAAAGCAAAACATAGACTACATTTGGCCTATATATAAAACGCAGCCATCAAGTTAAACACAACTTGTTATAATGATCATTTAAATCATCTGAGGACCTGTCATATTTAAGATAGATTTAAGGATTTTTAAAATGGTTTCAACAGTTTGAAAAACACGACAAATGATCATACCTTCAACGGATCCTCTTTCGTGGCGTTTGCTCCACTGGAATTGGAGACTTGGAGTGGTGGCAGGCTTTCATTTCAATCGATTTATTATCAGCAGCCCTTTTTCGTTTCAGGAAGAAATCTATGGAAAAGAGTAAATACCGTTATTACACACAATACTGCTACTTGAGTCGCACGGACGGTGAGCTAATGGGAACATTTAGATACAATGCACAACCCTGAAGCCAAGCGCACAAAACATAGGATTTTAAATGTCTTGTATTTACCTGTGATGTGTGTGTTGTTGTCAGAAGTGGCCGTTCTCTTGCGTCTACCACACGGGACCTGTCTGTGAGCTTGCTTCCTTGAGTTGAGCTTGTCTGTGCAGTTCTCCTGGTTCACCTCCAGCGGGCAGGGAGTGCGGCTGCTCTCGGGCACGGCCAAGCGATCAAGTACCTCCATGCCAGGGGTCTCCGACAGCACAGAGTCCAAGGAGGGCCCTTGCTTGACGGGTTTCGCAGGCACCCTCCTGTCGTTCTGTACAGACTCCTGATAAAACACTGGGGTCTTCTCTACTGGCACCTCTTCCCACTCGTAATCCCCATCCAGTGGGATGTTAGCGTCGAAATTAAAGTTCCACCTCTGCTGGTCCCTTTCGGAAATCTCCCGCAGCTTGGTTTTCATCTCCCGGCTCAGTTCTTCGTGATCCACCGGTCCGAAGAGGTTGCGGCAGACGCTTGTGCGTCTGTGGAGAGGGAAGGTCCTCCTAGCCACCAGCCTCTCCAGTGCGCTACTCGATAACTGGACGTTAGACATCTCCACAATCTTCAAAACAAATGCCAAACCAACACAAAATGAGAGGGACTATTAGTCAGATTGATCCCCAATAAGAGAGTACCATGTATTGTTGTTTAAATATGTCCCTTTTCCTCTCTTTCATCTGTCTCTCAACAGCTCACACTCCTGTTTAAATGTACCTTCTCGGCGAGACGTGGATTATATAAATGGCCAGTCAGAGCAGCCACCTCGGGCGACTTTCTCATTGGTTGCCTGTGTTAAGTCCAACCCTCGCAAATACGCAAAACCCCCACCCAATTTCCCATCGGTCCTCGGTGCCTATTTGGATTGCGTGCGCCAAACGGAGCTCAGTGGATGGCTGACTCCCGTAGCGCGAGCCCTACTGACAACACCGTGGAGACCTTTCAGATGTCAGCGTCAAAGCTGATCAGGATTGTTTGATCAATTGTGCACCTATGATCGGTTTTGCTTTGGATGATGGCCTTGTGTCACATGAAAGCACTCAGGGGTTGTTAAATCGTTTTACAATCTTAAAAAATATAAATCTTAATCATTGGTTTGCTTTTTAAGAAACACGTAGCCTAATCTCACAACGTTGGAGAAGGAAGGTCATAAATAACAAATTATTTTGAATGTTTACTTGGAAAAAAAAAAGAAAGAAAGAAAGAAAAGGAAAGAACAACACAGCTGTCAGTACTAGGTGCATAGTGACTCTTAGTGGCTCAAAAATTGCACTGCAAAACGACCTCTTCCCATGAGGCCCACCATCGCAAAACATTTTCTTAAAGACCATATTTACTTGGTCTATGGTATAATAGGCAAGATTGAGTGATTATAGGAAAGTGGGATGAGACTTTACAAGATGAAATGTGTAAATATAGCAAAGTGTGTAGATAATGACAACTAAACTCATTACCTAGATTTTTCAAAATGACAATGTTTTTTTAGTGAATACATTTTTGGAAAGGCTATAGGCTACATTGATCCTGACATGGGATATCTGGAAATTGCACATGCATGTAATTTATTCACACTGGTACACTGCTTACAGGACACCGTCTTGTGACATCACGATAGCTCACATAAGAGTCATCTCATCATCTGGAGAGGAGTTTCAGGATACTCACTGAATGTAGCAGGCTATGAATCACATGTTCCATTAAATGTCAGGTGCTCTCTGAAAGTGATGTCCCTCCACCAGGTGATGTTCACTGCCTTGGGTTGGGCATGTGATTCACCTGATGTTGTAAAGGAATCTACATACTGTATATCATATCATCAGATGGTAAGTATTACCTCAACACATAAAAGAGCAAATCACTTAAGTGATCAATAATAAATAAGAATTTCTTGATTTCATTAAATTGTCAACATATTCTCAAGACATTGTAAGGCTTTTTGATTACTGTTGTTGTTGTTGTTCTTTTAATCATAAAAATGACAAGCTCAATATGGTGGCTCTCATAAGTGGTACACTGATAAATACCACACTTACCTACTGATCGCAGGCATACTTACTTAACAGTTACCACCCTTACCTAATGATCACAGTCATACTTTATATCCAGAAGGGAATTCAGGGCTGTTGCTGTTCTTTTAATCATAAAAATGACAAGATCAAAGTGGTGGATCTCTTACATTGTTCTTTGATTAATGCCACACTTACCTAATGATCACAGTCATGGTGTTGGCCCTCATCTCAAGACACATAAACGTCCACACTTTGATCTGCGCAAGCAGAAATCTCTATGTGCTGTTTGTTGGCTCCCTCTAGTGGTGGAAGATACATACTAAAAATGGCCTTTTATCTGTCTCTTTTAAAGCAGTATGCAAAGAAACCAAATATTTCATCATGCAAATGTAAGGTTTACAAGTTAATTTTACAAGTTAATTCGGGCATTATAATCACATCGTTTGTGAAGAATATACTGGTAATTAATTTTGTTCATGTTTACATTTATTACATCTAGCTTCAAATATTTACAGTAAATCTGTGCAGAATATGCCCTTTAAGTTTTATATATATTTACCTCAGTTAAAGATATCCTAGTTTCTGATTGGTTAGTTCTGGACATGTGATTGAGGATTAGGAATTGAAGTTGTTGTTGTCATTGTGGTGGTTACGGAGTGTGACATTAATTAAAAAGAACGCTGTGCAGTTATCCATCTCCATCCTGCTATTTCTCCTTCTAAGAAGAGTTCCAACCACATATTGATGTTACATTTGGTGGCAGTTAATGTCTGTTAATCATCATGGCCTGTAATCAAATATTGACAACTTAAATTAGTAACAATATAAAGTACTCACTTTTATATTGTTACAAATTTAAGTTGTCAACATATGCTTACAGACCATGACAATTAACAGACATGACGTTTACATTGGCAAATTGGATAAATACTTCTGGTAGATAGTGCATAGAAGATAGTGGAATCTTAAGTATCTTATGACTGTTTATTATAGGAAGTACAATAAGACCCTGTAATATTTAACCGCAGAGTAGACATCCTGCTTTCCAGTTACAAAGGGATGCTGGTATGGCTTGTCAAAAACTTTACTGCTGTTAAAACATAACCAACATCAAGAAGTGTTTTGGTCTCTTTGTGCTGTGTATTGTGCTGTGTGTGTAAGGACCCTTTCAATGCAAATCCCCCACCTAGATGACTCAATTGAACAAATGTATCCTTCTGATGTTGCAGTAGGGCTGCAGGCATCACCACAGGTCCCTTTAGAAGGAGGATGTGATTTAACTCCACAGACACATGCTACACCTATAAAAGAGTTTTCCCTGCATGGTGTCTTCAAAGGCTGGAAGTTGGTGATCATTTGACACACCCAACAACACAGAATGTTTCCTAGACCTAATGATCCACTTCACCAAATTATGTCTGCTCAATAGACACAATGTTACAGAACATTTTTTTTGTTTTCCTTTGATGAAATTTCAATTGTGTGGAAAGCAGAAAGAAAGCAGGTATGCTGATTAAATCAACTAATCTATTAGCTAGAAGATTGAATTTATTGTTAATAACATAATTATTACCAAATCATTACCAAATACTATATTCAAATGCCATGTCACAAAATCCCCCCAATTTGGAATGCACTCATAAAGGAAATGTCTTTGTTATGCAAATGTATAAAAAATGACCATTGCCAGAAAGTTCTGTGCTCTTATACATGCTCTTAGACTGAAAAATATCCCTCTGTTAATATATTTGAGGTATGATTATATTTTGTAATATAGATATTTTTATGAATGTAACTATGAAAAAGTCATTGGAATTTTTCTTTATTTGTTAATAAAGTTTATAAAAAATTATTAGCTGACTGTTAGAGTCTCGTGTTTGTTGACTAAAAATATGTTTGGTTAAGGATAGCGCTAATATTGATTGTGCATGCCAATATTGCATCAAATTAATTTATTCTGATTTAAGCAAATATTAATTTGATTAGTTAAATAATTGTTTACTTTTTCTGCATTCCCATATATCCCCTTTGATGTTTTATATTTTACATGTTCTGTGGATGTATCGATATAACACATCCTAGCTTTGTGGACCATAAAGATTTTCATTTTCCAGTACTTATAACTCAGTCATCCAATAGGGTAATGTTCAAGCCAAAACATGCTCTGAAATGCAATAACCTGTGCCCATTTTTAAACATATTTTACAAAGTTGCTTGTTCCCTAGTTAAAAATAGCTCTTGGAAGGTATTCATAATTGTTCCTAAATCGAAATAAATTATAGAAAGTAACTGTAGAAAGGAACTGCACTAGACTTGTGCTGCTCCTTTCAAGATTTTATAGATATGCACTTTGCTGCATTTTTAGTGTGCAAAAGGGATTTATATTTTTGGATTGTTTTTATTGTTATTATTTTCATCATCATTATTATTATGATTATTATTATTATTTCTCATTATGTAGGCATACTTGTTGTGCTGCTCTTTGTTATTGTTGAAACAAAAAATTTCTTCAAAGGACCAGCATCGCTCAAGTTTTTGAATGCAAAGTGTTTTATATGCACACAGCCTTAGGCTACTCCTTCAGTTGATTTACCCTTACAATAACAAAACCTCTGTCTTCACAGTCTATAACCTCACCTAGCATTATAGGTCTTAGGGCTTAATGTGGGTGCTACACACGCACACATACACACACACGCACTTGCTTTTTAGTTAAGATGGTTTTGCCATGTGTTGAAAAATGAAATTGTAAGGAGTGTATTCTAAATTCTTTGAGTATTGCCAAGAACAGAATATTGCCACTCCATCTGTGGCCAGATCAGGCTGTTGAAGACTAGGTGACAACTTACAGAGATGAGATGTTATGCATCTTACATTGAGTAAAAATTTGTGACTGAATAACTGTAGTGCTACACAAAGTTCCAAGAAAGTTCAAATTTGTGTATAATGGTAAGAATTTGCTCGTCAATTACAAGTTATTTTTTAAACGTAATTGTATTTTATTTTTACTCCTTTCTTTAGTCATCATATCGTGACCTATAACCACATGACGTCGGTTGAACGGAAGTGACGACATGAAATTACCCAAGCATGTTGAGACGGTTTTTAACAAGGGGGGCAGTGGGTTATCCAAGTGAGGACCACTTCCGCGTTCAAAAAGCTGCAATTCCCGTCCGGCCGCTGGGGGCTGGCTCCGGAAGTTAGCAATTCTCCATTGACCGCCATGTTAAAATAGCCGACTTTACAACTTTAAAAAAAACATAATTACAGCCTGGTACATTTTAATTTTCTGGTCTCTACCGATAGTTTCCACCTCTGTGAACACTGTGAGGAGGGTGATTTTTTTTTTTTACCACAACCGTTTTAGTGTTATTTCGGCTTTAAATTCTTGCATAAATTAGGGCGTGGTTACGTTGAGTGACAGGTTCACAGACAGCTACCGGCGGTTAGCTCTTTGTTAAAGCATCGTCTGAGCTAGGCTAGGCTACACCCAGAAGTCTGTGTTTGGTTGCCTATTTTCGTGCAGTTTGTTTCTGGCAATATGGTGTGTGTGGGCGCCACGGTGGTGCAATGGTTAGCACTGTCGCCTCACAGCAAGAAGGTACCCGGTTCCCGATGTGGAGTTTGCATGTTCTCACCCTGTTTGCGTGGGTTCTCTCCGTGTACTTCGGCTTCCTCCCACAGTCCAAAACCATGCATGGGGATTAGGTTAACTGGCTAATTTAAATTGACCGCAGGTGTGAATCTGAGTGTGAATGGTTGTCTGTCTCTATGTATCCTGCGATGAACTGGAGACTTGTCCAGGGTGTACTCTGCACAGCTGGGATAGACTCTAGCTCCCCCGCGACCCTATGTTAGGATAAGCGGTAGATAAAGAATGGATGGATGGATTGCGTGTTGTGCTGTTGTTTGTACTAATCGACCGTCAAAGGATTCTGTGTTGCATTTTTTTTCTCTGTAGTACTATTTTACCCAATACCCATAGGCTGTATAAAACAGAGTTTACTTGGATGCTGCCACTTATTGGTATGTGTCGGCATATTTTGCCGCTGGCTTATAATGACTTTATTGCCGACTCATGATCCCTGCTGATACAGATGGATGACCAGAGTATGTTGAGTCTGTTTAGTGCGAGAATACAACCATATTTCGTATCATTGTTCTGTTTAAAATGTCCGACATTGCATGGACAGAGATGCTCCGTCACAAAGCGGCTGCTGTGCTGGATAAACGTTAGAGGATGGAGGCAGTGTTGAAACACTGTAACTAACATGTTAAACGATCGTTTCACAGTTAAATAGTACAAATGAATCCCCCCAACTCCACCAAACCCTGTAGCTCCACCTAAAAACTCTTAATCTGAAAAGGTGATTTTTTTTTTTTTTTTAAAACGCAGCAGCATTACGATCTGTTTTTTGCTGCCGGTAGCGGCTTGTTAGCCTAGCCTAGCTGAATAGCCTTAGGCTAACTCTTCTTGTTCTTCTTCTTTTGCTTCTTCTTCTTCGTATTGGTGCATTACTGCCACCAACTGGAATGGAGTGTGAATCAGGATAACTACTAATACACCCCCCCCAGAAAAAATTATATTCTATCAAGCAGCCTCGTTGCTTTAAGGAACTGGAATATAAATTTGTAACTCTTGTGCCCTGACCTCTGTTGTAGAATGACTCTGATATCCAGTGGTATTTTAATGATCCTGAGATGTGTAATTAAACTCTGTCTTTCTCTCTCATACTTCTGACACTGAAGTATTATGCGCTCTATTGTCTCTTCTTGGCCACAGTAGTCACAATTCCCTGTCTGATGTTTTCTAATTATGAATAGTGTACCGTTCAATGCAGTATGTCCAAACCTGAGCCTTGATATTATTGTTTCTTCTCTTCTGTTCCTTCCTGCTTTTCTCATTTCTCCCACCTTCCTTTGTATTCTATAAAACCATCGTCCCGTCCTCTCTTCCTCCCATTGTTTTTGCCATCTTTCCCTCAGTCTTTGTTTGATGATGCTCTTAGTTTCAGATTTACTGACATTAACTGTCAAATCGATGGATGCCTTTCCTGCTGCCTCCTTTGCTGCCTTATCTGCCATCTCATTTCCTCTGAGCCCAATGTGTGCTGGTACCCACACAAAAATCACTGTCAGCCCCATCATCTGAATTCTGTATAGGGTTTGCTGCACTTCAGTCAGTATGTCTGGTCTGCTGTGTGACTGACTGTCCTCTAAAGTGATTAATGCTGAGCTGGAATCAGAGCATATAACTGTTCTTAGTGGTCTTGTCTCCTCAACCCACTGTACTGCCAACAGTATTGCAATCATTTCTCCGGTATAAACTGACTCTTCTCCACTGATCCGCCTCCCCACTGTTACATTAAACTCTGGAACAATAAAAGCGGCTCCTGTCTTGTCTGAGCTCTTTGAGGCATCTGTATAAATCTGGACGTAGCTGTTAAAGTCCTCAATATATGTCTGTACTGACTGCGGGTTATAAATGAGTCCTCTATTCTTGTTTTTCTTTTCTAATAACGTGAGATCAACTGTGGCATTTGGAAGTATCCAAGGTGATATAACTGGTACAGTACTGTGGGACTGATGTTTAGCTGTGCTAGTCCCAGTTCTGTTGCTTTCTGCGTCCTCAAACAGCCAAAGCTTTTGTTGTCCCTTTTCTCTTTTTCCCAACACGGTTTTAAAGTGAGTTGTGTTGGATGATCTTGACTGTGCCCCTGCAAACTAACCCAATAAACTGTTGAAAGTTGTAGCCTCCTCATATCTAATGGCATCTCCCCCATCTCCACCTGTAGTGCTGCTGTTGGAGTTGTTTTCACTGCTCCTGTACATATCCTCAGTGCCTGATATTGAATATTGTCCAGTCTTTTCAGAGATGTGCCTGCTGCAGATCCATATACCACACTCCCATAATCCAACACTGATCTGATCAGCCCACAGTATATGGCTTTTAGTGCACTTCTGTCTGCTCCCCATTCACTCCCCACCAAACACCTCATCACATTCAATACTTTCTTACATTTATCCTCCACCTTCTGAATATGTACAGCCCATGTGATTCTTTCATCAAACCAAATCCCCAAGTATTTTTAGTGTTTCACTCTCTCTAATTCTTGATTATATAATTTCAATTTCATTGTGTTCCTAATTCTTTTCCTTGTAAAAAACATTGTCTTTGTCTTATCGACTGAGAATTTAAAACCCCACTTATATGACCACTCCTCTATTTTATTGATGGCACCCTGCACTTTCTTTATAATGAATTCCAGATTATTTCCCCTCTTCCAAATTGCCCCATCATCAGCAAACATTGACACCCCCATCTCATTTTCTATACCTGTAAACACATCATTTATCATGAGGCTGAACAAGTTTGATTAATAACCCCTCCCCCCACATCATATCATAGGCCTTCTCTACATCAAAAAACACAGCTACCACACTTTCTCGGTTTACCTGTGCTTTTCTGACCTCATGCTCTAGACATACAGCAGGATCCATGGTGTTTCTCCCTCTCCTAAAGCCACTCTGATATTTAGATATATAGCCTTTACTTTCTGTATAATATGTTAACCTGTCATTTATCATTTTCTCCATTATTTTACAGATATTAGATGATAAACCAATTGGCCGATAATTCCCTGGGTTTGTACTGTCTTTTCCTGGTTTGTGTATTGGGACTACAATGACTTCCTTCCAGCTCTGTGGTAATTCTCCCTCTTCCCAAACTTTGTTATATAATTGTAATAAAATGTCCTTGGCTGATTCACTGAGATGTTTTAACATTATGTAGCAAATCTGGTCCTTTCCTGGTGCTGTCAATTTAGCTTTCTTTCGTGCACGGTTCAATTCTGCCTTTGTAAATGGTTGGTTTAGTGGGTCATCTGTGTCCTCATCATCCTGTAACAGCTCTATATTCTCTGCTCTTGTGGTTACCCACCCTTCTTTCCCTTTTTCCCTGATTTCACTGACTGTTTGCTGAACTGTGAATTTTAACAAAAGTCTTGGCCAGCATCTCAACTTTTTCTTCGTCCTTCACTGCTGTTACCTCACCCTCAACTAACACTGGATATCCCCAGTCTCCTTTAATCCCGTTCATTCTTTTTTATCATTCTCCACACTTAACCTATTTCTGTCTCCCTTCCCACAGAGTTACAGAATGTCCTTCAATATTCCCTCTTTGCATTTTTTATAACCCTCCTGACTTTTGCTTGTGCTCTCTGATAATCAATAAGGTTCTGACAACTGTGGTTCTGTCTCAAGACTTTGAATGCTTTATTTCTTGCCCTAATCACTACATCACACTCCTTTGTCCAACATGGAACAGTCTTCTTTTTGTTCCTACCTCCCCTCTTCTGAATGACCTCCTTTGCTGCCTCTAAAAGTGCATTACACAGAGCAAGGTTAAAATTATTAACATCATCATTTATATTGATTTTCTTCATTTCGCTGTCACATATGATCCCAAATTTCTTCCAGTCAGCACTGCTAAAAGCCCACCTCTGCTTTCCCCAGTGTCATACTCCTTTATCATTACTCCTAGTGCTGTGATGATGGGATAGTGATCACTGCCCACAGTTGTCTCTTTGTTTACCCCCCATGAACAAATACCTGCCATTGAGTTTGATACCAGTGTCAGATCTATTGCAGATTCTGTCCCCATTCTGATATTAACTCTAGTTCCACTCCCATCATTCAAGCACACTAGGTTTTTACTCTCAATTATCTCTTCTATTACCACACCATTGTTATCAGTCCCACTGCCCCACAGTGTACTGTGGGCATTAAAGTCCCTACACCATACTACTTTCCCTTGTATTTGTGCTGCCAGTTCATTCATTGTCTCAATTGTCAGTCTACTGCATGGATTGTAAAAGTTAACAATTTTAATGTTTCCTTCTTTTGTCCAGATTTCAATTATTACATATTCTAGCTCTGATCCTTTTCCCATCACTCTGTACTGTATCCCTTGTTTGACAAATGTTGCACACCCTCCTCCACTGCCCTCCCCTCTATCTCTACAGACACTATCATAGCCTTTTATTACAAAGTCTAGTGATGATCTTGAATACATATATCTGGTTTCTTTTTTATTCCCTTAATGAATCCTTTAAATTCTTGACCATTTGCTATCAGGCTTCTAGCGTTCCACTGTAAAATAATCAGGGCCCTTTTTCACTTGAGCTCCCCACTCTCCCATCTGCCTCAAGACTTTTTGTAATCTGCTCCCAGGACACATTTTTTATCCCCAAAAACTTCTCTGCTCCCCTCACAATTATCTTGATCTTTTCTGTTTTGTGTTTGACTTGGTCGGTACAGTTAATAACGTTGGCCATGAAGAGAATCAGTTTATCTATTGCCAATGCTGTGTTAGCTTCCTCCGTTTGCTCTTCCTCTGCTTAGGCTAACTCAGTTTGGCGCGGTCAGAGCAGTGGATTAAACAGAGTGGCGACACTCCCATAGGCACACGCTGTACAGCCCGGCGGACCCCACTTCCAAGTTATGGAACTCTCAATAGTTCCAACATGGCCGCCTGTCACGTCGGACGCCGTTCACTTCTATGGCCACAAGGCAAGCACTCACCGAGGTAAAATGATAAAATATCAACCAGTTTAATGGCAATACGTGTGTTACTGATATCGAGGGGACCCCTTCATATGTAAAAATGTATGTCCCAAATGTAATTACGTTTTTTTTAGTCAGGAATTGGGATCGATTTTTTATTTTATTTTTTTTATATTTTTATGATAATAGCTGCCTGCACTTGACATATGATTTTATTAAATGTGTTTATATGTAATGTTTTGTATGTATCTGTGATTGTTCAGTAGCATTGGTGGTAACAGTCAACTCTCACTCTATTGACATTAAATCATACACTATACATGCATACACGTTATTGATGACAAACACGTCTGGTTTTACAATATCAGTTTATTTTGAGCCTTCTCATAAATTTTTTGATTTTTTTTTCTTATTTTCACACACACACGTGGTTGTGACATTCATTTAAATTGCCCACATAAAATCTCTGAATGAAAACCATAATTTATCATCATTGTCCAACCTCAGAAAGTGTTCGAGAATAGCCTTATGTTGCTAAATAAGAGATCACTTTGCAGGCAGGATATAGTTCCTTATTATGCAGTTAGTGAAGCTAGCAAAGTTTTCCCTCCAAAAACACAACCGGACAAAGTGACTTTGACATGTACACAGTAATCTAATAAGAGTTGCAAATGTTGACTTAGTAAGGTTAATTTTAATATTTACCTCTTAAATGCGCACTCCCTGCAGTCTGTCCCGTTGAAGAGCATGGCCAGTGCAGGCTACGCTTAGAACTATTGAGGAGTACATGAACCACGTGACCGCTCCGGAGATCTGAAGTTGTCGCCACTTAATCCACTGCTCTGGGTGCGGTTAACTTGAGTTCAGTGGGCGGGATCTCGGTCGGCTGACCCGTAAAGTTACCGCCTCTCCTCCAAATATGGAAAGTACACGTCCACTGAAATCCAAGATGGCGCAGTTCAAATGCCCATGATAGGAGCACAAAACGGACTCCCCCAAACCAATGGGTGACGTCACGGGTGCTACGTCCATTCTTTTTACAGTCTATGGTCCATTCTTTTTACAGTCTGTGGTTTTTAACAACACATTTTAATGATTTAATACATTTAACGGCCCACTGTGGTGGATTTAATTTTAACTCCATTGTTAAAAATATTGCTACTTTAGGTAAAAGTTTAATATTAAGTAATCAACTGTTGATCCTCATGCTGAAGTCGAGTGTCGGATCTGGGATTGACATTACACCCGAGTTGATGGCGTTCTAGTCATAGATATCTATAAGAAAGGCTAGATGACTCGAGGCGGAGTCACCAGCGTCCCGATACGGCGGCCTTCTTACCGCAGTATACTATTCTGTACGCTCTATGGTAGTTGTGGGAAGGTGAGTCATCTGCACAATCAAAAATACTCTTAACTCGTTCAAATCTTGACAGATTTCCAAACGGTTTTCTTTATTACAAACCTTAGTAACGTGACTATGAGTCTGAATGCTTGGACATGTTGAAATCGCAGCTTTTCTTAGAGAAAAAAACGACTAATGATTAATCGTGCAGCATAGTTGTTTCACAGCTATTTGAGGGCTAACTTTGAGTCGCTTTGTGCGAGTTGTCAAGGCTGAAACCACAATCGAGATTTTAATTTATTGTATGACAAGGTATTTTTTGTCTAAGTGACAGTCGTTGTGGATGTGCTTGTGTTTATTAGCTGTCTAACTTGGCTAACAGACTGGCTGTGAGTGAGACCAAGTATGTATTACACATTTGACCCAGCAGCTTTACATCAATGGGAGAGGCAGAAAGGCTTTTTTGGTTTCAACATAACTTCAGTTGCACATGATTTCCAAGCTGTTTGGTTTGTTAAAAACATCATAAATGTTGATACATTGTGACACAGGAAATTTCTGACTTTGTGTTGACAGGAATACGTCAAAAGTAAAATGCCTGATTTCTGTGCAGCTTATGGATGCTCCAGTAAACGGTGCCTGGAAACAAGGAAAAGGGGGATCACCTTTCACTTGTAAGATATGACAATATTATGACAAGAATTAGCATAATAGTTTGTTACTTAGTGACATTGTTCTCAAAGTGGATTCTAGGTGTAATATGGTCTAATCATACATGCACATCACACTAGAGGCTGTGGATTCTTTTAAAGTGTCTAAATTGACTGAAGACTGAACAGGCTGGTCAGGAGGACCGGCTCCGTTCTGGACCAGCTCCGTTCTGGACCAGCTCTGTCCTGGACCAGCTCCGTTCTGGAGTGCTCCCTGGACTCCATAGAGGAGGTGGGTGTGAGGAAGATGTCAGCAAAACTCACCTCCATCATGGACAACCCCACTGTGGAGGCTTTAAGCAGCTCCTTCAGCTGCGGACTCAGACTTAAACCCTGCTAGAAGGAGCGCTACCGCAGGTCATTCCTACCATCGGCAATAAAACTTCATAACATCAGCATCACTGGCTGATGTTAATACAACTGGACTCTTTACCATCACTGCCTTGTTTTCAAATCTGTTTACACTATCCTTCCTTTTGCACAAAAATATTTGCACTATTTTATTTCATAGTAAAATACATTCTGTTCATCTTATAATTGTGTTTAACATTTCATTTACAATTACAAATATTTTTCCTCACTTGTTATTTAGTACATATTTTAAATACGTAAATATTATTCTATTATTATTACTTATTCTTTTATGTCTTTGCTGTGGTTTGTTTTTTATTATTGTATCATGTCTATGCTGCTGTGGTGGATGAATTTCCCCTAATGGTGTATAAATAAAAAAAATCTATTATATTCTATTGACCCATACAAGTCTGTAACTTTGACAGTTTACCAATGGAACCATGGTACAAGTAGACCTGTTTGTTCCATTTGTACACTGTCAGAGTTGAAATTTAAAGGTTTGAGAAACACTGACGTAGTACATGTATGTACAACACAAGTTCTGCTTCACAGTAACAGCAGGGCTATGTGAGTTTATATTATTGCAAAACTTTTTAGAAATGTTGCTACCACAATCACTGAATGTTACTTTTTTAACAACTACTTTAGTGTGGTTGTCTTATTCTTAACATTTCTAAATTTTACATGAAAACATTAATTCATTCACTATATTTCGTATGTATATGTACACATATGTGTATACATATATATATATACGTATATATATATATACACGTATATATATATATACGTATATATATATACGTATATACAAGTCTGTAACTTTGACAGTTTACCAATGGAACCATGGTACAAGTAGACCTGTTTGTTCCATTTGTACACTGTCAGAGTTGAAATTTAAAGGTTTGAGAAACACTGACGTAGTACATGTATGTACAACACAAGTTCTGCTTCACAGTAACAGCAGGGCTATGTGAGTTTATATTATTGCAAAACTTTTTAGAAATGTTGCTACCACAATCACTGAATGTTACTTTTTTAACAACTACTTTAGTGTGGTTGTCTTATTCTTAACATTTCTAAATTTTACATGAAAACATTAATTCATTCACTATATTTCGTATGTATATGTACACATACAGTCATGGAAAAAATTATTAGACCACCCTTGTTTTCTTCAATTTCTTGTTCATTCTAATATCTGGTACCACTAAACGTATAATACAATGAACACAACAAAAAATGCAGCTGGTCACATAATACTTTATGTCCTATTTGACATTCTTAAGCTTAATTGATTCCCAGGGTATATAAGAGGCCATTTCATGTCACAAGCAGCACTGCACATGCAAAGGCCTAGAGTGGTTTCCTGCTTACATTCAAGCCGTAGCACAACTCAGAAGTTGTCAGCTCTCACATAATGCCTAAAACAAAAGAATTATGTGAAGCAACAAAGGCAGCCATCTTGGCACTGCTGGAAATTGGCATGAGTGAGAGACAGGTAGCGAAAAAACTGAAGATCTCCAAGACAGCCGTTCAAAAAAACAAGCTGAACATGGCACTACCAAATTGCTACCTGGCCGTGGCAGGAAACGTCTTTCTACCCCACGAGATGACCGTGCACTCATCCGTTCCTGTGTCAGGAATCGTCGTCAGACCTCCAGGGACCTTAAAAATGAGTGGGTACTGTCGAGAAATGTGACTTGCTCGGCAAGGACAGTTCGAAACCGACTTGTTGAAGCTGGTTTGAAGTCACATAGAGCACGCAAGAAGCCCTTCATCAATGAAAGGCAGAGGAAGGCCCGGTTACTCTTTGCTCGAGACCACAAGGATTGGACTGTTGATGATTGGGCTAAGGTTCTCTTCAGTGATGAATCCAATTTTGAATTGATGCCCACTCCAGCCAACTTACTGGTTAAGAGGAAGCCTGGAGAAGCTTACAACCCAGACTGTCTTGCCCCTACAGTAAAACATGGGGGTGGATCAGTCATGATCTGGGGTTGTTTCAGTCTGAGTGGAACAGGGCAAATGCAATTGTGTGAAGGCCGAATGAACCAGGTCAAGTACAGGACTACCCTTGAAAACAGTCTTCTTCCATCAGCTGGAAAACTCTTTCCTGCCTCGAATGACTGGATTTTCCAACAAGACAATGCCCCTTGCCACACGGCAAGGTCAGTTAAAGCCTGGATGGAGAACCACAACATTCGCACCATGCCTTGGCCTGCTCAATCACCAGATCTTAATCCAATTGAAAACCTGTGGAAAATCATCAAACTCAAAATGGAGAACCACAAGCCCAAAAACAAAGAAAATTTGTTTGAATTTGTCCAACAGGAATGGGCTGCTATGACAGCAGAACAATGTCAGAAGCTGGTGGAGAGCATGCCAAGACGCATGGCTGCAGTCATCAAAAACAATGGTTATGCAATCAAGTATTAACTCTTGTGTGTATCATGTGTTTAAAGCAAATAGAAAAGAAAACATGGAATGCTTAAAAGTAGTGTTTTTGGCGGTACAATGCCATAGCTATTGATGTAAGAATTTAAGTAATTTTGGTTATTATCAAGAAAACCATGGGAAATGAATAATCCTTAGTTCTTAAATTAAACTCTCATGAGCTATTTTGTTGTTATCATTATAATTGTCCAAACAAATGTACCTTTAGTTGAGCCAGGCATTAAAATTAACAAGAAATTGAAGTAAACAAGAGGCGGTCTAATAATTTTTTCCATGACTGTATGTGTATACATATATATATATACGTATATATATATATACGTATATATATATACGTATATATATACGTATATATATATATATATACGTATATATATACGTATATATATATATATATATACGTATATGTATAATCCGTTTAAAATTAAGCAATCTATTGATATTTAAATGATCATGCAGCATAGACATTCATGTTATGAGTGGGCGAGATGGCCGCCATGAGAGGACTTCAGTCTCCATTGGCTAACAGCGTGCGTGAGCCATCTAGTGTTTATATACATATCTATGGGAACGCAGCCCACCAGATAGGTCAAGCCCAACAACAAAATTACGCAAAGTAATAAAACACTTCCGAGTCAAAGATTGTGATATCAAAATAAAACTGTTTCGTGTCAGCCCATAAGGCCGTCTTTTATTGTGAACAACGTAGACCGGATGTGGCTGTATGCTGACATTAAATCCACGCCTGCCATGCGTGTGTCTGGAATGTAGACTGCACGGTCTGTATGATCTTGAGCAGTTTGTATGTTTGTTACCATAGTAAAGACAGTCGCCCGGCGGACTGTGACACAGATTAACTCTAAAGTGTTGTCCTCTCGAGGGATTTCTGGTGTACTGATGTAGCGTTAGCAGCTCTTGAACTCACCCGGACTTCACTCAGTAATTCAACAATTCAGCTGGTAAGTAGTGATATCTTAAATTTAAAGGAAGCGCAGCTCTTGCTAAGTGAAGTGAAATGAGAAGAAATACTCGTCTCGAGTACTTTTTACGGTGCTTAATTATTAACATGCTTATCCGTTAACTTAGCCCCGTCAGCAAGGTTAAAATAGCCTGCGACATATAGCTAGCATTGTTAACACAGCTATAGGTAGGAGGTGTTTACGAGTCTTAGCTAATTCCACCTATCATATGCATGTACTGTAACGTTTCTGTGCTGTATTGGGCGGTCAAGCTAAAACAAACGGAGGAGGTGATTTTCAGATTATTCTGTCCTCACGAGTATCGATTTAGTCACGTTTAATTCTTACAATCACCACAGGATGCTGACAATCTCTTGGGTGGGGCTGGCGCAGACGACAGTGGACTGGAGCGGAGCCCAGGGATAAGCCAAACCGCACGGGATCAGTCTAAAGCACCGAGAGGGCGGCTGGTGGGTAAAGCCATGACCAAGTCCGAGTCAAAGAAAAGCGGCTTGGTCGCAATCAAGTGCGCCACATCCGCATCCGCTGCCCAACAGGTCAAAAACGCTTCGGTCGAGCCGGGCTGCCCGGATCAGGGCATACATACCAAAGCTAATGTGATGAAGCAGACATCCAGGGAGAGTATGCATCGGAAAAACACTGAGTGTGAAGTCTACGACGACGGGACCAACACATTTTTCTGGTGAGTACTTTCTGACAATGTCAAATACTGAACGCTGAAGCATCTGAGGTTATGGTGTATTTTCATTAGTGACTATGAAGAAATACTTAAAAATTCACAGTTCCAACTGAAAGGACATAATAACTATGTTCATTTGCAGCTTTCAAGGTGAATTTAAATTTTATATCTTAGGTCAAACAGACATCTGTTTTTGGAAAATTATTCAAATGCAAAATGACAGAAATGAATGCTTACTTTGTACATGATGCCAATAGCTGATTGCTGCCATGGTCCCAACCTGTTGCTTCAGGAATATTTAAAGCTTAGTAATACCGCTTGCACACTGAAATTGGCACATCAACGCAGGATTTTCTAACCCAGGTCAACCCGCCTCAAGATTCAAGATTCAGTTTATTGTCATTTCACCAAAGTATTCACATACACTGAATTAAACGAAATATCATTCCTCATCAACTCCTTTCAATGCATTAAGCCAAAAATAAATTAAGTAATAGAATAGGATGCAACATATACAGACGACATCTGAGGTAAGTAGTAACATATAAAACAACATAAACAAGCATTGCATTCACATGTACCCTGGTCACACAATCACTGTCCTGTGCATTTTTGTCCATGGTAACAATAATAGTAATGATAACAAAGTGCTTCTCAGTGACTTTTATACCAGGTGGTCAGGTTGTTATTGACAGATGCTCAACTGTCAAACAGTGTCTGAAGGATGAATGTTAGTGTGGGAGGGGACACAGTCGGTTCACCAGCCTGACAGCTTGTGGAAAGAAGCTGTTCCACATCCTGCTGGTTTTACAGCCGATGCTCCGATACCGCTTCCCAGACGGTAGGAGGGAGAACAGGCCATGAGATGGATGGTGAGGGTCCTTAATGATGGAGGTCGCCTTACGAGCGCAGCGCTAGATAGGATAGAGCTCCATCAGGAATGGGAGAGGGGCACCAATGATCCTGCTGGCTGTCTTCACTATCCAGTTTAGCTGCTGTTGTTCGTAGGCTCTGCAGTTCCCAAACCAGGATGTGAAGCTGTTTGTCAGAATGGTCTCAATGGTTCCCCTGTACAAGGTAGTGAGGTGAGGTGTGGGGAGACCCGCTTTTCTGAGTCTACTGAGGGGGTGGAGCCGCTGCAATGCTTTTTTGATGAGTGCTGTGGTGTTAGTGGAGAAGGACAGGTTGTCAGCTAGGTGGACTCCCAGGAACTTCACACCATCAATGTTTAGAGGCAAGTGATGATTTGTTACAGACTCCTCTCCATCTCCTTTGTTTTGTCCACATTGAGGGTGAGGTTGTGAGTTCTGCACCATGTTGTCAGCTGCTCCACCTCCATCCTGTAAGCAGAATCATCATTGTTGGCATGAGGGTGCTTTCACACTGCCAGCAGTCATGGGTTTGTTCTCCTGCTTTGAGAACTGCCTGCCTGTAACCCTACCCCACCTTCTCTGCAGATGCTCATGATTCTGTCAGTGCGCTGCCATGATTGATAGATAAAGGTGTGCCAGATTGCTATACAAGCAGTATGCATGTGCATATGCAGTTCACATCAGGATTCCAAAATCGGTGGGATTACCAGAGCATGACTTAGGACTAATTCATGTATGTGTTTCCAATAAAGACAATGTAGCTACACATTTGATTGGGGGGAAAAAAATTTTTGCCCTTCAGAGATCGGGCTTGGGGAGATTAACAGGAAGACTGAACTTATGGGAGTGGACCAAAACTTTGATCTGTTTTGAGATCTTAGTAAGCAGCTCTTACAGCTCTGGAGCTTCCACAGTGACAGCCTGAGGTGCTGCCCAGTGACTAAATCACAACTTCATCGGGTAATTTAACTGTACGATACGGGACGCCTTTCATGCCGGTCCGATAACTTCCCGAGTTGATTCAAGTGTCATTTGACCCAGAACAAAATGCTGTGTTTAAGTGTTTGTTTCTTGTGTAAAGGAGCATGAAAGGTACAATATGTAAGAAATGTATTTAAATTAATCATAAAATGGCCCTGATATGTCACCAGACATTAAGAAATCATGTTCATTTCAAATACTTATATCACTGACAACAGTAGTCCAGCCAGGATATTCTCATTTAAAAAGCCAAGTTGCAGCCCTCAACTGATGTTTATGTTGTCATGTTGTGTTTTGGTCTGATGCGCCACCCTCCACCTATCTCCCAGTCACCAAGTCAGTAGTGTGTCAGCATCCGGGTTGCCAGCTCTGCTCTAGTTACCACAGCTGCAGCTATGTGTCAGATAAATAATGTCTAATGTCACGAAACCTAAAAGACCTCATTATGAATCCGAAATACATTGTGACGAAGTCCAAAATAAAACAAGGATTTGTATAGGAGATGCCTTTGAAAGATGGAGATGGCTGAAAGCGGCCGGGCAGCAGCACTCCTGATCAGCCACTCTCACCGCATACCCCCGGCCACTGCCCGGGAGCTCCGCTCTCTTTACCTAGTCTCTCCACAGCTCTCCTCTGGCACTTTTCACTCCTTCTAAGTGTCCATGATGATGCCCAAGGTGGCTGCTTTTCATTCACTGTAACACTTTCTGTTCCTGTTGGATACTGCAGCTGAGCTGGCAACCTCTAGTCAGGGGGGAGGGAGAGGGGAGACACCGCTTTACAGTAATTTGAAAGTGATTGCAGTACCAGTTTTTACCACCATCCTACATACGGTTCTATATCAGTGATTACAAATGTAGATTTTAAATAAATGAAATACTCTTTATTTCACAAACGGCAAAGTTTTGGGAAAAAATATGGCGAGTAATAACTATAAGCAGTTTTGAGTCTGGACGAGCACATTGAGGCGTAGTCTATAACTAGCCTTGCCTGGTCTTACCAAACCCTTGTACTATCGTACATAGGGTCTGGTATTCCTCCATTGAGAACCAATTTCAGACAAGAGGCGAGAACTCTGTTAAAGTTTAAAACGATTGGATCTGATTTTACCCAATTGCTAATGTATGGTCGTGACGTATGCAATGCGCTGCGTGCGAATCTCACATAAATCAAACTATCATGACACTTATGGGAAGAAGCCCGTGGGGAATAAAGCCACGACATCTTTGCCAGCAATAAAGCTGGTTAAACATTCCGCTTGCTCTGACTTCAATTGCTGAATATTTGGGAGCCTAGCCAAAACGGATTGCATGGTCTCAGCCGCCATTGCCAAACTACATCCAGCTAGACTACAGCGCAACTAGCTAGACTACAACTCAAATGCTGCACATATGTTCGATGTCATCATTAACACCCGCCTCCCCCCACCCCCCACCATTCGCTGACTGGCCAGGATGGAATGCATCCTGAGAAATCGAATCCAAGGGGATCCAATCCAGACGTAATATGTAGGAAAATGATATTGAGTGGAAGATTACGGAGGGCTACAGCCAGGCTATAACTAGCCTTTAGCCAAAGTAGTGTGCAGTGTTTGTACATTGAGGGGGTGGCGGGTGAGTGTTTTTTGTTTCTGTTATTTGGACAGATAAATGTTGCCAAAGCTATGTTTTATACAGTTTAAAAGATGCTGACTGGTTATAGACTTGTGTTTTTCCCATATATTGAGGCATATATTATACTCCGGGGACTTCTTTCTACTGGGGGACTTCAATACTCGTGTGGGCAATAATAGTGAGACCTGGAGAGGCGTAACTGGGAGGAAAGGCCCCCTGGGAACCCAAGTGGTGGTGATCTTCGGCACTCCGGTGCAGAGAGGGGCAGAGCTGTCAGTCGATAACCACCTGGTGGTGTGTTGGCTCCTATGGTGGGGGAAGATGTTGGTCTGACCTGGCAGGCCCAAACGTGTTGTGAAGGTCTGACCTGGCAGGTCAGGACCAACCACAGCTTCGGGTTTAAGGTGGTCAGTGCCTGTTGCGGTGGCAATCCCTCGAACACGTCCAGTGGTCACCAGCGGTGAGGGATGCCATCAAGCTGAAGAAGAAGTCCTGTCGGGCCTTTTCGGCCTGTGGGACTCTGGAGGCAGCTGATAGTTACTGGCAAGCCAACAGAATGGGGCTTCAGTGGTCACTGAGGCAAAAGCTTAGGCATGGGGGGAGTTCGTTGAGGCCATGGAAAGTGACTTCTGGACGGCTTCAAAGAAATTCTGATCCACCATGAAGGGGAAGCAGTGCACCATCAGCAGTGTATGGTGGGGATGGAGCGCTGCTGACCTCGACTTGTGACATTGTGAGTCGGTGGGGAGAATACATCAAAGACCTCCTCAGTTCCACTAAAAAAGCTCCTCGGTGGCAGGGCCCCGGGGGTGGATGAGATAAGCCCAGAGTTCCTAAAGGCTCTGGATGTTGTGGGACTGTCGTGGTTGACACGCCTCTGCAATATTGCATGGACATTGCGGACAGTGCCTCTGGACTGGCAGATGGGTAGTGGTTCTCCTCTTTAAGTAGGAGGACTGGAATGTGTGTTTCAACTAAAGGGGATCACACTCTTCAGCCTCCCTGGTGAGGTCTATTCAGGGGTTCTGGAGAGGAGTGTCCGTCAGGAAGTCGAATCTCAGATTCAGGAGGAGCATTGTGGTTTTTGTCCTGGCCGTGGAACAGTGGACCAGCTCTACACCCTCGGCAGGGTCCTAGTGGGCGCATGGGAGTTCACCCAACCAGTCTACAGGTGCTTTGTGGACCTGGAGAAGGTGTTCGACCACGTCCCTCGTGGAGTCCTGTGGGGGGTACTCCAGGAGTATGGGTACCGGACCCCTTGATACAGGCTGTTCGTTTCCAGTGAGGGTTGGATTCCGCCAAGGCTGCCCTTTGTCACAGATTCTGTTCAGAACTTGTATGGACAGAATTTCTAGGCGTGGCTGAGGTGTTGAGGGCGTCCAGTTTGGTGGCCTCGGTATCGCATCCCTGCTTTCCTCAGTTGGAAAAGGGTGGTGTGCTCTCTCCAGGTCGGGGATGAGATCCTGCACCAAGTGGAGGAGTTTAAGTATCTTGGCGTCTTGTTCACGAGTGAGGCAAGAAAGAAGGGGGAGATTGACAGGCGTATCGGTGCAGCTTCTGCAGTGACACGGATGCTGTATTGGTCCAGTCAGTTACCGAGGTAAACCGCCATATCGCATTGATTGGGTGCTTTATCATCACGGTAATAAAAAATCCATACTGTCACGGCCCTAGCTGTTGCCGAACCAAATCCCTGACCAGAAAGTTTTCCATAACTTTTAAACTACACTGTTGTGGGTACCTACGGCTGGAGTTTCATGCTTGCTTCCATTAAATCCCTTGGAGGAGTATGCAATTAAAAATACCTTAAAATCATCCAAAATCACAAAAAAATTAAAATTCCAAGCAAAATGGCAGACAATCTGTTGGGCGTGGCCTATGGCTCCAACAGGCTTTTTTTTGTTTGTGTTGAGGTCCCACTTAAGCCCACCAAATTTCATAGCTGTGGGTCAAACAGGGACGGGGCTGTTTTTTTTTTTTTTTTTTTTTTTTTTTAATTTATTTTGGAGGGGGTGCTATGGAGGCATTATGGAGGCGTTTCCATTTTGACAGTGGATTCATGAAGAGGACCACCCCTCCTGGTCTGTAAACTAAATTTCATGAAGCTGTGTTCCGAAGGCAATATCTGAGAATTCCATTTTTTGAGAAATGATATCGCGCACCATGTCACAGTAGCACGTGTTGATGATTTTTTTTCGCAGCTTTGACGTTAAGATTACGTCAATATAGCAGAATTTATGAATTAAAAAGTGACAAAACACATTCACCTTTGCAACTAGGTGGTGCTACAATATACAGACATAAGTTTGATGTCAAACTGTCCGGTGTCAGACTGTTATTAAATGTGACAAATCTAATGGATGTTGGACATCATCAAGCAGATTTTGGCCATATTTATGCTAAAGGAGACACCTTACTTTGCTGCACTGCCACACCCTTTGGCGACATGCTACAAAATGCAATTGTCCTTTTTTTTTTCATCTTTAAAGCAACGTTAGCAGGAGCTGTTCATGAAAACAAAAAAATGTGTTTTCTGGACTTTCTAGGGGGTGCTATTGTGGACAAAAGTGAATCATCACATCATCCCAGAAAGTTTGAGATTTTTTGAAGCAACAGTGGCTAAGTTATAACACGTTTACACTTTGGAAAACGTTGTCTCACTTGTGCGCCCCCTAGAGGTCACAGCACAACCCGTAAAATTAAATATTTTTAAAAACATCTCTATTTTGTCAATATCAAATTGACACTAAGTTTTCACAGAACAAACATAAAATGGATCGGAAAAAATTCCAAATGCAACATGAAAAGCGCTGATCTGGCAAATACGTGCTCGGAAAAAAAAATTGTAGGTCCTTCCCCATGCATTTAAGAGAAAAGTCCAAGCATGCAAAATCAAAGGTCTCGGAGAGCTTGTACAAAATTCCATAGTCCTACAACAAATTCGCTGAACATGATAAACTAAAGGGGGTGCTGCCGAGTAGGTTTTTTTTTTTGTCCATGAATGCACTTGGTAAAATACGCAAATTTTCATTGGACCCGATCCGCGTGCAAACTAAACTAAACTATCAGCAAGCATATTATATTAAATTAAGTCATGTTCCTGTCACAACCTGTATTTGTCCAGTCTGATTCAACCTTGCAGTCGGGGTGTAAAACTTAGATTTTGGCTCCCTTGCCATTGGCTAGTGACCTCCAGAATTCCACTAGCCAAACATATTTTTACCGGCCCCAAAAAAATCTTGCATTACCTGACAGAAAATATCTAACGATGCATTATTGTACTGGCAATATAAACCTAAATATATGCATGACATGAGGACAACAACAAGTATCAGTAGTATACATGTTTTTACTTTTTTGTAATTATTTCTAACATCTAGGACAGATTCATTTTTAACAGAGTAACATTCACAATACTTGAATAAAATTAGGTAATTATAGATGGATAAATAATATCAGATAGATAAGTTAATTTTGTGTGATTTGGTCATCAATAGTCATTTATTATTATACAGTACATATTGTTTACAGGGGATCAGGTCTACGCTGAGCAGATGCGCAGAGGGTTGGAACAGTGTTTGTCTGCTCTACTGACAACAAGGTTTCTTTTGCCAGTTACTGTGATTTTAAACACTGGTTGTCGATCACAATGCACGGTTTTACGTGGGGAAAATGAGGTGCGTCCCCAGGTCGCATTGATAGTGAATTTACTGAATTCTACCTGCCATTGGCACTTGGCAGGTACTAGTTTTATTCCCTGCTTGCAGGACAACATTTTCTGCATATATTGGACATTTGTCTTCATCCAAAGTTTGTTATATCTCAACGTTTAAGATATTTTTTTTACTCTAACCTTGGCCTGCCACTCAGTTACACCAGGCTGTTATTTCTGCTGTATCTTTTCACTCCCAATAGTGTGGTTGTTAGGCAAGAAGGGAGCTAGGCCCTCCCCTGTGTCTCCTGCCAAACAGGTTGGATAAGGCGTTGGAAGAAGGAGAAAATGCTAATTAAACCTGGCATGTCGCTTCTGTGACTCATACCCTGAGCCAAAGGGCTAGCAGACAGGGTGATTTTAGGTTGATGGATGACGGCAGAAAAGAAGCGTTGTTTTCCAAACCTTTGCTTTATTCCACCATTAATTTCTCTTGTTGCTGTTGCAATACTTGTAAGTACATGGAATGGTGTAATTTATCGTAATCATATAATTAGGTTAATTGACACTACTGACTGCTGTTTATTTATTTTACAGTGAGATTCACTGTTCATTGCAGGTCACTCACTCGCAATGTGGTCAGTGTTTTAAGTGAGCTTCAGGAAGAGTTTTCACCCACTGGGGCATCCAGAGAAAACAAACATAGAACCTATTGCCTCGGGACAACCCAGATAACAATAAATATTTTCTGATTCAATTCTGTCCATATTAGCTTGCAAAAGATTATTATTATGGGGTAATCCATTGGATACTACATATTCATGTGACACACATCAGTCAACTCTATCCCTTGAGCTAAGATAAATCCCACAGATAGCATGGAGATATACAGTGCTTAGGCCTAGCACATCTATTTTGGTGTGTTAATACACCAATATGAGTATAGTATACTTACTACCAAAATAGAATCATTGTTATCCATTAATTTAAAGTTTACTGTTTTGCAAAAAAGCTGAAAAATAAACCACATTATTTTTTGATTGAGTCAAATTACACTTGTTTGCATTTTTGAACAGGAAAAAATGTTTGTGGTTGCATGTCAAATGTGGGTATAAAAATGAGAATTCAGTTTGAAATTGCTCACTTTGTAATGGTGAAGTATGAGGAACTCACTGAGCTTAATAAATTTGTTCAGTATGTGAACCCTTTGGAATTACCTAGATTTCTAAATAAATTGGTCATAAAATGTGATCTGATCTTTATCACAATTCACAACAATAGACAATCAGTCTTCTTAAATAAATACTTCACATACCATTACATGTCTTCATGTTTTATTGGGCACAACATGGAAAAAAGTATGTGAACCTTTGGGTTTAATAATGGGTTGACCCACCTTTGGCAGCACAAACCTCAGACCTGTACAATGGTCAGGAGGAATTTAGGACCAAACCTCTTTACAAAACTGTTTCAGTTCAGCAAAGTTCTAGGGATGTCTAGTGTGAAGTCTTTTGAGGTCATTCCATAGGATCTCATTTGGGTTGAGATCAGGACTCTGCCACTCCAGGTGTATTTTCTCCTGTGAAACCATTATGCTTTTGATTTACTGTTGCATCATCCAGTCTCTGTTGAGCTTCGATTGGCAGACAGATGGTCTTAAGTTCTCCTGCAAAATGTCTTGATAAACCTGGGAATTATTTTTTCCGTCCATGATAGCAATCTGTACAGGCCTAATACAACTTAGCTGCAAGTTTGAAGTTTGCAAAAAAGCACCTGGATGTTCCACAACACTGCTGGCAAAATATTCTGTGAACAGATTACAGATAAAGTATTTCCCAGGCTGGGATCAATAAAGTAATTCTGTTGTATTGTATTCTATTCTATAAAACTAATGTAGTTAATTAATTAAAGCTTTATGATTCTTTTGAATGTACAAGGCCTATCCTACTCAGTCAGCCATTTTTTTTAAATTTTGCCCATTTTGAGTCACATTTCAAGACCCACAGAATATTTTGTAACATGTGTTTGAAAACACGAAGTTGCTCAAATGAAAGAACAGACCCACTATTATGAAAAGAAACTTTGTTTTTACCGTGTTCTGTTCTTGTTTTGTCTGGAGAAAAGTAGAGGCCACTTTGACCAAAATTAGGGCTGATCGATTTGGGAAAATAATCTAATTGTCTTAATTGAATTTTTTTTTTCCCCAATATTGCAATTGCAATTGCGATTTAATATGCAATTTTTTTTATTTTATCCTTTTTTTTCACCCCCCAAAAAAACATCATAAATGATTTGAATATGACCAACACAATATTATTTACTCAACATCATTTAGTGTAAAATGTTCTTGCCCAAAGGCTGGGCCTATGAAAATTAAATTAAACGATTTTTATTTAAGTACTCATTACAGAAACATCTGTGGCTCTGCCACTGTGTATTTAAGTAATGTAAACAGGCATGCACTTGTAAACACTGTGTGCAAAATTTAGTCTTAACAAAAAAATCATTTAAATTAAAAATATATGCATCTTACTGCCACTGTGCATTTAAGGACTTTAAACAAAGGCATCCACTTGTAAACACTGTGCAAAATTTACAGTCTTAAGAAAAAAATAATTTAAAATTATATGAATCTTTCTGCTGCTTTGAAAATATTTTGAAATATCAAAGTTAACAAAGTTATAAATAAAAAAAAAAAGCAGAGAAATGTAATTACACAATAAAAAAACAAGTTGAACAGTATAATATATTATAGATCAACCTCACTTATCTCAAGTACACAACAATAACACAGCACACAGACTAAAGTTCACTATGAATATGGCACTGCCAGCCATAATGATCCAGCAGTTTTTTGTGTGCACAGCTGTGGGTAGCTGATCTTGTGCACCCTCCACCAAGTCAAGGGGTCATCTTCTCCACTGATGGCAGGAGTCATCAGGTAATTGTTTACCTCTGCGACATCTTCAGGTTTTACAGGCAAAGAAGCAGAGGCTGCACTGGTCTTGAAAAAGCTGCCAAGAGACCTCTTCGCCTTTCCCCCCCAAGGGCTCTGCACTTTGAGGCATCTGAACAGTTTCAGTGCGAGACCTCTTCTCCTATTAGATGAAAAAAACGGCCATTAGTTTTCCAGTTAAATCTTACAGAAAAATGTGTTTTTGGGAAATATATAATTATCATTTACCCGCTGATATGTGCGTTGTGCTAAGTCTACCATCTCTGTCTTCAGTTGCGTCTTGATAGCAGGGATGTCGTCGGTACTGATGTACTGGATTTTGAACCTCCAGGAAACAGACAACATCCCAAAGCTCCTAGATGTTTGGGTCTCCATATTTTTCATTGAGGTATGCTAGGACTTTGGTTTTTATTGATTTAGTCAGGTCAGTTTCCTCAGCATCTTCAGCCAGGACTGATGTGGCAAAAAGGTGGAGTACTGGCTTGAGGTAGGAGATGCTCACATAGTCCTCTCCAGAAAGAGCATCAGTAAATTCCAGTAGAGGATGCAGTGCCTTGTGAAATGACTCCATCACGTCAGTGTCCTGCCAGGTTGGGATGAGGGAGCATGCATATCGATCACCAGACAATACCTGAGAAATGGCTTTGGCCTGTTCAAGCACTCTAGCAATCGTCATTTCTTTAGAGCCCCATCTTGTTGGGCATTCACTTATGAGGTTGTGCTCAGGGAGTTTGAGCTCCCTCCGTGCCTCCGTCAGCGCTGCCTTCTTCTTCCAAATGTGGGAAAAGTGCCCCACCAGCTTCCTGCACAGCGATGTTGCCTGTGACACTCTGTTATCTTTGAGTGCATTGTCTGAAAGAATAAAATATATTGTAATACACACTCATATACATTCTCTGAAATCCTCTCTCTCTCTCTCGCTCTGTGTGTGTGTGTGTGTGTGTGTTCACTTAGAACATGTAACAAAAACAAAAAAAGGAAATAAATGGAGGTGGGCATTCCACCACAGACATACATAAGCACATAAAATCAAAACATGATATTAACATATTTGCATATTAGAAAAGGAGTAGGAGGAAGTATCAATTCTTTAATCCCATCCGCTTTCCACAATTCAATGATTTATATATTTGTGTATTCAACTTCCTGATTACTAATCAACCTATTGCTCTCTTTTGCTCGCGCACACATTAGAGCTGCAACTATTGAGTATTTTTCGAATTGGATATTCTGTCGATTATTTCTACGAGTAATCGAGTACTCTAACGAATCCTTTTTTTTTTTTTTTTTAAACAAATCAGTTGTGTACAATGCAACATGAAAGGCCTTTCAAAATGAGCAACCAATTGCCGTTTTTTTCCTCAGAAAAAGGTTTTTTATTTTTACAACTTTCAAAGTTTAACGAAGCCAATAAAACAAATCTTAATTTAAGATGATAAAGATAAATCTTTGCAATGTAAATTAAAATTAATTACAATTCAGCAGACAAGCCTCTCAAGTCCCTGTATTAAAAAAAAATCATAAAAATCAAATACATTTCAGCAATTCAAAGCTGCCCAAATCATTATAACTAAGCCAATTAGCATACATTTGCCAAAGAGAGGGGGAGGAGGCACATATATAGAGATTAGTTCCTCCTGTATAAAAAAAAAATCAAAACAAAAACTTCTCAAAAAACACGTACATGTTCAACAACTCTCCACCTCATTTTATGAAACTATAGGTTATTTACATAACCCCGGTTCTCTGAGTAATATGAGTGAGATGTCTCACTATGGGATGCACGCCCCTGCTGCAGCCCTCAGAAGCATTAATCTCATCACGCCAATCCTGATTGGCAGGTGAACGTGTACGTCCGCCCCGGTGGTCCGACCCACCTTAAATAGAATAGAATAGAATAGAATAGTTTTTTTATTCATCCCCCTTGGGGGGAAATTTACCTGCCACAGCAACAAAGACAAAAACACAGACACAATAGTAATAATAATAAAATAGAATAGAATAGAATAAAAATATTTACATATTTACAATGAACTAAAATACAATGGAAAAATATATAGATATATATACTTGTACAGATGAAACTGTTTAAAACACAATTATTATTGTGGCAGTGCAATTTTCTATGTTTTTGTGCAAAGTGGTAGTGTGATGACAATGACAATAACAATGACAGTGATGGAGATGGAGATGAGTCCAGATTGTGTTTACATCAGCCAGTGATGCTGATGTTGTAAAGTTTTATTGCTGATGGTATGAATGACCTGCGGTAGCGCTCCTTCTTGCAGGGTGGAAGTCTCAGTCTGCAGCTGAAGGAGCTGCTTAAAGCCTCCACAGTCCCATGTAGAGGGTGAGAGGGGTTGTCCATGATGGAGGTGAGCTTAGCTAACATCCTCCTCTCACCCACCTCCTCTATGGAGTCCAGGGAGCAGTCCAGGACAGAGCTGGCCCTCCTGACCAGCCTGTTCAGTCTCTTCCTGTTTCTCTCTGTGCTCCCTGCTCCCCAGCAGACCACTGCATAAAACACTGCAGACGCTACCACAGTGTCATAAAAAGTCCTCAGCAGAGTCCTGCAAACTCTTAAGGACCTCAGTCTCCTCAGCAGGTGGAGACGACTTTGGCCCTTCTTGTACAGGACATCTGTGTTGTGAGTCCAGTCCAGTTTGTTGTTGAGGTGAACACCCAGGTACCTATAGCTCTCCACCATTTCTATGTCCAGGCCCTGGATGTTCACTGGTGCTGTCTGGGGTGTCTTCCTCCTGCGGAAGTCAATGACCATCTCCTTGGTCTTACTGGCATTGAGCTGAAGGTGGTTATGCTCACACCAGTCGACAAAGTCAGTGATGACGGTCCTGTACTCCCGATTGTCCCCCTCAGACACACATCCAACAATAGCTGTGTCATCGGAGAACTTCTGGAGGTGACAGCTCCCAGAGTTGTATCTGAAGTCCGATGTGTACAGGGTGAAGAGAAAGGGGGAGAGCACTGTCCCCTGTGGGGCCCCCGTGCTGCAGACTACCATGTCCGACACACAGTTCTGAAGCCTCACGTACTGTGGTCTGTTGGTGAGGTAGTCTATGGTCCATGCAGCCAGGTGACAGTCTACTCCCACACTTTCAAGCTTCCCCCTGAGCAGAGAAGGCTGGATCGTGTTGAAAGCACTGGAGAAATCAAAGAACATGATCCTCACAGTGCTGCCAGTGTTCTCCAGGTGAGTCAGTGATCTGTGCAGCAGGTAGATTACTGCATCATCCACTCCGATGTTTGGTTGGTAGGCAAACTGCAGCGGGTCCAGATGTGAGCTCACCATAGGGCGGAGGTTTCTCAACACGATCCTCTCCAGGGTCTTCATCAGATGAGAAGTGAGGACCACAGGCCTGAAGTGGTTGGGCTCCCTGGGGTGCGTCGTCTTTGGGACAGGAACCACACAGGAAGTCTTCCACAGCTGTGGGACTCTCTCCAGACTCAGGCTCAGGTTGAAAATGTGCAGCAGCACCTGACAGAGCTGGTCTGCACAGTCCTTAAGGAGTCTGGAGCTGATGCCGTCGGGGCCTGTGGCCTTCCTTGCCTTCATCCTCTTCAGTTCACTTCTCACCTGGTCAGCTGTGATGGAGATGGTTTTGGTGGTGGTGGTGGTGGAGGAGGATGAGGTGAGGATGGATGGTGGTGGTGGTGGGGTGTTGGTGCTGGATGAGGATGAGGTGGGGAGGGGTGGTGGTGATGGTGGGGGTGGCAGAGGGCTGAGGTGTTGTGAAGAAAGAGCTGGCTGGCTGGTGCTTTGATGAGTGGGGGGAGGAGTGGGGGCACAGTCAAACCTGTTGAAAAACAGATTTAGTTGGTTGGCCCACTCTTGGTCTCCTTCAGCTCCCCTCTCATGGCCTCTGCTGTGACCAGAGATGGTTTTTAGGCCTCTCCAGACCTCCCTTGCGTTGTTCTGTTGCAAGTTACTTTCCATCCTGGTCCTGTAGCTGGCCTTGCCCTCCTTGATCTTCTTCTTCAGCTCTCTCTGTACCCTCCTCAGCTCCTCTTTGTCCCCAGATCCAAAGGCCCTCCTCTTCTCCTTCAGCAGGGTCTTCAGCTCAGGGGTCACCCAGGGTTTACTGTTGGAGAAGCACCGTACTTTCCTGGTGGGTACAGTGTTCTCCACACAGAAGTTTATGTAGTCCGTTACACAGTGGGTCATGGTGTCGATGTCCTCACCGTGGGGGTCACACAGCACATCCCAGTGTGTGGTCCTGAAGCAGTCCTGCAGGGCCTCAGTGGCTTCCTCTGACCACAGCTTTACACACCTTATGGTGGGGGGTTGCGTCTTCACCATAGGTATGTAAATGGGCTGCAGTCTCACCAGGTTGTGATCTGAGCGACCCAGCGGGGGGAGGGGTGATGAGCTGTATGCGTCCTTGGTGTTTGCATACAGTAAGTCCAGAGTTTTATTGTCTCTTGTTGGGCAGTCCACATACTGGCAGAATGTGGGGAGAGTGGTGGAGAGCGATGTGTGGTTAAAGTCTCCTGAGATGATGATCAGAGACTGAGGGTGAGATGTTTGAAGCTGGGACACTTCACTGTGGATGAGCTCACAGGCTGCAGCAGCATCAGCCGAGGGGGGGATGTAAACGGTGATCGCGATCACGTGTGAAAACTCCCTCGGCAGATAATATGGCCGCAGACTAACAGCCAGCAGTTCAACATCCTTAGTGCAGCGCTGTTGTTTAACGCTCACATGTCCAGCGTTACACCACCTCTCATTAACGTACATCGCAATCCCTCCTCCCTTCTTCTTACCACTCTCCCTCGCGCTCCGGTCCGCTCTGACGAGGTGAAATACGTCCAGAGTTACGAGCGAGTCCGGAGTGAGTTCATTCAGCCATGACTCAGTGAACATCAGCAGGCTGCTCTCCCGATACTCCCACTGCAGCCGGGTCAGCGCTGCCAGCTCCTCCATCTTATTCGGCAGAGACCTCACGTTTCCCATGATGACAGACGGGATGGACGGCTTGTAGCGTCTCCTCTTCTCCCGACGCTTCACTCCTGCCCTGCATCCCCTCTTCCTCCTGCGGAGCTCCTCGGGGATGTCCAGTCTCTGCCATGACGGTGGTCTGGCCTGGCTCAGCGCTAACAGCTGTTCATGGCTGTAAACAATGGAGCCGTGGCTGAACGGGTTGCCAGATGTGGACTTAAAAACTCAGAAAAAAAGAAAAAAACAGACGAATAAAATCACCATTTGCACGTCCATTTTTGTGTTGTGCAAATGTGGCACTCGTACTTGAAAGAAAAATTAAGAAAGACGGAAAAATAAAGGTAAATAAATAAAGAAACACAGAACGGAGACAAGAGCTGCTGTGACTGGCTGCCACTCTCACGGCGCCATCTTGCTTCAACTGAGCGGACGCGGACGGCACCACGTCATTCAAGATAAGCACCTCTTCTCACTCGCCCAAGCAAGAAGGGTTGTCTGGTGAGACATCTCACTCATATTACTCAGAGAACCGGCGCTATGTAAATAACCTATAGTTCTCTTTCATAATATTTCGCTCGATGTCTCACTTTTGGATATGGTAGCTCCCGTATTGCCAGACAAGCTTATCTAGCGCCCACCAATCCACAGGGAAGTAGACCGTTCCAATCAGGACAGTAAAACTGCGCTTGCCACGCACGGAGCGGTGACGTCCAGCTTGTAAAAGCGGACAAACGTGAGAGGTGAAGACCAACTCGCAGCAGCACATATGTCCTGAACAGAAACTCCCCTGAATAAGGCCCAGGATGTAGCCAAGCCCCGAGTCGAGTGCGCACGCAAACCCAGAGGTGGCTGCAAACCCTGACTCGTATAGGCTAAAGCAATTGCCTCCACCACCCAGTGGGACAGGCGTTGCTTTGTGACAGGCTTTCCCTTACGAGGATTAGCCCAGGAGACAAACAGCTGATCGCTCCTCCTGAAACTACTCGTCCTGCCCATATAAGTGCGCACTGCACAGACTGGACATAACGCATGCGACTGCTGCTCACCCGACGAGGCAGCAAAAGCCACAAGATCAATAGGACAATATGAGCCCACCACCTTCGGCACAAAAGCCGGGTAGGGCCTCAAAATCATCCTCACATCCCCCGGGAAGAACCGAGCGCATGACGGATGCACCGAAAGCGCATTGATGTCACTAACTGGCTTAGCCGAAGCCAGAGCGAGTAATAACACGGTTTTGAGAGACACATGTTTCAAGTCTGCCCCCTCCAGTGGCTCAAAAGGAGGGCTTTTAAGTCCCTCCAAAACCACAGCCAGATCCCATGGTGGTACCAGTGGTCTGGAGACAGGGAGAAGCCTGCGCGCTCCCTTCATAAAACGGCAGACCAGTGGGTGCTGGCTCGCCGTTTGATTCCCAAACCCCACATGACAGGCGGCGATAGCTGCCAAGTAGACCTTAATTGTGGAGAAGGCTTTTTGTTTGTCAATCAGCTCCTGCAAGAATGACAATATTACTCCCACCGGACACTGAAAAGGAACGTGGCCATTTCTGTGACACCACCCCTCAAACACTCTCCACTTACAGTCGTATAAAGACCTAGTGGAGGAGGCTCGAGCGCTCTGTATAGTGTAAATCACACGCTGTGGCAGTCCCACCGCCGACAGATTGAGCCACTCAGGGGCCAAGCCCATAACGCCAGGCGTTCCGGGTGCGGGTGGAAGAATGTCCCTCTCCCCTGCGATAACAGGTCCCTGCACAGCGGGAGCTGCCATGGCTGAGCGCACAGTAACCGATATATCTCCGCTAGCCAATGCATGGCGGGCCAATGTGGAGCTATCAGAATCAGTGCGTGGCCGTGCTCCCTCACTCTGGACAGAGTGGGAGACACCAAGGCCAGGGGGGGAAATAAAGAAGCTCGTGCGGCCAGACGTGCGCTAGAGCGTCTACGCCGAGGGGAGCATCCATGCTGTGCAGAGAGTAAAACAGCAGGCACTGTGCGTTTTCTCTCGACGCAAACAGATCCACCGTGGCCCGACCGTACCGGGTCCATATCTGTTCTACAATCTCCGGGTTCAGAGTCCACTCCCTGTATACTGGCGTGCCCCTGGACAACAGGTCCGTGCCCGTGTTCAGGGCACCCGGGACGTGCATCGCTCTCAAAGAGAGGAGACGACCACAGCTCCACAGGATCAGTTTGCGTGCCAGCATGTGTAAGTGACGAGAGCGCAACCCCCCTTGACGGTTGATGTACGCCACTGTCGACATATTGTCCGTCCTCACCAGGACATGATGACCCATGAGAGACGGGAGGAAATGTTTCAGGGAGAGGAACACCGCTGAAAGTTCCAGGAAATTTATGTGAGACCGCTGGAGGTTCGCACTCTAGCGGCCCCACACAGATCGGCCTTCGTGGATCCCGCCCCAGCCTGTCAGGCTGGCGTCCGTAGTGACCACCTTCCTGGACAGAACGGAGCCCATGGGCACCCCCTGTGTCAGAAAGGACGGGGCCCGCCAGTGGCGGAGCGCCCTGGCGCACCCCGGCGTGACCAACACTCTCGGCGCACGGGATCCAGCCCGCATGAGGCCACCCAAAGCTGGAATTCCCTCATGTGGAGGCGACCGAGGCGGACAACGAGGATGGCAGACGCCATCAGTCCGAGCAACCGAAGACATAATCTGAATGGAACAGACTTGCCCGGATGAAAAAGTGTGAGACATGTCCCGAAAGCTTTCACACGTTCCGCCGAGAGGCGCGCTGTGAAAGTCACTGAGTCCAGGAATAATCCCAGAAAGATTATTTCCTGCGTCGGAGACAACGTGCTCTTTTCCGCATTTATCACAAAACCCAGATCGAGCAGGTGCCATGTGAGAATATGCGTGTGCGCCCTGGCTTCCTGCTCCGATTGTGCCAAAAGCAACCAATCGTCCAGATATGTGGCCAAGCGGATGCCCTGCCGTCTCAGCGGGGCTATTGCTGCTTCCGTGCACCGCACAAACACCCTCGGGTTTAGGGACAGACCGAAAGGGAGCACATGGTACTCGTAGCAGATCCCCTGGAAAGCAAACCTCAGATACTTTCTGTGAGGGGGATAAATTGGGATGAATACCGCTTCCCCCCCGTTTGGGGACCAGAAAATACCTGGAGTAAAAACCGCTCTGACAATGTGCGGGAGGGACGACACAGATTGCTCCTTTGTTCAACAGTGAGAGGATTTCCTCCTGTAAAACACGAGCCGACTCTCCCTGAGCCTGGGAATATATTATGCCTGCAAATCGCGGGGGAACAGCGGCAAACTGTAGCCTGTATCCCCTCGAGATCGTTTTTAACACCCAGGACGGGGCTGCGAGTGCAGCCCATCTCTCCCGTCTGAGGGAGAGAGTAGACGCACACTGCAGCT